>JBAMCJ010000497.1:0-1200000 GCA_037075205.1 Drosophila prostipennis
TTTGCCACTAATATATATATATATATATATATTTTCCGCACAACCCCGCTCCACCGCTAAGGTCTCGATTCCGTGCGAAAATATTTATATTTATATATCTCCTTCGATCTCCACAACACTATTGGCACTTTCCGTGCAATTCCACAAAAATTAAAACACAAAAATTGAACAAAATCACACATATACATCCAAACCACTTGCCAGCACCCACCCGCCAAAAATCCATCAATTTTCAACTTTCTTTGTAAATTAAAACACACAAAACAATAACCAACCAAAAATTAAAACCCAAAAATTGAACAAAATCACACATACATATCCATACACATATATCCATCCATTTTTTGTTCACATTGGGCTTTAGACTGAAACACTTTGCCAGCACCCATCCGCCAACAATCCATTGTTTTTCAGCTTTCTTTGTAAACATAACCAGAACACAAATAATAAAAAACCCGGCATACGAACATTGCTGCAGAACCACCTACTTGGCATACTTGTCGGACCGGCGAGTCTAAGGGTGGCGGCAACCGTTTTTTGAGTCTTTCTCCGCGGCATCCCGAATGGAAAACACAACCCAATAATCATTTAGCTGATATTTTATTAATTTTAATTATTGTTTGGTTGTTTTGTTTTGCACATTGGTGTGTGTGCCGGCACACCGGGTGTTCCGGGCATTCCGTACCGCAACACATCGTACAGAGGTTATAACAGGCCGTTCACACTACAGTGCATCTGGGACCCAACAAGAAATTCGATTAACTTTTCAAACTTAGAAATAAAAAATAAATATAAATAAAATAAAATAAAAAATAAGTAAATAAAGAATAAAATAAATCCTTCGACAGCGATTCGATTCAGTTCAGTTCATATATTTTTACAAATATATTTATTTCACATTCCATCCAAGTTATATATCGTACCCACTTACACTTTTGGGATATATTGATTCGTGGTAAGGTTTTCTGACCAGCATCCAAATCGTTAAGCAGAAACACATTAAACAGCGACCGCTTCCACGTCTCCACTTAACTCGATTCACTTTCCAAACTTAGGAAGAAAAATACATATAATTATGTTGAAGCGTTTTGTCCAAAAATAAAATAAAGCCTCAAGCAGCGTTCCGTTTCCACGCGTTCCGCCTCCATTCCTTCTGGTGCAGTCATATATGCGCCAAGACATACATCCAGTTCACATTCCATCCAAGTTATATATCGTACCCACTTACACTTTTGTGATATATTGATTCGTGGTAAGGTTTTCTGACCAGCATCCAAATCGTTAAGCCGAGACGCATTAAACAGCGACAGCATCCACGTCCCTGTTCCTTTTCCGTCAGTGTAAGTGCAGGCTCCTACTCGAGCCTACTATGCCGATTGGTGAAGGTGAGGAACATAAAGTTCAGTTAACCGTCCCATTAGCCAGAACGCCCAGCCGGGCCAGAGCCAAAAGCGAGTCGTCACTACCCACCAAAAAGACAGCCCCTAGTAAAAGCTTAACTCCATCCATAAAGATCAACCGTCCGTCTAGGACAACAAGCGAAAAGTCCTTAACCCCTTCAAAACCCGTGAGAACAGCTGCGTCACAGCTAGTTTTGTCCTCGCAAGTTACTAGATCAACTGCGAAAATGGCGGAAGCTGAAGCTAAGGCTGCCTTGACCAAGTTTGTGGCTGTGACCGATAGGGTCAGTCAGTTCGAAGCCAGGGTCAATACCCCAACAGACCCACCTCCGTCTGTTCACACTAATAAGGTCAGGCTTCAGCAGATACAGGCTCTTTGGGACAAAGTAGAGAAAGAATACGAGACGTGCTCTGAGGTTCTTTCCGTATTAAATTGTACCGACACGATGGAAGTCATGCAAGCCAAGTATGACTACTGCTACTCTGTCTTTGAGCGATGCGCTGCAACACTAAACGAAACGATTGAAAGAGCTAGCGTTCAACCGATTCATGAACCGTCCACGCCGGTGCCTCAGCCTAGTGGATGCCGCGTACCTCCAATAGACTGTGAGATTTTCAGTGGCGACTATGTTCATTGGCCGACGTTCCGAGACCTTTTTTCCGCCATCTATGTCCAAAATCCGAGGCTTTCCGGCGTTGAAAAGTTGTTCCACCTCAACTCGAAAACGAGCGGAGAAGCAAAGTCTATTGTGGCGTTATCACCATTGACTAACGAAGGGTTTGAGTCCGCATGGGGAAATCTGCAGACTCGTTTTGAAAACAAGCGACTGCTCGTCAACAGCCAGCTAAAGATCCTGTTTAATCTTCCCACTGTTTCCCAAGAGTGTGGCAATTCCCTAAAGCACCTGGAGAGCACTGTCCAAGGTTGCTTGACAGCCTTAAAAATAGCTAAAGTAGACACAACAAATTGGGACTGTCTTCTCGTCTACCTGTGCTCCTCAAAGCTGCCGAAGCTGACATTGGCTCTGTGGGAACAGTCCCTCCTCAACCCATCCGAGATTCCAGGGTGGGAAGAATTCAAGACCTTCTTAAAAGGTCGTCATCGAACCCTGGAGGCAATTGAAGAATTTAAGCCTACCTTGAACACTCAATCCAGAGCCCCACGTCCTGAAGGTGGGCCCCGGATTATCCATAACTTTGAAAATAGGGTCACCGTAAATCCACAGTCGTGTAAACTTTGTCCAAGAGAGAACCATCCTATCCGTCTGTGTCCCCAGTTCCTAAATATGTCGGTTGCCGACAGGGAACAGTGTATTAAACAACAGAAACTCTGTCTGAACTGTTTTGCAAGAACCCACATGTTGAGAGACTGCACAAGTTCGCACAATTGCTATACGTGCAAAGGTCGCCACAATACTCTCCTCCATCGTAGCGGCCCTTCACAGCTCCAGTCCGCGTCAGTACCTGACCTCCAGCCAGAAATACAGTCCACTCCGTCGAACGTTCAAACGTACCTCGCCGTGAACACGCAAGGAGTCCTCCTGAGTACGGCGCTCATAGAGATCTGCCACTTGGGCATCAGGTACTCAGCTCGTGCCTTAATTGACTCCGGATCCGAGGCGACGTTTATTTCAGAACGGTTATTCAACCTAATTAAGTTCCCCTATGAATCCATACAAGCTCAAGTTTCGGGAGTAAATCAAACTGTTGCTGCTCAACCTCGTAAGCGCTGCCAATTCCATATAGGCTCCCCCATTAAGCCAAAAATCCAAATCGAAGCGTCTGCATATGTGCTACCACATTTAGCCGGAAATCTTCCATCCTATACGATACCCGAAGGGTCGTTGAGGGACCTCCCTCCCGTACAATTAGCAGATCCGAATTTCTACCAGAGTTCGCAAATTGACGTGCTTATAGGCGCCGATATCCTTCCGTCGATTATTTTGGGCGGCTTCCAGTCAAATGTTTGCGGAACACTCCTTGGCCAAGAGACCATATTCGGGTGGATTCTTTGCGGCCCAATCGCGAAGAATCCCACTAACCGAATATCTTCCTTCTCAGCACGGTTGTCTGTCACCGAATCTCAACTAGACGGCATCCTTACCAAGTTCTGGGAGGTGGAGGATGTTCCAGTGAAGCCGGGCAAGGAATCCAGCTCGGTGTGTGAAAATAACTTCCAGCAAACCACCACAAGAGATAAAGATGGGAGGTATGTTGTTTCTTTGCCCTTTAAAGAGCCTAACAAAATAAACCTGGGGCATTCACGGTCCATCGCACTGGCGCAATTCCTTAGGAATGAAGTACGGTTGAGTAAAAACGTTCCTTTGAGAGAGCAGTATGACTCAGTTATTCAGGAATATTTAGATTTAGGTCATATGCACCTAGTCTCTCCAAAAGACGACTCCAGCAATTTTTACTTGCCGCACCACGCGGTTTTCAAGCCAGACAGTACCACCACAAAGGTTTGCGTGGTGTTTAATGCCTCCAATAAATCGTCAAACGGGTACAGCTTAAATGATATCCTTCATACAGGTCCGGTACTGCAATCTGATTTGACAACCCAGATCCTCAAATGGCGTTTCTTTAAATGCTTCAATGCTGACATCACCAAGATGAATCGGCAGATTCTCGTCCATCCTGATCATACACGGTTCCAAAGAATCCTGTTCCGCGATAAAGAGGGAAAACTGTCTGATTATGAGCTCAACACGGTCACTTTCGGCGTTAACTGTGCCCCTTTTTTGGCCGTACGCGTGCTCCAACAACTGTCCCAGGAAGTACGTGACCAATATCCTTTGGCAAGTGACATAATTTCGAACTTTATATACGTCGATGATGTTTTAGCTGGCACCCACACGCAGCAGTCCGCTGTTTCAGCCATCAAAGAGCTCTGCGGTGCCCTCGAGAGTGCGGGTTTTCCACTGCGCAAGTGGACCTCGAACGAGAAGAAATTTTTACAGGGTATTCCAAAGGAGCACTTGATCAGGGCCGACTTTCTGGAGCTGGAAGACGTCAGTATGGCAAAAACTCTGGGAATCCGTGGGCACGCGACATCGGATAGTTTCTTTTTTTTTCCGATGGATATTTCTCTCCAAACAAACTACACCAAACGAGAGGTTTTATCCCAGATAGCCAAACTGTTTGACCCAGCAGGATGATTATCGCCATTTATTGTTCGGGCAAAAATTTTTATGCAAGAAATTTGGCTGCGGGAGTTAAGCTGGGACCAGCCTCTACCGGTTGATCTTGTCACAAAGTGGCGTGACTTTCTTAAGGGATATCCAACCTTGAAAGAAGTTCGCATTCCAAGATGGATAAGATTTCATCCAACAGCCAAGCTGCAGTACCACGGGTTTTGCGATGCATCGCAGAGCGCCTATGGTGCTGCCATCTTCGTTCGCGTCGAAACGAGTGAGGGCTTTTTTACCCAATTGCTTTTATCCAAAACCCGAGTAGCTCCAGTAAAGTCCATTTCCATACCGCGATTAGAGCTGTGCGGTGCGGTGCTTCTCTCCGAACTCGCTGCAGCAGTTCTCTCCGAAATGCCTCCTACTTAGTATGAGACATATTATTGGACAGACTCCACAATAGTGCTTGCATGGCTAAGCAAGCCAGCATGCACTTGGACTACGTTCGTTGCCAACAGAGTCGCGAAAGTTCACCAGCTCACCAACAGAGAACAGTGGTTTCATGTGATATCGGAAGATAACCCAGCTGATCTGGCGAGCAGGGTCGTCTCAGTCCATGAGCTCAGGGACAGCAACCTCTGGTGGCACGGTCCTGAGTCGCTGCGTCACAACCAGGAGCAATGGCCACTCAATTCGTCGGTCCCGCTTGAAACAGAGCTAGAACAACGCCCGATAAAATGTAACGTCGCCAAAGCGCCTCCGAAAACTGACATTTTGGAGCGGTTTTCAGCATTCGAGAGGGCTTTACGCGTTCTCGCTTACGTATTCCGGTTTGCAAGAAGGTGTCGCAAGCAAGATGTCAACGTAAAGTCGGAACTCACTGCTGCAGAGCTGTCTAACGTCCAAGAGAGGCTGATTGTGCTCACCCAACTCCATGAGTATCCAATAAAATGCAAGACATTTGGCAAAAATCAGCAAATTCCAGTCTCCAGCACGATCTCCAATTTAAACCCCTTTGTCGAGAGCCACGGTGTCTTAAGAGCAAGCGGTCGCCTACGAGCATCTCAGATGCTAAGGTATGATGAGAAACATCCAATCATCATTCCGGCAAGGTGCACCTTTGCCAAACTTTTGGTCCTTTTTACCCATCGCATATCCTTGCACGGGGGTAATCAATTGATGATCCGACTGATTTGCTCCAAGTATTGGATACCCAAGCTAAGAAATCTGGTAAAAGACACCATTCATTCCTGTCGAGTGTGTACCATTCACAAACAAAAGCTGCAAACACAGCTGATGGGAGACTTGCACTGCGCACGATCTACATTTTCCAGAGCTTTTACCCACACGGGCGTTGACTTTGCGGGACCATTTGATATTAAAAACTATGTCGGTCGAGGGTGTAAGATAACAAAAGGGTATGTCTGCGTTTTTGTGTGTTTCAGTACCCGAGCCATCCATCTAGAATCTACGTCAGACTTGACCACTGAGAAGTTTCTGGCAGCCTTCTCGCGTTTCTCCGCACGACGTGGCTGTCCGCAACACATACATTCTGACAACGGGAAAACGTTTGTGGGAGCCTCCACGTCCCTATCCAAGGACTTCATTGAAGCCACGAGGTCTTTGATCCTGTTCAATTACAGTCTTCAAAATGTTACCTGGCACTTTAACCCTCCTGCCGCCCCTCATATGGGAGGGCTATGTGAGGCCAGTGTCAAAAGCTTTAAGGCACACTTCTACAAGCAAAGGGCGGGCGGGAAGTACACATTTGAAGAGTTAGCTACCCTCCTTTCAAAAATTGAGGCCTGTTTAAATTCGAGGCCTATTTCTCCAATGTCCGAAGACCCCACTGACCTCGTAGTTCTCAGCCCCGGACATTTCCTATTCGGTGGGCCACTCCCTTCCGTGGCTGAGCCCGAGATTAAGGAAAACCCCACTTGCATTTTAAACCGATGGCGGCGGCTAAAGGCCCTGCATCAGCAATTTTGCTTACGTTGGAAAGAAGAGTACCTAAAGGAGCTCCATAAAAGGACTAAATGGCAATTTCCAACGCGAAATATTCAGACAGGGGACATGGTGGTGCTAAAAGAGGAGAATTTACCGCCAAATGAATGGCGGCTTGGGCGTATCCAACTGGTGTTCCCAGGCGCGGCTAACAGCCAATCCTACTAGTCTTAAGTTCCAAAGTTCATATCATTCTGTATCGTCAGTCCTCATACATGTCACGATCATTCGCATCATACATCACCGCTAACCTCGTTTCCCCAGACTGTTCACGATGGCGCCAACTACGATCCAGCACGCTCGGCCACGCACAACCAACGGGTACAGGTGCCGCGTTTGCCGAGGGGTGCACGCACTGAGGAAGTGCCAACGGTTCCTCCGGCTCCCGGCGGTGAAGCGCAGTACTGTGCAAACTGCCTTGCTCACGAGCATTCCGGACAATCCTGCCGCAGTAAGGCCAAGTGCCACGTATGCAGTGGAAATCACCACACCCTCTTGCACTTCCAAGAGTCCACATCGCCACGCTCGTCACGACCCCAAGGCCGACAGCAGTCACGACCCCAAGGACAGCAGCAGCAGAGAGCGGCGTCGACGACGTCGTTGCGCTCATCATCGCCGAAGGAGATCTCCCCGACTCGAAGCCCTGCTACGGGCCCATCATGCGCCGCTATCCTACAGCGCACGAGTGTGAGCATCTTGCCAACTGCATCCATTTTGGTGGGGTCTGATGAGAAAAGGTTTGTCGTCCGAGCTTTGGTGGATCCTTGCTGCCCCGTGAGTCGCATTCACCCATCCTTGGCAAAGGCTCTCAACCTTTCCGTCACCCGCGTAGGCGATGAGCGGGTGTGCACCACCGAAATCCGCTCAAAGTCGTCAGAAATGACCCGACAGCTGCTAATGCTGGTTGATGACCAGATGCAGACCCGAACTCCGGCCAAGCCCCTGGATCCGAAGGTCCGGGATGGCTTTCAAGACATCACTTTGGCTGATGACAGATGGTTCCACCCTTCCCTAGTGTCTGCTGTTTTGGGAGCCGACGTATACGCGGAATTAATTCTGCCAGGTATCCGCCCGAGTCAAAATGGACTGCCCATGGCGCAAAGTTCAGCCTTGGGCTGGCTCCTTTCGGGCACTTGCTCCCTTGCTTGATACGCCACTCTCCCCATTGCGAGGGGGGGAGAATGTTCATGTCGAACGAGGTTCGCATCGCTGGTTCGGCATCACTGGTAGCCGAACCGGTTAAAAACCATGTAGTCTAAGCTTCCGCCATTGTAATTCAGTACCAAATAAAAAGTGAAACCGAACACAAGTGAAGTCAACCGCACAACCCCGCTTTCTAAATTCAGTTTTTTTGGGAGACCATTTTTGGAATTACCTTTTGGCAAGGACCCGCCCCAACATTTTTCAAAAACTATTTTTCATTTTGTAGCAGAAGTAAGAGCCCTATTTAATTTCCGCCATGGAAGGAAGCTGAAAATTACTACAAATTCTGTAAGCTAAGCCAAAATGTTTCTAAGTTAATTAATCTTAAGATTCCAATTTTTGAACATATACATATGTATACATGGATATGTTTGTATTTGCTTATATGTACAATACATCTGCAATACAACACATACACACAATGTGTGTGTAAAATTAATAATTAGCTATCAAATGTGGAACCGGAAAATAATAACTTACTTAGCTACTTTTGTATGGGGTGTATACAAATGTTTTCATTTCATTGAAAACAAGAAATTTGAAAAAAAAATTCCAATTTACAAACATATATATTTGTGCGCAAATTAAAATTGTATTGATAAAAGTTTAGCTCAAAAAGGTATACACATTCACGGCTTTTACTTTTATCACATTCATTTATTATGTAGCTCCTTAAGGGTTTTCTAAATGGTTGTTTACACAGAGGTTTTAAAAAAACGCGCCAAAAAGAAATAAGAAATTCCTGACAACCGTTGTCCAAACTAATTTTAAGCGAACGAAGTCGCTCCTGGTATAGCGAGTTTATTATATAGCTCCTTAAGGATCTTCTAAGAAGGTTGTTCACACAGAGGATTTAAAAAAAATCGCGCCAATAAGATATAAGAAATTCGTGACAACCGTACCCAAACTAATTTTAAGCGAACGAAGTCGCTCCGGGTATAGCTAGTATATTATAAAAGGGTGAACAATAATTTATTAGATTTGTATTTTGATTTTAAACAGTAAACAAAATATTAGCGCTGTTAACATTTATTCATTATATATTGCAAAACTCTTGGACAAGATTGTTACAGTCGAAAAAAGTAAAAATAAATGGTTAGAAGGGTTAATAAAATATGGTTAAAAAAATTAACTCTACCGCTGATTTTTGACATAAATAATTAAACTTGGTTGAAATATCTTCTCTGCAAATAAAAATAAAATTATTTTAATGCGATTTCTCTTAAGAATTACCTGGTTAGTTACCTGGCTTTAAACTTTGTTCCTGTCTTCCTAATTCAGTTTTACTTTAAGTTCAATTTCTCTAGGTGATGCCAGATGTGCTGTTTCTATTGAAAAAAATTGTGTTTTGTAACATTTTAATGTAGTAAGAATTTAGTTTTTTTGTTTTTACCATCCTCCTTTAGAAATATATCTGTGTCAGGTTCTAAAGTTGTCGTGGATGGATCTCTAAAATCCGCTGGGTTTTCAATTCTGGAAGTGCCTAGATCTTGTCCAAATTTATCAGTGACAAAATCTACATTTTGAATGCACTTTTCCACTATGTCCGAACGTCCAATATTGTCAAGGGCTTCAGCCAATACATTTCCTGTTAAAATGCCTCCATGCTCTAGCCAGAGTTGCAGCATTACCATGCTCTGCTGCTCGCAGTCGTCACTTATGTACTCTGCTTTGACAAGCTCGATATCGGTCTCGGGAACACCCAATTCTTTGGCTAGCTGAGGCCAGTCACTACCTATATGGCTACCTATATCGATTAATGTTATATCAGGCCTTTGAATTCTTTCGATGTTTTTGGACTTCATATAAACTTCGGTAATAGTTTCTTTTATATTTTGTTCCGCAGTCGCTGGGTCCGCATTTATTTTTAAATTATTCATATCATTATGATTTTTTTTACCATGTATATTAATACCGTGTTTTGAACTACACAACTTATCGTTCTCCAGATGTTTGTTCATAGTTTTTATATCTACTGACACATTTAGACTGCAAAGCGGATTCTGTGGCACTTCATCAGGTGCTACTTTTGGATTATTCATAAAACAGATGCGACCTTGAGGAAATTCTGGATCTTTAATATGGGCAATAAATGAAAGCCGATTTTCGCAAAATGCTTGAAACTTGATATTAAGCTGCTCGCCTGTCTTTAAAACAGGGACCATATTACCAGCAAATTCTAGATATATAGTTTGATCTTGCAATACTTCAATATCCCTACTTTTTGCAACCTCTGTAAAGTATTCTTGTTGTTCAAGCGTCTTGTCCTCTTTATCATCAGTCATGCAAAACACTGAGAATTTGGCTTCCGTTTGGGAGAGGCGTTTGGCAAAGACTACAAACTTAACAAGAAAAGGAACTTTAGTCAAGTGACTGTAAAGTTCTGTGGCCATTCGTCCGGCGTCTACAATATTGCGACAATCCATCAGCCAAAAACGGGCTGAAACTGTAGTTGTAAATGTTATACTATCCTTAACAAAAGTAAGCGGAGTTGATCCAGTAACATCCTCCCATGTTGCACGCGTTTGACCACCGGTAATGGAACACAATAGTCTAAGAGTAGGTGAATTCGAATTTCCATTGCCATAGCATGCATTAACCATACTCTTGGTACAAGCTTTTGGAGCAGGAATACTAAGTGTAATTGCCTTATGAAATTTTCGACGTCGTGGTTCCACAGTGACTATTGGTGAGACAGCAACGCCTTGGCCAAGCAGCTTGGAACATCCAACCAGGTCTACTGGCTGTGCCTGAAGACCGACTCGAATTTTCTTGGTCAAGGCATGAGGTGGAAATATAGCTTGAACCTGCGGTACTGCCGTAGAGAAAACGGTTCCACCATCAGGTCCGATAGCGTGCACCTCCTGACGAACACGCGAAACAACGGCAAAAAAATGCGGAACATTTTGCGTAACGATTCGAACGATACGATCCGTATGTAATGCTTCTATTCGATTAAAATCTCCAAATTGTGTGTCCTTATGAGCATCGTTTACAAGTTCCTCACTTTCATACAGGTTATGCTCGCGCCAACTTTCTCCATTGTCGGATCGCAGTATAATAATTTCGCGTTCGTTTTCTCTAAGAGTGCCAAAGTGAGGGACTTCTATAGTTATTGGCCTTAAAAAAAACCAATGAATTATTGGATGCGAAGATTTTAAAGTCAACGTTTACCTTAAAAACTCTCCGTCGACAGGTGACATTTCCAAGATACGACTAACAAGTGCTTCGCCTTCCATTAAAGGAGGAGGGTTGACTACCCTTTGCGGCTTTACATAACGACAAGTTAAACGTGTGGGTTCAGCGCAGGCCTTTGGGGGAACGATAATTCGCACTCCACTGTGACGATATCCGCGCATAGATCCACCACGTGCGTCAACCAAAAACGATACGAGAAACCTAAAAAAATTGTAAGTCAATTATAGCGTATTTATTTTAATAACCTAACATAGGATGCTTACCCTAAGTGAACCTGGGGTCGGACTATGGGGACATTATCGAGTTTTCCTTCCATTTCAGATGTTTTTATACATTTCTCGTCATCGTGAAGTATTTCTAAGAATTAAAATTAATTTATTCGGATAAAAACTTAGCTTTTTGCACTATCTAAAATGTAGGTACTTGTTAGTCACTCTTAAATAGGAATTTTCGTGTGGGTAGAATCTTAAATATTTTTCTATAGCGCACTGTGGGCATTTGACCTGTTTTTTTTTTTTGGCATAAATGTGTTTTTTACAAGTATTCAGATTTTCGAAACATTAATGGAAACGAAATATAAATAGATCAAAATGAAATGTTTCATACCGCAGATGTTAAATTAACAGTCCAATGTTAAAATAACAGTTGTTTAAGTCAGGTGCAGCAAATTTTTCTTGATTTTGCAGTGCATATATGAATTAATATCTCTTCAACGACAAGACGTAGAACCATAAAATTTTAAATGGATATTCATTAAAAATCTCCTTACTATGTGTTATTACTACTTTGTTGTTTATTGCACTGTCAAAAATGGTCAAATTAACACTTCATTTTCTTTTTTTGCTTGGTAAGATGGAATGTTAAATAAATGTAATGCAATTGTCTTCGCCATGATTAGTTAAGGGAAAGTATTGCTATCTTGGTTATAGGGCGTTTGTAGATCCCATTTGCCGTCCTGACGGTGACCACTCTGACCTTTGAGTTCTGTCCTGGGTGGGCATCATGGATGCGACAAAGTATCCATTTCGATGGAGGTAGGTTGGGCTCCTTGAGTACAACAAGTTGAGAATAGCTTCGAATTGTGCGTGCACTGTTGTCAATTTATCAAGGGTTAGGGTGGCTGCTCCCACAACCCGGCGTAGGTGCAGCTTTTCCGACCGCACTCCCGATTCTCACAATCCGCCAAAGTGGGGTGCAGAGAAAAAGTCAGTCGTCACTCCTCGTCCATAGCTTGATCTTGGACTAATTTCCGCATTTCATCCAGCTCTCGTCTTGCTCCGTGAAATGTAGTTCCATTGTCGAAATACAAATCGAAGTGGGTTTTCCGACGTGCACAAATCCGTTTGAACGCAGCAATGAACGCTTTCGTGGTAAGATCGCTGACGACTTCAAGGTGCGTCGCCTTTGTAGCAAGGCAAACAAATATGACGAACCAAGCTTTGCCGATTCGTTTCCTTAATAGCGATGGGTCCAGAGAGTCTAGGCCAGTGTGACGGAAGAAAGGATTTTGTTGGACTCGAGGGATCGGTAAATCAACCAAGATCTGGTGCCGCGTCAGGCAGCGATTCATAAAGCAGGATTTACAGCAGTGGTGGCCAGCAGAGGCAGCGCGCAGGGCCCATGGGATAGGCAATTTATCAGCCGCTGCACTGCTAGCGTTTAGACACTCACGTACGCTGTCAAGCAGAAAAACGTCATGCACACAGTCAAATTCGTGCATGCTTGCACTCTCACAAACGCAATGCGTTCTTTCATTGTATGTGTGCTTCTGCTGGCCACCACTGATTTACAGCGAACAAGAAAGGAAGCTAGCTTCGGAAGCTAAATATAAGCCGAAGCTTATATACCCTTTCAGTTATAATAAGTACCCAAAGTTTAGTCCTCACGCGATCGGTGCTGTTCCTGGGATTCCAAATATATTATTGCCTATTACAAATGTTGATATTAAATTGTCAAAAATTAAAACGCATACTTCCTACAAAGTTATAATGCATTTTTATATATTTTTTGAGATTATTCCTATGGCAGCCACAAGATATAGTGGTCCGATCCGGCTCGTTCCGACATATGTACTACCTGCAATATAAAGAAGACTTTTGGGAAAGTTTCATTGCGATAGCTTTAAAACTGAGATACTAGTTCGCATAGAAAAGGACAGACGGACATGGCTAGATGGACTCGTCTATTGGTGCTGATCAAGAATATATATACTTTATGTGGTCAGAATCGTCTCCTTCACTGCGTTGCAAACATCTGACTGAAATTATAATACCCCTGCAAGGGTATAAAAACTACCTTACGAATCAGGGTTTCTAGCTCCCAAAATCCAGAAATGCTGACGAACGTGGTGAGAGGTGGCATCTACTCCCGTGTGTAAATTAGCCTTGTGAACGTAGCGTATAATGAGTAGTGCCAGCGCAGATTCTTTTGATACGATAATCGGGTGCTTTGCGTTGAACGGCAACACTGTTCGGTCGATACGTCCACCGATGCGTAACAATCCAGACTAATCTAAAAACGGTGTGAGCCTCAACAACTTTGATTTTCTGGGCAGGCATAGATCATGCTTGCCAGTGTCGTACTCCAATGGAAATGAAGAGATTTGCATGTGTTTTAACAATTTCTCCCGAGCGTATTGCAAGTGCTTAGTTGTCAAGAATTCGCTATGTGAATCAGCTTGTAGCGATGACCTCTGGAAAGCCGAGTTTTTGGTAAGAATACCATCACCTTGGAGCACATTTTGCTTATGAAGCGGAAAACGTAGCTAAAAGCTAAATCCAATTCGAATGTTTATACCTTAAACCATCAAGAATATCTTGATGAGTATTAGCTATCAGTGAGAAAATGAGTTGCTTGCTGGGGTTTTCTTCACAAAGTGCATATGCGTGTAGCTTTCGATTCTGCCCTGCTTTGCTCGTGGGCCACAGGGACGGCGATTCCGCCAACCAGCTAGGCCCTGTCCACCATAGAGTATGATCCAGCAATGAAGGTGATTCATCGTCAAGGTGGGGCTGACAGCCAGTGAAAAACGACTTCAGAGTCCGTCCAACAAAAGGTACTTGTAATTGGGATTGACAAAGATGACTTGATGAGCGTGATTAGATTGGGTAGTAAATGAGCTGCTGTGAGTTCCAGTCGCGGTATCGAAATAGCTTTAATGGTAGCTACCCGAGTCTTGACTGCGATTAGAGTGACAAACGTTTCCATCCCTGTTCTAACTCGACTGTATACAACGGCTCCAACTGCTTGTGAAGAGGCATCCACAAATCCATGCAGCTCAATAGCTTGCGAGGGTCTGTCCACGTATCGAGGGATTGGACATTGTACCAATATTGACAGCTCGCCTGCTAATATACTCCACCGCCTGGATATATTTTTACTCAAAAGTTCATCCCAGCGTAAAGAACAGAGCCAACATTCTTGAAAGGGTATCTTCAAAGCAGACCCAATAATTTCACATTATTCGATTGAGATGTGACTGCTTGAAAAGCGCAATCTTCCGCTGGTAGGGAATCCATAAGTGTTTTGCAATTGGAACTCCACTTTCGCAAATTGAATTTGGCCTCCGCCAGCAGCCCGACAAGTTCCTTCTGCAGCTTTATTAGTCCTTCCTCTGTATCCGCACCTGTTGATATATCGCCTACGTATGCATCCTTTAAAAGTAGAAAGCTGCCAGTGGATATCGATGGTGATATTTGTCAGAAAAGGTAATGGGGCTGTCCGTAAGTTACAGTTAGCAGCCGATAGTGCTGAAGCGGGTCCTTCTCATCCTTTCGCCAAACAATCCGTTGATAATCAGAATGTTCGGGGGCTATCTTTATGCCCCGGAACATTTTCTCGATGTCCGTACAAACCACATACCGATATTGTCGGAATCTCAAACAAACTCCGAAGAGATCTTGTTGAATCGGCGGCCGATGTGTAAGCGATCGTTAAGAGAATGGCCAGTGATATCCTTACCGGATCCATTAAATACCATACGACATTTGCTTGTGGAACTTTCCGCTTTGAGGACGGCATGGTAAGCTAGATAAAAGCAATTTTTCTCTGGCACTATGAGCGTGGGTTTATCCAGCACTTCCATATGCCCCGTTGATGGCATATCCTTTTTGAACGGGTATTACACAATGTATATTACGACAATGTATGTAATCCTAGAATAGATTCGTCTGCTGTATCGGCTAGCTTGCAGCCACTCCCGAAGCTGCAACGTTGGGTAACGCCAAAAATCCCTCAATAAACGAGCGCGTTATAAGTGGCTTTTTGTCGTATCGGTGGACGAGTTTGTCCCAGGCTTCAACATAATTTTCCTCGGTGACGGCAATGTGTTTCACCAAACATCTCTATCCAAATATGACAAATATGACTTGGTGAGGTTTTCTCGTCGGTCCACAAATCCCAGAAAAAGATCACAAAATTGAGGCCAATCTTCGTAGTTGCCTCGAAAAGTTTGAATCTTGATATTTTCAAACCTCAAGTCCGTGTGTGTATGTGATACCCGAACCTGCTCCAGGAACTGTGTCCGCGAAGCCACCAGCTGTGCCTGCGAGGTAGCCAGTCGTTCAAGTGAGTTCTCCCCGTTGGCGATTAGGGTAGAAGAATGTGGGTTTGTCCGTTTCCTTTCTGCTATGGCATCTGATAGAAATGCGTGCAATTCGTAGTACTTGGTTTCGTCGGGTTCGGCCAAATCCTCGTTTCCGAGAGGGAATAAGTTTCTGCAGACAGCCTCATAAGTTGTTTACAGTGTCCAAAGCTGTTACGGTTGATAAGAATTCCAAGGCCCGACCATGTGCGCGTGTGATTTTCGCCTTGCAAAACCCAAGTTGTGTTTTCATTGCTTGCAGCGACATTTCAATGTTAAAGCTTCAGCGCGTTTTCACCAAGATGTGAAGTTTATGAACGAGAATTTTACCTCGAATTTGTTAGAAAACTAAAACGAAACCGATAGATCCGGCTCGATGGACCAAAATGTTTGCAAATAAGGCAAGTTGTAGACTGTATTTAATTTTTATACCCTTGCAGAGGGTATTATGATTTCAGTCAGAAGTTTGCAACGCAGTGAAGGAGACGTTTCCGACCCTATAAAGTATATATATTCTTGATCAGCATGACTAGACCATTCGATCTAGCCATGTCCGTCTGTCCGTCCGTCTGTTTCTACGCAAACTAGTCTCTCAGTTTTGAAGCTATCCGGCTACAACTTTCCCAAAAGTCTTATATCTATTGCAGCTAGTATATAAGTCGGAACGAGCCGGATCGGACAACTATATCATTTAGCTCCCATAGGAATAATCGGGGAACAAAATGTAAAAAAATTATATCTTGGGTGTTTTTGAACCTATAACCTCCTACTTTTGGAAATGCCATGTTTTTTTCAAAATCGGACGACTATATTATATAGCTGCCATAGGAACGATCGGAAAATTAATGGGAACATAATAGGAAATAAATTATTGCTTCGTTGGTTTTTATCGTCTTCTACTCTGGGATATGAATTTTTTTAAATGTTTTCGAATTTCGATTTTAATTTTATAAATATCGAACTACCATATCATATAGCTGCCATAGGAACGATCGGAAAATTAGTGATTAATAGGAATTATCTGCAAGGGTATATAAGCTTCGGCTGGCCGAAGCTAGCTTCCTTTCTTTTTTATAATATGATAAAAACTCCAAAGTTTCGGCGCTTAACCTCACATGTAGCTTCAATGGTTTCAATGTATGTGTGTGTTATTAGGGATGAGATACATAGTTATCGCCTACTTAACTTACGATATATCGATACAAAGCATTAAAGGTATGCCATATCAAATGAAAATATAACAACAAAAGTTTGCCACTACTGTAATCATTCTGAAACAGAACTAATTTTAATTATTCATTAAATCTATTGTTCTTTGTATGCTTTAATTTCAATTCAGAAATTAAAAAAAATATCCTCTTAAAAACGCTTCAAATCGAAATTAAAGCATACAATGGGCGTTAGAGGGTGCGTGGCCTTCGGCTGCGTAGGAACTCCAAGGATCTGCATGCAAAATGCCAATCTTCTAGCTTTTATAGTTTCCGAGATCTCAGCGTTCATACGGACGGAGAGACGGACAGTCGGACATGGCTATATCGACTATACCAACTTTAAAACAAGAATTAACGCGAAAGGCAGTGGTACAACTGCGTAAGATCAGCGCTACACGTACGTACATATTTGTGAGCGTTAGAGTGGGTGTGGAAAACTTTTTTTTTAGTCTAACGACAGGTACCGAAGCAGCAAATGCTCATAGAAGGCCGTACATATATTACCACGTTTTTGATGCTTTTTGAATGGTGATCAAAAGTAATCTTTCATAGTCGGGTGCCCCGACTATAATAGCCGTTACTCAGCTTAAGGGAGTGCGAAGGAGATGGAGATATAAAACTTTGATCGCGCATAACTTTTTTACGAATGGTCCGATATACAAAATTTCTACATTCAACATTTCGATAGGTATAGCTATACACAACAAAATTGCATCTCCGAAATCTTTAAAAATGTGGGCGCCAGACCATTTTAGTATCTTTTAAGGCGATTGTGGGCGTGAGAGGGGGCGTGGCGCTTGGATGAAATAAACTTGCGCTGCGTAGAATGCCCAAGAATATGTGTGGGTAATCTCAACTTTCTAGCTTTTGTAGTTTCCGAGATCTCAGCGTTCATACAGACAGACAGACGGACATGGCTAGATCGACTCGGTCCGACTAGTTCCTGATCAAGAATATATATACTTTATAGGGTCGGAAACGCTTCCTTCTACCTGTTACATACTTTTGCACGAACAAACAATGGGTTATTGATAATTTTAACCGCACAACAGCATTTGCACAGCGTAAATATATGTGGAAGCATAGCAATAAATCAATAACCATATTCCACGCTATGCTGCTATGCTATGCTATAAGAAACAAATCCTTAGCTAGGTAGAGAAAGTATCCACTTCTTCTTAAGAATTCGCGGTTTTTGACGAACGGATTTAAATATCCAACCTGCAATCGTTTAATAGGACTATGTAAAAAGAACGCCCAAAATCGGTATAGAACAGCCGTGGCGTCCAAGTGACTTTTATTTTTGATCAAAAAAATAGAAATCAACAATATCATTATTTTTGAGTTTTATTTTTTTCGATAAAAAATAATGATTATTATTATTACTATTAAATGTTCGACTATAATGTAAAATTAACAATTAAATTTAATGATTATTTTTGATTTTTATTTTAAAATCATCATTATATTTGAGTTTTTTTTTTATCAAAACTAGTGATTATTGTGTGAGTTTTAAAATAAAATAAAACGGTCCCTGGTCAAAAACCGTACCCGGGAATCCAGACAACGGAAAGCAAAAGGATCTGCTGCAGAAGTATATCATATATATCGGTCCTTTCCCCGCTTCTTATCAGTTTTTTTTTTATCAGTTTCGGGTCCAGAAAAATTATCATGCCTGTTTAATACCACTGACTTCGCAGCCCTGTAAATTTTCCACCCTCCCCTTCCCAACATTCAACCGCAAGTTTGTATGGGATTTGAGGTGCGTTATACGGTAAATGGATGCAAACTCGACGCGGACACAATGGAGAAAGGGCCTAAATTAGTTTAGGGCGAAGGCGAGTGCACAATAATACTGTCGTTAAGCTAGGCTCTAAGAGCTTTTGTCAAAATATAGCTTTTAAGGGCCGGTTTCTCGAGTGCCGGCTAACATTTCTTGAACAGATAAAGTCCCTGCTAAGGCATTTTGGTTTTCTCGAGCATCAATGTGAGAACTAACTTTGACAGGGACTCGGAGTCCCTGTAAAGCGTTTTCGACTCGATAAAACGACAGCTGATTTCCCAAAGCCCAATAAGAAGAAGAAACGAAATCACAGCTGACTTTGCCTTTGAATTATATCCAAACAGCTGATAAAATAATCAAAGCACGCCAATTTTTGCGCTTTACAGCTCATTCTGTGCGCTAACAGCACTCTGTAATTGTCTTTCGTTCAGATAAATTAAAGGCGTCGAGAAAACCGATTTGCTTTTACGTTAAGTTTATCTGTTGATTATCTTTATCGAACAGATAGCTATCAGGGACTTTAGCCGGCACTCGAGAAACCGGCCCTTAATCGTTTAAATTAAGTTAAACCGACCACATGTATTATTTTTCGTTTTCGCTTTCGCTTGCATATTAAAAATTATAACCACAAGTTTTTGGTTTTGATTTTGGAAAAACTATTGTAAATTTTCAAAGTGCCCCCGGGTGGACTTAAAATTAATAACACTGTGCAGAAATTTTTAATGTTTTTTAAATTTACCTCGATGGATGCTATATTTTTGTATTCCCAAGTTAAACAGAGTTTTCCAAAAAGTTTAACTTGGGAATTCGTAACGAATGCTGCACAGTGTAATTGAAGGCAACAAATTAGTGACAGTGATACAGTGGAAAGTGATAGCAAACTTTATTTGCATACAAAATTAATAAAAAATCGTGTATTCTGTTGCCTGCAGCGAGTTCGGTAAATTCTCCTTCGACAGCGAATTTGGATCGTAAACGCTCAGGAGGTCTGCAGTCAGACAGTTCGATCATGCATACACTGCTTCAAGTGAGAGTCTCGATTGATGACACAAATAATGGGAAATTTACCCACAGATCCTCTTCGTGCTCTCCGCCCATTTGCTATATGTGGCGTTGATTTTTGTGGCCCTGTCTATACAACACTGATAATAAGTGGTAGGCCTCCGTATAAATCCTTCATTGCGCTCTTTGCTTGTTTCGCGTCCAAGGCGGTTCATCGAGAAGTTGTTTCATATTTAGCCATAGATTCCTATTTATTGTCTTTTCGTTCTTTAGACGCCGATGTCCCGGATGTCCCCAAGTCGTACATTCCGACAACGGGAATAACTTCGTCGGAGCCAGTTGCCACTACCGGGCCCTTCGAGAGCGGATCGAGGAGGAAGCCGACACGATACGCGAATTCGCATAAAAAAGCGGATGCGAGTTTGCGTTCGCACCGCCTCGGGATCCATACATGGGCGGACTATGGGAGGCAGGTGTCAAGACTGCCAAGAACCTACTCCTACGAGCGGTGGACAGGGCGCTCCTAAGCGCAGAAGAGATGGAGACAGTGTTCGTCGGAATCGATGCGTTGATGAGCTCCCGCCCCTCGCAGCGATCAGCCACGACCCAAGCGACGGAGGGGCGCTGACTCCCAGGCACCTGCTGACAGGCGGGCCGCTGCTCGCCACACCAGCACTCCGGAATCCGAATCAGGAGGGTCAGTCAGGCAAATGTTCTGGCGGCGATGGTCCCGGGAATATGTCCAGCAGCAGCCGAACGTTAGGACGAGTGGAGGAGTTCTTCGGCGGGGCATCCATAAATTGGCGCCGCTTCCTATTAGTTGAAGCCTGAAGCGTTCAGCGAAGCCGGTGTTGAGAGATTTTATTGAAGATTTTTAACTTGAAGTTTAAAGTATAGTGTAAGTTTAGGGCGAAGGCGAGTGCACAATAAAGTTCTCTCTCGCTCTCTGCGAATTCGTCCCGTCTTCGTGAACTGTCGTTAAGCTAGGCTCTAAGAACTTTTGTCAAAATATAGGTTTTTAATCGTTGATTGATTGATTTAATTGAGTTAAATCGACCACACGTATTATTTTTCGTTTTCGCTTTTGTTTGCCCGTTAAAAATTATAACCACAAGTTTTCAGTTTTCTAATTTGATTTTGGAAAAACAATTCTAAATTTTTAAATCCTTTTGTTTTTTCAATTTCCCATGCAATTTACAGCCAGGATCCTTCCCGCCGATTGGAAGCTTTGACTTCACCTCGGCCTTTTTAACACATTTGGTTATACAATAAAAGTATAAAGCAATATTAATAATGCCTAGAAATTAGGGTTCGGAAAACATCATATATGTATAGTACATGAAAATTTCTAACGCACATTAGGGGAGAAAATGGCCTTCAATAGTAAAAAGGCACAATAGTATGTGGCCCTAGCGGCCAACCGGCTCGCTTAAATTGCGCGTCGTGTTTACTGAAGGTTCCTTAGAACCATCAGTTGAAGAAATTACGAACCAATTTCCCTCAATGTCAAATTTGTGAAAATAGTCTCATTCTGTTCGGGACACTTTATTGGACATTGGTCGCTCGCGAGATTTTTTGAAATATTTATTTTCTGAGGGGCAATTACTAAATAATTTGTTGGTCTTCAATCTTCGTGGTATTTGATGAGTCAGATTGCAGTCGAACTCAGGAAAATGGCTCAAGTCGCGGTTAAGAGGCGCAAAATAAAATTTGACATCGCGAAATTTTTAAGGAATAATGGAATTGTAGAAATCAAGGAAGAAAAATAATAAACTTACAAAAATATGGACCTCCGCGTCAAAGAGCTAAAACCGCATTTTTATACCATGGGAAAGGGTTAAAAAAATCACAAAATTCTATTTCATTTTAGATAAAACAAGAGAAAACGCTATAGTCGGGTTGGTGTCCCGACTATCTAATACCCGTCACTCGGCTAAAGGGAGTGCGAGGGAGATGTATATATAAACTTTGATGAGCCATAACTTTTTAATGATTGGTCCGATTTAAAAAATTTCTTCTACATTTCGATAGGTATTGATAAGCACAACAAAACTGAATTTTTCCTTTTTCGAAATATTTAAATTTTTAAAATCGTGTATAACTATTGTGGGCGTTAGAGGGGGCGTGGCATCTTCTTGAAATAAACTTGCGCTGCGTAGGAACTCCAAGAATCTTCATGCCAAATTCCAATCCTCTAGCTTTTATAGTTTCCGAGATCTCAGCGTTCATACGGACGGACAGACGGACAGACGGACAGACGGACAGACGGACAGACGGACAGACAGACATGGCTAGATCGACTCGGCTAGTGATCCTGATCAAGAATATATATACTTTATGGGGTCGGAAACGCTTCCTTCTAGCTGTTACATACTTTTGCACGAATACAATATACCCTTTTACTCTACGAGTAACGGGTATAAAAATGGTTACGTTTGGTTACGTTTGAAGAAACTTTTGGCCTAATTTAATATAAAACAAGAGAGAACGCTATAGTCGGGTTGGTGTCCCGACTATCTAATACCCGTCACTCGGCTAAAGGGAGTGCGAGGGAGATGGAGATATAAACTTTGATGAGCCATAACTTTTTAACGAATGGTCCGATTTAAAAAATTTCTTCTACATTTCGATAGGTATTGATAAGCACAACAAAACTGCATTTTTACTTTTCCGAAATATATAAATTTTGAAAATCGTATATTAAGTATTGTGGACGTTAGAGGGGGCGTGGCACCTTCTTGAAATAAACTTGCGCTGCGTAGGAACTCCAAGAATCTTCATGCCAAATACCAATCCTCTAGCTTTTATAGTTCCCGAGATCTCAGCGTTCATACGGACGGACAGACGGACAGACGGACAGACGGAGAGACGGACAGACGGACAGACAGACATGGCTAGATCGACTCGGCTAGTGATCCTGATCAAGAATATATATACTTTATGGGGTCGGAAAAGCTTCCTTCTAGCTGTTACATACTTTTGCACGAATACAATATACCCTTTTACTCTACGAGTAACGGGTATAAAGATTGGTGGCCAAAGACTTAAAAAAAATGTTATAAAAATTATCTCTTTTAACCTATACTTTAAAACAAGAGAGAACGCTATAGTCGGGTGCCCCGACTATCAGATGCCCTTTACTCAGCTAAAGGGAGTGCGAGGAATATAGAGATATAATACTTTGATCGGGCATAACTTTTTAACGAGTGGTCTGATTTAAAAAATGTCCTCTACATTTCGATAGGTATTGATAAACAAAAAAAAACTGCATCTTTACTTTTCCAATATATTTAAATTTTTAAAATCGCTTTAAAGCGATTGTGGGCGTTAGAGGGGGCGTGGCACCTTTTTGAAACAAACTTGCGCTGCGTAGGAAATCCTAGAATCTGCATTGCAAAATGCCAATCTTCTAGCTTTTATAGTTTCCGAGATCTCAGCATTCATCCGGACGGACAGACGGACATGGCTATATTTACTCGGCTAGTGACCCTTTATAGGGTCGGAAATGCTTTCTTCTAGCTGTTACTTACTTTTGCACGAATACAATATACCCTTTTACTCTACCAGTAACGGGTATAATGATGTAGAAAAAGTTATAGGCAAAAGAACAGCCTTTCCGATGACACCAGTCTCATTCCAATGGCTCTTTATTTATAGCTGCTATATCTAACCAAACTTTTCCTCCTATTAGTGCCCCCTCCTTCCTATACTATTCCAAGTGTATCATACATGTGTGAAATAAAATGTGAAGTATTTTATTTAAAATAAAAGACACGAAAAATTTTCATGTACTATAGGGGAGAGGTCTGTAGGTTGAGACAGTCTGTAAGTTGAGACACTCAATTTTCTCAAAACTTTTCCACTAAAAATTTTTTTTTTATTTTTTTTATTTGTAGTCCTTTTTAGTGACAAAACTTTTTGGGAGAACATTATAAGCCAGGCTCTAGCCAGATTTAAGCTGTGAGAGTCGTGTACCATTTTGCACCAAAAAAGTTTTTGTCCACCTTTTTTTAAAAATCTATTAAAAATTAATAACTAACTTGGTAAGAGGTTTAAAACATTAGTAATTAAACTGTTACCAAATTAAATAAAGAATTAGCTTAATTTGACAGTCAGAAAAAAAGTTATTAATTTTTTCCCAAACCCACCCATTTTGTGTAAGTTGGGACACTTTGAGCGTGTAAGTTGAGACACCCGTTTTTCATACAAAAAGGCCTTAGCCCGACAGAGGTCGCTTTCTGCCTAGTACACTTCTTTGATATTAGGGAAAAAATGAATGTTCAATGAGCCTTTTGGTTTTAATTGTTATTTGGTCTAAGTTCTAAAAAAATGGATGGGAAATAATTTAAGACGAACTAAAATTGATTAAATTAAAATAAATAAATAGTTTTTAAAAGTTTGTAGTACTTTTGGTGTGAGTATTCGTTAAAAAGTTATGCATGATCAAAGTTTATATCTCCATCTCCCTCGCACTCCCTTTAGCCGAGTGACGGGTATTATATAGTCGGGACACCAACCCGACTATAGCGTTCTCTCTTGTTTTTATATAGAGCCATTAAACACATCAAATATTATTTTGCTATCAAAAAATACCGAATGTACAAAAAAACTGGACTATCAACTGTCCATACCTGTTTCATGTAGAACAATACAAAAAATAGTTTTTAAATGAAATTATAAAGAACATGTCAATAATGCAGAGCTGTCAATAATGCTTCGCTGTCTAAACAGACTACTAACTCCCCGAGTACAGCGGATAAAAAATCGTTCGTATATCTCTATTGTTATGTAAAAAGGGAATAGTGTATTTATATATGTTACCTCTTTCATGGATTAGGGGAGCCGGCACATCAGAGTGATCATGCTCAGGATTTGTAGTATCGAAGTTTTGGTGATCCTGACTGTAGTTGCCTTTTAAATCATCAGTTGCCATGTACTTATAATGATTATGGTCTAACAAATCATCACCAGTTTCGTCTTCGGAATCAGAGAGTAAGGTTTCATGCATAACCTCTGGAGACATTACCTTGCACTTCTCTTCAATCACACCAGTATTGGTACTAGCAATGGATGTTGAAGTGACAATTTTAAGGGTTTCCATAACCGTTATATATCCCAGGTTACTTGCAATGTGTAGAGCGGTCTTACCGTTCTGAAAGAAAATATTCATTTACTGATGGGCTTATTGCAAGTCATTGTTCGGCATATATGACATTTACTGGCGGTTGGATAAGATAGCATGGTCACTTTTAATATAAACTTTAACTTTATAATTCAAATAACTTAAACTGGTTGATTTTAACATTCAAAGCTTTGAAAATTAACTTCTAAATAGGTAAAACTTTTTTTGGAAATTATTAGTGAAATCATAATTCGTTTGTAAAATATTCTGGGGCTGTAAAAAGTATGTGAATGTTTTTATACCCTTGCAGAGGGTATTCTAATTTCAGTCAAAAGTTTGCAACGCAGTGAAAGAGACGTTTCCGACAACATAAAGTATATATATTCTTGATCAGCACCAATAGCCGAGTCCATCTAGCCATGTCCGTCTGTCCGTCTGTCCGTCTGCTAGTCTCTCATTTTTAAAGCTATCGCGAAACTTTCCCATCGGATCACTATATCTTATGGCTCCCATAGGAATAATCAAAAAACAAGAAAGGAAGCTAGCTTCGGCCAGCCGAAGCTTATATACCCTTGCAGATAATTCCTATAAATGACTAATTTTCCGATCGTTCCTATGGCAGCTATATGATATAGTTGTTCGATTCTGATAAAATTAAAATCGAAATTCGAAAACATTTAAAAAGACTCATATCCCAGAGTAGAAGAGAATACAATAAAATTCAACGAAGCAATAATTTATTTCCTATTATATTTCCATTAATTTTCCGATCGTTCCTATGGCAGCTATATGATATAGTCGTCCGATTTTGAAAAAAATTTATTCGAAATTCAGGATTAGATAAAAAATGGCATTTCCAAAAGTAGGAGGTTCTAGGTTCAAAAACACCCAAGATATAATTTTTTTTCATTTTTTTTCCGATTATTCCTATGGGAGCTATATGATATAGTTGTCCGATCCGGCTCGTTCCGACTTATATACTACCTGCAACAGAAAGAAGACTTTTGGTAAAGTTTTAGCCCGATAGCTTTAAAACTGAGAGACTAGTTTGCGTAGAAACAGACAGACGGACGGACAGACGGACAGACGGACAGACGGACAGACGGACATGGCTAGATCGACTCGTCTAGTTATGCTGATCAAGAATATATATACTTTATGGGGTCGGAAACGTCTCCTTCACTGCGTTGCAAACTTCTGACTGAAATCATAATACCCTCTGCAAGGGTATAAAAATTATAGAAAAATCATTGTAATTTTTTAGGAAGTAGGTGTTTTGATTTTTGACAATTAAAAAACAAAATTTTAAATATATGTAGTTATGGTAGTTATTTTACCTTCAAGGGTATATAAGCTTCGGCTGGCCGAAGCTAGCTTCCTTTCTTGTTTAAATTAAATCATACCCGGCAGTAATTTCTCGAAACGCAAATCGATTTCCACTTCTAGATAGCATTATACAGGGGTGCAACAGAAACCGCTCTGCGCTCAATGCGGGCTGTATTAAGCGGAGAGCTGAATAATGACAGGTATGGGCACTAGGGTTCGTCGATTTGGGACACCAGAAATCGTAAAGGATGATCTTTATCTTTATAGGATTCTAAGCAATATTGGCGAACATACTTATAGTCTAAAATGACGTTTGACTCATTTTAAGCCAAAAGCTACTGGTTAGGTGCACCTTTTACCTTAAATTACCGTTATAATTTAAAACTGAAGAAAAATAAGAAAATATTAAGAAAACAAGAAAGGAAACTAGCTTCGGCCAGCCGACGCTTATATACCCTTGCAGATAATTCCTATTAATCACTAATTTTCCGATCGTTCCTATGGCAGCTATATGATATAGTAGTTCGATATTGATCAAATTAAAATCGAAATTCGAAAACATTTAAAAAGAGTCATATCCCAGAGTAGAAGAGAATACAATAAAAACTAAGGAAGCAATAATTTATTTCATATTATATTCCCATCAATGTTCCGATCGTTCCTATGGCAGCTATATGATATAGTCCGATTTTGATCAAAATTTATTCGAAATTCAGAATTAGATATAAAATGATATTTCCAAAAGTAGGAGGTGATATGTTCAAAAACACCCAAGATATAATTTTTGTACATTCTTTTTTCCCGATGGAAGCTATATGATATAGTTGTCCGACCCGGCTCGTTCCGACTTATATACTACCTGCAATAGATATACGACTTTTGGGAAAGTTTTAGCCCGATAGCTTTAAAACTGAGGGACTAGTTTGCGTAGAAACAGACGGACAGACGGACGGACAAACGGACGGACAGACGGACATGGCTAGATCGACTCGTCTAGTGATGCTCATCAAGAATATATATACTTTATAGGGTCGAAATCGTCTCCTTCAATGCGTTGCAAACTTCTGACTGAAATCATAATACCCTCTGCAAGGGTATAAAAAGCTTATATTTTAAGTTAAATACCGGGTCTGTCGTTTTCGACCTGACCGTAATCATTTGGTTGACCATCCACCCCGCCCACTCTTCGTGATTACGTAATATGTGGCCAGTCCCTTATCAACACTACCCGTGTTAAGACAGTAATATCAAGACGCTAAGGACTTGCCATTTTAATAAAATACTCACATTTGTTAAAGCATTTGGATTCGCTTTGTGGCGTAATAGCAGATTGATAATCATAATGTGACCTTGCTGAGCAGCTTGATGAAGTGGTGTATAGCCAATATTGGTAGATATTTCAATGTCAGCATCGTTTTCAAGCAAAAATTTTACAAGATCAAGGTGACCATTATGGGCAGCAATATGAAGGGGAGAATAACCATTTTTAGTGCGTTCTGATATTTTAGCGCCGTGTTCCAGCAAAACCCGGGATACAATAACATGGCCCTCCTGCGCAGCCAAATGTAATGGTGTCAGTCCGTTTTTAGCAGCTGTACTTGTACCGCCATATTCTAGAAGTAGTTGAACCATTTCAACGTGTCCTTCTTGGGCAGCCAAATGTAAGGGAGAAAAACCGCTTTTGCTTAGAGCCCCAACGTCTGCACCTTGTTGTAACAGCTGCTGAGCAATTTCCAGATAATTTTTCTTGGCAGCTATGTGAATGGCACTTTGTCCATTTCGCGCACATAACTTCGGTGAAGCGCCGTTTTTTAGCAGTATCTCTACCACGGGTTGATGGTCATAGTGCGTGGCCACGTGTAACGAGGTCACATCATTTTTTCCCTGAAAATCAACAGAAGCTCCTTTTTCCAGTAGTAGTGTTACTATCTTCTGCTTGCCGTATTTGCTAGCTAAATGCAACGGAGTAAACCCCTTTTTGGTAATAGCATCCAGTTGCGCCCCATTATCCAATAACACTTGAACTACATCCTCTTGCCCTTCTTTTGCAGCAATGTGCAGCGCTGAATACATGTCGTTAGTTTTCGCATTGATATCCGCACCATGCTGCAGTATTAACATAATTATATTAATATTTCCTAATCGAGAAGCCACATGTAGTGGCGTTTGGCCTTCACGGGCAATAGCATCCACTTTTGCGCTGCGGAGCAAAATTCGAATAATATCCGTCTAAAATAAATTAAAACAATTATATTTATTTATATGCATATGTATTTTTTTTAATTACCTGATTAGCACGAGCGGCCAAATGAAGTGGTGTTTCCCCGCGTATTGTTGGTATATCCGGGCAAGCCTCATGTTGTAGTAAATATATAACAATATTCATACAGCCTATTAAATTTGAAATTAGTTTAATTTATTTATTTAACACTTTTATCAATTCTTTAATATTTCAAGCAAAAACAAGAAAGGAAGCTAGCTTCGGCAAGCCGAAGTTTATATACCCTTGCAGATAATTCCTATTAATCAATAATTTTCCGATCGTTCCTATGGCAGCTATATGATATAGTAGTTCGATATTGATCAAATTAAAATCGAAATTCGAAAACATTTAAAAAGAGTCATATCCCAGAGTAGAAGGGAATACAATAAAGACCAACGAAGCAATAATTTATTTCATTTTATATTCCCAATAATTTTCCGATCGTTCCTATGGCAGCTATATGATATAGTTGTCCGATTTTGAAAAAATTGTATTCGAAATTCAGAATTAGATAAAAAATGGCTTTTCCAAAAGTAGGAGGTTCTAGGTTCAAAAACACCCAAGATATAATTATACCCGTTACTCGTAGAGTAAAAGGGTATATTGTATTCGTGCAAAAGTATGTAACAGCTAGAAGGAAGCGTTTCCGACCCCATAAAGTATATATATTCTTGATCAGGATCACTAGCCGAGTCGATCTAGCCATGTCCGTCTGTCCGTCTGTCTGCCTGTCCGTATGAACGCTGAGATCTCGGGAACTATAAAAGCTAGAGGATTGGTATTTGGCATGAAGATTCTTGAAGTTCCTACGCAGCGCAAGTTTATTTCAAGAAGGTGCCACGCCCCCTCTAACGCCCACAATAGCTAATACACGATTTTAAAAATTTAAATATTTCGGAAAAGTAAAAATGCAGTTTTGTTGTGCTTATCAATACCTATCGAAATGTAGAAGAAATTTTTTAAATCGGACCATTCGTTAAAAAGTTATAGCTGATCAAAGTTTATATATCCATTTCCCTCGCACTCCCTTTAGCCGAGTGACGGGTATTAGATAGTCGGGACACCAACCCGACTATAGCGTTTTCTCTTGTTTTTTGTACATTTTTTCCCCCGATTATTCCTATGGGAGCTATATGATATAGTTGTCCGATCCGGCTCGTTCCGACTTATATACTATCAAATAAAAACACCTCTTAACGAGGTAAAAAACTAGTGACGATCGCACCTTGAACATACAAAAGTTCTGATATCAACATTTGTGACGAAAAATTATTACACTCGTCATTAAATAGACTTTCAAATATTTTTTCATTCGGCCCGCCCTAGCAAACTATTCCAGCCTCTTTCCCTTCACAGGCATTCTCTATTGCAGCGTGCCGAATGAGAAAATATTAGAAAGTCTATTTAATGACGAGTGTAATAATTTTTCGTCACAAATGTTGATATCAGAAATTTTGTATGTTCAAGGTGCGATCGTCACTAGTTTTTTACCTCGTTAAGAGGTGTTTTTATTTGATATCAGAAGTTTTTGTTTGTTTACATTGGCTCTCATAGGAGCTAATATATACATTTAAATTTAAATTGGTCAATCATAATTTGTAAGCCATTGTATTTAAACAAATTAAGTTAAAAGGGCGTTTAAGTATTTCAAAATACCTTTTAAACGAGGTATAGCACATGTCTGTAGCTTCAGTAGTGTACAACTTACGAACTAAAGAAATGTAGCTATTTTTAGCTTTTTCCCGCTCAAGCAGCGGGTTTTTCCAAATGTCGTAAAACAAAAGTTTCGTATTTGGAATTCCTTAAAACAATTGAATTGATTCCATGACCCAAAAATACAGTTTGCATACGCACATACTAAATTCAATGCTTAGGCAGCGTTAGTTGTGTTGGGCTGGCAAAAGTGACTTTTTACAGTAATGTGTTATATACCAAAATTTAAGGAATCTCAAGTGCTATGCAGTTTTAAGTTTTAAAGAAAATCGTTAGAGCCGTTTTTGAGAAAATTAAAAAAAAGCTTAAAAAAAAGTTATAAAAAATGTTCTTTTGTTCATATCTGTTTAACTATTACATTTACACAAATTGCATATAAAAGGCGTTTATAGCAAAATACCTTTCAAACAAGATGCAGCACAAGTCTGTAGCTTTAGTAGTATAGAAGTTACGGCTTTCCGAATTTTAGCTATTTATAGCTGTTTTCCCACTAAACTAGCGGGTTTTTCCAAAAGTGGTAGAACAAAAGTTTTTTATATCGATGTGATGAACTTCATATCAAATTTTCAGAACTTAAAAAACATGTTTTGGACAAACTGACAAACAGAATTAAACTTTCATTTTGCGAAGAAGAAGAAAATCTTATTTTGGCTATAACTTTTGAACGGAGCGTCCGATTTTCTGATATGACCCCTCATATTAAGCGCATTTTCAGTAGGAATACAACTAACGTAGTCCGGGGGGTCCAATTATCCCCACCGGCCCCAACAGATTCAAATTTCTAAATTTTCACTTTTACACTTTCTCCGCTCTCCCTCCCAAACCAATTGATTTTCTTGAGGTCTTGGTATGCAATCCTTTAAGTTTTAGCAATACCTTTAATTTGGTGTATTACTCATTACGATCGGACTATCACAGCAGATTTTCAATTTTGCGGCTATATAATAGTAGTCGCCTTCGCACACTCTCCTTGTGCGCTTCGTCACTACATGGACTGCCGTCCATAGTGATACCCTCTGCAAGGGTATAAAAATTTCATTTTTTTAAAACTGCACATAATTTCTAAATATATTTTGGCTCTAAGTTTTAATGGCCCGTCAGAACCAAATTCAATTATTTTAATTGTACTTTAACTTACCCATAAAACTAGCAACATGTAAAGGTGTCAGACCAGATTCCGTGGTTGCGCCAATGTTTGCTCCATGTTTAATAAGCAGTTCAACTATCTTAATACGGTTTTTTTTGCAAGCGATATGAAGTGGAGTGAAACCGTTAAGTGCACGGGCATTCGGATTTGCATGGTAATCAAGTAACAGTTTAGCTACTTTAACATGCCCACAGTGAGCAGCCACATGAAGAGCTGTCAAATAATCGACGGTTACTTCGTCTACTGGAGCCTTGTTGTCTAATAATAAACGTGCTGCCTCATCGTGCTCTCCTTGAGCAGACATGTGCAGCGCGGACAGGCCATTCTTGGTTTTTGTCAGTATGGGAGCTTTTTGACGCAACAAGTTCTCAATGACCTCAACATGACCAGAGCGTGACGCACAGTGCAGTGGAGTCAGGCCATCACGTGTCGCGGCATCTATTTTTGCTCCTCGAGATAGTAACAAAGTACATACTGATAATTTTCCCCATTTACATGCCACGTGTAGAGGGGAGATATTATGTTTGGCCACATAATTAACATCTGCTTTGCTATCTAAAAGCAAATTGGCGATGTCCACGTTTCCATAATGCGCTGCTATATGCAAAGGCGTGAAACCAGATTTGGATACAATGTCGGCATTGTGATCGTGCTGAAGTAATAGTTTGGCTGCATTTACATCGTTCTTTTTGGCAGCAATATGAAGTGCTGGGAGACGAACTTTACCGCGAACATCAGTTTCAAGCAAGACAGCTACTATTTTGTCGTGTCCCTGCTGCATTGCTACCGCAAGTGGGGTAAATCCATCGTCTGTAGATAATGACGGGTTCGCTCCATTCGCAAGTAGGATCCGACAACAGTTATCGTGGTTTTCTTGGGCTGCCATGTAGAGAGGTGTGAAACCATTAAGAGACTGCACGTTCACATTGGCATTAGATAAAATAAGCTGATTGATAACCTCTTGCTGCCCTGCCAAAGATGCGATATGCAATGCTGTGTTTCCCTTTTTGGTAGCATTATCTACTTTGATGTCTCTCCTCAGCAACTCGCAGCATATATCCACATATCCATCCTTTGCAGCTAAGTGTAGTGCATTTAGACCGTTCTGAAATTATAAATAATGGAAAAAGTAAAAAAACAAGAAAGGAAGATAACTTCGGCCAGTCGAAGTGTATATACCCTTGCAGGTATGCCTATTTAAAATTTTGTTTTTAAATTGTCAAAAATCAAAACGCCAGCTTTCTACAAAGTCACAATGTTTATACCCGTTACTCGTAGAGTAAAAGGGTATATTGTATTCGTGCAAAAGTATGTAACAGCTAGAAGGAAGCATTTCCGACCCTATAAAGTATATAAATTCTTGATCAGGGTCACTAGCCGAGTCGATATAGCCATGTCCGTCTGTCTGTTTGTCCGTATGAACGCTGAGATCTCGGAAACTATAAAATCTAGAGGATTGGTATTTGGCATGAAGATTCTTGGAGTTCCTACGCAGCGTAAGTTTGTTTCAAGGGGGTGCCACGCCCCCCTCTAACGCCCACAATCGCCTATATACGATTTTAAAAATTTAAATATTTCGGAAAAGTAAAAATGCAGTTTTGTTGTTATTACTAATACCTATCGAAATGTAGAAGAAATTTTTTAAATCGGACAATTCGTTAAAAAGTTATAGCTGATCAAAGTTTATCTCCCTCGCACTTCCTTTAGCTGAGTAACGGGTATCTGATAGTCGGTGCACCCGAATATAGCGTTCTCTTTTGTTTTTCTATTATTTTTTTTATTATTCCTATGGGAGCCACATGATATAGTGGACCGATACGGCCCGTTCCGACATATGTACTACCTGCAATAGAAAGAAGACTTTTGGGTAAGTTTCATCGCGATGGCTTTAAAACTGAGAGACTAGTTCGCATAGAAATGGACAGACGGACATGGATAAATGGACTCGGCCATTGGTGCTGATCAAGAATATATATACTTTGTGTGGTCGGAAACGTCTCCTTCATTGCGTTGCAAACATCTGACTGAAATTATAATACCCCTGTAAGGGTATAAAAACTAACAAATAAGTCAATTAAGTAAGTTAGCCAGTTAATTATCTAATCAAACAAAAACACCACTTGACGAGGTAAAAAAGATAGTAACGATCGCACATTCCACATACAAAAGCTGTCATATCAACTTTTGTGACAAGAAATGATTTTAAATTCGAAAAAATTAATACATTTTGATAATTTACTTACTAAGGGCTGGTGTTCAACCTAACAAAAAGACGTAAAAAAAATACTTCAAATGAAATTTCTTGACGTTTTTTGCATATGAGGTTTACAATGCAAACGGACTTCCTTTCTTGTTTGTTTTGAACGACTTTTTGTTAGGTTGAATATTAGCCCTAACAAAAAAACCCGGTCCCTAAAAAATAAAATAGACCGGACAAACTGTCAAACATACATTCAGGTTTCAATTTTAAAATGACCAAAAAATTACTTTTAAATGGATTATCCGATTGGAACAAAATAGGTCGCGATCGACACATATTTTATTAAAGAAAAACTAAAAATCGAAATGAAAGTTCATTGCCAAATGTTCTATTTATTACTTTTACTCGAAATCGAAATTCGAAGAGAATAATAATACCTTTCGATCAGCGTATTATTCGTTTCAATTGGACTATCGTAGTAGATTTTCAATTCTGCGGCTATATTTAGTAGTCTCCTTGCGCACACTCCCGGTGCGATTCGTCACTACGTGGTGTGCCGTCTATAGTGATAACAATACATATGTATAGTACATGAAAATTTCTCGTGTCTTTTATTTTAAATAGAATACTTCACATTTTATTTAACACATGTATAATACATTTGGAATAGTATAGGAAGGAGGGGGCACTAATAGGAGGAAAAGTTTGGTTAGATATAGCAGCTATAAATAAAGAGCCATTGGAATGAGACTGGTGTCATCGAAAAGGCTGTTCTTTTGCCTATATCTTTTTCGACATCATTATACCCGTTACTCGTGAGTAAAAGGGTATATTGTATTCGTGCAAAAGTATGTAACAGCTATAAGGAAGCTTTTCCGACCCTATTAAAGTATATATATTCTTGATCAGGGTCACTAGCCGAGCCGATATAGCTATGTCCGTCTGTCTGTATGAATGCTGAGATCTCGAAAACTACAAAAGCTAGAAAATTGGGATTACCCGCACATATTCTAGGGCTTCCTACGCAGCGCAAGTTTATTGCAGCCGAGCGCCACGCCCCCTCTAACGCCCACAATCGCCCACAAACGATACTAATAGGGTCTTCCCACAGAGCTCCATCCACCATCTACCATCCGTTGAACGGATGGTCCGTAAGGTTTTGCCGTTCCGAAAATTTTGATGGACTTTGACGGGCACTTTTATGCGATAGTTAGGCGATGTTTTTTCGGTGCAACTCTGAATTCTTCCTCTTGACTGTGAAAAATGGAACGTTGACTACGAGAACAAATCAAATCAATGGCGGGAAAAAATTAAATAATGCTCAAGTTCATAGTTTTTTGGCTATTGTTGAATTATTTGTAGTTTGTTATGAGCGGAAAAGCATTCGCCAAGAAGTTGCTATGTGTGGGCCAAAATTTAAGCTGTTCTGCAAACGAAAACATCAATATTTGCAGCGAAGTCTCAGAATATGTTCTGCAATTCGTTAATACTAACAAATATTAATTAAAAGTGTACCATGTACTCCTATAAAGCTCCAAAGTTGCTATAAATTACCAAAACAGCATAAATTTGGTTTTGTTCACAAATTTTACACATTAATATTGGCTAGACTGAGGCGTAGCAAGAGCGGAGTGTGGGGTACGGGAGGTTAGGCTCACCCCCAGTCAGTAATTTGTATGCATACTCATTATAGAATGTGTTATAAAAGCTCAGATATGTTTTAAACTATTATCTTATGCTTTTTATTATATTATTCTACAATAAGTTTAGGAAAACGCAATTTTACGAGTTAAAATCCCCCTTCGTCAATGTTGAGTTGAGCAACTGCTCTTAAGTCAGCTGTTATCGGATGGTAGATGGTGGATGGAGTTCTGTGGAAACACGAGTTTCACATTCGTCAAAAATCCCAACAGTTTCACACGGATGGACTGTATGGGAAGAGGCTATAAAATGTGTCTGGCGCCCACATTTTTAAAGATTTCGGTGAAGAATAATGCAACTTTGTTGTGTTTAGTTGTACCTATTGAAATGTAGAAGAAATTTTTCAAATTGGACCATTCGTTAAAAAGTTATGCTTTATCAAAGTTTTATATCTACATCTCCCACGCACTCCCTTTAGTTGAGTAACGGGTATCTAATAGTCGGGGCACCCGACTATAGCGTTCTCTCTTGTTTTACCCGTTTCGGGCAAAAGTATGTAACAGGGAGAAGGAAGCGTTTCCGACCCTATAAAGTATATATATTCTTGATCAGGGTCACTAGTCTAGTCGATATAGCCATGTCCGTCTGTCCGTATGTACGTCTGTCCGTATGAACGCTGAGATCTCGGAAACTACAAAAGCTAGAAGGTTAAGATTTTCCACACATATTCTTGGGCTTCCTACGCAGCGCAAGTCTAACGCCTACAATCGCCCACTAATGATTTTAAAATGTGTCTGGCGCCCACACCTTTAAAGATTTCCGAGAAGTACAATTGCAATTTTGCTGTGTATATTTATACCTATCGAAATGTAGAAGAAATTTTTCAAATCGGACCATTCAAAAATATTTTATATATCCATCTCCCTCGCACACCCTTTAGCCGAGTGGCGGGTATTAGATAGTCGGGACACCAACCCGACTATAGCGTTCTCTTTTGTTTCGGTTGCAGTCAACCACAGCCAAATTAAAAATAAATATATAATTCTTAAGTAATTGAAAGCATTTTTATAGTAAAATAACATTTAATTCTTACCGCATTGCAACTGTTAATGTCTGATATTTCTCCACTTTCTAGAAAATCAACCACTTTTTTGATGTCCCCACTGCGTGCAGCACGTAAGAATGATATTGTTGCGTCGTTCTGTGAAGAAATCAATGGGTTTTAGTTAATAATTAAAGACGGATTAGGACTCTTAAATTGTATGCTTTAGTGGCATGAAAGGCCTTATCATCTTTATATGATCAACAAATTAGTAAAGGAATTATTAAACAGCAAAAATATAAAACCTTTCGAGGGTGTCATAGAAATTATTTCCAACCGAATTCCGTTATAGTTCTAAAGTTCTTGGTTCTTGGTTAACCCCCGATAGGGTTAAAAAACATCGTTTTTTTAAATTAGTTAAAGTGGTCTAGATTACACTTCAAAAACTTCGATTTGATGGGACCAATATTTATATCAGCGACCGTAACAGTTATAAGTTTTTTAATTAAGATTCATAAAAACCTTATTATCGTGCCTTAACCAAAAAAACCTAATTTTACTACTTAAATAAATTTTAAAAATAGCTAATTGTAAAAAATGTTTTTTTTTTTGATTTTTGTAGCACTTTTCTAAATATGTTCAAAAACACCCAAGATATAATTTTTTTTACATTTTTTTCCCCGAAAATTCCTATGGGAGCTATATGATATAGTTGTCCAATCCGGCTCGTTCCGACTTATATACTACCTGCAATAGATATAAGACGTTTGGGCCCGATAGCTTTGAAACTGAGAGACTAGTTTGCGTAGAAACGGACAGACAGACGGACGGACATGGCTAGATCGACTCGTCTAGTGATGCTGATCAAGAATATATATTATAGGGTCGGAAACGTCTCCTTCACTGCGTTGCAAACTTCTGACTGAAATCACCTCTGCAAGGGTATAATATGGTGCGGATTCCCGGATCGCGGGCTTTTTCTTGGCAAGTAGCGGCTTCGAATGATACCCAGCGGCTGGCAGCACAGGATCCGACGATTACGTAACTCTCGGCTACAAATCCGGGATGGCTCATAAAAATTTGTGGCCAGGCTCCCACTACCGGAACCTGGCCACGACGTCTCGTATTGGCTGGTCTGAATCGGGGTTCCTCATTGCCTCTTTTCTTCCCCCACTACTCCAGAACGGACTCACCGCAGGGTCTTTGGCAGTCCGGCTTCGGAGACCGTCCTTTTGCGCGTCGTCGACCATCGAAAAACTTTTAATTTAGAACTGCGTTCCTTACTTGGGATTACAAAACTGTCGGCACTGATGGCCACCCTAGTACCGCGACTGCTCAAGGAGATTCTTTGATAGATAACCCGTGCGACTGCGCTCCGCCGACACTGAATCTGGACTGATCTCGTGTCTGCCATTTGTCTTCCGTCAGACCAATGCCGATTACGGGCTCCTTCTCCCTACATTCTGGGTCAATGTCCCTTCGACCGACATTCGTCCCGTTTGAATATGAATTCGTCCCAACCGACTCCAATTTTGACGTTGCCCATCACTGGACACGAAACCCACCTTACATCCCTGGTTTTCTCGATTATTCGATTATTTAAGGATGACGACATAACATAACTAATTAAATCATTAAGGATCAAAGCTTTAAAATTAATGGAGTGCATTGGCATGAAATCAGACATTTTTATCACGTTTTGTTTTGGGCTGTACAAAGAACATACATATTTAATTGTTTTTAGTTTTATCATATCCGGCAGTAATCTCTAGTAAAGCAATTTTATGTAAATTTATAGACGCATTAAAGGAGTAATTAGGCCGCTTTAAAACTCAAAAAGTTTTAAAATTCAACCAAAAAGCATCAAATTAATATATATTATTGATCAGGGTCACTAGCCGAGTCGATCTAGCCATGTCTGTCTGTCCGTCTGTCCGTCCGTATGAACGCTGAGATCTCGGGAACTATAAAAGCTAGACGATTGGTATTTGAAGATGAAGATTCTTGGAGTTCCTACGCAGCGCAAGTTTATTTCAAGAAGGTGCCACGCCCCCTCTAACGCCCACAATAGCTTATACACGATTTTACAAATTTAAATATTTCGGAAAAGAAAAAATGAAATTTTTAAAATCGGACCATTCGTTAAAAAGTTATGGCTCATCAAAGTTTATATATCCATCTCCCTCGCACTCCCTTTAGCCGAGTGACGGGTATTAGATAGTCGGGACACCAACCCGACTATAGCGTTTTCTCTTGTTAGATTTAATATTGCTCATTGACGTATCGGTCCAGGTAGTACCGTATGGAGGTATTTTAAAATACCAGAAGTGCCAATCAGTTTTAACAATTTTGCTCATTAATTGCTCATTGCAGTTGACATATGTCTGTCTTGCTCGAAGCTACGTAAAATCAGGATCACTAACCGAGTCGATCTAGCCATGTCCGTCTGTTTGAACGCTGATATCTCGGAAACTACAGAAGCTAGAAAGTTGGGAGTACCGACACATATTCTTGGGCTTCCTACGCTTTTAAAGAAGTATAAATGCAATATTATTGTGTTTATCAAAACCTATCGAAATGTAGAAGAAATTTTTCAAATCGGACCATTCGTTAAAAAGTTATGCCCGATCAAAGCCGTATATATTTATCTCCCTCGCACTTTGTTTAGCTGAGTAACGGGTATCTAATAGCCGGGGAACCCGTCTATAGCGTTCTCTTTTGTTTATTGCTAAAAAATGTTGATAATTTTGAATTTTTTTTGAGGTTGTAAACAATAAACAAGAGGAAAAAACAATCGATTTAACCCATTTTGTTCAGTTTTTAGGCTCGTTGATTTTTTGCAAGTGACTGTCCGATTAGACGATGGAGCCACTGTACATATGTACATAATCAAAACAAAAGTGAATTTTGCCAGATACACATATGTACATACATATGAATATCGTTTGTTGTGAAATGTAGTACACAGACGTATGTTTGTAGGTGTGTGTACGTACATTAAATTCTGTGGGCATTAATTAACTTTCATATTATACTGCTGGAAACGCCCACATATGCATTTATGTATGCAGGTAGATACACAAATGTATGTATTGAGGTAAGAATGGATTTTGTTTTAAAATAGTGACAGTCGTCAAATTTATTACCTGTTTTATACTCCCATTAGTTTTATCTAAGGTTGTGCTATTATTCATATTCATTGTTTGTGCACAGTTTTCCGTAGTTGCTTGGATTTTGTTCTCGACTCGTAGCTCACCCAGTGTCATGACTATAATTAACGGTCAAGGCCTGAAAATAAAGCAATATTCATCATAGAAATAAGAAATTAGTTTTAATTTGTTTATAGTTTGTTAGGATTCTAATACATGTACGAACATTGTTCTTATAAACACACATTTACGTGAGAGGAATGTGTATGTACATACATATGTATGTATATTTGACCATTAAATACGATTATTAGTATTTTAAAGTCTTATGTACATATATGCAATGACATTTTTCACTATTTAAAATGCAATATTTTTGTTAGGGCTTCTTTCATTTTTTATGAACGGCATGACGTCACCAACTAAAATTAATTTTTACTAAAACTGCAAAGGTATTAGATAAAATAAGTAATTTAGTTATTATTATTACCCACACACTTGTTATTAACTATTGTCAAGAAAATATTTACATAAAATTCCCAAACGAATGTTTCACTACTTTTGGAGAAAGTAGTTCGATAATTATATATGTATTTATCGTTATTCTGCCATATCCAAATTCCTTTAGATCAAACAGTGCTGCCCGCTCCATACGGTCGGCCTAATATGATAAATGTAATTTTCAAATACTTTCACAAAAAATTATACTGATCAAAGCAAGTATACATTTTATCAATCATTTAAATTTAATTTTGTTTTCTACCATCAATAAAAGAATTTGTTTGTCTTAAAAAAGACAAATTTCCTAAACTGTTGAATTGCTGAATTGTTGAAAATTCAACAGGAAATTTCAGCAATGAAGGGAACGACCCTAAATGGTTACTGTTGAATTTTCAAACAGCTGTTATTTGTTGAAAAGTGTCATGGAACTTTAAACACCTAAAAATTTGATATTTTACAGTTAGTTACTGTTTAAAATTGTTAGCAAGGTAAGAATATCTATAAATAAGCTGTCTAACTTGATTTTAAAGTAAATATGACAGAGTTGCCATGACTTTTAGTAAAAAAGGTGAGAACTCTGGTTTTTAACGATTCAACAAAATTTTCAACAGCCTCCAGGTTTTTGAATTGCTGAAATTTTCGAAACTTGATTTTGTATGGAGCAGCTTATTAACAGCTGACCAAAATTTAACAATTCAACAGTTTAGGGAATCCCCTCTTTGTTTTTTTATACGGTGGGTTATAGCCTCTTCCCATAGAGTCCATTCGTGTAAAACGGTTGGGATTTTTTAGAAATTTTAAACTCGTGTTCCCACAGAGCCCATAACACATCCGATAACAGATGACTTGAAGAGCAGTTGTTCTTCTCAACATAAACATAAACGAAAGGGGATTTCAACTCAGAAAAATTTTCACATAATTTCGTTCTCCTAATCTTATTGTAGAATAATACAATAAATAGCATCTTATACGGGGTGTCACAGAAATCTCTTCCAACCAAATTTCCCCCCAAAAGCAAATCTCGGTGTCACAGAAACCGTTTGAAAATCAAGTACACGGTTTTAAACCAACCGAATAGTAGGCATTAAAGCCAATGTTCCGAAAATCAGAACAAATTTAATACGAAACTCCTAGAAAGCTCTACAAAATCTGTGACACCTACGGTTTTAATGGGTTGCTTTTCAAACCAACCGTACCCAAATATATCGGCGGTTTCTGTGACACCCCAGAATAATTTCGAAACACTTTTAGATGAACCGGGCTGTAGGATGTTTTTCTCGGCTCTTTTTAGCAAATGTACTAAGTTTTGGGAGAAAAAGTGGCTGTAATGGAATTTAGTCGCTGTTGTAGAAACTCCCTATGTATGAACTGGCTTTTATAACGAACAAAAGTAAATAAAATATACATCGTAACGACTCAGTGTAATAATAATATAACATTCAGTGTGAATCAATTGTTTAACATTTTTTTTATGTCACTGTTTTTAGTATGTACTTTAACAAATTTTTAAAAATATCGATATATGGATGCAAATTTATTGATAGTTTCTTGAAAAAACTAATTTACGAATTTTAAAATGTTTGACAATTTCACATCGTATATAATATAAAAAGTTGTTTTGAGTCGCAAAATAATAAGTTCAAGTGAATAAAGTGTGTTATTTAGTATATGAAGACGTAAATATTACACATACATATTTCGAACATATTCCATTCGTACTGCTCTTGGTGTATGTACATGTGTATTTCTTAAAAATGTTCTAGATACATTACGCTCATGTATGCATGCTTTCATTAATATTAGTGTATTAACATATTTATTTACGTTCTTACATACATACATATGTACGTACCAATACATAATTTATCATAAAGTTTGTGTAGGATTATGTTATGTCATTTTCATTTAGTGTATAAAATGGTAAGTCCATATTATTGATACTAAAAAATTGTTTTCGTGAATAAAAGATTTATGTTAAATTTAGGTTAAATGTGACTTTTATTTGCTTAGTATCAATGCTCTCGTACGAACTGACTCATACACATACAGTGAGCACAACAATTATTCGTACACTCATCACTTTCAACTTTAAAAGCCTACCACTTCTAAAATAAATCTTAAAAACAAAAACAACGAACATATCCTAAACATATTCCAAAAAATTGTTGTAACTTATTACAAATCGACCCGCCATACATACATAATATGTATTTCATATGTACATTAAGGTGGACTTATTTTGTATAAAATTTTTATGCTCTCACCCCTTCATATATTGCCTTTTTGTATCCCTAATGCATAAAAGAACGAAAAAGTAAAAAATAATTAGCTTTAAAGTTCATTACACATATTTCAGATTCATCTACATGCCGTAGACTTGTTTTTATACTTTGACAGTGTTTCAAAAAGTATCTAAATCACTTTCCCGACAAGGGATGAAGTCGTTGATAATAGTATAATAATAGAAAATAAAGTCAATATCGATGTAACCTAAGCCAGAATTTCTTTGACCATAACTTTTATTGGCGAACGCAAGAGTAATAGTATTTCTTCAAAATTATAATATAGAATCTCTATTTTAGTGTGAGTCACACTAGTCACACGCACCGCCTAAACGTTAAAATATTTTTTTTTTTTGCATACATTTATAAGACACAGAAACCTACCACACCTAAAAACCGAAATTAGTTTTATAACTTATTCTAATAGATGGTACTTTGACAAAAAAAACAAGCTAATGATCATTAGAATCCACCAGAAAATGAATTTTATATGAATATTTCAAGTTTGGGACAAAGGTGATTTTTTGGACATTTACAGCCGTTAACTGAGACAACAGGGCTGTCATACCCCGTTTTCCCAATTTAAAAAGCCCCTTAACACTTTTGAATCAAATAAGGATCCTGTTCAGTCGCCTTCTTTCACATGAATATGAGTGTTGTTTTCATGGTAAAAAAAATACTCTATTACTACTCGGCGATGCCGATTCCAACTGTCAAGTCTGGCATCGTGGAATCGTTTTACAAAATCAACCAAAAATTTAGTCAGAACAAGATTAACCAATATAGACCATGATATCACAATTGTTAGTTTAAAGCACTTAAGACCATAGATTTTTAAGTTTTACGCTCCTGGAACCCTTTATGAATTCTTGACAAAATGAGACCGCGAATTCTTTGGAAGAAGAGGAACCATTATGGACCGTTATAACAAGAAATAAAGCTAGCTTCGGCCAGCCGAAGCTTATATACCCTTGCAGATAATTCCTATTAATTTACAAATCTCAAAAATGTTAAATTTCCTATTATTTCTCACTAATTTCACGATTGTTCATATGGCAGCTATATGATATAGTAGTTCGATATTGATAAAATTAAAATAGAAATTCGAAAATATTTCAAAAGTGTCTTATCCCAGAGTAGAAGAAAATACAATAAAAACCAACGAAGAAATAATTTATTTTTTATTATATTCCCATTAATTTTCCGATCGTTCCTATGGCAGCTTTGTTATACAGTCGTCCGATTTTGATAAAATTTTATTCGAAATTCAGAATTAGATACAAAATGGCATTTCCAAAAGTAGGAGGTTATATGATCAAAATTTTGATTAATAATAAATTAATTGATAAGTTATCAATCGTTTTAGGTTCGAACCCCGAACCGAACCAAAGCCAAAATGAAATAAGTTCACAGCCTGATTACGATTAATAATTTAAATTATTTGTTTTGTTTTAGATAAATGCACTTTCACCAAATCAGGCGAGAAGATAACCAGATCAACAGCTTTAAATTGGCATGGATGTTTATTAATATGCCATTGCACGGTGTGGATGAAATGAAAGATACAGTAATATTATATGAAAAACATTTTTTGCAGTATACAAAAACATTCACTAAAAATATAGTAATGATCACTATGTGGCATTCTATTTTTAATTCTATGTTTAATATTTTTATCACTAATCAGTAAATTTCTTGGTACCTCATGACGGAGGAAGCACAGTATATATTAATATACAGTAACAGACTATAAATCTTTGTAAATTTTGACATTGTCACATAAATTACACCTGCCAAACTAAGAAGATTATCCGAAGGATTGCATCGTAATGAATTCATTTCAAGGTGCTATAAAAAAGAAACTGGAAAAAAGTGTGCTATTAAAGAGAAATTTGTTTAAGCGGCTCTACAGTGTATTTACATTAACGGTTAACAAGTTGATTGGCACACTGCCCAGCGAGGCAAGATTAAACTTGGAGATTCTACAAAAGGAATACATCAAGCAGTTCTTTTTTGAAAAGCGCGTGGGAAGCGGAGGAACTTGGATTAAGTCAATTGCGTGTATTGGATGATTAATAAAGAATTGGGGTAGAAGCATTGCAGCAGGAAAGCATTCTCTACATCTCTCAGGTCACAGTGTGCATTTTTTATTCAGAGAACGTCAGCGCAAGAAAACGCGTCTTAAACTATTAACTGATAATCATGTACGATTTAGCATTGATAGCCTGTATCGTTACACATTTTTGCGCGAGTTAAGCAGACCAAACTGGGCTAAAATGATAATAAAGAAATTTATGGATGGTTTCCTATACTGCTTAAGAAAGATATTTTTTAAAGACCAGATGTGCAGCTGACATTATAGTTGCACAAAAATTTAATAAGTCTCAAAACCAAATATCATCACAATATATTTAAGCTGTCGTTGACTGTTGCGAAATTACCTGCTTCCTTCATTTCTACTTGTTTAAAAGATGTTTACTAGTCAGGGCGAAGGTACTGAGATTGCAAACTCTCGAAGTGAGACTTTGCAGCTAAATTCATTACCAAATTTGACTGAAAGCTCAAAATTTGAAGATTTAGTGTTTGAAACGGACAAGGATCTTCAGTTCTCTCGAATTGCTGCTAAAAATAAGCTCTTGAAGCTAAGTTGGTGGCACTCGCCCGCTGAAGCTCGTGAAGAAGAGGCAACATCAGTGCAGACTAGAAAAAATGATAAAGCACCCAATAATAAAACGAAGAGGGTCGAGAACAATAATACTTTAGTTAATGGCTGTATTAACACTCCAGCAAGATCTGTTCCGTTACTGCAGTATATTTGTCCCGAACAGGAACGTGTCAGTGATGAAAAGGAAGCAAGCCTTCTCGAGCCTAGCGTTGATGAATTTTATCCGAAAGACTCCCACCGACTTGTCAATGGTATGTATAATATATAGCAAAACATTTCTTGCAATAAAAATTTAGTTACACTCTGCTCTAGCTTTAGTTTTGTAAATTTAACTTGTTCTACTCAATTTAATTAATTTCTTATAAACCCATCGTCTTTTGAAAAGTCTTAGTACTAAATTTTGAAGAACAGTACCTTTTAATCGGTGTATAACATGTTGTGATCGGACTGTATTGGGTATATATAGTAGTATTTCCCTTTCCACAGTGATACTGTGAGAACCGGAAAAGGACTTTTTATATATTTATATTAAATTTGAAAATCTGTTAAATGCAGCAATTTATACTAGCGTCTTAGCATTTTTTCCAACTTTCAAAACTAATGACTTGAACTCAACGATTTGTAAAAGAAAGTTAAAGGACATTCTATTACCAGTAAAATGAGTCTTCGATGACCGGAATGGGCTTATCAGAACTCGAGATAAAAAAGAAGAGAGAACGCTATAGTCGGGTGGCCCGACTATCAGATACCCGTTACCCAGCTAAAGGGAGTGCGAGGGAGATGGATATAAAACTTTGATCGGTCATAACTCTTTAACGAATTATTGATAAACACAATAAAACTGAATTTTTACTTTTCCTAAATATTACAATTTTTAAAATTGTTGTAAAGCGATTGTGGGCGTTAGAGGAGGCGTGGCATATTTTTGAAACAAACTTGCGCTGCGTAGGAAGCCCAATAATATGTGTCGGTAATCCCAACTTTCTATCTTTTGTAGTTTCCGAGATCTCAGCGTTCATACAGACAGACGGACATGGCTATATCGACTCGGCTAGTAACCCTGATCGAGAATATATATCTGTCCGTCCGTATGAACGCTGAGTAACGCTAACTATAAAAGCTAGAAGATTGGCATTTTGCATGCAGATTCTTGGAGTTCCTACACCCCCTCTAACGCCCACAATCGCCTTACACCATTTTTTGGAAGGTGTCTGGCCCCCACACCTTTTAAGATTTCGGAAAAGTAAAAATAAAGTTTTATTGTGTTTATTAATACCTATGGAAATGTAGAAGAAATTTTTATAACACAGGTACACAGCCAAAAATTTCCACGAACCATTTCAAATTTTCCATAATATTTGGGTGCTCCTGAGTAAAAGTCCCATACAAAATTATTTTCTATCACCTACAGGTTCCGCGGTATAGCTAAAAATACAAAAAACCGATGTTTGTCGACATTTTGAATTACGTGGCCAATACAATTGGACTTACCTCAATTATTTACGCTGAAACCTACTCTCAATACATCTCGGCATTCGTAAAAAATAGTTCGCATTGTGAACCATTGTCCATGTCTTTGGAATTCTTCGCCAAAGTCGAAACTCCCAAAATTTTTACAATTTCTCTGATGAAAAAACAATTCTGAGAATTAAATCTTAAATGGAACTAATTTTAACTATTCGTTGAATCTATTGTTCATTGTATGCTTTAATTTCGATTTAAACCGTTTTCATGAGGATATTTTATTGGATTTCTTATACAAATAAAACCGTTTTTTTTATTTTATTATCTACTTCTATGTGCTGTCAAATTTCAAATAAGTCAAGGCATTCTATAGAATGCGAGTAAACATGTATGCTCAGTGAGCATTGCTCACTAAACGTTTTTATTTTCTTAGTTCTAGACTTATTCAAAATTTGACAGAACATAGGAGTAGATAATAAAATAAAAAAACGGTTTTATTGGGATAAGAAATCCAATAAAATATCTTCATGAAAACACTTTAAACCGAAATTAAAGCATACAATGCATGGACAATGGTTCACGATGGGGACTATTTTTTAGTAGTGTATTGAGTGTAAGTCCTAGCGAAAATAATAAAGGTAAGTCCAATTATATAGGCCACGTAATTCAAAATGTCGGCAAACATCGGTTTTTTGTATTCTTAGCTATACCGCGGAACCTGTAGGTGATGGAAAATAATTTTGTATGGGACTTTTACTCAGGAGCACCCAAATATCATGGGAAACTTGAAATGGTTTGTGGAAATTTCACAAAGTTTAATTTTGTGTTCCTGTGTAATCGGACCATTCGTTAAAAAGTTATGGGCGATCTATCTCCATCTCCCTCGCATTCCCTTTAGCTGAGTAACGGGTATCTGATAGTCGGGGCACCTGACTATAACGTTCTCTCTTGCTTTAAATTAAAAACCTGTTACCGAGAAATCAATGTGACGATAAATTAACATTTAATGTTGGCGTTAGCATTACTAAATTTAAGTCGCTTTTTTTTATAAAGAAAACATTCTTTACTGTGTAGAACAATTTTACATCACAAAAGTTGATATCAAAACTTTTAAAAGTTGAAGGTGCGATCGTCACATTTTTTTTACCTCGTTAAGAGATATTTACGTTTGATTTTAATAATCGTCAATTGATGTAAATACGTACATATATTCATTTGAATGTATGTATACATAAATATTTATATGTGTGTATGTCTATGTTGTTTTATGTACACGTACTGATCACTGCTAAACATGCCAGCCGCACATACGATTTATATGAACATACATACATATGTACATATATATTTGAGTATGTTCGTATGCATTAATTAATGAATATTGCCACTAAATGTATCGATACTGTCTTCGTGAATGTGTGTACAAGCGCGTCGATATTTCTATTTATAATCATACTTTTTTCAACTTTTTAGGTAAAACTTAGAACAAAGTTATTTAATTTTTTGTTTGGTTACTTATTAATGTTCATATATATGTATATACGTTCATACTTGAACATACATCTGTTAATATAGTAATTTTCAATTTTTTGGACAACAGTCAAGCAATTACGAACAATTAACGAAGCCACTATAAAAACATAAACGCATAAAATAATAAAGTAAACCTGTAGGGCAAGAAGAGTCTGACAGCTCTAAGTGAACAAACAATAACAAGTGCGCGCTTCGGACTCTTATCATTTGGTTTTTATCTATTGATGTAGCTTTTTCGATTAGGCGTGTCGCAAGCTGCTCGTGGCTACAAATTGCTCGTTAAAGTTTCTTGATCTTTTTTGTTATGTCTAATCGGCCTAACGCACTTAGTTTCAAGACACTGTTAGTTTGGATATATTTCTAAACATTTTAACTTGCAGCTTGTCCGAATTCAAAGTACAATAATATATTCGCTTTATACTGTCTTGAAGTATAGCATTTATATATGTACATACTTACATATATACATTCCTGTGTATATATGAAATATTTTCACAAAAGCAGTGAGAAGGAATTAATACATTTTTTAAATTCAAATACATTCTACATTTCTATGTAAAGCACACTATACATAGGAACTTAATATTCCGTTTTGCGATTTATTTAGGATTTTTTCTGAAATTTTTGTGTTGGTAGAAAAGGAAACCTTACAATCGAATTATGATTAAACAAAAAGAATCAAGAGGTACGCATTCGAAGTGACCGAAGTTGGGTGATTAAAGACGTCTAATGTATCATTTTAAAAATACTTTTTATTTCAGCATAGTAATTTATAAATTTCTCTCTTAAAGATTCCAAACCATGTACTGCATTGTTAAATCAAGATCAGGAGGATCAAATGAACGTATGCGGATATCGTCGTTCTCATTTACGAACTTCGTTTTGCTGGGCTTGTATTTTTTTAACTGGTGGTCTATTGCGGCTCGTGTTGCATTGGTGGCGTCATTTGTATTTATATGCAACATGCACTCAATGTTCATTGGAGGAGGCAGAACAGGTTTTGGTAACCGAGGATTATCAAGGAAAGCACAAACTTTATCACGTAAAGCCAATTCAAGTCATAACTGCGAACCACCTTGAGTAAGTTCAAATTAATTTCATAGCTGACAAACTTTTTAGTTAAAAAGCATTCTCATTCCTTAGGACATTATTGGAAAAGGAAGCGAAGGCCACAGAAAGTATTAATTTAGAAAGTGATGATGTAGAAAACGCCATACAACTATCGGTTCATTTTACCTCGGCGCAATTCAAAAGTACGTTCCATACAATATACTAAGTAATAACCGGCTAATCGGCAATGTAATTATTTTCAGGGTGTTCATCCTTACGAATATTCCGCTGCAAACAATTGGTCTATGCATGGAACAATAGTCTGAATGGTTTCCATAGGATAAATGGACTTGATATTAATATTCCATGTTCATATTATCACCAACAACGTGGGTTAAGTGTGAATGAACAGATTTCAAGGCGAATTGTTTTTGGAGATAATGAGATAACTGTTCCATTGCGAGATGTTAAGACATTGCTTTTCTTGGAAGTACTTAATCCGTTTTATGTTTTTCAAATATTCTCAGTAATTTTGTGGTTTACATATGATTACTATTATTATGCTTGCGTAATACTTTTGATGTCAATATTTGGTATAACGGTGTCTATTTTACAAACGAAAAAGGCAAGTATAGCGACAAACAAATTAAAATAAATGTTTAACTAGTTTACGTTTTCCAGAATCAAGATGTACTTCAAAAAACAGTATATAACACTGGTAATGCATGGGTTGTTGATTCTAAAGGTCTGTCCAAGGAGTTTCCAACGCGAGCCCTAGTACCAGGAGATATAATTGAAATACCATCTTCAGGCTGTACTCTGCAGTGCGATGCAGTATTATTATCAGGAAATTGCATCCTAGATGAGTCTATGCTTACTGGCGAAAGTGTGCCAGTGACTAAAACTCCATTACCATCAAAACGTGACGTGATATTTGATAAAACAGAGCATGCCAGGCATACCCTTTTTTGTGGGACAAAGGTTATTCAAACTCGCTATATTGGATCGAAAAAAGTGTTAGCATTCGTGATAAACACCGGAAACATAACTGCCAAGGGGGAACTTATACGATCTATTCTTTATCCCCCACCTGTTGACTACAAATTTGAACAAGATTCATATAAATTTATTCAGTTCCTGGCTATAATTGCTTGTGTCGGATTTATTTATACGCTTGTAACAAAAGTAAGTGTGCTCTATATTAAAAAAAAAAATAAATTAAATTATATTTGTATATTTAGATATTGCGTGGCACGGATCCTGTTAAAATAGCTGTTGAATCTCTGGACCTTATTACAATCGTTGTCCCACCAGCACTGCCAGCTGCAATGACCGTCGGCCGTTTTTATGCACAAAAACGGTTAAAGTCTAGTGACATATTTTGCATTTCCCCTCGGTCTATAAATGTAGCAGGAAGCATAAATTGCTGTTGCTTTGACAAGGTTTGTATCATCGCAAACATATTTAGCAATGATCAACATTTTTTTTCATATATAAATTGTTATTTAAGGGGTTACATAGAGTTTTTAAGCCAAACTAAAGACGTTTTTCGCGATTTTTATATATTACACATTTTAGAAACATATTTAGTAAGTAGTTAAAAAAAAACAAGAAAGGAAGCTAGCTTCGGCCAGCCGAAACTTATATACCCTTGCAGATAATTCCTATTAATTACTAATCTTCCGATCGTTCCTATGGCAGCTATATGATATAGTAGGTCAATATTGATAAAATTAAAGTCGAAATTCGAAAACATTTAAAAAGAGTCAATTCCCAGAGTAGAAGAGAATACAATAAAAACCAACGAAGCAATAATTTATTTCCTATTATATTCCCAATAATTTTCCGATCGTTCCTATGGCAGCTATATGAAATACGCATCCGAGATTACTTTTATAATTTTATTTTTAAAAAAATGTTTATTGCAGTATACAATTTAAATTCAACTGAATTCAATTCAATAATTATTATTATTATTATTAAGTGTTCGACTATAATGTAAAATTACAGGCGAACTTAAATTCAACAAGAGAGAACGCTATATTCGGGTGCCCCGACTATCAGATACCCGTTACTCAGCTAAAGGGAGTGCGAGGGAGATGGAGATATAAACTTTGATCAGCCATAACTTTTTAACGAATGGTCCGATTTAAAAAATTTCTTATACATTTCGATAGGTATTGATAAGCACAACAAAACTGCATTTTTACTTTTCCGAAATATTAAAATTTTTAAAATCGTTTATAATCTATTGTGGGCGTTAGAGGGGGCGTGGCACCTTCTTGAAACTCCAAGAATCTTCATGCCAAATACCAATCCTCTAGCTTTTATAGTTTCGGAGATCTCAGCGTTCATACGGACGGACAGACGGACATGGCTATATCGACTCGGCTAGTGACCCTGATCAAGAATATATATACTTTATGGGGTCGGAAACGCTTCCTTCTAGCTGTTACATACTTTTGCACGAATACAATATACCCTTTTACTCTACGAGTAACTGGAATAATAATTGAATTGAACAATAATTTTATTTTTTAAACAAAAAAGCGGCATAGCGTCATATCTCCGCGCGACATAAATCCGCCCTTTTACGAACGACATATCTCCGCGCGGACATACGACGTTTAAAAACGACATATCTCCGCGCAAATATATTTGGTTTTTAAACGTCACATCTCCGCACGGAGATATGTAGTTTTCAAAAGCGCAGAGATATGTCGTTTTTAAACGTCATATCTCCGCGAAATAAATCACGACATATCTCCGCTGACAAAATACGGCGGAGATATGTCGTTATCCCGCAGAAAGAGTAGGGGCATAGCGTCAAATCTCCTCGCGACATATCTCCGCCCTTCTACAAACAACATATCTCCGCGCGGAGATGAGACGTTTAAAATTACATATCTCCGCGCGAAAATATTTCGTTTTTAACCGTCATATCTCCGCGCGGAGATATGTCGTTCGTAAAAGGGCGGAGATATGTCGTTTTTAGACGACATAACTCCGCGCTGATCAACGGGGGAAATATGTCGTTTTTAAAAGTCATATCTCCGCCAAATAAATCGCGACATATCTCCGCCAAATAAATCGCGACATATCTCCGCCGACAAAATGCACTGGGCGGAGATATGACGGCGAAGATATGTCGTTATCCCCAAAAAAGCAACCACCCTAACGCTAAAAACAAATGATTACACCGAAATTAGTCAATCCTTTTTTTCTACCTTCTATTACTATTTCTGGGAGATATGCATTTTTCAGTGAAATAACCAAACTTCACAAAAATGTTTTCAAGGCATGTAGCCTACTTTTGTTAATTTGATTTTTGAGATATGAACAAAATAGGACTTTCACAGGTTTTACCTACGTTAATTGCGGAGTAATGTGTGACTAGCGCATTAAATTATAAGCATTATACTTGTAGCGTTAGGAAGAAGATATAAATAAATAAGTTTGGGACTAGAGGACAATAGCTTTTCGGAAAGGTGCATCTGTTGCCTTTTAAATAGTGTCATTTACAAATTTGTTGGTCTAATGGTTTTCGAGATCTGTTAGGTTTTATAAATTGTTCAGCGTGATCAGCAACTCAAAAGCAATAAAAAAAAAATTGGTCTCAAGGTTTTTTTTTTTGCTGTAAACTAGTGTAATAGAAACACAAAGCATATTATCGACTTTTAGTCGGCAACTGTAATTTATATAAACTTGTACCACGAAAAATTAATTATAACCAATTATTCATATTCATACATATTCAAACAAATGAAATTATTTTTGGTACTATTATAATAGGAAACTTTTAAAATAAAATGAACTCTTGAACTAACTAACTATGCACTAATTAATTAAATATTACTTTATTTCAGACTGGCACTCTCACTGAAGATGGACTTGATATGTGGGGAGTTGTGCCCAAATCATCAACAAATCAATTCCAAATACCGTTAAAAAACGTGGACCGATTGCCGTACGATCACTTCCTTTTCGGCATGGCAACGTGTCACTCTATAACAATAATGAATGGAACAATGATGGGGGATCCGTTGGATTTAAAAATGTTTCAGTCTACGGGTTGGACACTAGAAGATGCAAATAACATACCAGATAATGAAAAATATGGTATTCTTTATCCAACTATTTTAAGACAACCAAGACATTGCTTTTCCGACTTAACCTCACAAGATTCGGGATCCAAGCAAATTAACCGGCAATCTTCTGTGGACGATTTACTAGCCACTGTTGGTATCTCGCAAGCTCAAAAGAATTTTGATCATGGTATCGTTAGAGAATTTCCATTTTCGTCAAGTCTTCAGCGAATGTCTGTCATTACTCGTTGTCTGAGTGACCAAGTATTTAACGTGTACTGTAAAGGCTCTCCTGAGATGTTACAGAAGCTCTGCACACCGCAAAGCCTGCCCGATAATTATTCAGAGCAGTTGTCGACATTTGCGAAAAAAGGGTATCGAATTATTGCCATAGCATTCAAAGCTCTTGTCCAAAAGATAAACTATACAAAAATACAGCGTCTATCCCGCGAAGAGGTTGAAAATAACTTGGAATTTCTTGGTTTTGTGATACTTGAAAATCGACTCAAGCCAGACACTGCGAAAGTAATCAATGCACTAAACTCGGCCAAAATTCGAACTATAATGATTACAGGCGATAATATTTTAACTGCCATGAGCGTTGCTCGAGATTGTGGTATAGTAAGTGCATCGCAAGCTGTTATAACAGTGCACGCAGATCCGCTTGGAGGTGTAGCAAATATGCAAAACAATATCACTGGTACTGGTGACAAAAATCCAGATAAGCTCTACAAGTTGCAGTATACTCTAGATTTGGGAAGTAAAATAACTCCCTCATCTATTTTAACATCAAATTGCAATAGTAACCTTTTTCCCGAGCAGAATCGCGAGGGTGAGTTTACCACGGACAGTGCTCAGACTCTATTTCGCCATGAATCGACGAATTCATTAGTTAATGAGTTAAGCTCAAGTTATGCAGAAAGTATTCTGCCTACGAGTGATAGTCTAGCCAGTGTTAAGACCACAGACACATGGACCCACAATGACGGAATAGATGTCGATGCTGAGCTTGGAATAAAGCGCACTCAAGACGAAAGTTGGCGGCAGCACTACATATTTGCAATGGATGGTAGAACTTGGCAGATTGTAAAAGATCACTTTCCAGAGGAAATGGGACTAATATTAACACGTGGCTCGATTTATGCACGAATGTCACCTGATCAAAAGCAGGCTCTAGTTATAGAACTTCAAAATTTGGATTACTGCGTTGCTATGTGCGGTGATGGCGCCAACGACTGTGGTGCGCTAAAGGTGGCTCATGCTGGTATTTCCTTAAGCGAGACCGAAGCGTCAATTGCGTCGCCGTTTACCTCAAGCAATCCCACGATTTCGGCAGTTCCAAAAGTTATTAAAGAAGGACGCGCTGCATTAGTTACATCGTTTGGGATTTTTAAATATATGGCGGCCTATTCGCTGGTTCAGTTCATATCTGTCATGATTCTTTATTCCATCGACTCGAATTTGACAGACAAGCAGTATCTTTATGTAGACCTCGGACTGATATCGATATTTGCATTCTTTTTTGGTAAAACTGGATCGTTTAATGGAAATCTGGTCAAACAAGTGCCCCTAAGTTCATTAATATCTTCAACTCCATTAGCATCGCTTTTACTTCATCTTACTGTTGTAACCGGATTTCAAGTGATTGGTAAGTATATGAAGGATATTCCGCTAAACTCAAAAGAATTGACCATTTTTTGTTTTATCTTACGATTTTAGGGTGGATTCATCTACATCAAGAGCCGTGGTTTAAGCCGTTCCAACCCGCTGATGAAGACCATTTGGGTTGTTATGAAAATTACACTATGTTTTGCATATCCAGTTTTCAGTACATTATACTTGCCTTTGTTTTTTCAAAGGGTGCTCCATATCGCCAGCCACTATGGTCAAATTGGCCACTCTGCTTAGCATTTATTGTAAATGTTTGCATTATTGTCTATTTGGTGATTTACCCCAGTGACTGGATAGCAAATTTTTTTCAGCTCATTGTACCTCCTGTAATGAGTTTTCGATACCTTATGCTTATTTACGGAGCCACAGCATTTATTTGTCATATTTTCGTAGAATCTTTTTTGGTTGAATATCTAGTGTTTAAAAAATACCAAGTTCAGCGGGATAATAACTGGGTCACTTCAAAGCAAAAATACATGCGTCTGGAGTACGACATTTCCGAAATGAAAAATTGGCCTCCAATAACTGAAGTTTATGAACCAAATAATGGTACCAACTGGGAAATAGAGCAGCCCACGTATGTCAGTTTGCATGCTGAACAAAATCATGATACGCAGTTTGGAAAATTTCCTGGGTTTAATTAGTTATTGCATTAAAAATAGAAAAAAATGTATATAAGTAAATTGTGCGAATAATTCTCGCCGAAATCTTTGTACATTTTAATATAAGTAAATGCATAATTTTAAGAACTCGCTTAAATCACGATAAGCAGTTTAAAAAATTTACTGGATTTAATTAGTAAATTGCATTAAAAATGATAGTTAAAAGAAAGAAATCTTTGTACATTTTAATATAAATAAATGCATAATCATTATAGGGGATTTAGTCAAAATTATTTAGTTTATATTTAGTTTTGCCATGTTATCGTAGTATCCTCCTTCCTAGCAAATTGTACTTATATAAAAAAAACTTTATATAAACAGTTCAAAACAATTTTGTCGTAGTATGTTTATAACGGCGGTCATGTATTTTTGATATAATTAAGTGTTTAATATGTTATAATTTTCATTTTGGCTGTACATTGCGTTATTCGATTAAGTTTATTTATTTATTTTTAAGTATTCGCTGCTCTTTATTAAATTTATTAGACTACGCTTTAATATAATAAATAGTTAAAACTAAATCAATTTGCTCAAGTAGATATTTTAACAAGAACAAGAACAAGAAAGAAAGTTTAATTTGACAAGCCAAACCTTTAATACCTTTGCAGTTGAAATAAATTCTTTAAGTTAATCGCTTGATCGTGCAGCGATTTTTTGACAGAGATTTTAATCATATTGGGATTGGGGCTATCCTGGGATACCAGATCCATTATTGACTTTTTATACCCGTTACTCGTAGAGTAAAAGGGTATATTGTATTCGTGCAAAAGTATGTAACAGCTAGAAGGAAGCGTTTCCGACCCCATAAAGTATATATATTCTTGATCAGGATCACTAGCCGAGTCGATCTAGCCATGTCTGTCTGTCCGTCTGTATGAACGCTGAGATTTCGGAAACTATAAAAGCTAGAAGATCGGAATTTTGCATGCAGATTCTGGGAGTTCCTACGCAGCGTAAGTTTATTTCAAAAAGGTGCCACGCCCCCTCTAACGCCCACAATGGATTATAAACGATTTTAAAAATTTAAATATTTCGGAAAAGTAAAAATGCAGTTTTGTTGTGCTTATCAATACCTATCGAAATGTAGAAGAAATTTTTTAGGCTGATTCTAGCTGTTACATACTTTTGCACGAATACAATATTCCCTTTTACTCTACGAGTAACGGGTATAAACATAAAAGATAGAAAATAAAAAAGGGCCAAAAACGTTTTTTACACTTAAAAAAAAATTGACATCATAAAAAAAATTTTAAGTGCCCATTTCTTAATCAGGGAGATGTTCTTTACCAGAAAATTAAGGTTGTCTTCAAGTAGGGCGACGTCGATTTTTTTTTGTAAACTAGTGTAATCAATACAATATTACCAGGAGAAGATAAATTACAACAACAAACCTTTAAAAACACAGGTCGGCAACACTTCTACTATTTTGACCGCAGCTGTATGCTTTTATGTTTTTTGACTATGGATTCTAAAATTTGTTTCTCCCTTAATGAAAATCCTTAAATTATTAAGTAAGTAAAGTAAAGTAAATTATTATTAAAATTAAGTATGGGGTTTGAAAGATAAAGAGTATATCTTTTAAAAAACGTTAACATCGAATCAAAACCATGAATCCGTTTGCCTCTGAGAGCTCTGAAAAGTTGGCCATTTTCAGCATTTTTCGAACTTTGAGGTCCTTTTGCTAAGAATCCTTGCGTCGGAGAATGTTTTGGAAAACGCAGTTTAACTTGGGAACTCGTAACTAATCCAAAACAAGAGAGAACGCTATAGTCGGGTTGGTGTCCCGACTATCTAATACCCGTCACTCAGCTAAAGGCAGTGCGAACGTTGTAGTCGGGTTGGTGTCCCGACTATCTAATAAATAGAGATAAAAACTTTGATCAGGCATAAGTTTTAAACGAATGGTCCGATTTAAAAGATTTCTTCTACATTTCGGTAGGTATTATTAAACACAACAAAACTGCATTTTTACTTTTCCAAAATATTTAAATTTTTAAAATCGTTGTTAAGCGAAAGTGGGCGTTAGCAACTTGCGCTGCGTAGGACCTCCTAGAATCTGCATGCAAAATGTCAATCTTCTAGCTTTTATAGTTTCCGAGATCTCAGCGTTCATACAGACAGACAGACGGACAGACAGACATGGCTAGATCGACTCGGCTAGTGATCCTGATCAAGAATATATATACTTTATAGGGTCGGAAACGCTTCCTTCTACCTGTTACATACTTTTGCACGAATACAATATACTCTTTTACTCTACGAGTAACGGGTATAAATATAGCATCCATCGAGGTAAATTTTTGATGCTGCATAGTGTAATCATTCTTACCATAAAAAAAACTGGCATAATAAGAATGTTTACAAATGATCTTAACAAAATTATTATTTTCCAGCGTACCATGACAGCCCTAGCCCATTTTAGCCAAATCCGAGCGGAATTTAGAACAAGGGCAGGGGATTTGAAATAATTGTCAAGGCTAGAATTGACCGGGTTTTGAGGTGTAACCAAAAAATAATTATTATTAAGTCATATATGGAAATTATTTCGATTCCGATTATACAATTATGATCATAAAACATCAAGGAATATCATAAAAATATTATTGGATTTTAAAGCTATCGCGAAGTATTTTTAAAAAATTAATTAATTAATTTTTATACTACCGGATTTAAATCCGCCAGCCAAATGCTTGTCGGAAAGTTTCCGTGTGAATTTTTTGGAAGTTAACAGAGTAACAACAGAGGGAAATTCTATTCCTTGCAGTTCTTTCGGAAGACAGTCTCGGAATAGGTCTGGGAAATTGGAATCCGTGTGAATCTTTCGGAATCGAAAACTAAAACAGGGCCGATATAAAATTCTTTTCATAACAGTTAATTTGTGACAGATAAATAAAAGTCAGGTAAATAACTGTTACCAGATGACTTTTATTTTAAAAGATATAACTGTTACAGTCCCTGGCTTTTCAACAATTTTTAATGACAAAAAGTTTAAAAAAAAGTCTTTTAGAAATTTCAGAATGAAAAAGTGGAGAAGTCAATCTTTGTCTATAAAACATTTACAATTATTTATGCAACCCTCCATTTAATAAAAAATTATTTTTCAGTTTTTTTATTTATTGTTTTTTTTTTTGTATATTCGGAGGTGTCACAGATATCTCTTCCAACCAAATTTCCCCCCAAAAGCAAATCTCGGTGTCACAGAAACAGTTTGAAAATCAAGTACACGGTTTTAAACCAACCGAATAGTAGGCATTGAAGCAAATGTTCCGAAAATCAGAGCAAATCTACAAATTCTGTGACACCTACGGTTTTGATGGGTTGGTTTCCAAACCAACCGTACCCAAATCCGTCGCCGGTTTCTGTGACACCCCAGATTATGTATTTTATTAATAACTAGCAGACGTTGTCCGCTACTATTAGCAGAGTATTTTGTACTCTAGATAGTAACGTGATTTTATCATATTTCAGAATTTTAACTAATATCCGAGTAAAATCCCGCATAACCTTTTCTCTTACACCGCCTTAACCCCACCTTTCTCTCACCTCAGGCACACTTTTTACACCTCAGAAATAACCCATCCATACTCAGACTTTACGCCGAAAAACCATAATTTTAACCACCTTTCTCCACCATATCACCATTTTTTTTTTCCTTGTCCACCAGTTACCCCACTCTGGTCTTATCTGAATGAAAATATTTCCTTGCATAAACCCCACTGTAATTCCACTTCTCCTTGTTTGTCATCTTAACCCACCTTATCCTCGCAAAACTCCAAAAGAACCTTACTTTTCTCTCCTGCACTCTTTCTTTACATTACTTTTACAGTTACCCTAATCTAGCTAATACCCTCTTAGCCACAACTTAACCCTGCATTAACCCCAACTTATTCCCACCGTTCTGGTATCTTAAATCTTTCGTTTTGGGCAGCCAAATTGTCAGATTAAAAGAAAAACAAACAGCGTGCTGCCATTTAACCCCTAAACAACCTTAAAAACCTAAAAATAATATAAACAAGAAAGGAAGTTAACTTCGGCCAGCCGAATTTTATATACCCTTGCAGGTATGCCTATTTAGGGCTGTTTTCTCGTCCGTACTTCGGGACAACGGAGCGATAAACAAGAAATGGTTTACTTGTCCTTATGTTAGCGCAGGTAGCGACAAATTTTGTCGGGGTACTTCTTCTACCCTTTCAAATTTGTGCAGGTGGATTTGTGCGGACATTTGCAAGCGTTGCCAGACATTCGAGCGTTGTCAATCTGGCTCCACTCTTCATTCGAAAACAGCTGATTCAATTTACACTTAAATATAAATCAAAATTGTTTATGTAAAAGTCATCCAATTTATTCTAAAAATGAATTCCCGAGCGAGTTATCTTTAAACTCTGTGGGGTATCGTTGAATTGTCTGAAGTGCGAACTTACATATGTACACAGATATCAAGGCCAAAGAAATTACTTGGAACATTACAGTGATGAAGAATTTGTTAAAATGTTTCGCTTGTGTAAAAGCTCGGCTCTATTTGTTTTGCAAAAAATTGTTTTGCGACTTGAATGTAAAGCAGCGGTCGGCAGCGCCCTATTAAGTGAGCATAGGGATTTCCTCTGCCCACGCGCTGCTCGCTCACGTATAACGTAGAACAGCGGTATGCACACACACATCGATGAGCTGCCCAGTGCAAATTACTCACACAAATATAAAACAAAATGTCATCGTATGTGTGTGCCGACCGCTGATCTAAAGTAAAGAAGTAAGTGCATTCATTTGGTTTAACTAATTCCATATAATCAAAAACCTTTATTACAGGGAAACGACAATACAGCCATGGGTTAAGCTTCTAATAGCACTTAGATTCTATGCAAGCGGCAGTTTTCTTATAACTGTTTTACAAGAATTGTCTTAGTTGTTAGTTTGAAATTTTGTTTAGCTGATAATCAGCTGTTAGTGGGACTGTTTTATGGTATTTTTTCTATAGTTTTTCGAATAATTTTTGACAGTTAGTTAACTCTTCTGTTGTGGGGTTTCCACCTTGTCTCAAATTAGTTCGCCTTTTATTTGGAGTTTTAAATGATGGACGAGAAAACCAAACGCGATTTACCGCCTGGATAAATTTATCCTTCCATTAGCTTGGTTCTACTTTGCAGGACGGACGAGAAAACGGCCCATAATATGTTGTTATACCCTTGCAGAGGGTATTATGATTTCAGTCAGAAGTTTGAAACGCAGTGAAGGAGACGTTTCCGACCCTATAAAGTATATATATTCTTGATCAGCATCACTAGACGAGTGGATCTAGCCATGTCCGTCTGTCTGTTTCTACGCAAACTAGTCTCTCAGTTTTAAAGCTATCGGGCTAAAACTTTCCAAAAAAAATATAGCTCCCATAGGAATAATCGGGAAAAAAATTTTAAAAAATTATATCTTGGTTGTTTTTGAACCTAGAACCTCCTACTTTTGGAAATGCCATTTTTTATCTAATTCTGAATTTCGAATAAAATTTTTTCAAAATCGGACGACTATATCATATAGCTACCATAGGAACGATCGGAAAATTAATGGGAATATAATAGGAAATAAATTATTGCTTCGTTGTAGTGTTGGGTAAAAACTGCTCATTTGGGTGAACATGTTCACTTGCTCTTTTTTTCCAAATGAGTCAACTCACTCAGTTTGCTCACTTGTTCACTTGCTCACTTGTTCACTTGTTCACTTGTTCACTTGTTCACTTGTTCACTTGTTCACTTGTTCACTTGTTCACTTGTTCACTTGTTCACTTGTTCACTTGTTCACTTGTTCACTTGTTCACTTGTTCACTTGTTCACTTGTTCACTTGTTCACTTGTTCACTTGTTCACTTGTTCACTTGTTCACTTGTTCACTTGTTCACTTGTTCACTTGTTCACTTGTTCACTTGTTCACTTGTTCACTTGTTCACTTGTTCACTTGTTCACTTGTTCACTTGTTCACTTGTTCACTTGTTCACTTGTTCACTTGTTCACTTGTTCACTTGTTCACTTGTTCACTTGTTCACTTGTTCACTTGTTCACTTGTTCACTTGTTCACTTGTTCACTTGTTCACTTGTTCACTTGTTCACTTGTTCACTTGTTCACTTGTTCACTTGTTCACTTGTTCACTTGTTCACTTGTTCACTTGTTCACTTGTTCACTTGTTCACTTGTTCACTTGTTCACTTGTTCACTTGTTCACTTGTTCACTTGTTCACTTGTTCACTTGTTCACTTGTTCACTTGTTCACTTGTTCACTTGTTCACTTGTTCACTTGTTCACTTGTTCACTTGTTCACTTGTTCACTTGTTCACTTGTTCACTTGTTCACTTGTTCACTTGTTCACTTGTTCACTTGTTCACTTGTTCACTTGTTCACTTGTTCACTTGTTCACTTGTTCACTTGTTCACTTGTTCACTTGTTCACTTGTTCACTTGTTCACTTGTTCACTTGCTCACTTGCTCACTTGTTCTGTCCTTTAATTTCTCACTGGCTTTGAGAAAACAGCTGATTGACAGTACAACCGGATGCAAAATGCATCCAAATAGTAATAAAAAAAAATTTTTAAGCCAAAAACAGCAAGAGAGCAACTTAGCAAGGGAACTAAAAAATCAAATAAGAGAGCAAAACTGAACAAGTGAACAAAAAAGAGCAAGTAAGAGAGCAAAACTGAGCAAGTGAACAAAAAGGAGCAAGTGAGCAAAAATGAACAAGTGAACAATAAAGAACAAGTTCGGAGGAACATGTTCATTCACTCCGTTTAGTGAGCAACTCTTTTTTGTTCACTCACTCATGAGCAACCCAACACTACTTCGTTGACTTTTATTGTATTCTCTTCTACTCTGGGATATGAGTCTTTTTAAATGTTTTCGAATTTCGATTTTAATTTTATCAATATCGAACAACTATATCATATAGCTGCCATAGGAACGATCGGAAAATTAGTGATTAATAGGAATGATCTGCAAGGGTATATAAGCTTCGGCTGGCCGAAGCTAGCTTCCTTTCTTGTTTTTAATTCAGAAAAATTCTTTAAATTTAAAAAAATGTACCGTGTTTTTTATGGCGACTTTCTAGATTCTAGGAAGGGCTAAAGTACATTTTTTCTTAATTTAATGGCAAAATCGCCATTAATTTAAGAAAACTTTTGAAGAGAAACCTAGGAAAAAACACCAAATATTTAAGAAAAAAAAACCATTTTTCTAAATTTAAGAAAGGTTTTTCATAAAATTCTGTTTCTATGGTCTTTTTCCCTAGATTCAAGAAAACAATTTCTAAAATTAAGAAAATTGTTCTAAAATTAACAAAAAATTTCATTTTATGGCGATTTTCTAAAATTTAGGAAAACGAAATTTTTGAGTGTGGAGTAGAGCCCAGAAACTCTGAATCTGAAACTCTTGAATATTTTACGGGCCACCTGCCTACCTTAGAATTGCATCCATTAGATAATCGGTGTATTTTTTCCAAATTGTGAAATTTAGATAATTTTCATACATCTATGTACATGCCGACTTGTCGATGTTTGTGTGTGTCGTTATGTTTTTACATGTAATTTTGACTATTGAAAAATTCCTTACGGTTAAGGTTAAGCACACAAAAAAGCCCCTCTTACAAAAACAATTATATAAAATCAACCGTTGGTCCAAAAAAAAACAAGAAAGGAAGCTAGCTTCGGCCAGCCGAAGCTTATATACCCTTGCAGATCATTCCTATTAATCACTTATTTTCCGATCGTTCCTATGGCAGCTATATGATATAGTAGTCCGATTTTTCCAAAAGTAGGAGGTTCGAGGTTCAAAAACACCAAAGATATAAATTAAAAAAAAAAATTTCCCCGATTATTCCTATGGGAGCTATATGATATAGTTGTCCGATCTGGCTCGTTCCGACTTATATACTACCTGCAACAGAAAGAAGACTTTTGGGAAAGTTTAAGCCCGATAGCTTTAAAACTGAGAGACTAGTTTGCGTAGAAACGGACGGACAGACGGACGGACAGACGGACGGACAGACGGACATGGCTAGATCGACTCGTCTAGTCATGCTGATCAAGAATATATATACTTTATGGTGTCGGAAACGTCTCCTACCCTCTGCAAGGGTATAAAAATGCTTTACTAATTGTATGGCATAGCTCCACACTTTAAACCAAAAACGGATCCGATCGGTGCGAAACTGGAGTCGGTTGGGGTTCATCTTCTGGGCTTTCAAAGATTGCCACAAATAAAGCTTAAAATAAAAATATCAACTTGTTTGGTTGAAAACTGTGGGAATGGTTGTTGTTTTAATCAAGCAATTTCGCATTTTTCGAGAGTCCTGGGAGTCCTTGGGAGCCGAATTTTAAAAAATCCTTTTTTAGTGGACACCTCCTCTAACACACGATTCAGACCCAATTTTTTCCAGAATTTTAGGTCTTATAGTTTGGGCTGGGGAAACGACGCAAATCGACATCTACTCTTTTTTAGTAATACTCGACTTTGGGATTGTACGGCAAATCTTAAAAATTCTTGCGGTATGGCTTGAGCTGGTAATATCCAGATGATCAGCGTTGCTACGTGAATATTACATCTCCTAACTGCATATTTATACCCGTTACTCGTAGAGTAAAAGGGTATATTGTATTCGTGCAAAAGTATGTAACAGCTAGAAGGAAGCATTTCCGACCCTATAAAGTATATATATTCTTGATCAGGGTCACTAGCCGAGTCGATATAGCCATGTCCGTCTGTCCGTCTGTCCGTCCGTATGAACGCTGAGATCTCGGAAACTATAAAAGCTAGAGGATTGGTATTTGGCATGAATATTCTTAGAGTTCCTACGCAGCGCAAGTTTGTTTCCAGAAGGTGCCACGCCCACAATAGCTTATATACGATTTTAAAAATGTAAATATTTCGGAAAAGTAAAAATGCAGTTTTGTTGTGCTTATCAATACCTATCGAAATGTAGAAGAAATTTTTTAAATCGGACCATTCGTTTAAAAGTTATAGCTGATCAAAGTTTATATCTCCATCTCCCTCGCACTCCCTTTAGCCGAGTGACGGGTATTAGATAGTCGGGACACCAACCCGACTATAGCGTTCTCTCTTGTTTTAAATGTGTATGCAGATACTACATTTGTGGTGGAAAGAAATGCATTTGATTGTACTTATGTACATATATCGCAATCGTTTTCGTCAATTTTGTTGTTTGCTGCTGAATATTTTAGTTGGTCTAAAAAAGTAGTCACAAGGCATGCAAACATACATGCCGACTTGTCAATGTGTGTGAGAGTCGTTGCGTTTTTCACATTTAAATGTGATGACTACAATTTTTCTCTACTCTTCCCTTAAACACCCTCGAATGAATTATTTAAAATTAAAACAAAAATTCCTTATGAATTTAACAAATTAGCTACACATTTGGATTTAGAATTGCATCTATTAGATAATCCGTTCTGGTATCCAAATAGTAAAATTTTGATCAGGTGTTTCTAAACCAGAAAACTTTGGCCGCCTCTTTTGCGCTTCAAATGACTCTCTCTGCTCCTTACTCTCTCGCTCTGCCTCTGCTGGCGTTGCTTTTGTGAGAGCAGTGTTCGAAATTCGTTCGTGAGCGCTGCAAACTGCCAAAGCATACAAAAAACAAGAAAGGAAGCTAGCTTTCTTTTTCAAATTTTTTTTTTTGATTATTTCTATGGGAGCTATATGATATAGTTGTCCGATCCGGCTCGTTCCGGCTTATATACTACCTGCATTAGGAAGAAGACTTTTGGGAAAGTTTCATCCCGATAGCTTAAAAGCTCAGAGACTAGTTTGCGTAGAAACGGACGGACAGACGGACATGGCTAGATCGACTCGTCTAGTCATGCTGATCAAGAATATATATACTTTATGGGGTCGGAAACGTCTCCTTCACTGCGCTGCAAACTTCTGACTGAAATCATAATACCCTCTGCAAGGGTAAAAAAAGGGATATTTTCACAGCTTTTAACTATTGTCCCTATGGGAGCTATGGGATATAGACGTCCGATCGGCACGCGCTTTTACCCTGATCAAGGTTCGCCCAAAAATATACGATTTGGAAAGATTCATGTCAATAGCTTTTACACTGTGCGAAATATCTTGAATTCTTGCAAGTTATATCCGATTGTTTCTATGGACATGGCTATATCGACTCCCCTATTGATCCTGATCTAGAATATATATACTTTATGGAGGCGGAAACGTCTCCTTCACTGCGTTGCAAACTTCTGACCAAAATTATATTACCCTCTGCAAATTACAAAATGTTTAATTTCTTATTATTTTGACATTAATTTTTCTATTCTTCCTATGCAGCTATAAAATTTTGTAGTTTGATTAAAGTATGTTACATCTAAAATTTACCTCGAATTCGTTTCGAATTCCCAAATTTCTCTGCGCTCTCGATGTGTGCTCCGTGGTTCTACCTACAAGAACAAATTTAAAACTTTGTAAAATTCCATACAGAACGGCTGCAATCGCACTTTGAGTGATATTTTTAAGCGAAATAATATCGTTCACATAATAATCATTATTTCTGAACGATATTTTTTTTCGCTTACAAAATAATCATTAAGTGGAGATTTTTATTTTTTCACTTATAATGATTACGGTCCCTGATTAGAAGTACTTATAAACATTATAAATAATATTTTATTAAAACTTACGATTCACGACGTCCTCCGGCGGACTCGAACCTGGGCTACTATGTGTCAAAGACGAACGACCTAACAGTTGGACCACGGAACCAATTTTTCAAGCACGGCCAAACGGGGCACTAGACTTACAAGTTTCTTGGTCCTAGCAAGAAATTGTTTATGAACAGCGTTCGCAATTTTAGAAACATTGTGCATAATTTGACCATAATCGTTCAAGGCTCAGCACTTTTCTGAGACGCGTTCATAATTTTACCAAAAAGCTCATGATTTGACCCCGCAGCGTTAATTTTTCATGAATTTATTCTGGGTGCGGGTATAAAAATGTTAAATTAATTTGTTATATTAATTTGGTAATATCGGTATGTTATTTTACCACTTATATTTTACAAGCGAAATTAAACGTATGCTGTGACCGCGATAAGCGATTTTCGTAAAAGAATTTCCCAAGTTATATTAATAGTAGTATTTTTTTGTAAGCATGAATACTGCCGTCCAACCAAAAATGTCACGTTTGTTATACCCGTCACTCTTAAAGTAAAAGGGTATATTGAATTCGTGCAAAAGTATGTAACAGCTACAAGGGAGCATTTCCGACCCTTTAAATTATATATATTCTATAGCCGAGTCGATCGAGCCTGTCTGTCTGCCTGTTTGTCCGTCCGTATGAACGCTGCGATCTCGGAAACTACAAAAGCTAGAAAGTTGGGATTACCCACACATATTCTTGGGCTTCCTTCGCAGCGCTAGTTTGTTTCAGCCGAGGGCCACGCCCCTCTAACGCCCTCCCACAATCGCCTTAAACGATCTTAAAAGGTGTCTAGCGCCCACACCTTTAAAGATTTCGGAAAAGTAAAAATGCAGTTGTATTGTGTTTATCAATACCTATTGTAACGTAAATGTACAAATTTTTCAAATCGTACCATTCATAAAAAGGTTGTGCGCGATCAAAGATTTGTATCTTCATCTCCCTCGCACTCCCTTTAGCTGAGTAACGGGGGCACTCGACTATAGCGTTCTTTCTTATTTTATATGTAGTTTTTGGTTTTAGACGACTTTTTGGTGGGTTGAATACTAAGCCTTACTATAAAAGCTAGAAAGTTGGGATTAACCAAGCAGATTCCTGCGCAGCGCATGTTTGTTTCATCAAGTTGCCACTCCCCCTCGAACGCCCTTAACGCTTAAACCTGTCTAGCGCGTACATTATGCCACTGCCTTTCGCTAGGCGGCTCCGTTGCGAATTTTAAAATTGGCCAACAGAGTAAGCGTTAAATCGTGTTTTAAAGTTGATTAGCTGTAATTTTACCCAACGGTTTTATTAAAATCTTTTGAGTTCGAATATTTAACGAATTCAAAACATTTACCGAAGTTAGTTAAAGGTAGAATTTATACTCAAGGGTGTAATAAGGACAATGTTGTGGTTGGGAAATTTGACGAATCGTGGTGGACATAGTGAAAACGTATGTCCAGCCCAACGGTAATTAGATGTATGGTAAAATAGGGTTGTTGCTCTGACCTTTTTGGAAATCGGGGTATTTGTGGCTGTTTTTTGGTCGGAAAACGTCGGCTTGAGACTGGTATCCGACTAAAGTATAACGTAAAACGAGTTCGGCCAAGTGTGTGTTTGACCACCTGAGCGTCGACCACTTCGACCCTATAAGGCCTAGAGAGAGCTCTCCTAACTTCCAATAATTATTTTTTTGGTATTGTAAAAAAGTGAGGGTTGCTCATAGACCACAGATACAGGTGCAACGGCAGAGAGTAGCCGTGCAGTACACTTCAAGCAGTCCGTCTGAAAAAGTTCAACAAAAAAGTGGTTTCTGCAAGAAATAAAAGTAATATATTACAATAATATAATTAATGACGACCAACAGATAAGTAAATTTAAGGCAATGGTATTTTTCTAGTCAAAGTTATAAAAATAAATAAAATAGAATAAATAATAAACTAATATTTATAATATAAATAAAGTTGAGCACATTAATAATTGAACAATTGAACCTGTTCCGTACTACTAACATTCTCTTACATAACATTTTTATAGCCTACAAAAAAGACGTAGCGAAAGGACTTAATACTTATTTTCACCTATGTACCTAGTAAATTTAACTGAACTTAACTTAAACTAAGAATGCGCCCTTTGAGGCCTTTTTGTATGCAAAACGGGTGACCCTAAGTTAGGTCAAAGTGTCACAACGTTCACAAAATAGGTAGTTATAGATAAAAATTAAAAAATAAGGAAAAACTGTATTGTGTTTTTCAAAAATGGAAAAAAGTTTTTTTTTAGTAGTTTCAACTTACAGACCGTCCCAAATTACAGAGTTTTCCTCTATATTTATGAATGGTTAGCCAACCTTCATATGCTTTTCGCGGTTAAGTGGAGTGGGAGTTAGAGTGGGCGTGGCGCTCGACTAAAACAAACTTGCGCTGCGTAAGAAGTCTAAGAATATGTGTATTTAATCCCAACTTTCTAGCCTTTGTAGTTTGCGAAATCTCAGCGTTGATCCAGATGGACAGACGGATATGGCTATATTGACTCGGCTGGTGATCAAGAAAATATAATATATACTTTATTGGTTCGAAAACTCTTCCGTCTACCTGTTACATATTTTTGCATATTCTCTAAGGACGCCTACCAGAAATTTGAGATGGCTTAGGAAATATAGGCTTTATAAATCAAGTGTTACACCAAATTTTTTGGCATCGAAAATCCATTTTAGGTCGCCGGTTTTCCACAGAGTGCCTAGTATGTTCATATTTTAATTTTCCATACTAATATCAAAATAAATAAGTACATTTTTTTTTTTTTATTAGCAAAAACAGACGATGACAGATCGCCACATTTCAATATCTAAGAGCAACGTTCTGATACAAGCATATGAAGAAGAGACCACTTCCCCTCAAGAAGCAGAAGACTCCGACGAAGAACGCGAACTAACCAATCTCAATTGGCTTTTGCGAAATCAAAATTTAACTTGGCCGAAAACAATTGATTCAAATACAGTGGAAACGTTAAATACGAGAACAAATGCCGAAACACCCGTACCTTACAGTCCAAATTTTCATCGGAACCAAATCAAACTAATTTGTACAAGAGGCGGAAACACAGTTAAAAAATCGCAAATATTTCTGGAATCTAAAGCCCAAAAATCAGCACCAAAACGACCAACTCCAAGTGAACGCTTTGAAATATTTGTAAACAAAGTAAAAAGGTATAAAGTAATAATTTTATTTTCTTACTCGAGCATTTACAAAATGTATGTATTTTTTATATTTTAATAGGGATTTAACAGAATACGAAAAGTTTGCAACTAAGTATGAAACCGACGTGACTGAGAAACCACCTTTTAACTATTCTCATATAATTGGGATGGCTATGCTAAAAAATGGTCGCATAACTTTACAACAATTATGCGCTTGGATAGAGGCTAAGTTTGCATTCTTTAGAGTACGCAAGAAATGGAACGTAAGTAATTTTAATCGCAGTATGCTAAATGAGTAAATTTTTTAAAAACTTGTATATAGAACTCCATAAGGCATAACTTATCACTGCATCACTGCTTTCGTAACCGAAAAAGAGAAGAAAAGGGAAAAGGCGGTTACTGGGAGTTGGGCGTTGACCCAAAAAAGAGTGACCGAAAACGCATTCGTAATAGAAAACTATGTCATCCGAAACTTAATCAGAGCGCTAAATTCCACAATGATCAGCTAGCAAAAAATTCTCAGCCACACTTTTCAAGATTGACTAAAAAGACTAAGAATAAAAACGTGTCGGATTTATCAGAAATAAATAATTTAAAAAAAATATCGTCAACGATCACGGAAGCTAACTTTACTGAGTCATTAAATAAAGGTACGATGGCTGAGGTAAATGAAATTCAATTTGGAAAATGTCCTTTACGAACAATGATTAAAGAGGATGTTTTTCAAAAAAAGCTTGACACAATTATTGTAAGCACTGGGGAATTTATAACAGAGCCCCAAAGCTTGAACTGCTTCATTTCCCACAGGATAGACAATACCAACGCGGTAAGTTTTTTACATTATATTAAAAGAGTAACGATAATATAAATATAAATATATTATAGGAGATTTCTGGAGATGACGATTTTTGCACATTCAATAATATAAACATTTATTCCGATACGACCCCTGTGTTTACATCGAATTCATCTATCGTAGAAGACCGAAATATAACACCTGATGTATCCAGTCCTAGCCATCCATGCAACATAACAATTAATTATGATTATACTAACTTCCGACCCCTTGTGGACAGCATTGATGAACAGTTTCATTACCTCACTAATAGCGCTGAATATAGTCGAAACGATGACACATTAGATAACCTTCTTGATGTTTGTGTTACCCACTATTAAAAATCCAAGTACTTCGTAAGAACTTAAGCAAGAAATAATATATGTTTTGGAAACATACTATTTTGCACGCCCACTTAAATAAAATAAAACAAGCTATTTGCCTATACGCGTATACACACGTTTTAAACATTTGTAGTTTGGTTCTGGTCGTTTGAGTATGAGTATGCCATGTTGATCGTTTCACTTTTGTTAACAATATTAAAAAAAACATTTATTATACCCATGCAGAGGGTATTATGATTTCAGTCAGAAGTTTGCAACGCAGTGAAGGAGGCGTTTCCGATCCCATAAAGTATATATATTCTTGGTAATAGTCTAGAAAAGGGGCCTGTGCCCCAAAAATCGCGAAAAAATTACCCTCAATGGACCGCGATTTCTTAGGAATTTATGTGCAGAAGATTATCGGCGGAAATGCATGGTTCCCTTGTAATTGCATTTCAAAGTTGCGTGTTTTGCTATAAAAACAACGTAGCATTTTCTAGGATTTTGAGGAGTTTTGTGACATTGTGCTATAAAAACATATGGGCCTTCCGTTTTTTGTTAAAATAATAGGCGTTCGAAAAAATTCGAAAAAAATGTGAAATTGTTTTTATAGCAGGCCAGACCCCACAACAGCGAATTAAATATCCTCGGTGGGCAGTGATTCCTTAAGCACTGGAGTGACCATGGATGACCAAGACATACATAACCTTTAGGTGAATCTGAAGAAATCGCGGTCCCAGGAGGATTATCTATTTTAACCTTTAATTTTTTTGCGATTTTTGGGGCACAGGCCCCTTTGCTAGACTATTACCGAAGTGAGTCAACACGGCTGATGGAAATCTGGACCTTAACAGCTTAATTGCTTCCATAACACTATGGGCCATTTGACCAATATTAAAAGTTTAATACAAACCGGACGACTATATCCTAAAGTTCTAAAAAATAGGGCAAAAGAAAGAATTTACTTTAAATTTGTACGACTTGTACAAGTTGTAGCGGAACTCTCGTTTTAAAGCCGCTAAAGTCCACTTAAGTTAGTAATTAACAAAGCTAAGGGCCGTTTTCTCGTGCGCCTGTTAAATTTAAAGTAGGGTTAAATCTCTGATTTCCCATACGATTTCAAGGTTTTAACCCTACTTTAAATTCAACAAACGGACCAGAAAACGGCCCTAAGTATTTCTACTCTATTTTGATAATAATTTAAAGCTAGACAAGTCCTTACTTCCTTAGCCACCTGTGCAAAAGTGGCGATTCTGACCATATACATTTTAAAAACAATTAAATAATCTACAAATCCCAATAGGTTTCAGCAGTGGACTCCGCTGGACTCACTTTGTTGTTTTTCTTAGTTGGTAAAGGAAAACTACAAGTCAGGCGAGGACACGTCGGTACGAGAATACTTTACTCGATTTGAATGGGCACTACAACTAATCAAAATCCCCACTGCTGATTATGAAAACTACGTACGAGTTCATAGGTCCAGAGCTTATTTCCGCGCTGCGAATTTTAGTAAGTCCACGAAATCCGGAAGAACTTCAGTTCAGCGAAATTAAAGAGGTGCTAATTAACCACTTCGCTGAGAGCCTTAAATTCAGACAGATTCTTCAAGAAGCAGGAGAATCAATTGCGACATATGCGCTGCGGCTGCGACAAGCAGCAACATATTGTGATTTCGGATCTTTTCTAGATAGCATGCTAACGGAGCAAATGCAATTCGAAAGAATTGCAAATTCAAAAACAAGATAGAACGCTATAGTCGGGTTGGTGTCCCGTCACTTGGCTAAAGGGAGTGCGAAGGAGATGGATATATAAACTTTGATGAGCCATAACTTTTTAACGAATGGTCTGATTAAAAAAATTTCTTCTACATTTCGATAGGTATTGATAAGCACAACAAAACTGAATTTTTACTTTTCCGAAATATTTAAATTTTTAAAATCGTGTATTAGCTATTGTGGGCGTTAGAGGGGGCGTGGCACCTTCTTGAAATAAACTTGCGCTGCGTAGGAACTCCAAGAATCTTCACGCCAAATACCAATCCTCTAGCTTTTATAGTTTTCGAGATCTCAGCGTTCATACGGACGGACAGACGGACATGGCTAAAAAATTATTTTACCGCGTGTCTGTTGCCCTATTTGATTTTAGCATTCCGTTAAAAATGCTCTTAGGCTTAAAAAATAACTTTAACTTTAACTTACTGCTTACGGAGTTGTTTAGTAATTGCGGTTTTTTTCTTTCTTCGTTTTCAAAAATTAAAAAAAAAAATGTAAATTACTGTGGACGTCAGTCACTCAATTGCTTTGGGAGAGAGGGCGGTGAAAGTGAAAATGTAGAAAATTGGAGCTTTTTGACAATACGCCTGGAATGAGGGCTATGATAAAGTCCGATGCTCAGTTTAAAAGTTATTCCAAAAACATTTTGGGGCTCCTTTCAAACTGAAAGTTTTGTCCCTTTGTTTGTTTGTATGCATTAAATCGTTGTCCTAGGATCCTGTACTAATTTTTACATCGTTAATCTAGTCAATAAAAGAAACGTTTCTTCTACGACTTTTGGAAAAAACAAGCCAGTTTGGCGGGAAATTATTGAAAATAAGAAAGGAAGTTAACTAGTGGTCCGATCCGGCTCGTTCCGACATATGTACTACCTGCAATAGAAGAAGACTTTTGGGAAAACTTCATCGCGATAGCTTTAAAACTGAGAGACAAGTTCGCATAGAAACGGGAAGACGGCCAGACGGACAGACGGACATGGCTAGATGGACTCGGCCATTGGTGCTGATCAAGAATATATATACTTTGTGGGATCGGAAACGTCATCTTCACTGCGTTGCAAACATCTGACTGAAATTATAATACCCCTGCAAGGGTATAAAAAGCTCGATTTTGAAGGCTTATAGCTTCTAAACGACTAAAGCTACCGATTCGTGCTATACCGCGTTGAAAAGGTAATTATACCCTTGCAGAGGGTATTATGATTTCAGTCAGAAGTTTGCAACGCAGTGAAGGAGACATTTCCGACCCTATAAAGTATATATATTCTTGATCAGCATGACTAGACGAGTCGATCTAGCCATGTCCGTCTGTCGGTCCGTCTGTCCGTCTGTCGGTCCGTCTGTCCGTCCGTCTGTCCGTCCGTCTGTCCGTCTGTTTCTACGCAAACTAGTCTCTCAGTTTTAAAGCTATAGGGCTAAAACTTTCCCAAAACTCTTATCTCTATTGCAGGTAGTATATAAGTCGGAACGAGCCGGATCGGACAACTATATCATATAGCTCCCATAGGAATAATCGGGGAACAAAATGTAAAAAAATTATATCTTGGGTGTTTTTGAATCTATAACCTCCTACTTTTGGAAATGCCATTTTTTATCTAATTCTGAATTTCGAATAAAATTTTTTCAAAATCGGACGACTATATCATATAGCTGCCATAGGAATGATCGGAAAATAAGTGATTAATAGGAATGATCTGCAAGGGTATATAAGCTTCGGCTGGCCGAAGCTAGCTTCCTTTCTTGTTTTTATGATTAGGTTGCTAAGATATGTTAGTCTTTTCAGGACGAGCATAAGAAATTGCAAAACATGTACATTTTTAATGCAAAATAAGGTTAGAAAAATTCCCTTATATTGTTTGGACAAATATCAGCACAGAAATATTTAAATGTACCTTAAATGGATCGAAACTTCCACAAATGTTACTTTATTGAAAAAAGTCGATAGTAGTCGACTGAAAATCGACTGAACAATCGCAAAGCATACTTCAGTCGATTTTTTGTCAGCTCTAGAATATTATTTTGAATAACGAGTGATACACCAATCGAGAGGTCAATTTCAATTGCTTTAAAAGAGAGGGCGGTGAAAGTGAATAAGTGAAAATTTCGAAAATTTAAGCCGGAGGGGATAAATTACTCTTTATATTAGCCGAATTGTATTCTTATTGACAATACGCGTCGAATGAGGGGTTGTATGATAAAATCCTATGTTCTGTTAAAAAGTTATTCCAAAATCAAGATTTTGGAGGACTTTCCAAAATGAAAATATTTGTCCCTTTGTTTGTGGGTATGCATCAAACCGTGGTTTTAGGATCCTAAACTAAATTTTACTGTGCAGTTCTACGTTCGATCTACGACTTTTGGAAAAACCATCTTATAGTTTCAACGAGTTAAGCTACCGTCTCGTGCTATACCGCGTTGAAAATGTACTATGCTAACCTGCCTTTGTTGAAACTGGCCAAATACAATAGTTTAAAATTGATGGCTAAAAGTAATTTTTTAAAAATCACTTTCTTGCGATTTTTTCAAAAACGGCTCTACCGATTTCTTTTTGGAACTAAATAGCCCTTGAGATTTCTCAACTTTTAATCTATAACACTTTTTGTCATAAAAACGCGCGTTTGAATGTACACTCATAAAAATTTATTTCTCAATTTTAGAAATCTCGCCATTGAATCGGCTTACCCTTGAAAATAGAAAAAATTTTCTTGTTATTAGAAAATTTGCCTTTGAATATAGAAAACCTTTCTTGATGGAAAAAATGCAAGAAAAAATTTTTCTTAAAAATGGAAAAATTAAAATCTCATATGTTTGTTTTGCCGTCGCAGCCAAAACATTTTCTACATATTTAAGGGCAAAATCGCCTTTGAATATGTGAAAGAAATTACCTTGAATATAAGAAAATAGCCATTGACTTCCTTCGGCTACCGAATGTTACCGACAGAAAAAACGAAGTACGACAAAGGGCCTACTCGGCCCGACTACTACTTCTCTGATCATCCGAGCGTCAGTTGTAAAAAAAAGTTCGTAAGTGATGGACGTGATTCTCAAGCGGATACGGAGTGAAGGCTTTTTCCAAATATTCAAAGGTATGTACATATTTATACCCGTTACTCGTAGAGTAAAAGGGTATATTGTATTCGTGCAAAAGTATGTAACAGCTAGAAGGAAGCTTTTCCGACCCCTTAAAGTATATATATTCTTGATCAGGATCACTAGCCGAGTCGATCTAGCCATGTCCGTCTGTCCGTCTGTCCGTCTGTCTGTCCGTATGAACGCTGAGATCCCGGAAACTATAAAAGCTAGAAGATTGGCATTTTGCGTGCAGATTCTAGGAGTTCCTACGCAGCGCAAGTTTATTTCAAAAAGGTGCCACGCCCCCTCTAACGCCCACAATAGCTAATATACGATTTGAAAAATGTTAATATATCGGAAAAGTAGGAATGCAGTTTTGTTGTGCTTATCAATACCTATCGAAATGTAGAAGAAATTTTTTAAATCGGACCATTCGTTTAAAACTTATGCCTGATCAAAGTTTTATCTCCATCTCCTTAGCACTCCCTTTAGCTGAGTTACGTCTATTAGATAGTCGGGACACCAACCCTTTAGCTGAGTGACGGGTATTAGATAGTCGGGACACCAACCCGACTATAGCGTTCTCTCTTGTTTTTTATTGTGCGCATACAATGTTTGTATGTAATTAAAGGAAAAATTCGAAATCTCTTAACCAAGTATTATACAAATTTTGTTGAATTGTTTTTTAGCTAAAAGCTACGTACCTTTGTACAAATATATGTATATACACTCAAAAAAAAATTTTAGAAAATCGCCTATGGATTTGCTTCACTGGCAATTTTTTCTATATTTCTTAAAAAATTTCTTAAATTTAATTCCTTTTTTATTAATTTGAAAAAAATTTTCCTTACCAGTAGAAAATTTGTTTTATTTTAAAGAAAGAAATCGCCAGTGAAGCAAATCCATAGGCGATTTTCTAAAATTAACGGAGATTAATTTTTTGAGTGTAGGTGTAGAGTTCTATAATAACTTCACCTATTACTCGCATTATATTTATTTTACAGGGTGAAACATGACAGATGAGCATTTGCAATCGATTTCTGGACTGGCAAATATGTATGTGCACCAAAGGTAAATATATCAAAAAGAAAAAATATGTCGTAATTTTTTGACAAACTTAGGCCCGTTTTCTCGTCCGCCTGTTAAATTTAAAGTAGGGTTAAAACTCAGATTTCCCATACGATTTCAAGGTTTTAACCCTACTTTAAACTTAACAAACGGATGAGAAAACGGGCCTTAGGCATGTAAATTTGTATGCATGTACGCGGTTCACCCGATCTGAAAGCCGATTTTCAATCCTTCCATCCTTTGATCCTCTCTCTCGCTCTCTTGTCCGACGTTTTCTCGAAAAAAAACTTCTTCTTCCTCAAATAGTTATGCTCTGACCTGCTTACATTCAGTCTCCCTTCGCTCAAAGGCCTGTATGTAAATATATATCTATGTACGCGTCTCTCCCGTGACTCTCTCTCTGAAAATCGATTTTCAACCCTTCCATCTTCGTGTTCTATCTGTCTTGCTTTTCTCTCTCGCTCTTTTGACCAACGTTTTTGTAATTTGGCTATTATTAACATTACATTATTTAAAAAAATTATATTTTCCTAAAAACAAATATTTTATATGCCAATAACTCTATTTTTCCAGATGAAGGAAGGCGAAGAAAGTGCAACCAGAGACAAAGTTTTGTGATCACTTTACATCATATGAAGTTCAAAAGACCTTGGGTTATACAATAGTTAAATTATGTGACTTAAATACAACACCTATAATAACTCTTAAGCTAAATCATAAATGTTATATTAAGCCTTAATGGCAGCTATATAATATAGCCGTCCGATTTTTATTAAACTTAATTCGAAATTTTTTAATGTTAAAGAAAGGCTAAATCCCAGAGAACAAGCGTATGTAATAAAAACATGAGAGAACGCTATAGTCGGGTGCGGCGACTATCAGATGCCCGTTACTCACCAAAGGGAGTGCGAGGGAGATGGAGATAAAAACTTTGATCACGCATAACTTTTTCACGAATGGTCCAATTAAAAAAATTTCTTATACATTTCGATAGGTATTAATAAACACAAAAAAACTGCCTTTTTTCTTTTCCGAAATATTTAAATTTTGTAAAATCGTTAGAAGCGATTGTGGGCGTTAGAGGGGGCGTGGCACCTTTTTGAAATAAACTTGCGCGGCTTAGGAACTCCTAGAATCTGCATGCAAAATGCCAATCCTCTAGCTTTTATAGTTTCTGAAATCTCAGCGTTCATACAGACAGACAGACAGACATGGCTAGATCGACTCGGCTAGTGATCCTGATCCAGATATACTTTATGGGGTCGGAAACGCTTCCTTCTAGCTGTTACATACTTTTGCACGAATTACTCTACGCGTAACGGGTATAATTAACAAAGATATAATTTTGTTCCTATAAATTTCCATTTAATCTGATCTGATTTTTTAAAAATTTAATTCAAAATTCAGAAATTAAAAAAAAATATTCCCAAGAGTAGAAGGTAATATTTAATAAAAATAACGAAGCTAGAATTTGTTTTCCGTTATTTTTTTCCGATAGTTGTCCGATCCGGCCTGCTCCGACTTATATACTACCTGCAATAGAAAGAAGACTTTTGGGAGAGTTTCATCCCGATAGCTTAAAAACTGAGAGAATAGTTTGCGTAGAAACGGACGGACGGACAGACAGACATGGCTAGATCGACTCGTCTGGTGATGCTAATCAAGAATATATATACTTTATATAAATACCCCATAAAGTATATATATTCTTGATTAGCATCACCAGACGAGTCGATCTAGCCATGTCTGTCTGTCCGTCCGTCCGTTTCTACGCAAACTATTCTCTCAGTTTTTAAGCTATCGGGATGAAACTCTCCCAAAAGTCTTCTTTCTATTGCAGGTAGTATATAAGTCGGAGCAGGCCGGATCGGACAACTATCGGAAAAAATAACGGAAAACAAATTCTAGCTTCGTTATTTTTATTAAATATTACCTTCTACTCTTGGGAATATTTTTTTTTAATTTCTGAATTTTGAATTAAATTTTTAAAAAATCAGATCAGATTAAAAGGAAATTTATAGGAACAAAATTATATCTTTGTTAATTATACCCGTTACGCGTAGAGTAATTCGTGCAAAAGTATGTAACAGCTAGAAGGAAGCGTTTCCGACCCCATAAAGTATATCTGGATCAGGATCACTAGCCGAGTCGATCTAGCCATGTCTGTCTGTCTGTCTGTATGAACGCTGAGATTTCAGAAACTATAAAAGCTAGAGGATTGGCATTTTGCATGCAGATTCTAGGAGTTCCTAAGCCGCGCAAGTTTATTTCAAAAAGGTGCCACGCCCCCTCTAACGCCCACAATCGCTTCTAACGATTTTACAAAATTTAAATATTTCGGAAAAGAAAAAAAGGCAGTTTTTTTGTGTTTATTAATACCTATCGAAATGTATAAGAAATTTTTTTAATTGGACCATTCGTGAAAAAGTTATGCGTGATCAAAGTTTTTATCTCCATCTCCCTCGCACTCCCTTTGGTGAGTAACGGGCATCTGATAGTCGCCGCACCCGACTATAGCGTTCTCTCATGTTTTTATTACATACGCTTGTTCTCTGGGATTTAGCCTTTCTTTAACATTAAAAAATTTCGAATTAAGTTTAATAAAAATCGGACGGCTATATTATATAGCTGCCATTAAGGCTTAATATAACATTTATGATTTAGCTTAAGAGTTATTATAGGTGTTGTATTTAAGTCACATAATTTAACTATTGTATAACCCAAGGTCTTTTGAACTTCATATGATGTAAAGTGATCACAAAACTTTGTCTCTGGTTGCACTTTCTTCGCCTTCCTTCATCTGGAAAAATAGAGTTATTGGCATATAAAATATTTGTTTTTAGGAAAATATAATTTTTTTAAATAATGTAATGTTAATAATAGCCAAATTACAAAAACGTTGGTCAAAAGAGCGAGAGAGAAAAGCAAGACAGATAGAACACGAAGATGGAAGGGTTGAAAATCGATTTTCAGAGAGAGAGTCACGGGAGAGACGCGTACATAGATATATATTTACATACAGGCCTTTGAGCGAAGGGAGACTGAATGTAAGCAGGTCAGAGCATAACTATTTGAGGAAGAAGAAGTTTTTTTTCGAGAAAACGTCGGACAAGAGAGCGAGAGAGAGGATCAAAGGATGGAAGGATTGAAAATCGGCTTTCAGATCGGGTGAACCGCGTACATGCATACAAATTTACATGCCTAAGGCCCGTTTTCTCATCCGTTTGTTAAGTTTAAAGTAGGGTTAAAACCTTGAAATCGTATGGGAAATCTGAGTTTTAACCCTACTTTAAATTTAACAGGCGGACGAGAAAACGGGCCTAAGTTTGTCAAAAAATTACGACATATTTTTTCTTTTTGATATATTTACCTTTGGTGCACATACATATTTGCCAGTCCAGAAATCGATTGCAAATGCTCATCTGTCATGTTTCACCCTGTAAAATAAATATAATGCGAGTAATAGGTGAAGTTATTATAGAACTCTACACCTACACTCAAAAAATTAATCTCCGTTAATTTTAGAAAATCGCCTATGGATTTGCTTCACTGGCGATTTCTTTCTTTAAAATAAAACAAATTTTCTACTGGTAAGGAAAATTTTTTTCAAATTAATAAAAAAGGAATTAAATTTAAGAAATTTTTTAAGAAATATAGAAAAAATTGCCAGTGAAGCAAATCCATAGGCGATTTTCTAAAATTTTTTTTTGAGTGTATATACATATATTTGTACAAAGGTACGTAGCTTTTAGCTAAAAAACAATTCAACAAAATTTGTATAATACTTGGTTAAGAGATTTCGAATTTTTCCTTTAATTACATACAAACATTGTATGCGCACAATAAAAAACAAGAGAGAACGCTATAGTCGGGTTGGTGTCCCGACTATCTAATACCCGTCACTCAGCTAAAGGGTTGGTGTCCCGACTATCTAATAGACGTAACTCAGCTAAAGGGAGTGCTAAGGAGATGGAGATAAAACTTTGATCAGGCATAAGTTTTAAACGAATGGTCCGATTTAAAAAATTTCTTCTACATTTCGATAGGTATTGATAAGCACAACAAAACTGCATTCCTACTTTTCCGATATATTAACATTTTTCAAATCGTATATTAGCTATTGTGGGCGTTAGAGGGGGCGTGGCACCTTTTTGAAATAAACTTGCGCTGCGTAGGAACTCCTAGAATCTGCACGCAAAATGCCAATCTTCTAGCTTTTATAGTTTCCGGGATCTCAGCGTTCATACGGACAGACAGACGGACAGACGGACAGACGGACAGACGGACATGGCTAGATCGACTCGGCTAGTGATCCTGATCAAGAATATATATACTTTAAGGGGTCGGAAAAGCTTCCTTCTAGCTGTTACATACTTTTGCACGAATACAATATACCCTTTTACTCTACGAGTAACGGGTATAAATATGTACATACCTTTGAATATTTGGAAAAAGCCTTCACTCCGTATCCGCTTGAGAATCACGTCCATCACTTACGAACTTTTTTTTACAACTGACGCTCGGATGATCAGAGAAGTAGTAGTCGGGCCGAGTAGGCCCTTTGTCGTACTTCGTTTTTTCTGTCGGTAACATTCGGTAGCCGAAGGAAGTCAATGGCTATTTTCTTATATTCAAGGTAATTTCTTTCACATATTCAAAGGCGATTTTGCCCTTAAATATGTAGAAAATGTTTTGGCTGCGACGGCAAAACAAACATATGAGATTTTAATTTTTCCATTTTTAAGAAAAATTTTTTCTTGCATTTTTTCCATCAAGAAAGGTTTTCTATATTCAAAGGCAAATTTTCTAATAACAAGAAAATTTTTTCTATTTTCAAGGGTAAGCCGATTCAATGGCGAGATTTCTAAAATTGAGAAATAAATTTTTATGAGTGTACATTCAAACGCGCGTTTTTATGACAAAAAGTGTTATAGATTAAAAGTTGAGAAATCTCAAGGGCTATTTAGTTCCAAAAAGAAATCGGTAGAGCCGTTTTTGAAAAAATCGCAAGAAAGTGATTTTTAAAAAATTACTTTTAGCCATCAATTTTAAACTATTGTATTTGGCCAGTTTCAACAAAGGCAGGTTAGCATAGTACATTTTCAACGCGGTATAGCACGAGACGGTAGCTTAACTCGTTGAAACTATAAGATGGTTTTTCCAAAAGTCGTAGATCGAACGTAGAACTGCACAGTAAAATTTAGTTTAGGATCCTAAAACCACGGTTTGATGCATACCCACAAACAAAGGGACAAATATTTTCATTTTGGAAAGTCCTCCAAAATCTTGATTTTGGAATAACTTTTTAACAGAACATAGGATTTTATCATACAACCCCTCATTCGACGCGTATTGTCAATAAGAATACAATTCGGCTAATATAAAGAGTAATTTATCCCCTCCGGCTTAAATTTTCGAAATTTTCACTTATTCACTTTCACCGCCCTCTCTTTTAAAGCAATTGAAATTGACCTCTCGATTGGTGTATCACTCGTTATTCAAAATAATATTCTAGAGCTGACAAAAAATCGACTGAAGTATGCTTTGCGATTGTTCAGTCGATTTTCAGTCGACTACTATCGACTTTTTTCAATAAAGTAACATTTGTGGAAGTTTCGATCCATTTAAGGTACATTTAAATATTTCTGTGCTGATATTTGTCCAAACAATATAAGGGAATTTTTCTAACCTTATTTTGCATTAAAAATGTACATGTTTTGCAATTTCTTATGCTCGTCCTGAAAAGACTAACATATCTTAGCAACCTAATCATAAAAACAAGAAAGGAAGCTAGCTTCGGCCAGCCGAAGCTTATATACCCTTGCAGATCATTCCTATTAATCACTTATTTTCCGATCATTCCTATGGCAGCTATATGATATAGTCGTCCGATTTTGAAAAAATTTTATTCGAAATTCAGAATTAGATAAAAAATGGCAATTTCAAAAGTAGGAGGTTCTAGATTCAAAAACACCCAAGATATAATTTTTTTTACATTTTTTTCCCCATTATTCCTATGGGAGCTATATGATATAGTTGTCCGATCCGGCTCGTTCCGACTTATATATTACCTGCAATAGATATAAGACTTTTGGGAAAGTTTTAGCCCGATAGCTTTAAAACTGAGAGACTAGTTTGCGTAGAAACAGACGGACAGACGGACAGACGGACGGACAGACGGACATGGCTAGATCGACTCGTCTAGTCATGCTGATCAAGAATATATATACTTTATAGGGTCGGAAATGTCTCCTTCACTGCGTTGCAAACTTCTGACTGAAATCATAATACCCTCTGCAAGGGTATAAAAATACAGTCAAGGGCTTTGATCTAATGTCAAACAACGACTAGTCGATAATATCGAAACAGTCGACTGAAATGCTGTTAAACAATCGACTGACTACACTATCGATAGTTTTGCAGCTCTAGCATATTCTATTGCAGCATGAAACAATTTAATTTAGCCAATTTTACCAAGAGCATATTAAACAAGAAAGGAAGCTAGCTTCGGCCAGCCGAAGCTTATATACCCTTGCAGATAATTCCTATTAATCACTAATTTTCCGATCGTTCCTATGGCAGCTATATGATATAGTAGTTCGATATTGATTAAATTAAAATCGAAATTCGAAAACATTAAAAAAAAGTCATATCCCAGAGTAGAAGAGAATACGATAAAAACCAACGAAGCAATAATTTATTTCCTATTATATTCCCATTAATTTTCCGATCGTTCCTATGGCAGCTATATGATATAGTCGTCCGATTTTGAAAAAAATTTATTCGAAATTCAGAATTAGATAAAAAATGGCATTTCCAAAAGTAGGAGGTTATAGATTCAAAAACACCCAAGATATAATTTTTTTACATTTTGTTCCCCGATTATTCCTATGGGAGCTATATGATATAGTTGTCCGATCCGGCTCGTTCCGACTTATATACTACCTGCAATAGAGATAAGAGTTTTGGGAAAGTTTTAGCCCTATAGCTTTAAAACTGAGAGACTAGTTTGCGTAGAAACAGACGGACAGACGGACGGACAGACGGACGGACAGACGGACAGACGGACCGACAGACGGACATGGCTAGATCGACTCGTCTAGTCATGCTGATCAAGAATATATATACTTTATAGGGTCGGAAATGTCTCCTTCACTGCGTTGCAAACTTCTGACTGAAATCATAATACCCTCTGCAAGGGTATAATTACCTTTTCAACGCGGTATAGCACGAATCGGTAGCTTTAGTCGTTTAGAAGCTATAAGCCTTCAAAATCGAGCTTTTTATACCCTTGCAGGGGTATTATAATTTCAGTCAGATGTTTGCAACGCAGTGAAGATGACGTTTCCGATCCCACAAAGTATATATATTCTTGATCAGCACCAATGGCCGAGTCCATCTAGCCATGTCCGTCTGTCCGTCTGGCCGTCTTCCCGTTTCTATGCGAACTTGTCTCTCAGTTTTAAAGCTATCGCGATGAAGTTTTCCCAAAAGTCTTCTTCTATTGCAGGTAGTACATATGTCGGAACGAGCCGGATCGGACCACTAGTTAACTTCCTTTCTTATTTTCAATAATTTCCCGCCAAACTGGCTTGTTTTTTCCAAAAGTCGTAGAAGAAACGTTTCTTTTATTGACTAGATTAACGATGTAAAAATTAGTACAGGATCCTAGGACAACGATTTAATGCATACAAACAAACAAAGGGACAAAACTTTCAGTTTGAAAGGAGCCCCAAAATGTTTTTGGAATAACTTTTGAACTGAGCATCGGACTTTATCATAGCCCTCATTCCAGGCGTATTGTCAAAAAGCTCCAATTTTCTACATTTTCACTTTCACCGCCCTCTCTCCCAAAGCAATTGAGTGACTGACGTCCACAGTAATTTACATTTTTTTTTTTAATTTTTGAAAACGAAGAAAGAAAAAAACCGCAATTACTAAACAACTCCGTAAGCAGTAAGTTAAAGTTAAAGTTATTTTTTAAGCCTAAGAGCATTTTTAACGGAATGCTAAAATCAAATAGGGCAACAGACACGCGGTAAAATAATTTTTTTTATACGGGGGCACCGCAGAGCTCAAGTGGGCTTCATCAATATAAACATTACTCCATTTCGGTGTTGCTCGATTTCTAAACTTGAGTTCCGCGGTACTAAACAAATTCCTTCGATTGTTTTAATACACTTTATAGGGACAACAGAGTGCTAAAGTCTTTTCGACAACTGTTGCACAATTCCTTAAAACCGCACAAAGTCGCTTCGGGAAAGCTAGTATTTTATATTTGCAATGTAATAGAAACATACTCTTTATAATTAATTCTCATAGAAACTAATGTCTCTAGGCACTCAACATTGAAGAGTACAATTTTTAAGCACAGAAGCTCTTAAATTGTATCTGAAAGCCTTCCAAAGCTTCCTGAATTTATTTATAAGGTGAAGTATAAGATTTGTTAATTGTTAAATGGAAACTATTGGAGTTGGTCAAACCAGCCAAACCACCTTCGTAAAGCTTGCAGAGCAACAACCGGATGAGTCTGTTATTGTGCCAGGAAAATCAGTTCTCTGACTTTCGCTTTAACGAACAGACGTGCGTGTTCCTCATCATTTTAATCAATTTCAAACCCCGCCTTTGTGTTTTATGTGAAGGTGGAACTTAGTTTTTATATTTCTTTATAATCGCCATATATTTTAAAGATTTATATAATAATAGGAACTTAAAATCTTCATAATTAAGCAAACCAAATGTACTTAAAACTATTAAAATTGATTTTGAAAAACCATCGAATATAAAAACAGTTTTTTTACTGAAGCACACCTAAAGTGAATTTATTTTATACATGTTTTAAAGGAACCAAAAATGCTACAGCCACGCGAAACCAATAGGATATCGGATTGTCGCTTAAAAAAAAACTGGTCGCTACACTATAGAATCAGCAAGATGTATTATAGTTATCACAAGCAAAACTGGAGCTTAGCTCTGTTAACGACACTGATTTTAACTATGGTCCACATTGCCGCTTCCCAAGCAACAAGTGAGTATGGCGAAATGACATTAACTTTCGCAATGTCTTCGGTGCTAGTTACATCCATAAACATAATCTGACACAAATTCAATAAGCCTTGGATTCAATAAAAAATTTAAATAAAAATCAACTGTGAAGGGTTAGGGTCCCCAAGCTCGTCACTATTGTGAAATTCCAATATCGTGTGTATGTGTAAGATTATATCTGTATTATTCGCGTTAAACGGGCTGACTGAGGTATTCACAAGACAAACCAGTTTGAAACTGGTGTTGTGGCTAAATTTGGTATTTGTGGGAATCTCTAATAAGAAAAAAGAAAGGAAGTCAGCGACAAGATAAAGTATACAGCTGAGGTCAAAATAATAGTACACTCTGAAAAAAAATCGCCCTACAAATTTTAGAAAATCGCCATACTTTGAAAATCGCCTTGAAACTTAGAAAAAATTTTTATTTTTCAGAAATGATTTTCTAAAAAATAAGAAAAACTTATCTTGATTAGATCAACTCCTCTCGTTATCCATTTTTAGAAAAGTTTTCTGTTATTCAGAAATTTTTTTTTTGAAGCTACGAAAAAATCGCCTTACATTTTAGGAAATCGGACTAATCGGTAGCCTAAGGCTTATTATTAGCGGATTATTTGTTTTGTACGCTTATTTTCGGAAACGTGTGTTCAATCCCACGTCGAGGCAGACAGTTTTTGCCGCTTTTTATTTTTTTTAATTTAATAATATATATATTTTATTACAAATTAGGATTTGGGTAAACTAACACACTCATAAATGGCTAAATAAAAGTATTATCCTAGAACCCAAGATAACAAAATGTGAATGTACTTTGTACTGGGCCTTGTGATGCTTCCCTGGTACAGCTAGTGTTTGACTGCAAACTGTGAGGTAAGGGGTTCGATTCCGACGACCGACCAAAATGTTTTTTTCAAGATTGTAAGTTTTTCGATTTTTATGTTTATCATTAATAAATAAAATAATAATTTCAGTTATTATTTCAGTTACAATTTAAGATTAAAAGTGTGTTTGTGTACAAACATCGTGACGCCATCCATGTGTTTAAATAGAGGATAGAAAAATAAGTTGAGAAACGTGAACCCCAACAACAACACCACACACCGACAGAGGCGTGGAGTCGGCATAGCTCCCGATTCTCCGATTTTTTTCTTCTTCTTATTCAATTTTGCAAAAACTAACCCTAAATTTAAGAAATTTTTTTTCTGAGTTTTAGAAATATTTTTTCTAAAAGTCAAGGCGAGCTGCCTTTGGCTTAAATTGCTATTTTCTAAAATTCAGGTCGATTTTTTTTTCTGAGTGTAGTGTCACCGCCCTTCATCTTCAAAGGCTGGATGTTGAATATATCATGTCCATTTCGTCCAATGGTCTATTATATTTGGAGATTAGTCTATTTAGAGTACAAAATAAAAGAAAATAAAGCAGCTGTCGGCAGCTTCCCATTGAAGATGTCCCTCGAAAGTCACATGCGCAAATAAAACACAATGAGAAAGTGCACCGGGGATAATTCAAAAGTCGAAAAATAAGGACCACCCTAATAGCTATAAAACATAAAAACATACAGCTGCGGTCAAAATAGTAGTAGTGTTCCCGCCCTTCGTTTTTAAAGGTTTGTTGGTGAAATTCATCTTCTCCTGGTAATATTTTATTGATACAAATTGTAGTGTTGGAATAATTGGATAAAAAAATGACAACAACAAACTTTTAAAAACAAAGGGCGGGACTATTAAAGTGTGTTGCAGCAAATAAAGTTGGAATTAACAATTTTTGTTAATTTAATAACAAGGCGATTTTAAATTTGAAACATGGCTCTTTTCATTCTTTTCTTTATTTCCCCCTTAAAAAATCCTAAAATATATATGTAGTTTGGTGTTTGAAAGATAAATAGTGTCACTTTTCAAATGCTTTGACTGCATAACAAACCAAGAATCCCTTTGTCTGTACTACCCTGCGAAAGCTGCCAAATTGCAACATTTTTACAACCTTCAAGTTCGTTTTCTCAGAACTCTTGCGAAAGTGAATTTAATCGGCTATTGATGCTTATCAAGAATGTATATACTTTTTGTGGTCGGAAACGTCTCCTTCACTGCGTTGCAAACATCTGACTGAAATTATAATACCCTCTGCAAGGGTATAAATAAAAACAAGAGAGAACGCTATAGTCGGGTTGGTGTCCCGACCATCTAATACCCGCCACTCAGCTAAAGGGAGTGCGAACGCTGTAGTCGGGTTGGTGTCCCGACTATCTAATAAATGGAGATACAATTTTTGATCAGGCATAAGTTTTAAACGAATGGTCCGATTTTAAAAATTTCTTCTACATTTCGATAGGTATCGATAATCACAACAAAACGGCATTTTTACTTTTCCGAAATATTTACATTTTTAAAATCGTGTATTAGCTATTGTGGGCGTTAGAGGGGGCGTGGCACCTTCTTGAAATAAACTTGCGCTGCGTAGGAACTCCAAGAATCTTCATGCCAAATACCAATCCTCTAGCTTTTATAGTTCCCGAGATCTCACCGTTCATACGGACGGACAGACGGACAGACAGACATGGCTAGATCGACTCGGCTAGTGATCCTGATCAAGAATATATATACTTTATGGGGTCGGAAACGCTTCCTTCTAGCTGTTACATACTTTTGCACGAATACAATATACCCTTTTACTCTACGAGTAACGGGTATAACAAGAGAGAACGCTAAAGTCGGGTTGGTGTCCCGACTATCTAATACCCGTCACTCAGCTAAAGGGAGTGCCAGGGAGATGGAGACAAAAACTTTGATCAGGCACAAGTTTTAAACGAATGGTCCGATTTAAAAAATTTCTTCTACATTTCAATAGGTATAGATAAACACAACAAAACTGCATTCCTACTTTTCCGATATATTAAAAATTTTCAAATCGTATATTAGCTATTGTGGGCGTTAGAGGGGGCGTGGCACCTTTTTGAAATAAACTTGCGCTGCGTAGGAACTCCTAGAATCTGCATGCAAAATGCCAATCTTCTAGCTTTTATAGTTTCCGAAATCTCAGCGTTCATACAGACAGACAGACATGGCTAGATCGACTCGGCTAATGATCCTGATCAAGAATATATATACTTTATGGGGTCGGAACGGATAGGGGACCCCAAAATAGAGATCATACGGTACCACAATGGACCCACAGAGGTCTAAGTGTGCCAGGCTGTATTTTGGCAGCTGTCCTAACCTAACCTATGGGGTCGGAAACGCTTCCTTCTACCTCTTACATACTTATGCACGAATACAATATACCCTTTTAACGGGTAAATTAAAAACCCTCAAAAAACAAACGGTTTTGATTTTAAAATTATCGATCTCAAAAACAAGAAAGGAAGCAAGCTTCGGCCACCCGAAGCTTATATACCCTTGCAGATCATAACTACAAAAACATTACATTTAGATTTATTTGAGTTTATTTTACAACAATCTAAATTTTAACTTCTTTCCTATTATGTTGGCATTAATTTTTGGATCCTTCCTATGACGTGTTTCCCTTACTAAATAATTTGTTGGTCTTCAATCTTCGTGGTATTTAGCAAAAATTCAAAATTCTTTATTTATAGCTGCAATGTCTGACCAAACTTTTCCTCCTATTTGTGGCCCCTTCTCCCCTATCCCAGAGAAGAAGAGAATGTAATTAAATTAAATTTCCATTTCATTTTTAGACCGTTTCTATGGCAGACCTATGATATAGTGATCGGATTTTTTAACATTTAATTCGAAATTCGGAATTATTTAAAAAATGATATTTTCAAAAGTAGAAGGTAATATTGAAAAAAACACCGAAGCTATATTTTTTTTTTCCGTTTTCTTCGATCCTTTCCATGGACTTATATACTATCTGAAATAAAGAGAAGACTTTTGGGAAAGTTTCATCCCGATAGCTCTAAAACTGAGAGACTAGTTTGCGTAGAATCGGACGGACAGACGGACATGGCTAGATCGACTCGTCTAGTGATGCTGATCAAGAAAATATATACTTTATGGGATCGGAAACGTCTCCTTCACTGCGCTGCAAACTTCTGACTGAAATCATTATACCCTCTGCAAGGGTATAATGAGCCAAGATCGACTTATACTAAAAATTGTGTGTGGGTAATTCCAACTTTCTAGCTTTTGTAGTTTCCGAGATCTCAGCGTTTATACAGACGGACATGGCTACATCGACTCGGCAAGTGATCCTGATTAAGAATATACATACAAACTTTATAGGGTCGGAAACGCTACCTTCTACATGTTACATACTTTTCCACAAATGCAAAAACGGATATAAAAATAAACATTTTTTTAAAATTTGGTTTTAATAATAGATTTACATTTTTGATATGTTTTGCAAATAAGTAAATTTGCAGAGAAACAGAGACGCAGCTAACTTCGATAACAGCGCTATAACTACAAGATAGAAGTTCGATGTCTTCCCCTAACGTCCCTCTTCTACAAGATCAAACCCGATATTGATTTTGACTAGGAATACTATAATCAACCATGCTTTCATCTTGATATAAAGAAGAAAAAAGTGAGAAGAGAAATACTATAGCCAAGAAGGGTCGTTATTGGTTTTTTTCATTCTCAAGTTTTCCTGGTGTAGACAGACCCTAGCATTGTAGGCGACTGTCGGCCTTAGACTGGGCGTGGCACATTCCGATAACAAAGTTTCTCTGAATGAGAAGCCACGGAATCTAAAACCCCAATGCTCTAGCTCTTAAGTTTCCGAGATCACAGCGTTCGCACGAACAGACGGGTATGTCGAGATCGATTCGGCTAGAGATCCTGATATAAAATATGTATACGTTATAGGGTCGGAAACGCTTCCTTCCACCTGTTACACACTTTACCCCGAATACAATAAAATATAATATACCGTTTAACTCTAGTCTAATCTTATTTTAAAAGTTTAAAGTCTTGCCAAACGGCAATTTTTTTTAACATTTTTAAAATCTGTAGTTAAAAGTTGAATTCCAAATTCAATTGACGTTTTCCGTTCCTGTTTCGGCCGAAATCGTTTAAAAAGAAAAGAAAAATTTGCATGATAGGCAAAATTTATATATATGTATATGTTTCTGTTAATAAAGTTATTTATCCTATATTTGCAGATCAGCCTTTTCTTGTTAGTCCGACCCCAACATTGCCAGCGATACCTGGGGATGGTAAGAATTTTTGAACAATACGCACTGCACTGTTCCCGAACAATAAACCTTAATTAGATCATATTATTTAGCAACCCAATTTTTTTGTGATTTACTCTAAGCGTTATAAAGTGTAAATTGTACTGAAATAAAATCCTGTTCCTAATTTATAATTTATAACTATATTATAATTCATTTACAATATTTACATTATTTCTTATTCATTTTCTTTATTTCTTTCTATGATATCACCATCTTTTGGAATGTACATTCTGGAAATATTAACTAACTTTATCTTTCTAATTTATACCTGCACAAAATGATAATGCCCTACTTCTTATAATGTATATATCTGATTTTTCACGCTTTCTCTGTATTTATTGTAATTACTATTTAACATTATCACAAAATCTTTATATGGATAACAAGATATAACCACTGTACTTTTGGTAAATAACGAATCAGGACATGTGGGCGATATTCATGGGCGGTTCTTGACAGTACGCCCAGAAATAGGTGTTTTGACATCAACAGCCAGGACATTTATTCAGGATGGAATAACAACAGAATTTGCCACTAAAATTGTAGGGACAACGTTAAATAATGGTCGCCTCTACGCCCAATACCTTAAAAAGAGTTCTAGAGTCATTTATGAAAACGAAAACCTAGCACCGTCTGTAGTTACTAGTTGGGTAGGTGAAGAAGATTCTCAACAAACACCACTATTCCTACAAAGTCACAATGACCTTTATAATTCTGATGATGCCGACTGGCAGGATATCGATGATAGTATAGGCGCTCAACGAGGAGAATTCGTGGGTAATACGGATTTTGTAATCCAACAAAGTACAAAAGTTAAAGACCTAAAAAATCCTGATTATCAAGATGAAAAACCGTTAGCACCTCCTGTAGATCCTGTAGCCAACAGTAATGTCACGTTGAAGTTTGACCCAAAACAAAGAGAAGAAATGAATGAGTTTGTTAATGACAAGGTGTCATCAATTGAGTATTTGGAAACATATACAGTTCAAAGTCATTTTGGACATATTACAAATTCTGTAATGAATCAAACAACGAACGGTGTATATGCTCCAAGAGAAGAACGAAAATATGGACGACAAAATATCGACACCCAAGATTATCAAAATCGATCTTCCCAAAAGCAAGTCCTAGCTACTGTAACATATTATGGATTTGCAGAGTTTACAACTATTGTTGGTGATAGTGTCATAGTTTTTTCTCCAAGTACTATACAGAGCAGTCTGAATTTTGGACACGTTACATCGATCAAAGGCAAGCCTACTTTACAACCTGAGTCAATTCACAACTACAACAGTGAGATATTGGAAATATCTCCTAGTATTTTAGAAACAGTTTCTACTTCAGGAAAAATCGAAATCTTGGCCACTATATCAAGTTTTGGCATAGATTTTGACAGACCAAATGATAAGGAAAGTAACTCAAATAACTTATTAACTCCGGAGTCAACTATTCCTTCGACAACAGATTTCACCAATATATTTTCAGAAAAAGTGGAAGCAAGTGTTGATTTATCACAAGAAGTTATTCCATTAGTTTCAACAACAGTAAAGGATCTTCAATCGTCCTTTAAAGATAATATTGATAGTTCGGAAAATGCAACAAGTCACATTGAACCAAACATTCAAAAAGAGGAAGGCGCTACCACTGTTTTTATTGATGATGATCCTTTCACTAATTTCGTTGAGCTTATCAATTCCTCGAGTGCAATATTTAATTCCGCTGACCGAGAAAAAATATTTCAAAATACTGAAATATCTCAAAGTAATAAAAAAGAAGATAATATCACTTATCAAACTATTATTGACATCACTAGCGACCGTTTTGAAAGTAAACCGGCTGATGGGAGAAGTAATGAAAGTGAGACTATTTTGAAGGATTTATGCAACCATACCACTTCACAAGTGTTTCTTACTCAAATGCCTAAGGCTTTTAAAACAAACGAAGAAAATGTTGGTGAAAAAAATGTTGTTATTAACGCAAATCCTCTTTTCGCTTATGACATTGTAGAAACTACTAAATACTATTGCATACAAGCTACCCAATCGGAACAAATGCCAGAATTAAATGACGTTAATACATTCCAAGAAACTACTACAGAGTCACATGAAGAATTAATGTCTACTGAGTTAATAGATGGCGTAGATGAAACCACAGTTCGAGATTTAGAGGACTATGATGTTACGACAGAAAACGAATATGAAAGCGAAGATGACGACTATGATAGTGTTACTGATGATGTTGACTTAATATATAAAACTCTGTATACAACATATACATATTTGACAACTTTCTTCGAAGGTTCACGCACTACGGTATCTAGCCACACTGAAATTTTAACAAATATCGTTTCCTCAACACTTTCAGCTAAGGGTGAACTAAAATCAAACACATTAAATAACATTGAAGAAAACCAAATTTCTGAAAATACAATTCAACAGGCTGATGAAAAAACATCATCTTTGTTGCCAAAGTACAGTATCCCTGTCGAGATTGCTAGTCTCTTAATCCAGGAAAGTAAAGTAAATACCGCTGAAAACGAATATACTGACCAGATAACTACTACCTATCTCGACGATCTAAAATATAGTAAAACTTTATTCACAACGTATACATATTATACATCGATATTTACAGATAATGATACTGAAATTCAAACACGAACCGAGGTAGTCACAAATTATATTACGGACAAGGTTCCGAACTACCAAACATATAATATAAATGGCAACGATAACACAACAACTAAGGAACATTTTTCGTCATCCGAGTTTCACTCAGTAGACCCCGAAATAGAAAAGGATCAGGATATGAAATTTGAAATCAGAGTAAATTCGAGCAGCATAAATGAGGCCAATACAGAAACATTTATTAAAAGAAGTCCCCTAGACGACCAAGTTAGCTCTGAAAGTAATACAGAGGAGATTATACCGTCAGCAACTTTTCTTCTTCAAACAAGTTTTACAACCTTTACCTTTTATACAACAATGTACGTAGGTGATGAGACAAACATTATCAGTCGCCTTGAAACTGTAACCAACGTAGCTACTGAAACTTTACAACCTACAAAAGTAGTAAGTTTAGAGGATTCCTCATTCCCCATAACTTACTTTACAACATTTACATATTGGACTAAATTAGCTAAGGATGGTGAAATTACAACTCTAAGTAGAGAGGAAACGTTATCCAATGTAATACAACCCACTAACGTTACACTAATAGCTGTTAATGATTCACGAACAGCTGATGAAAAATCTAGTCTGTCAACCCTGACGGATGATAAGCAGATTCATCACAATTCCGATTATGAAAACACCATAATTTCTACATCAACTGATCAAAGCCTTCATTCTGATATTACCACATACTTTACTACTTATACCTATTATACTACATCATATGATGTCAATATGACAATTATCGATTCACGTTTTGAAACCGTTACTAATGTAGTGACATCCAGGGAGAACTCTATTTCAATGTCAGGCACTTCCGCCATAGACTTGATGATTAAACCTAGTCAGCCTGTTTCTGGAATAGATCTTCAGATTGAAACTGGTGCACCAGAAATTGTTTTGTACGATTATAAACAAATAATTGATGCAGATGAAGTAAGCACTTTGTACTTTACAACAGAAATTGTATCATCAATTGACAATGAGGGACATGATATAAAAGTAACTAGTAGCACATCAAGGTTACACGTTAACGAATCCAAAAAGTCTGTTTTAGCCACGATCTTAGGTAATATCCCTGACGATAGCTTATCTAGCTTAAAATTGTATAAGACGGGATTAGTAAGGCTCATTGAAGGAAAACGCATTCAAAACAGTACAACTACCTTATACCAATCAAAAGTTATTGGAACTGTCATAGATAATAGATATGCACAGATAATAGAAAGTACATCAAGTTTTTTCTTTGAAAAGACTAAGTCTGATCCTCTTTTGCTTCCAACAACGGTTAAAATCTCTCCTGTGGAAAATGTTAATTCAATTGAATTGACAAAATCTACCTATACTGAAAGTGAAGAAACTATCGGTTCTTCAAAATACCCCGAAAGCAATGAGGGTTTGGTAAATTCTTCACCACAAAGTACGAAACGGCCGTTCGCACCAGTAATACGGCCTTTTGCCTCACGGAACAGGCCTACATTCGCACCAAAACAGAAAACAGTAGTCCCAAGTAGCGCAACAATAATTACAAGATCGGACATTACACCCACTATTACGGCGACACCTGCTCTAAAATCAGCCGGTAGATATAGCTCGTCGCGACGGGGTATAATTTCCAATGTGCCAATTAATCCCAACGAGTCAAGTTTGTCCCAAGGGCAGTCGTCGAGGCGCTTATTTGGGCGACCATCTAAGTCATTGACTAGTTCCATCGAACCCGATAGTACTCTTCAGTCAAATCTGGCCTTTTTACCTTCAAAAAATCGGTTTGCTTCATCTTCACGCCCAATCGTTAGTTCCAGGAGACAAAATATAAATGTTTCTTATCGATCATCAAATATTCCTGGTTTTCGTGGATCTGGAATTTTAACCAACTCTAGATTACGAATAAAGCCAACTAACTCAGGGTTCATACCAAGCGATAGATCGACGCAGTCGATAACATTTGCCAAGGAGCTAAGCTCGGAAAGTAGTGCCGAAGAAGAGAATTCAACAGATGAAGTTCCTGATGAGGAAGAAAACACAAAACGCAATAACAATCCACTACTGCGCTTTCGACGCCCTTTAAATGGGCCCATTGGATTTACGCCTGTAACCCGACAGACTGGCAGCTCCCCAGCAGTTTCTCTTAGGCGAAACCCATTGTCGTCCCGATCCAAAACTTCAACGACAACAAGCAGTACAACAACTACGACGGCCAAGCCCCGACCTCGAAGCTTTCAGAGACCTATTGGCCTTCAGCCAAGGTCAAGGCCACAAAATACACTTTTTCCACCTCGAGGACTTTTCCAAGCTCAGCAAAAGGATGAAGGTGTTAAGGACGTAAAATCAAATGATAATGTATCCACAAATGATTCCGAAGATGAAGAAGATGATGCAAGCAACGCCGAAGAAGATGAACAGGAAGATAATGTTCACCGTAGTAAGAGGTCTTTACTCACTTTGGCAAACTCTAATTCTGAAGGGAGAGTTCGTCGGCAAACAGATACAGTTAAAAGAAACAGATTTCGATTTCGTCGACAAAACCAAACATCGACATTTATCAAAGAAGAATCGAAGCTAATGAGCTCCGACGATCGTGCTGAAACCACATCATCTTCCCCACGGGAGAAATCGAATTCTAGATTTGGATCAAGATTTCATTCTCCACAGGGGCATTCAATGCAAGCTCCGGCAACACTGGTTGACTCAACAACGACGAACAATCTTAGATCTATTCGCCCGACAAGGCCGACAACAAAACGCCCTCAATTTACTTTGAGAGAGAAAGACGCTACTTTAAAAGGCACTACACGTTCAAGTTCATCTAATAACTTTCGACGTCACCCGTCCACTGGGGGTACTTCAGTACGGCGTCCTGTTGCAGGAAGTACAGGAAATTCAAACAATCGCAGGCTAAAAAGCTATGCCAGCTATAACAATAAAAATAATGTAGACCACGGACGACTATCAAGTACGCCCCGTTCTCGAAGTTCGAACTCTAATACATTGAATAGAGGAAGAAGTCGGGGACGAAATCGAATTGATTACCCCTCTGATTTACAATCTACAGAACATGAAGTACAAGCAATCACAGTTACTCATTTTATACCATCTGAAGTTACTATTCCAGTAGTTAATGGACATGTAACTGAGTACAAAAACATTGTCACAGCTAAAACGAGCACCGAGCTCGTCGGTCCAAATGAATATGTGCAAATTTTAGGTACCAATGGATTGAGTTCCATATACCTGAATCGGGAAGTCTCTAGTATAAACATTGCTGGTGCCACAGAACATACAAAATATTTATTACATGAATCTATCACAAGTTCTGTAATATTTACACCGACTACAATCCGCGGTAGGAAGACGTCTTTTTCACATATTATTCCATCCACAGCCTATTCTGTAGAGTATATAGTAACTACAATACAGCCTCAAATTTCTGATAATGCACCGCTTGCCAACATATTGCTTTCCCAGTTACTTTTGGGAAATTTGAACTTACCCGCTCATCAAATAATAGGTGCTGTCGGACAGCCAAATCCCGCATCGGCTGTATTACCCACATCTGTTGAGCCTATCACTGAATATCGCACCCACACTTCCACATATGTAACTACAATATTCGATGGAAAATCCACCATTCTTCCAGTGACATTTCAAGGGAAAAAAATTCTAACCACTGTCTATGACACTACTGCACAAACAATAACAGCTACAGAATATAGTGTAGACACAATAGTCAACGCTTTACCATCCGTTCAGAATATGCTTTCGGTTGGACCAGCTGCAAATGTAAACAATTTATTGTTGCAGCAGTTACTCATTCAGCAACAGCAAGAGTCTTTGTCACTGGCTATATCGAACACTTTAGCGCCACAAATATTCTTAAGTGAAAACCTGCAGGACCTGGACGATATGTCACGGTTATCATTAAAATCGGACGCAATCGATAATGTTGGATATGATTCGGACATTGTGTCAGTCAGCAAAGAGTCACAACTTACAAAAAGCCATCGAAAGAAATCGAGAAAAACAAATAGTGGACACAAGCGCAGTAAGCAAAGTCATGTAACTGTCGATCACCCAAACCCAAGTGTTATAACACTTTATGTATCCGGCCGCAGGCCCGGCGAATTTAGTACTGTATTGTCAACCGTAGGAAGCGAGTATGATCACTCTGTTTCTTTACAAAAGAGGCACGCGTTTATTGAAATTCAGCCAACCGATTCCATGACTTTTTTTTCTCAAACCGCAGAGATCGAAAATGAAACAACAATTTTAAAAGATCAAAACGGTTTTTTTACAGTTGACGTCGCACTTAATGAACTGAGCGATCGAACTGCATCATTAGAAAGCATTGTTGGTGATGTCGATCTTTGGTATGCTAAATCAAGTAAACCAAGTAAATCCGTACCATTGTCGACAACAATGAATTCATTGGTAATCTAACAACAACATTTTAATTACCTTCTTATTCTATTTCAACTAAAGTTAAAGGATTTTTATCGCTTATAAACAAAAATGATATAGCAGCGTTAATTATTCATTAAATCTGTATAAATATGTCGAGTCCTTCTTTGGAAGATGTCCGATTACTAGTCAAAGATTAAACAAATATCAACAGAAGTCTTCTTCAATACCCAACGACTCACAAGCGAATATACCGCATTTCTGTTTATAAAATAAAAATAAAGCATTCATTTGGCCTATTTTTATCTAAAATTTATACATGTATCTGAATTTCTAAAATTATTAAAAAAAAATGTTAAACCCAATCTGAACAAAAACCGTTTAAAACTTAATAAATTGACAGAAAAATAAAATGTTTATTAGTTTATAAGAAATAGCCTTAAAAGCCGATTGGAAAACATTCTGACCATCACATCGAAGTTAATATTAAAGCCCACTGGGGATGGCTGTTTTGGGGACTACCCCCAATCTTGTTAGAACAATTTTATGCAAAAGATTGTGTTAAAAGGTATGGTACACAAAATATCTTCGAACAACGTCCTCTCAAACAAACCCTGGCTACGCCATTGATACACAGAGTAACTTGTATCTTACATTGAGTTAAAAAAACAAATGTTTCCTTTTTGCCTATCCCTTGCATAATAAAAACCTATTACAAATTCGTATAAATTCGTAAAATTGTTATTTTAATAAAAAATTGAATTAAATTGAATTAAAAGCAGTATCTTATGAATATTAAACAAGTTTACCCATAAGAAACCCAAGTTTTATAAAAGTCAATACATTTTTTCTCAAAAAATATAAAAACCCTTCTTAAAAAGATCGGTTCTTTAAGAAGGTTTTGGGTGATGTTCATCCATTTAAATAGATCGCGGTTTAAAGCATACCATACTGTTATTTATATATCATTACTTCTGAAATAATCCTACATATACTGGTTTTCTAGTTTATATATGTATGTTACTGTTATTACTTGTTGGTATACTATAAAAAGAATGGCATATACCAATACTTAAAGCTTAATTAAATGTATATATATGTATAAATATAATTTAATTTAATTAAGCTCTACTAATATCTTACAAAAATGTACATAGATTCGATCAATAAAAAGTATTTTACAAATTCGCAGTGCAAATTTAATTTGACTCTCACTCTAAGGCGATGCTATCTACCAAACGCTTAAAAACTTTGAATTAAAAATGTACTCCTTCTCTAAAGAAGTAAAATTATTGGTTAAAAGCCAGTTTACCCAGAATCTGACAAGCGAACCTTCGCGCTAGCACCATGACGCCGTTATTCGACCAATTCATCATTACCGGAGGGGGTAAATTTAAATTTATCATTGTCAAATCGATCGGGCATTGCCCGACGGGCAATAGGTTTTTGGGTTGGTGCTGAGTACTTTGAAGGCCTTCGTACTGAATCAAGGCGGATGAGGAGCAAACTACTGGGAAGAATGGTTATTGTGTTGATAGGTCATATCGAAGTTACCACTTTGTCGCATTACACCTTTTTCCAAATCCCAAAAATACCAACGAACCGTTTAAATTCCTTCCCATTTAAAAGCAGTTTTTATGAGTCTTAAATAAAACATTTACTCGTAAGTATATTAATCTGAACACTAGAAGAATTATTTTAATACGCTTCTTATACTCGGATGACCGGGTTGTCATGCTTGATGACACTAGTGAAGACCCGAAAAACCTTATTGAATTATCGAGGCTGATATGGCCCCGAGATAACAAAAAAGAAGTCAATAAATGTTATTATAAATATTTTAAATATTGTAAATATTTTCGGTATGTCCGTGTTTTTATACCCTTGTAGAGGTATTATTCCATCCGGCCATTTATCAATAGGGGAGTCGATATAGACCCGACACGATCGGACGTCTTTATCCTATAGCTCAAATAGGAACAATCGGTTATAACTTTCAAAAGATGAAGAAATTTCGCGCAGTGTAAAAGCTATTAACATGAATCTTTCCAAATCTTTTTCTTTTGTGCATACCTTGATCAGGGTAAAAGCGCGTGCCGATCGGACGTCTATATCTTATAGCTCCCATAGGAACAATAGGGTGAACAATTTTTAAATTTTATTTGTTTCAATTATAGTTTAGGCCCTTTTTCCATTATGGACGCGTCGCGTTTGCATCCATTTACGGTTTAACGTGTTGGTGAGGGGTGGGAAGAGAAGGCGTGAAAATTGTCGGGGAAAATTAAAAGCATTTATTGTTAAGCCCCGGTTCCTATTCTAGTCACTGACATTATGTTCTGCGATTAAAATGATCAAAAACCAATTATTTAAATCTTTTGTTTTCTTTAGCTCGCGACTGACTATTTCACACCTGTTTTCAAACGCGTTTGCCAATGGAAACACCTCACGTTTAATTTTTTAATTTTATTGAAGTAATATCCTAGCGCTGCGTAAGCTTATTATTATTGCGCCAGTCACTTTGACAAAAAATTGCTTATTACATTTAGATTTAATACTTAAAAGCTTACAATTTTCAAAATCACTAAATTACAAAACTATTAAACATTTAATTCTTATATACTATATGGATTACTTTGTTTTTATTTTTATTTTGATAATGTTTTTTGCCTTTTTTAGGTTTTTATGATTTTTACCTAATATTACTTATTTCTACTTTTATTGTGCTTTTATACATTCTTTAATTTTAATTTTAAAATTGCCTATCGCGTTGTCAATCGAAAATTCGCAAAACATACGATTACAGTCAAAAATGGTTAAAGCCTAGTACTCAGTACGACGAAAACTGTTAGCTAACCATAGGAGTAAGCGAGAGGCAAATATGTAGCTAAGGCCTTTAGCTGGGAGTTTTTCCGACCGCGGTACTATGTTGAGCTAAGGAAATGGTAAGAAAAAAAATACCAGATTTAGCGGATGAATTCCGATGAACGCCTTTAGCCGCGGCTCAAAGAATACAATATTTGTGCAGAAGCGGTGTGCCAATAACAAATGGAAGGAAAACCCCAAAAACCAATGGAAAACTGCTTGTAGGAGTTGCGGCAATACATATCGCCATGCCAACAGCAAATTTAAAGCTTGCGACCCAGGTCGGCTCAACATTTTGTAATTTTTTAAAATTGGCGCCAGATTATGTTTTCTGATTGTCAACAAACCCAGAAAGACCATGCTACATGCATTGCGGATGAACTCCAAGAACTTCTTCTTCCACACTAAAAGATTAATATTTTTCGACTAGTAAAACTCTTAGCCGAACTGAGTACTAGGCTTAAAACATTTCACATTTGCAAAGTTGGTCAACTGGTAGCTCGTAATATACTCAATCTATCCTATATTATTCAGCAAGGTGATGATATAGTTGAATTTAAAACATAAAAATAGTCTTGATCAGAATCACTAACCGAGCCGACCTGAGGTTTTGGAAACTTAAAAGCTAGAAGGTTGGCAGATTTTCCTGCGCAGTTGGACACATCAAGGTGCCACGACTTTAATGCGACCAGCTTTCATGCTAAAGCAAGAGAGAACGCTATAGTCGAGTACTTCTACTATTAGATACCCGTTACTCAGCTAAAGGGAGTGAGAGAGAGAAAAATATATGCACGCATTAAAGCTACTAGCGCCATCTAGTAACTGTTTCATTTTTTGCTCATAACTTTTTAATGGTAATTTATCTTCTCCTGGTAATATTGTATTGATTATAATTGTACTATTAGACTAATTGAATAAGAAAAGTGACAGCAACAAACTTTTAAAAACACAGGGCGGCAATTCTACTACTATTTTGACCGCAGCTGTATGCTTTTATGCTTTTTGACTATGTTTTCTAAAATTTGTTTCCCCCTAATAAAATCTTAAAATTATTCTAAGTATGGGGTTTTAAAGATAAAGAACGTATATTTTAAAAAACTTTAACATCGAATCAAACCATGAATCCGTTTGCTTCTGAGAGCTCCGGAAAGTTGGCCAATTTCAGCATTTTTCGAACTTTGAGGTCCTTTTGCAAAGAATCCTTGCGTCGGGGAACTTTTTGAAAAACGCAGTTTAACTTGGGAATTCGTAACGAATCGAAAAATATAGCATCCATCGAGGTAAATTTAAAAAGCATTAAAAATGCTGCACAGTGTAATTTTTAAACAAATTGAAATGTTAAGGGCTAGTACTCAACCCAACAAAAAGTCGTGCAAAACCAAAAACTTCATATAAAAAAATCGCCACACAATTTTTGGTGGCAAAATTTTAGTTGAAGTTTTTGGACGGCAGTACTCATGCTCACAAAAAAAAATTCTAAAATACTGCTCAATAAATTTTTTAATTTATTTTTTTTTTGAGCTATCGATCATTTCCGATAACAACCTAGTTAAATCCCTAACGCAAATCGGTAAAATACACTGTCAAAAGCAGAAGACTAATTACAATGACTATTGAGTACTAAAAGACCGATTTTTAAGGGGATACGACCACAGCCCAAAACGTTAGAGCTAGAGCAGCCAAATACTTGCGCTGCGTAGGAACTCTTAGAATCTGCATGCAAAATGAAAATCTTCTAGCTTTTATAGTTTCCGAGATCTCAGCGTTCATACGGATAGACATGGCTATATCGACTCGGCTATTGATCCTGAATAACAATATATGTATATACTTGATGGGGTCGGAAAAGCTTCCTTCTCTCTGTTACATACTTTTGCACGAATACAATATACCCTTTTACTCTACGAGTAACAATCCTTTAAATTGGGAGCTGGCTATTTGGCCGAAATCCCACTTTAGGTATAAAGTGCTATTGCTTAGACATCAATGTTCTAAAAAATTAACTTTGTTCTAGTAATCGGCCATGGGAAGACAGACTTAGCTGATTTTGAATCAGGCAAGTCGTGTTTTCTTGTATCATGTCAAAATAGGTATAAGGATAAATTCTTTAAATTCAACTAAGGGCGTACTATGCACTAGACACAAGAGAGAACGCTATAGTCGGGTTGGTGTCCCGACTATCTAATACCCGTCACTCGGCTAAAGGGAGTGCGAGGGAGATGGAGATATAAACTTTGATGAGCCATAACTTTTTAACGAATAGTACGATTTAAAAAATTTACTTTTTTAATTTAATTAACATTTCAATAGGTATTGATAAGCACAACAAAACTGCATTTTTACTTCTCAGAAATATTAAAATTTTTAAAAGCGTTAAGCGTTTAAGCGATTGTGGGCGTTAGAGGGGGCGTGGAACCTTCTTGAAACAAACTTGCGCAGCGTAGGAACTCCAAGAATCTTCATTCCGAATACCAATCCTCTAGCTTTTATAGTTTCCGAGATCTCAGCGTTCATACGGACGGACAGACGGACAGACAGACATGGCTATATCGACTCGGCTAGTGATCCTGATCAAGAATATATATACTTTATAGGGTCGGAAATGATTCCTTCTAGCTGTTACATACTTTTGCACGAATACAATATACCCTTTTACTCTACGAGTAACGGGTATAAAAATCGGGGATGGCTGGACTTGGCACGTCTCATATGTATTCTTAAATAAAGGTCACCGCAACCAAATACTCGACACTTAAGACCATTTCCTTATTTCTATAAACACAAATTTTAGCCCTATACTTATACATTAATTTAAAAATGTTGTAAAAAGAACACAGTATTATCTCAGTAACATTTCTCCCTTAATATGTTAGGAGTTGCAACTCTCATCTTTTCTTTCTGTCTTTCAAACTCTTATTTAACACAACTACATTCAGCTGACAATGCCCACTTAAATTAAATATTCAAACTGTCTTTTGGAATTAATACAGACCACAATGGAAGAAATATTTCTATATTCCAAGCTCATAACAGGACCGGGAGAGTTAATCTTAGGTACGGACGGGAGTATGAATACGAAGTTTTATACGGATCTGTGTCGGAGAAAATATTGGACGAAGCAAGGTATAATCTTGCCACTCATGTTATGTCAAATGGAGTAGAATTAATAATTGCCAGTGAAAAGGGGAAACCTATTGAAAAGTTATTGCCGACCACAAATAAATTTACCAATAATAGTCAACCAATTTTGATAACGCAACATTCTGACAAACCCTTGACACTGGCTCCAAGTACGATCAAAAACCAGATGATTTTAACATTGCCTTTAACAAAACAGGTAAGAGTTGTCTGCACGATTTTAACCCATTTACATATAGCATTAACTCATCACACAGAACACTCTCATCATCCCCGATAATTCATTTATTACAAAAATTTGTCTTACCACTTACACATATTTTTCAACTTATGTGGCAAATGGAAGCTCTAACGTTGTAAGCCAAAAAATGGTTATATCAAACACTCTTACGGAAGAGCGAAAAAATCTTCATGCCAGTAATCCGATGATTACAGACGTCACATTTTCAAAGGTAAGCATAACAAATTAATATTGTTTTTTACCCAAAGATTTATGTAATTTTTTAACAAATTCAGACCCCAGAGCTAGTTGTTGGAATGTTCCCAACAACTTATTACTATTTCAACTCGATAGATAAAGGCCAACCTGATTCAACTCCAATGGTAGTCACTTCGAAATATACTATTATAAATAAAATCACCAGACCTGGACACTTTCTAACCTTTACCAATTCATCCAATGGTCAATCGCCTTCCACAAATACGTACTTCAGTGAAATATTACTTACCAAAACCGAGTTCGATGAATTCCTATCACCAACATATGTAACAATTAAAAAAAATATCACCCAAGTTGTTATTACAGAGTCCCTTCCAGCAACCATTTCAGCTTATATTAATTCAAAAGGAACTGATTATGTTTCAATCTCGGACAAAAAAGATAATTCATCAGCCTCGATAATCAGTTTGGAACATTCTGACTATCTGGTGATATACTCAACGAAGTCCTTATTAGAAACGCTTACTTTTTGTACAGCTACTTTGAATAATACTTTGACTGCGACAGCTTCATATATTGCTATGACAGTCTGCAAAAGTGATCCAAAATTTCCAACCTATAAGGAAAGGCTTCACCCTCATGTTATAAAAAGTTTGGCTACCAATACTGTGGGTAGTTCGCTGTTAAACTCAGATCTTTTATATTCTATCAAATCCGAACTTAGTCTTAAAAGGAGGAACAATCAACGTCAAACTATTGTTACAACGGCCACATTGTTGGGAGGGGAAATTATTCAAGTTACTGCCGTGAATATTATCAAAAAACCAAATTTGAGTTACATTACTACTTTGAAGAATTCGACAGAACAGTTCATTTCAGCAATGAATTTAATCAATGCTACATCAATAACTAATGAGAGAAAATCAACTTTAAGTTCAAAACTTGAAGATTTTTCTGAGAGTATCAGCAACTTATATAAAAAAAATATAACAGACTTAACATTATCGGAATCTGAAAATAGTGAGGTCTTAATAAAAATAAATAAAAAAATAAAGCCTTCACAGTATAGTTCATTGGCAGCTTCGCAAGACACTATTACCGACAACTTAAATTTAGAGCGTTTTCGCCCAATGTTGAATGCTGTAGCACACCTCTTAAAAAAACAATTAATTAACACTCAAAAAGTCCAACATGAAACCCAAACACACATTAAGAAACACCCAAAAGCAAATGGAGCTCAAGACCACACTATATCACCAGCAACGGAAAATCCAGTTTATATACCTTTGCAGCAAAATCTCAAAGGGAAATACTTAAGCTCAATAGGTATGAAACAAGCAACGTCTGACTTTCTGGGCAAATTAAGAATTAATACGTTACATATATATCCACCAAAGATGGATGTTCTCATTAATGGTAAAATGCGTAATGTAACCAAACATTCATCTGAAGCAACACCAATGGTGTATAAGGACGCGTTCATCAATACGGGTATTCCCATAAGTCCCGGCGAGATTATAACGGCCAGCGCTAATGTTATTTTTGGAAGGCCAAATATTGATGTAGGAGTTTCTCAAACATTGCCGGCCAACAATAGAACTACAACTATCTATCGTCACTCAACTTCGTTGAAGTCATTGTATCCTAGTCTTCCATTCCATTCAACGATATTACAAAATTCCCTTTCGTTTAAAAAAGGAATAATGATAGAATATGCCAGTTTGTTGAAGCCACCACCACTACCTGTAAATCAACAAATATTACCGCAGTATCCATCCACATTCCAATCCCAATTGGGTAGAAAAAGAACACCGGGAAAAATTAGGCTATCACCCACGGAACTTTTACGTAAAAGTCCGGGTCTTAATCATTATTATTCTCAGTCAAACATCATCTTGAATACTGACTTTTATAACAATCAAATCTTAGATATATTTCGAGTACCACAAATATTGGCTACAAACCTTCCATCTGCTAAAAGATATTTGAGTATGTCAAATACAAATGATTACTCGCTTAAACATTATTGTTCCTTAGGCACTTTAAAGCCAACATTGTCCTACACAACGCCTTTAGGTGTATCTAAATTTTCGGCTCTTCAACAAGTAACTTTAAAAAATGATGTCATAAGCCATACAATTAACATGCATGCCCCCCCTCTAATGTTTAAAGGGGAGTCTGAGAACATTCCGTACGCAACAACCGTTAAAGGTCATATTGATAGTTTTTTTATGCCACTCATTAAAATACCTTTAGACGACGACAAGATTGAAGTTCAGTTAACACCTAACCGTAAGAGGGTTTTCCCTATCCAATATAAGGACTTACAAGCCGATGAAGCTAGTACTAAAATTAAATTACGAAATAATAATTTAAGCAACTTTAAGAATTCTCAGCATGAATTTCCCTTTGAGGAAATTAAAAGTCAAAGCGGATTAAACAAGTATTCTTCTATATATAGAAATGAACTGTCATCTCAGTCTCCTCTTAACCTGGATTATACAGATAACTCAAAAGGTAAACCAACTAGACAAATTCATAAAATTCTTAAAGAAAATATGAAACTATTAACTGAGCCAGACCAAAAAGCAGAATACTCAAACGAATCAACTCATTTTTTAAAGTTTAATACTTCTAAAAAGTACGATCTTATGAATAACACCGCATCAAATAAATGGACTTCCATGATTAAACATTTAAGCCTTACAATACCTAAGAGCATCCAAAACGACACAAATTCAATGATTTCCTCGAACAAGCACATTCAGACCAGCAATATAAATAAGGTGTACCTAACAACAGGCGAACATTTTCATGTCGAACCCTTAACAGAGGCAACTGACTCTGTAAATTATAAATTGGTTCCGAAAACAAACATGTTTAACACAATTTACTCACCTATCGCTGGTGAGGACCATCAGCAAAAATCAATTATAAGTAAAGAGTCAAATCCACTAAGGGTTACATCGAGCGATGATCTCGAGTTAAAAACATCTTCCGTTGGAAATCTTAGCAGTCACCAATTCAGCTCAGTCATACCAGTCTCTAATGCAAGCCCATTTTCATTAATGTCGCATTCGGACATTCAAGGTGCAACAGGAGGGATAAAATGCACCATTAAAGGTTGCAAAAATAATTTATTAAAAGAATTAAAAACAGATATTAAAATGCTTGAGCCATCGGAAATGTTGCAGGATGATAATACTTCAATTTCAAAAAAAACTTTAGAATGGGACATCATTTCAGTGGTAGTAAAAAGTTCGAAAACAGTAAGTCCTTTGCCTTACAAATCTTCGCATACACGAAAAACAAATTATTTCAATATATTGAAACCCACAAAAACAAAAACTGCCGATCTAAGAAACTTATCTGAAATTATAAAAAGTTTTGATGCAAATAAATACATATCTTTTAATCACTCGATTATAAATATATCAAAAAAGTATGTAAAGAAACCAATTTCTATTAGTTTCCAGAAAGAATTAATATCCTCAAGAATAAACAAGCAGTCACAAGTAATTCCTAAAAGTGGTATTACAAATGTGAGCCAAATCTCTAAAAGTTTAAAGACTTCAGACTATGCACCTAAGCCATCTAACATATTTATTGGTCCCAGTTCCTCAGGAACTGCAGACATTTTGAAAAGTGACAACCGGGGTTCTAAGCATGCAGTTAATAGAAACGAATCGAGCCTTATGTCAACATTAGACTCTACACGGGACGAGTTGGTTTATGTTCCCAGCGACTTAAATAGTATACACCTTGGTGCTGTAATTGCTGATTCCTTTTCAAAGACAAATAATATAAAAAAATCAAATTCTATTGATGGTTGCCATCCACCGTGCAGATCAAACAAAAACGAAATATGCGTTACCTACGCAAATTATAGCGAATCTTCGAGTCTTTGTGAATGTCGACCGAGTTTTGGACGCATGTTTCCCGATCGCCCTTGCAAACGTATGTTTCATTATTATTATTATTATTATTATTATTATTATTATTTACATTTATTTTAGCTACTTATACTTACGAAATGAAGATTCAAACCAACTGGACGGGAAAACATTCTTTTAAGCCTAGCGATACCATAAGCAGTAATTCGCAAATCGAAAATAGTTACATTCATCAAATGTTATTGGAAGCCGCTGATCGCATGGTTATGCAATCTGATTATAGGGATGTATTTCATGGCGTGCAACTAAGAAGTGTATTAGCAGATAAAAAAGACAAGTTAACGGTTACATTCTTGCTTCAGGTGAGCGATAAATGAATGTATAACGAAATAAAAACATAATAAAACATATAAACACAGCTATCGGAGAATACCGATGAAGATCAACTTACATCCGTATTTAAAAAATATTTACGACAAAGCAACTTCAGTATTGGAGGCACTGAATTCTACACTTCAAGAAACAGCCTTCATTTACTAGTCTTTAAAGGTAATATTTGAAACTCTTTAGGTGAATTCTTTTAAAATGATTTTCTTATGATTTAGATTTTGATGAATGCCGTAACGAAAACTTTAATGACTGTTCCATTGATGCTCACTGTTTCAACTTGATTGGCAGCTACACTTGCAGTTGCAAGGAGGGCTATACAGACATATCTGATAACGCTTTATACCCGGGTCGCCATTGTTCAGATAATTTAATCGGCTGCGATATGTGTAACTATAATGGCAAATGCATGAATGAGTCGGTCAACGTAGGGCAAAGGGCAATAACAACATGCAAATGCTATTCTTGGTATGCTGGAACAAAGTGCCAAGTTAACATGAAGATTATAATAATCTTTCTGTTCACTAGTGGCACAATATTGTCTATTTTGCTTCTTTTCTTCTTTCTACTAATCAACACCAAGCATAAAAAGCAAGGCAACCGCAAAGCAAGCCAATTATTGTTTACACCTTCCACTTTAAATACTAGTATATTAACATCATCCACTTCTGAGAAGGTAATTGCAAAAATCGAATAGAATTGAATTAACTAATTATTTTACGTATTTTTCTTTTATAGCCATATAATGTCGTGAAGACCCCTTTTTTCAAGCAAGTGGAATCTAAAAAAATATGTGTGTATGAAAAGTACAAGGCCGCTTCAACTTGTAATTTAAGCGAAGAATATGGTTTCTCACATAGTAGTACCGACCATAGCCCAGAAGATGAGGACCAAACTGACCGATCTCTTACTCTTATGATTCCTCGAGCGAAATATCGTATACCCTATGTTGCTCAAAATTCGTATTTAAATCATAATGCTAATAATATGGAAAATACAGAGCAAAGTGTGGTGCATAAGGACATTGGTAATATGATTGCCTGCCGACAGCTTACGCACAATTGTTTAAAAAATTCAACAATGTCAGATAATATTCTGTACAGAGGCATAAAAACACCCAGAACTGCTCTAATATCTGCGGGCTTTGAGGTAACTGCCGTTGTAAATGATAAAAATGCATTAGAAATTCCCATGTAAGTTACTTTCTTATTAACTTTTTTCAATATAGAAATATTTTATATAGATTAATGTACAAAGCTACTAACATTAAATTTTCCATTAGCGATTAGTGATTACTACACAGCGAGAATTAGTAACAGCTCATTCCATATGAAACGTGATGGGCAATTTGGGGTCAAATTTTAGAAAATAGGTTATAGGCAAATAATGGAATTCAAGCAGTGCAAGCAGTCGCTCCATCTCTTTCGCACCTTTTTTTAGCTGAGTAGCGTGTATTTGATAGTCGGAATACTCGACTATAGCGTTCTCTCTAGTTTTTGTTTTTTTTTTATCTCTTATCATTTATTTTTTATCGATTTTTTTAGAATTAAGCTCCGATTTTGAAATTCAAGCAGCTTTTTATACTTGTTTGAGTTATTTTAATATTTGGTATGCAACTTTGTAGGATAGCTTAATATCTTTCAGAAAAATATATTTAAACATTTTTAATTTAAAACAAAGTATTTTTTAAGAGACATTTAAAATTAAAAACATTCTTTACGCCGGAATACACCCGATTTTTAAATAAAAAAATTATCCTCATGTTGCTTTATGAAGTGAGAAAATAAAATTAATGTATTTGCAAGACCTGCTAGTGAAGAAAACGATATTACTTTAACAAGTTTTCATCAAACAACAACAGAAATACGAGCACAGGAGAGCTACGAAGAGCACTTTTGTTGCTGCTCTCTTCCTGCTTTCGCTTTCTTACACGTTGCGCTCTTCATGCTTGATGCAAAGTTTGCTGTAATTTTTCGACCGTTCCTATGGCAGCTATATGATATGGGGGCCGATTTTTTTTTTAATTTAATCCAAAATTCAGAAATATATAACAAAGAAATTAAAATTCCAAGAGTAGATAAACACCAAAGCTATTACTTTTTTCCATTGTTTTTCCGAGTATTCCTATGGGAGTTGTAGGATATAGTTTTCCGATCCTTCTGGTCCCGACTTATATACTACCTGCTATAGAAAGAAGACTTTAAAACTTTGGATCTTTGGATTTCTAAATGTCTATAAATCTAGAATGACTTAAGATAGAGTGGAACGTTAAATGCTAATCTTTAAAATGGAAAGCACTCCGACTCTCGAAGTTATCTTAAATCAAAACATTAAATGGTGCTTTTCTTTTAAAACAGGGAATTTACTAATACCACACGTTAGGATCGAACACTGGACAAAGTTTATTTAAACTTCGTTTTCTTTTTTGGTCAAAAGCGCAATGTGTGTCGGCTCAGTTACGTATACATATACCTGTTAGATACTTTTCAACGAATTCAATACACCCTTTTACTTGACTAGTAATGTATATAAATACTTTATAAGGTAAATTAGTTAAACAAAATTTTCTAACTTCCTTCATTAATCAGATTGGATAAGATGACACCCTTCAAAGAAGCTATTAATGAGTGCACACATAACTCAAACACATTAAATGAGGTAAATATTAATTCGTCAAGCCGGAGTTTACATACGCTTGAAAATCATTCCTATAAAATCAATTGCAAAAAAATAATAAAAAATAATTGTATTATTTTAAAATTAATATTTTAATTTTTCCTATGGATGCTAATAAAAATGTAATTCGTAACATGGAAAAATTAAAAAAATGGTATAACGCAAAGCAGTTATTTTTATACCCATTAATCGTAGAGTAAACGGTTATTTTGTATTCGTGCAAAAGTCTGTCTGTCTGTCTGTATGAACGCTGAGATCTCGAAAACTATACAAGCTAGAAGATTGGCATTTTGCATGCAGATTCCAGGAGTTTCTACGCAGCGCAAGTTTGTCTTAAGAAGGTGCCACGCCCCCTTTACACACCAACAAACCAAGAATCCAGTTGCCTGTAATACCCGCGGAAAGTTGCCCATTTTTAGAATTTTTCCAACTTTAAGGTCTTTTTTTGCAATTAAATAATTTCCCATTAGTTTTCCGATCGTCTCTATGATAATTCGTCCGTTTTTATACCCCTGCAGGGGTATTATAATTTTAGTCAGATGTTTGCAGCACCGATCGAGTGCGCATTAAACTATAGGTATTTATTTAAGCTGCAAGGCTAGATAAACTTCGGCTTGTCGAAGTTAGCTTCCTTGTTTTTTGAATTAGATTCCAAATTCAGAGCTATATTAAACATGCTATTCCCAAGAGTAGAAGGATAATTGACAAAAAACACCAAAGACATAATTTGTTTTCCCGTATTTTTTCGATCCTTCCTATGGGAACTATTAGATAAGTTTTCCGATCCAGCTGGTTCCGACTAATATACTACCTACAATAGAAAGAGGACTTTAGGGAAAGCTTCATACCGATAGCTTATAACTGAAAGACTGGTTTGCGTGGAAACGGACGGAGAGACGGAAGGTCAGACAAACATGGCTAGATCGACTCGTCTAGTGATGCTGATAAAAAAATGTATATACTTTATAGGGTAGGAAACGTCTGCGTTGCAAACATCTGACTGCAATAATAATACACTTTGCAAGGGTATAAAAATATATATTACAATTTTACTAAACTCAATTACTTTATATAAAATAGGATGCCAATACAATGACTGAAAGAGATTTGGGTTCAACATTCTTATTGCCGCATACACATCTTTATAATCCCGACAAGGTATTACATCTCTAATAATATACTTTTGGTAATTTTCAACTAAATCATTAAATTATTTCAGACACTGTGTGACTTTGCTGGACTCAGATCTTCATAAACTTTAAATTTTTTAATGACACTATATATCTATATATATAAAAATTTTTGTGTAAACTAGTGTTATCGATAAATATTAAAATATTTATTATAATATTAATATAAATTATGTTATATTAAAGAAGCCTTTATGATTAGTTTTTGAAGGCTGTTTTTTTAAATATAGCATTTATTCACAACTCAATTATAATAAATAAATTTTCCCTACATATTAGCATTTTTGTAGATATTATTATTATTATTAAAACTCAATGAGAACTATTCGCCCCGATGTACAATTAAAGAGAAGTCTGTATTTTGGAACAACTATCGCTTTTACCCTGCCATTTGATCATTTGTTTAGGCGGTATCCTGATCAAGAATATATATATACTTTATAGGGTCGAAAACGGCTCCTTCTATTTGTTACATATTTTCTGACGAATGCAAATACATACCCTATTACCCTTACCATACCCTTTAACTGGTATAACAAATCTCCCTACACTCAGAAAAAAAATTCCTAGATTTAAGGAAACATGGACCACATTGCCTTAAATGGTGATTTAAGGCCATTGTGGACTTAAAAATAGTAAGTCCATATTTTAAGGAATCAATAGCGTGACTAATAGTCCACTACCTAAAAAATACCACTTGACCTTAAAAAATATAAAAAAAAAACATATTTTTTAACAAAAAATAAAAAAATCTAAAAACAAGAAAGGAAGCTAGCTTCGGCCAGCCGAAGCTTATATACCCTTGCAGATAATTCCTATTAATCACTAATATTCCGATCCTTCCTATAGCAGCTATATGATATAGTTGTTCGATATTAATAAAATTGAAATCGAAATTCGAAAATATTTAAAAATAGTCATATTCCAGAGTAGAAGAGAATACAATAAAAGTCAACGAAGCAATAATTTATTTCCTATTATATTCCCATTAATTTTTCGATCGTTCCTATGGCAGCTATATGATATAGTCGTCCGATTTTGAAAAAAATTTATTCTAAATTCAGAATTAGATAAAAAATGGCATTTCCAAAAGTAGGAGGCTCTAGGTTCAAAAACACCCAAGATATATTTTTTATACCCTTGCAGAGGGTATTATGATTTTAGTCAGAAGTTTGCAACGCAGTGAAGGAGACGTTTCAGACCCCATAAAGTATATATATTTTTGATCAGCAAGACTAGACGAGTCGATCTAGCCATGTCCGTCTGTCCGTCTGTCCGTCTGTCCGTCCGTCTGTCCGTCTGTCCGTCCGTCTGTCCGTCCGTTTCTACGCAAACTAGTCTCTCAGTTTTGAAGCTATCGGGCTAAAACTTTCCCAAAAGTCTTATATCTATTGCAGGTAGTATATAAGTCGGAACGAGCCGGATCGGACAACTATATCATATAGCTCCCATAGGAATAATCGGGGAAAAAAATGTAAAACAAATTTATCTTGGGTGTTTTTGAACCTAGAACCTCCTTCTTTTGGAAATGCCATTTTTTATCTAATTCTGAATTTCGAATAAAATTTTTTCAAAATCGGACGACTATATCATATAGCTGCCATAGGAACGATCGGAAAATTAATGGGAATATAATATGAAATAATTTTTTGCTTCGTTGATCTTTATTGTACACTCATAAAAATTAATTTCTAAATTTTGGAAATCTTGCCATTGAATCGGCCTACCTTTGAAAATAGAAAAAAAATTTCTTGTTATTAGAAAATTTGCCTTTGAATACAGAAAACCTTTCTTGATGGAAAAAATTCAAGAAAGAATTTTTCTTAAAAATAGAAAAATGAAAATCTCATATGTTTGTTTTGCCGTCGCAGCCAAAACATTTTTGTACGTATTTAAGGACAAAATCACCTTTGAATATATGAATGAAATGACCCTAGAATATAGAAAAGTAGGCATTGACTTCCTTCGGCTGCCGAATGTTAACGACAAGAAAAACGAAGTGGGACGAAGGGCCTACTCGGCCCGGCTACTACCAGGCTACTGACTTCTCTGATCACCCGAGCGTCAGTTGTGAAAAAAATTCGTAAGTGATGGACGTGATTTTCAAGCGGATAAGAGGTGAAGCCTTTTTCCAAATATTCAAAGGTATGTAAATATATAATTTTTTGTATATCGCGCGTACAATTGTATGTATGTAATTAAAGGATAAATAGTTGAATTGTTTTTTAGCTAAGAGCTACGTACATACATACATTTGTACATAAATTTGTGGGTGTAGAGTTCTATAATAACTTTATTTAATTACTCGCATTTTATTTATTTTTCAGAGTGAAAATACCTGCAGTTGCATCAGCCAAATAATTTGTTTTGGCGAAGCTGTAATTTTGTTTTAAAACCTTCTAAGGTAAGAAAAATATGTTGTATTTGTTTGACATACTTATGTATGCATGTAAATATCTATGCATGTACCCGGCTCACCCGATCTGAAACCCGATTTTCAACCCTTTCATATTCTGCTCCTCTCTCTCGCTCGCTTGACCTACGCGTCGCGACGTTTCTCTCTTCTCCTTCTTAAAATTGTCATGATCTGACCTGCTTACATTCGGTCTCCCTTCGCGCAAAGGACTGTATGTAAATATATATGTATGTATGTACGTGTCTCTCCCGTGCCTCTCTCTCTCTGAAATTCGATTTTCAACCCTTCATTTTCTACCTGTCTTGCTCCTCTCTCTCGGTCGTCTGACCAACGTGTTTGTATTTTGGCTATTATTAACATTACATTACTTCAAAAACAAATCTAAAAACAAATCATTGATATCCCAATAACTCTTTTTTTCTAGATGAGGAAAGGCGAAGAAAATGGATCACCTTAGGTCATATGAAGTTCAACAGACCTTGGGTAATAATAATGTTTTCTTGAGTCAAAAATGTGTTATTTAAAAATTTTTAAATGTTAAGTGTTAAATGTTTTAAATGTAAATAAATATAATATGCAAAAGAAAAAACCAAGTTACATTTTATTTTTAGGGTTTCAGTGTTAATATAAAACTTCCTTTCAAGAAATATTATTTCTTAAATCAAGAAATAAAATTTCTTGAAAGGAAATTTGAACAAGAAAGAATTTTTCTTGTTTAAAAGGTGCCTTTCTAAAAAACCCTTTCTTGAAACAAGAAATTTAATTTCTTGAAACAAGAAACAAACCACCTTTGAAACAAGAATCGCCTTTCTTGTTTTAAGAAATATTTTTTCTTGATTTAATGGTGGCTTTCTAAAAAACCCTTTCTTGTTTTAAGAAATTTAATTTCTTGAAACAAGAAATATTTTTTCTTGTTTTAATGGTGCCTTTCAAAAAAACCATTTCTTGAAACAAAGGTGAGGTCGCCTTTGGCAAAAATTCAAGAAAGAATTTTCTAGATTTTAAGGAAATTCTTCGATTTTTTTTTATGAGTGTATTCTCTTCTACTCTGGGATATGACTCTTTTTAAATGTTTTCGAATTTCGATTTTAATTTTATCAATATCAAACTACTATATCATATAGCTGCCATAGGAACGATCGGAAAACTAGTGATTAATAGGAATTATCTGCAAGGGTATATAAGCTTCGGCTTGCCGAAGCTAGCTTCCTTTCTTGTTTTTACATTTTTTTACCCGATCATTCCTATGGGAGCTATATGATATAGTTGTCCGATCCGGCTCGTTCCGACTTATATACTACCTGCAATAGATATAAGACTTTTGGGAAAGTTTTAGCCCGATAGCTTTAAAACTGAGAGACTAGTTTGCGTAGAAACGGACAGACAGACGGACAGACGGACAGAAGGACAGACGGACAGACGGACAGACGGACATGGCTAGATCGACTCGTCTAGTGATGCTGATCAAGAATATATATACTTTATAGGGTCGGAAACGTCTCCTTCACTGCGTTGCAAACTTCTGACTGAAATCATAATACCCTCTGCAAGGGTATAACAAATAATTTTTTATATTCGGAGGTAAATTACGATCTTGGTGCTTATCAAAACATTAGTCTATAAACAAAAATACTTTTATTTTTATATTTTAAAGAACATTTTTCTTAAGTTTAAAGTTTTTTTGCCATAAAGTAAAGAAAAATTGGTAATGATTTTTTAAATGGCGAAGCCGTAAATTCAAGTAAATTATTTAGCATAGGCTCATTCCAGTGAAACGTGACAGGCAACTTTTTATACCCTTGCAGAGGGTATTATGATTTCAGTCAGAAGTTTGCAACGCAGTGAAGGAGACGTTTCCGACCCTATAAAGTATATATATTCTTGATCAGCATCACTAGACGAGTCGATCTAGCCATGTCCGTCTGTCCGTCTGTCTGTCCGTTTCTACGCAAACTAGTCTCTCAGTTTTAAAGCTATCGGGCTAAAACTTTCCCAAAAGTCTTATATCTATTGCAGGTAGTATATAAGTCGGAACGAGACGGATCGGACAACTATATCATATAGCTCCCATAGGAATGATCGGGTAGAAAAATGTAAAAAAAAATTTATCTTGGGTGTTTTTGAACCTAGAGCCTCCTTCTTTTGGAAATGCCATTTTTTATCTAATTCTGAATTTCGAATAAATTTTTTTCAAAATCGGACGACTATATCATATAGCTGCTATAGGAACGATCGAAAAATTAATGGGAATATAATAGGAAATAAATTATTGCTTCGTTGACTTTTATTGTAATCTCTTCTACTCTGAAATATGACTCTTTTTAAATGTTTTCGAATTTCGATTTCAATTTTATTAATATCGAACAACTATATCATATAGCTGCCATAGGAACGATCGGAATATTAGTGATTAATAGGAATTATCTGCAAGGGTATATAAGCCGAAGCTAGCTTCCTTTCTTGTTTTAAAATCATTTTAGAATTAAGCTCTGATTTGGAAATTAACGCAGCACTTGAGACTTGTTTGAGGGTTTTTAATCAGGGACCGTAATCATTATAAGTGTTACAATAAAAATCAATATTAAATGATTACACTTGTTTACAACTTTAAATTTTTGTTTGAGATAATCGCAGAGACCAATTTGTATACCAGTTACTCGTAGAGTAAAAGGGTATATTGTATTCGTGCAAAAGTATGTAACAGGTAGAAGGAAGCGTTTCCGACCCCATAAAGTATATATATTCTTGATCAGGATCACTATCCGAGTCGATCTAGCCATGTCTGTCTGTCCGTCTGTCTGTCTGTATAAACGCTGTGATCTCGGAAACTACAAAAGCTAGAAAGTTGGGATTACCAACACATATTCTTGGGCTTCCTACGCAGCGCAAGTTTAATTAATTTTTAAAATCGGACCATTCGTTAAAAAGTTATGCCTGATCAAAGTTTATATCTCCATCTCCCTCGCACTCCCTTTGGCCGAGTGACGGGTATTAAATAGTCGGGACACCAACCCGACAATAGCGTTCTCTCTTGTTTTTTATTGGTTTTGAGTTGCTAATCACGCTGAACAAATTAATAAACATTTCCAAAGAAGCGTTCTTAAGTTATTCGCTTAAATCCAGATTTTCGGCACTTCTTTTATAAAACCTAACAGGTCTCGAAAACCATTAGACCAACCACCTTGTAACTGATACTATTTACAAGGCAACAGATGCACCTTTCCGAAAAGGAAAGCATTGATCAGCATCACTAGACGAGTCGATCTAGCCATGTCCGTCTGTCTGTCTGTCCGTTTCTACGCAAACTAGTCTCTCAGTTTTAAAGCTATCGGGCTAAAACTTTCCCAAAAGTCGTATATCTATTGCAGGTAGTATATAAGTCGGAACGAGCCGGATCGGACAACTATATCATATAGCTCCCATAGGAATAATCGGGTAAAAAATGTAAAATTATTATATCTTGGGTGTTTTTGAACCTATTGGGTTGGCAAGAAAGTCATGTCGTTTTTTTCAATATTTTCAAAGATGATTTATTTATATCAGGACTTATAATTAATCAATTATGTATTGGCCGTTTTGTTCGACCACTAATGACCATATCTCGAGCAGCTGCATAATTCCGCGCTCGAAGAACTTTTGGTCTTTTCCAGCAAAGAATCGAGACAAGTGGTTTTCGACAGCCTCATCTGAATCAAAGTTTTTACCATTCAAAGAGTTTTGAAGAGAGCGAAACAAATGGTAATCTGAAGGTGCTATAAGGACTATAAGGTGGATGTGGTAGCACTTCCCAATTCAGCTCCGTTAATTTTTGCCGAGTGACCAAAGATGTGTGGGGCCTAGCGTTGTCATGGTGAAAGACTATACCCTTGCGATTAGCTAGTGCCGGCTCCTTTTCTTTAATTTTTTCCGCCAAATTGGATAGCTGAATTGATGGTTTCATTTCGTCCCAGCAGCTCAAAGTGCACTACACACTTCCAATTCCACCAAACAGACAGCATAACTTTCCTCTGATGGATATCGGCCTTTGATGTGGCTTGGGCCGGCTCATCTTTCTTGCTCCATGATCTTTTTCGTTGGACATTATTGTAAACAACCCACTTTTCGTCGCCAGTAATGATCCGCTTCAAAAAAGGATCGTTTTTAATCCGTGCAGCAGAGAATAGCAGATATTGATACGCTCACTCATGACATCTTTACCATACACTTCGCACAATTTTTTGCGAGCTTCGACCGCTTTTTTTCCTTTTCGGAAGTTAAAAAGCAAAATATGCCGAAAATGCTCACTTTGATCCTCCATGTTTAATTTGCTATAGCTTCCACAAATGTTATCGAATAATTACCAAATTTTCATCGATAGTACCTAAGACAATAAGCTTTAAGACGATAATAAAAAGTGTGACCCTGGTGCTCATTTAGTCGTAAATAAATTAGATTAAAAACGATTACTAAAAAAAACAAGAGAGAACGCTATAGTCGGGTTGGTGTCCCGACTATCTAATACCCGTCACTCAGCTAAAGGGAGCTGTAGTCGGGTTGGTGTCCCGACTATCTAATAAACGTAACTCAGCTAAAGGGAGTGCGAGGGATATAAAAACTTTGATCAGGCATAAGTTTTAAACGAATGGTCCGATTTAAAAAATTTCTTCTACATTTCGATAGGTATTGATAAACACAACAAAACTGCAATTCTACTTTTCCGAAATATTTAAATTTTTAAAATCGTATATAAGCAATTGTGGGCGTTAGAGGGGGCGTGGCACCTTCTGGAAACAAACTTGCGCTGCGTAGGAACTCCAAGAATCTTCATGCCAAATACCAATCCTCTAGCTTTTATAGTTTCCGAGATCTCAGCGTTCATACAGACAGACAGACAGACGGACAGACGGACAGACGGACATGGCTATATCGACTCGGCTAATGACCCTGATCAAGAATATATATACTTTATAAGGTCGGAAACGCTTCCTTCTAGCTGTTACATACTTTTGCACGAATACAATATACCCTTTTACTCTACGAGTAACGGGTATAACAACATGACTTTCTTCTTTTATCTAATTCTAAATTTCGAATAAAATTTTTTCAAAATCGGACGACTATATTAATGGGAATATAATGGGAAATAAATTATTGCTTCGTTGACTTTTATTGTATTCTCTTCTACTCTGGAACATGACTCTTTTTAAATATTTTCGAATTTATATTTTAATTTTATCAATAACGAACTACTATATCATATAGCTGCCATAGGAACGATCGGAAAATCCTTTCTTGTTCATACAAGATTTTTATGCGCACATATCAAATGTTGCTACAAAATTATGGGAAATTTAGTACTAGAATGGTATTTTTCATATCAAACTGAGTTTCTTTCATATTTGAAGGATATTGTTTTCATATCAGATGGATATGGGTTTTCATATCATTATATACATTTTTTTGTATTTTTTAAGCTTTTTGTAATTAAATGGAGGCCAAAACCTTAGTAAATTCATATACATAAATGATTTATTTTACAAATAATGGAATAATTAACATGTATCGAGAACTTAGCAATAAAAGGGCACTGATCACTCTGAATCTGGGCTCAAAATGTATCTTATTTTGCTTAGCGCCAGAGAGTCCTTCTTTATTAGATGATTCCCAGCTAATCGGGGGCCGTACATCTAGCCCAGTTTGGCATTCTGGCCAGCCATTTGACAGGAGGTCCCGGGTCGGTCAATGGCGTCTTTACAGACCCCTGAATATCGCATTTCAGTTTCTAAAAAGTAAAAAAATGCCAGTTAAAGAAACATCAAGTAAATTGAATTGAATTATATATACTTACCATATGCAAAATAAAATAAACAGCACAAAATGTTTCACTTTGTAGCTTCACGTTTTTCGTAGAATGCCAGTGTTACCGCGGCGAATCAGACCAGAAATGCATTTAATACCTTAAGAAATACCACAAATACTCACAAATTCAGAATTCACAGCCATACTATTTTTTCGAAGACTTTTCGGTGACCCATTTGATATGAAAACAAGAGAGAACGCTATAGTCGGGTTGGTGTCCCGACTATCTAATACCCGTCACTCGGCTAAAGAGAGTGCTAGGGAGATGGAGATATAAACTTTGATCAGGCATAACTTTTTAACGAATGGTCCGATTTAAAAAATTTCTTCTACATTTCGATAGGTATAACTAAACACAACAGAATTGCATTTATACTTATCCAAAATCTTTAAAAATGTGGGCGCCAGACAAATTTTAGTATCGTTTGTGGGCGATTATGGGTGATTGTGGGCGTTAGAGGGGGCGTGGCGTTCGGCTGAAATAAACTTGCGCTGCGTAGGAAGCCCAAGAATATGTGTTGGTAATCCCAACTTTCTAGCTTTTGTAGTTTCCGAGATCACAGCGTTCATACGGACAGACAGACGGACAGACAGACATGGCTAGATCGACTCGGCTAGTGATCCTGATCAAGAATATATATACTTTATGGGGTCGGAAAGGCTTCCTTCTAGCTGTTACATACTTTTGCACGAATACAATATCCTTTCCTCATGTAGGAATTGAACATGGGTATTACTGTATAATGGATGGGAAGTCTAACCGCTCGGCCATTGTCTGTGCTTTTATTAGTTCGTTAAACTATACTCAAAATGAATGTTGTTACTATTAAAGACCTGAAGCTAAAATGTGACGGAGGGGAAACGAAAAAACGGCAACATTTTTTAGGTGTGTTTGTAATTTTTGACGAAGGAAATCGTTAACGAACAAAAAAACGAAGTCAAAGGAGCTTTGATTACAACTTCACTGACGAAAAACAGCGATAGTAATCGATTACATTTTCTACACTTGTAATGCATTTTTTCTCCAGACCCCATTCACATGTTCGCCGCTGGGGTTGTTGCTAGACATTCTCAATTTTGGGGTCTTTAAACTGATCAGCCCGTTAATTAGCTAAAGGAAGTGCGAGGGAGATGAACATATAAAACTTTGATCGGGCATAACTTTTTAACGAATGGTCCGATTTTGAAAAATTTCTTCTACACTTCCATAGGTATTAATAAACTGAAATAAACTTGCGCTGCGTAGGAACCCCAAGAATCTGCATGTAAAATGCCAATCTTCTAGCTTTTATAGTTTCCGAGATCACAGCGTTCATCCGGACGGACAGGCGTTCATGGCTATATCGACTCCCCTATTGATCCTGATCAAGAATGTATATACTTTATGATGTCGGATATGTGTACTTGACTGTGTTACAAACTTCTGAATAAAATTATATTATGCAGATACTGAGCTATTTCGGAAGGTCACACTAAGAATACCCCAAGGAAAGGCTCTTTAGTCTAGGGACGCCAAGGTCGTCGTTGTTGTTGTTGCAGCCAAAGCTTCAAAACTAGTTTTTTTATGACTGTGAAATCATATTCAACTGTCAATAAGAAAATTATAGGTATGTAAGTTTTTTTACTAAAGCAACAAATATATTTATAGTATTGTGATACAGTTCTGTAGGGTTAAGCCAACCAAATATGCTTGTAAATCACTCAACGTTCTTTTTGTCATTGTCCTTTACAATTTCAGGGTATTCCAATTTAACACCAGGCTCACATGTGAAGATAGGACAGCAATAAGGAAACGAAGCGGTTTTATTTGTCTTCTCAGTGTCCAATTTACATTTGTCGTTCGCCAGTGGCAATGGGCCGCAGTCTTCAACGAGTTCCAAAAGCCTAAAAATAGGTTAACGATATTACATATATTTTGTTAAAGCATCTATGTTATCGTAAAGATAAAATTAAGTATTACTATTACTAATTATATATATATTACTTTGCTTCATTTTCCTCATTTTGTACGCAAGTAGATCGCCCGCAGAAAGGAGTCAAGTCCCAGGACTTTCCTGGCTCAACAGTAGCGCAACGAGTGGAAGCAAAGCACATCGCCGGAAAATCTAAAAATTAAAAGGTAATTCAATTAATTTTCTTAAAATAGCTATATATTATAATATATATATTTATGTATATTTGTAAGTAGCCAGTTCCTGTGCTGACCGTCAAAATTGAATTATTGTTTTTCCCTTTTCAAATAACCAACCTCTACTGGTGGGTCACTGAGTCCAAAAAAACAACAGAGAACGCTGTAGTCGATCACCTCGACTATCAGATGCCCGTTACTAAGAAAAAGGTAGTGGAACGTAGACCAAGTTGTGCAAGCAGTGTATTCCATACATATGCCATACATAAATATAATATTTTCACAACCAAATGGCATTTAATCTTTTACAAAATCTGTAAAGATCTGTAAAGGCGATTGCGGGCGATTTAAAAGTCAATAAAATGAATACAAAACGTATTCCAAGCTTTTAGAAACTATTATTTATAATCCATTTTAGTTCGTTTTAACTTGTTTCGATCATTTTTAAAGATCTTAGACTATATAAAAATTTTAACCAATGGGCTTTTTAAACGATCGCATATTTATTTTAAAAAAAACAAGAAAGGAAGTTAACTTCGGCCTGCCGAAGTTTATATACCCTCGCAGGATGCCTATTTAAAATGTTGTTTTTAAATTGTCAAAAATCAAAACGCCTACTTCCTACAAAGTTACAATGTTTTTAACGCCAACAATCACCCATAATCGCCCACAAACGATACTAAAATGTGTCTGGCGCCCACATTTTTAAAGATTTTGGATAAGTATAAATGCAATTGTGTTGTGTTTAGTTATACGTATCAAAATGTAGAATACATTTTTTAAATCGGACCATTCGTTAAAAAGTTATGCGTGATCAAAGTTTATATCTCCATCTACCTCGCACTCCCTTTAGCCGAGAGACGGGTATTAGATAGTCGGGATACCAAACCGACTATAGCGTTCTCTCTTTTTACCATTTTTTTTTTGATTATTCCTATGGGAGCCATAAGATATAGTGGTCCGGCTCGTTCCGGCACATGTATGTATGTACTACCTGCAATAGAAAGAAGACTCTTGGGAAAGTTTCATCGAAATAGCTTTAAAACTAAGAGACTAGTTCGCATAGAAACGGACAGACGGACATGGCTAGATGGACTCGGCCATTGGTGCTGATCAAGAATACATATACTTTGTGTGGTCGGAAACGTCTCCTTCACTGCGTTGCAAACATCACTATGGACGGCAGTCCATGTAGTGACGAAGCGCACCAGGAGAGTGTGCGAAGGCGACTACTATATACAGCCGCAGAATTGAAAATCTGCTGTGATGGTCCGATCATAATGAGTGATACACCAATCGAAAGGTATCGCAAAAACTAACAGGATTGCATACCAAGACTTTGAGAAAATCAATTGGCTTGAAAGAGAGAGCGGTGAAGGTAAAAAAGTGAAGATTTCGAAATTTGGAGCTGTTGGGGCCGGTGGGGATAAATGCCCCCTCGCAATGTGTTCGTTGTGTTCCTATTAAATGAGATGAATGTAAAAGGGTCATATGATTAAATCCGATGCTCCGTTCAAAAGTTATAGCCAAGAGAAAATGTTCTTCTTCTTCACAAAATGAAAATTTAATTCTGTTTATCAGTTTGTGAGTTTGTCAGTCTGTCCCAACGTTGGTTTAAAGTCCTGGAAATTTTATATGGTGTTAAACAGCTCGATATAAGAAACATTAATTCTACCACTTTTGGAAAAACTCGCTAGTTTAGCGGGAAAACATATATAAATGGCTAAATTTTGTAAGCTCATAGTGAAATACTTAAGCTCAAGTACTAAAGCCTTCTTAACACTATTTATGTATATGCAATAGCTAAAAAGTTATGCACAAAACCATTTTTTGTTTTAGGTTTTTTTAGCTTTTGTTTTATTTTTCTTAAAAACGGCTCTAACGATTTTCTTTAAAAGTCACGTTTAGAAACGAAAATAGCCTGTATTTTATTATATTTTAGGGTCAAAGAATCGTTAAAATTGTTTTAAACCGTTCCATTAAGGCAATTCTTTAATAAATAACTTAGGTATACGGGGATGACTTTTAATCATGGTATTGAGGTGTACTAGTATGTAAATTAAACCTAGGAAGTAAATTGTCCCTTTAAAACTTCTGATATCAAACAAAAACACCTCTTAACGAGGTAAAAAACTAGGGACGATCGCACCTTCAACACACAAATGTTCCGATATCAACATTTGTGACGAAAGATGATTACACACATGATTAAAAATTACTTTTTATAATTTATTTTTTCGGCACGCTGCAATATAAAATGGCTAATGAACGGAAAAAGGCTGGACTATTTTTTAAGATTTTAGCGTGCCAAAAAATAAATAAAAAGTAATTTAAAAAATTTCTTCTACATTTCGATAGGTATTGATAAACACAATAAAACTGCATTTTTACTTTTTCGAAATATTAAAATTTTTTAAATTGTTTATAAGCGATTGTGAGCGTAAGAGGGGCGTGGCACCTTTTTGAAACAAACTTGCGCTGCGTAGGAACTCCTAGAATCTGCATGCAAAATGTCAATCTTCTAGCTTTTAAAGTTTCCGATATTTCAGCGTTCATCCGGACGGATATGGCTATATCGACTCGGCTAGTAATCCTGATCAAGAATATATCTAGGGTTGGAAATGCTCCCTTATAGCTGTTACATACTTTTGCTCGAATACAATATACCCTTTACTCTACGAGTAACGGGTATAAAAAGTCCAACTTACAGACGTCTTCCCTATACCTTTATAGTCTACGAGTAATGGCGAAAGGTTGGCATAAACTACATTAACATCTAAACCAGTTTACAAATTCTTTCCGTTTTTTTTTATATATATATTATATATATATATATTCTTGATCAGCACCAATGGCCGAGTCCATCTAGCCATGTCCGTCTGTCCGTCTGGCCGTTTCTATGTGAACTAGTCTCTCAGTTTTAAAGCTATCGCGATTAAACTTTTTCAAAACTCTCCTTTCTATTGCAGGTATCGGATCGGACCACTATATCTTATGGCTTCCATGATACTTTAGGGTGTTTTATAAATAAAAATGATTTTAAAGAATGTTTGTATTATTCGAAGAAAAGTATCAAAATAAAATCGATTCTATTATTTCTTCCATAACTGTACGTATGTGAATGTAAGCAAGCACTTTAGAGAAACTCGACCTTGGGCTTAAAATATGGAATAGGTTACGAAAAGTTTAAAGCTTTTTAAATAACAACTTGTCCAATTTAAGCTACAATCTTTAAATAAAATCTTAACCTGTATAAACACTTTCAAATTATTCCATACCTATATGTATCTTATCGTATGTTGTACACATCTAAAAATCAATTAATAATTACATATAGGTACTACATTTAATAATTTATTTACATACGTACCTCTCAAAACATCAGCAGGAATAAGACGTTTGAAAATTCGTATTTCACCAGCATTGGCAACTTCATCCTTCGTAATTTTTTGTTCAGCCTCAATATAAAAAGGAGCTATTATTGTTGTTAAAATAAGGGGCAAAATAGCAAAACGAAAATGAAAACCCATTTTAAAGATTGCGATCTGGGTTGCAGCCGTTTTAAATTATCATACAAAATTTTAAAAAACCCCTTCGTCACGAGTTATAAATAAAAGTAATGAACACAATTGGAATCAACCAGTCTGCATGTAGCGAAAGTTCACAATAAATGAAAACCACTGGCCAGTCAAACCTATACTTATGGAGAGTTTATACATATATTCAGCCGCTACCTGAATCGAAGCTTTTGTGCTGGATTGAATACGGCTTTGAAAGTTGTTACACTACAAATAAAGAAACAGAGCCAAGCTTTGTGCTTTGGCCCGGTTTTCATCAGCTTAGACTTATAGTGACATATCAACTACCATACATATATACTTTTATGTAGAATTGTATATAGGGGAGAGGTCTGTTAGTTAGTACCGTCTGTAAGTTGGAACACCCGACTTTTTTTTAATTTTTTTTTTAGTCTTTTTTAGTGAAAAAAACTTTAAGGAAAAACATTATAGGCCAGGCTCAAGCCAAATTTAAGATGTGAGAGTCATGTATCATTTTTCACCAAAAAAGTTCTTGTCCACTTTTTTTAAAATTCTATAAAATATTATTAACGGGCATAAATGTATTTGGTAAAATGCTTGAAACATAAGTAATTATACTCTTAACAAATTTAAAATAAATCAGATTAATTTGGCAGTCAGAAAAAAAGTTATTAATTTTTTCCGAATTTACCCATTTTGTGTAAGTTGGAACAATTTGGGCCTGTAAGTTGGGACACCCGTTTTGCATACAAAAAGGCCTCAGTCCAACAGAGGTCGCTTTTCAAATAAAATTATTTTTTAGTTTTCCCTAAGAACATTTTTTTTGGGTTACTTTAAAGCTAAAACACAAAGCTTGGCAGATCAAAAACAAAAGGTGTACCAACCTACAGACCTTTCCCCTTTATGTTTGCTTATTAACTTCCAATAAATACATACTGTTGAACTCTTAATAAATGTACAACATATAATATATTATGGTTTAATTGTCCGTAGCACTTTCCTACTGATCTAAAGAAAACGGAGAAGATCGCATAGCAAGGTTAAGAAACACAAAATATGAGTGTGTATATATTACGTATTAGAGCCCTGCATAAATCAACCGTATGCTTAAATAGTTGGAAACATACGAATCCCTTAAGTCAACTATATATATATGTGTCGGTAGGATTCGAAACATTCTAAGGTGATTTGAAACATTGGGGAGGCGTTGCTTTTACAAAATTTCAGATGTTGGCCCATTTTTTGTGTTCTGTAATACAACATTTTTATAGGATCACAGATGATTCGAATCATTCGAATATTACTGTCAAAATGTTTGGAAACATAAAATGTCTCGAAATCTGTTGATTCCATATGTAAGTTTGTACATCCTTGGAGTTATAACGAAAATCTATAAAACAGTAGGGGGAGGGGGGAAAGGATAGTATAACAGTTTGATTGGACATTGGCATACAAATTGTATCTTTGTTTTTTTGGCTATAACTTCTTTACACACCCTTTTCAAGTATCTTGTAAAGCCTTAAAGAAATGTTGTTATGTCTTTGCAACAAACATATTGCATTAGGCAACTGTGTCTTCCGCTCGCAGGATAAAAATGATTTTGTGTTTTCTGTTCAACGCGAATACACGTCGAAAGAGTGGAAACATTGACAAAATAGATATGAGGTAAAATATTGGAGGCAAGGGGCTTTGCAATCAATGTGGTACTGTCCACTTAAAGAAAACAAAAAAAATTGGGGTGGCCGGGTTGATAAGGAACTTCCCATATATGTTTCGAAACATCTTGATATGATTCGAAACAATCTTAGCTTTTACAGTATACCAGTTATTTGTTTGCCTAACCTCCACATATCATACAATAACGAATATTATTCATTCGAAATAAACTAAAGAAAAAAAACATATTAATTACACTGTGCAACAAAATTAATGCTTATTAAATTTACCTCGATGGATGCTATATTTTTGAATTCGTTACGAATTCCCAAGCTAAACTGCGTTTTCCAAAAAGTTCCCCGAGGATTCTTAGAACAAGGACCTCAAAGTTCGAAAAATTCAGAAATTGGTCAACTTTTCGGAGGATTAAGATGCAAACGGATTTATGGTTTGTTTTTTACAACAAACTTTTGAAAACACAGGGCGGCAACACTACTACTATCTTGACCGCAGCTGTATAGTTTTATGTTTATACCCTTGCAGAGGGTATTATGATTTCAGTCAGAAGTTTGCAACGCAGTGAAGGAGACGTTTCCGACCCCATAAAGTATATATATTCTTGATCAGCATCACTAGACGAGTCGATCTAGCCATGTCCGTCTGTCCGTCTGTCCGTCTGTTTCTACGCAAACTAGTCTCTCAGTTTTAAAGCTATCGGGCTAAAACTTTCCCAAAAGTCTTATATCTATTGCAGGTAGTATATAAGTCAGAACGAGCCGGATCGGACAACTATATCATATAGCTCCCATAGGAATAATCGGGGAAAAGAATGTAAAAAAATGTATCTTGGGTGTTTTTGAACCTAGAACCTCCTACTTTTGGAAATGCCATTTTTTATCTAATTCTGAATTTCGAAAAAAATTTTTTTAAAATCGGACGACTATATCATATAGCTGCCATAGGAACGATCGAAAACTTAATGGGAATATAATAGGAAATAAATTATTGCTTCGTTGACTTTTATTGTATTCTCTTCTACTCTAGGATATGAGTCTTTTTAAATGTTTTCGAATTTCGATTTTATTTTTATCAATATCGAACTACTATATCATATAGCTGCCATAGGAACGATCGGAAAATTAGTGATTAATAGGAATTATCTGCAAGGGTATATAAGCTTCGGCTGGCCGAAGCTAGCTTCCTTTCTTGTTTTTGACTATGTTTTCTGGAATTTGTTTCTCCCTTAAAAAATCCCAAAATTAGTCTAAGTATGGGGTTTTTAAAAGTTTGCTTAATGAAGCTTGCATCTTTATTATGCGGTTTATTTAACAATTTATTGAAATACTTGTAAATGATTTTCAACTATCTGTCTCCACTACGGGCAAAGCAATAGAGAGTTCTTTGAACGCTATTCTGGATTTTGAGCACTCAAAGTTTATTTTGAAGTGCCTACATGGTAGAAAAACTACGTTCCCGCGGCCTATCAACGCAATGCCAGCAACAATTTTAAATTCAAAAGGGTTAACAGCATCCATATCGCGTCATCGTTGACTAAAGATCAGTGATTAACTGACTAAACTATGAAAAAGCTTGGAGAGGTATTATAACAAACGGTACTTCTCTTCTCATTGATTCTAAATGCTCTTTACAAAATGACCAACAGTATTCTTATGCATTTTAAAATTTTGTAGAAGTTGCGGGCGTTATGACACTTTTGATTGTATTATAAGGCCCACGGGCCCTATGACACTGTTTAGTGCGTCACAGCGCCCGCGGGCGTATGTTTAAAGTGCATTGTGGCGGCAGGTGAAAGTGCCGCAGACTTTAAATCCGACCTCAAATTAAAATACTTTCAAACGTACGATACCCTGCAGGAAAAGGAATCAGTTTTCGACCAGTAAAATACTAGTTGGGTCAGGAAAGTTAACTAGTTTAAGTTATGTCCAATTCCTTGTAACGAACTGGTCCATTTTTTATAGGCTTGTCCTCGGAAACAACTAGTCCATTTGCTACTAGTTTTGCACTAGTGACTGTTAACCAATTTAAGGTTACAGCTGTTAAACTACACTAAAAAAATTATTTTTTTGAAAAATCTAAAAACTGGTCCATCAACCATTAAATCATTGGATTTTACTCGTACCTGAAGATGTTTAATTTGACGCTCTCATAATTGGTAGCTAATTGAAAGGCGCGGTCTCTTAAAGAAATTATGATTGTTATTATGAAATTAAATACTGCAAATGATAAATAAATGGAATTCAAACAAACTTACTTTTTCGAGGCAAGTCGCCCTCTCCAGGACTTGAACCGGGGACCTTTGGATTTGTAGACACACTAGCTGATTGAGCCATACATGCATCACATTTTGTAATGCACTAATAAGCTTTATTAATTTTAATGTGATATATTTTTAAAACAGTGATCTTTCACATATATATTGCCTACGACAGATTAAACTAAGTTAAAAATAAAACTAAAGCATCACCTAGAAAAAAAAAAAAAATAATTTACACAGAACGGGGATTGAACCGAGGACCTTGACTGTTTGCTTTGTTTTGTGTTAAATTTCCTAAGACATTTACACTCTAGGCTATATTTTTGAATCATATATGGTTCAAATGCAACTAGTTAAATTCCAGTTGCCTTTTAACTATACTTTAACATGTATTTGTTCTACCAATTAAATGTTTTAAGGCTTTTTTTTTGTCAGAAAGGTACCAGTCCGAGACAATTTGCTTTTTTCACTTGTTTTGTACTATTTATTTTTTCGACTAGCACAAATTTTTTAAGCGCTGTGTAGTCCAAATGCATGCAGACAAATTCCGGTAGCTTTTTTATTAGTTGTACAACTAGTTGATTTTCAGACTAGTTCGTATTTTTCCTGCAGGGTATATACGAAAAGTTGGCAGCTCACATCCTCGAACAAATCAAATAGGGCTCCTCCCAATCATTTCAACCTCCAGCACCTTCTGCCCAAAATCAAATTTCGTTTGGCTGTCAGCTTTCTCCGATCGATACGGATATTTTCTTAGGCGATTATCTTCGCTGGCCAATTTTTCGGGACCTTTTCAGGGCGATCTACATAGGCAATCCGAGTCTTACGCCTATTTAAAAGTTGTACAATTTAAATGCCAAAACCAGTGGCGAAGCTTATGATATAGTTTCCAAGTCACCAATAATGGCTTCCGCTTACGAAAATGGAAAGATGACAGAGGCGCGCTGTCTCTCTTTGCACGGATGGAAGAAGCACCCACAGCCCCCATGTCCACACATGGAGCAGGGTGGTTGAACGGCTTGAAAATCCTGAAGTGTAACGACAAACCGACCAGAAAGTGGCTGACGCAAACGGTCTGTCAACTGGAGGCGCTGTGGGAGGGCACCAAGCTAGAGGTTGTGGACAGGGAATTAATCCCATCCATACCAAAGGCAAAAGTGCTCTTCCCCATCGCAATCCAAGAGCATCGGGCGCCGACGCTGCTTTAACGGCAGAATCCAGACGACCCAACGACGAATTAGAAGATTCTTCACATGGCCAGTTCACTACCCAACGAGGGGGGCCAAAGTGTGGTACTCCAAATCAACAAGGAGGCGGAGGATCTGCTGTACCCAAGATTCGGGAAGAAGACGTGGGGCGTGGGTAGTGTCTACCTGCGCCTCAAGAAACGACACCCCGACGACAAAGGCGCACACATCCTGCAGGCAAGCGAGGTGGAGAAGGACCTAGGCCTGGAAGCCATCGTGGATGCCGCCCAGGAACTTGCTCTGGACGACTCGGAAGACAAAGAGGACGGTGACCTGACTGTAATAGCCAACCCGTCGAGCGGAGATGAGCCAGCCACCCATGACACTGAGGGTGCTGCAGCTCAATCTTTATAAAAGCAGACTCGCATCGGCGGAGCTCCTGAATGCCCTAGAGCAAGGGCCCGTCGACATAGCCTTGGTTCAAGAGCCATGGATCGTCTCTGGCAATATCGTGGCCGGACTAAGGTCCTCAAACTACAAGACATTCTTCTCACCAATGGTAAGCAGGATCAGAAGCGTCGTACTTGTGCGGAAGGGTATCCATACTAATCCTATGCCTCATTAAAGCTCTGACGACTTGACTACGGTGATGATAGAAAGCGAGGAGCAGCGCCTCTTAGTAGCCTCCTGCTACATGGCACACGACAGACCGGCGCCACCAGACAAGCTGAGCAGCTTGGTGGAGCTAGGCTCAAAGGATAACCAACTCCTCATTGGTGCAGATGCCACCACAGCGTGTGGGGAAGCTCAGACATCAACGACAGAGGTGAGTCTCTCTTAGACTTTATTCTATCTACTAGTCTATATATAGTAAACGTGGGGGAGGAACACACCTTCGTAGGTCCCACCTTGTCAAAGGTGCTGAATATAACACTTGTAAAGGGCCAGAGTACTGTAACTACCCCGTTTTGGGAGGCGGTATAGCACGCCGTGGTCGGGGTTCGTGACGGATATTTTTCCTCTAAAGATCGGTTTACCTCCCTTTCCCCAATAAAGACACAGAGGAATAAAACTACAAGGTGGGCGTGTATTTGGAAGTAATCGTACAATAGACGTTTGTCGTTTGGTTGTGTATGGATGATATGAACTGCTTGCTATCGTTGGGTCGGCGCTACGAAAGGGCCGAGCGATGCACTGCTTGCTGTCGTTGAGTTGACGGCGCAGAAGGGCCGAGTGATGAACTGCTTGCGTCGAAGGGGGTTGACCTGGATGCTGCCGTCTCCGTAATCTGGGGCTGCGGAAGGGCCAGGAGGCGAGTTGCTTGGGTCGTGAACTGCTTGTCAGTGACGTGGCGCTACGGAAGGGCCAGGGGTTTACTGCCTGTTGTGAGCTTCGGCGCTGCAGGAGGGCCGTGAAGTCGCGTCGGCGCTGCGGAAGGGCCGGTACGTGAACTGTTCTGTTCGTAGTGTTCTGGGTCGTTGGGAGCGATCTACTTGGATTTTGAGTGGGATTCGGGAATGTAGGGCATCGTTAGTTTCGGTCTGCCGGGCATCGTTAGTTTCGAACTGCCGTTCTACATCCGTTTTGTTTCCGGGTCGGGAGCCGGTAACGTGACGTCTGGGAGAACTCACCGAGATGGGCCTGAATTACGTAATCCGGGCCGCCTTAGTGATAACCGGGACGCCAGTGATCCTCACCAGGTTGCAGAGCCGATTTAAGACAGAACTCCTACGGACCCACCAACAATACCAAGACTATCTACCAGAACACTTACCCGGATATTTCTTCTTATTGCTGATGTGTTTCCTCGAAGATCGTCGGAACGCAAGTGACTCATCTGGTGTCTTGCCTCTGCTTATATAGGCGATAACTCGTTATCGGGTCACGAATATAGCGATGGTAGTCGACTATCGATGTATCTGTGGAGTTAGTGTGGCCAGGTTTGGTAGTTGATATATTAGTGTGGCCAGTTATTGGGCGCGCGTTTTGAAAGTGCGCGAATTTGGCGCGTGTTTTGAAAAAGGTGTGGCGTAGGGAGAATAAAAGATCATTGTGTGGTTTTTTGGAATGTTCTTTTTTATTGTTTGTGACGATGGGTCGTCTATCGATTGTTCGGTTTCACTCCGGGATAGTCCATTGAAGAGAGCCGCCGCGGGGTTACCCATTCCGTTTGTGGCCGTTGAAAGTCAGCTAGCTGGTGCCTTTTTGTGCCGGTTGTTGTCCTGGGCATGGGGAGTCGTGCTTCGTTGTCCGTTGTTTGCCGCGTCGTTTTCTTGGTTGTTGTTGTCGCCAGCGTTTTTGGTGTTGTTGCTGTGGTCGTGTCCTTGGTTGTTGTTGTCGCCAGCGTTTGCCGTGTTGTTGCTGTGGTCATGTCCATAGTTGTAGGTGTCGCCTATATTTGCCGTATTGTTGTTTTCTGGATGGATTTCTGGATGGCGTCTGTCTGCCTACCGGGGCGGCCCTGGTCGGCTTCCGGCAACCAGCTGGACCTGCCACGTCCACGGCTCCGAGTATGATTTCTCTCCGCCGCTGCTGGATGAGCCTTTGAAGGCTCTCCCGGTACTTTGAGAGCGAGCTTTTTAATTTCTTGTCCATTCTGAAACATGGGCGAATGGTTTTAGTTAGTTGGTTTTGGAGTTGCGCATGCTCTGTGCGTCTTCGGCAAACAGGCTTCCTGGTAGTCTCATTTCCCGTCCGTATAGCAGATATGCCGGGCTATATCCTGTTGATTCCGATCTGCTACTGTTGATCGCTAGCGATATTTCAGGTAGCCAGTCGTCCCATATTGTGTGCTCTGTTCCCTAGAATTGTGCTATCATCGTTTTTATCGTACGGTTTGCCCTTTCTGCCGGGTTTTCTTGAGATGTGTATGGGGCTGTCAGCTGGTGAGCAATTCCCCATTTCTGCAGTTGTGCCTTGCTTGTAAATTGTACCCCATTGTCCGAGATTATCTTTTTTGGGGTTCCGAATCGTGCTATGACTTGATCCCTTAGTACCTTTATTACGATATCTGTTGTTGCTTTCCGGACGGATGCAACTTCTGCCCACTTTGTAAACCTGTCAAACATCACTAGTAGCATGTTATTACCGTGGCTAGATCTCGGTAGTGGGACCACGAAGTCTATGCAAAGGGTTTCCCAGGGTGCTTTCGCTATTTCTGACAACATTTTACCTGCTGCTTGTTGTTGAGATGTTTTGTACCGTTGGCACGTTTTGCAGCTTCGTACATGCTGCTGTATATCTCTGTGCATTCCTTCCCAGTAGTATTGTGCGATTATCCGGTGTTTTGTTTTTCACCCCTAGGTGCCCTGCTGTTGCTTCGCTGTGGTTTTCTCGTAGTACTCGTTCTCGTTGGCTTTTAGCCACGCATAGTTTCCATGGCTGTGTGTCCTCGTCTGAGTCCCATGACGGTATATGTCTATATAGTTTTCCGTTGATTATCCCGTAATCTGGCCATGTTTCTGGATTTTTTAACCAAGTCTGGGATTTTCCGTTTAATCCAGATGTCTTCTTCGACCTCAGCTCCGTGGGCTTCTTCTTCTGGCATTCTGGATAATGCGTCCGCAACGACAATGAGCTTTCCTTTGCGATAGCGTATCTCGTACGAGTATGGCTGCATTGCCAACGCCCATCTGGCAATCCATCCCGATGGGCTCTCTATCGAGCTAAGTACATCATTTTTTGGATGCCCCAGTGGATTGCCAGGCATTCATTTTCGGTCGCTGAGTAGTTGCTTCCGACTGGCGTACGATATCACGTGCTCGCCGTTTTCGTCCTCTTGAGTCAGGACCGCTCCTAATCCGCAGTTGCTGACGTTCGTCTGAAGTATAAACGTTTTTCCAAAATCTGGGCAGGGACTGCCGGTGCTTCTGTTAGGGCTTTTTTAAGATTTTGTGTTTGCTTGTTCTGCCTTCTCGCTCCACTTAAACTTTGTGTCTTTTTTGACTAGGTTGTGCAGTGGTTGTGCCAGTTCCGTGAAGTTCGGAACGAACCTTCTGTACCATGAAGCTACTCCCAGGAAGCTGTGTACTTGCTTTGTCATCTGTGGGCTTGGCATGTCTAGGATCGCGGCTATCTTTCCCGGGTCAGTGTGTATTCCCCTTGCGCTCACAACATGGCCTAGGTACTTGAGCTCTTCCTTGAAGAAGTGACATTTCTCTGTGTTTATCCTCAGGTTTGCCTTGCGTAGTCGGTGCATTACTTCCTGCAGCTTTTCCAGGTGTTCCCTTTTGGTACGCCTTATGACCACTATATCATCACGATATGCGAATGGAAAGGGTTCCATCTCCGGTCCTATGACTGAGTCCAGGGCTCTTTGAAACGTGGCTGGTGCTGTGTGTAGTCCGAAGGGCATTACCTTCCACTGAAACAGTCCGCGACCTGGTAAGGTGATAGCAGTGTACTGTTTGCTCCCTTTATCCATCGGTATTTGCCAGTAGCCACTTTCTAAGTCGAGTGTGCTTATATATCCATTCGGGGTACCGGGTATGCGTCTCGTTCTTAGTGCTCGTTCAGCTGCCTGTAGTCTATGCAAAGTCTCCATTGTTTTTCTTTTCTACGATTACTACTGGCGAGCTGTAAGCGGAATGCGAGGGTTCGATAAGATCCTGAGCTAGGAGGTCGTCCACTTGTTTGTTTATTATTGCTTGCATGACCGGGTTTCGAGGGTAAAACCTCTGTTTAATTGGGAGACCGTGTTTCATGAACATCTTATACGTGGCAATGTGGCTGACTCCCTTGACTTGACTCATCATTTCCAATTCCTTTTTGAGGGTTTCTTGGACCTCTGCCGAAGCTAGCTTCCATTCTTGTTTGGTCCTGTTTTTGTTTCTTTTGTTCCCGTTAATTCTTGCTGTGAGTCCTCCGCATTGTAGTCTAATGGCTTCGGTTACTTGCTTACTTCTCCCATGCCTGGCTATGTTGTTGGCTAGTTTCCTGGCGATGAAACTCCTTGTGGCTCCCGTGTCTATGGCTCCGCGAACTCTTGTGTTGCCTATATTTACTTGTGCAAGTAGTCGTCGGCCGTTGAAGTGTATTGCTGTTGCGGGTGTGGTGTTTTGCTCTGAGTGCCCGCTCTGATCCCATGGGCCTTTGGCGTTTCCCGCCGTTTCGTTCCGGCGACAGCAATGGATCCTGCGTATTCCATCATGTCCGCATATCCAGCAATACATTCTTGGCGTGTTGTTACACTGCCGTCCCATGTGTCCCTCTCCTTTGCACCTTAAACATCTATTATTCATGCTAAATGATCTTGTGATTCCTCTATTCAATGTTTGTGGTGGTTCCTGGGAAACGGACGGACAGACGGACATGGCTAGATCGACTCCTCTAATTATGCTGATCAATAATATAAGGTCGGAAACGTCTCCTTCACTGCTTTGCAAGCTTCTGACTGAAATCATAATACCCTCTACAAGGGTATTAAACTAGAGAAACCGCTAGTGGAGTACTTCGACTATCAGATACCCGTTACTCAGCTAAATAGAGTGCGAGGAGATGGAGATAAGCTGTCGGAAAATCTACTGTCGCCATCTAGTTGCAGAGTCATTTTTTGCTCATAACTCGAATCACTGTGGACGGCAGTCCACGTAGTGACAAAGAGTGTGCAAAGGCGACATATACACACGAAGAAATGAAAACCTGCTGTGATGGTCCGATCATAATGAGTGATACACCAATCGAAAGGTATCGCAAAAACTAAGAGGATTGCATACCAATTGCATATTTTAGGAAAATCAATTCGCAGGGAGAGAGAGCAAAGAAAGTAAAAGTGAACATTTTGAAATTGGGGCCGGTGGGGACAAATGCCCCTTGCAGAGGGTATTATGATTTCAATCAGAAGTTTGCAACGCAGTGAAGGAGACATTTCCAACCCCATAATGTATATATATATTCTTGATCAGCATCACTATCGATGTAGCCATGTCCGTCTGTCCGTCAGTTTCTACGCAAACTAGTCTCTCGGTTTTAAAGCTATCGGGCTAAAACTGATCAAAAGTCTTCTTATTTTTGCAGGTAGTATATATGTGTCGGAACGAGCCGGATCGGAAAACTGTATCATATAGCTCCCATAGGAATAATCGGGAAAAAACATGCAAAACAAATTATATCTTGGGTGTTTTTTAACATATAACCTCCTACTTTTGGAAACACCATTTTTTATCTAATTCTGAATTTCGAATTAAATTTTATCAAATTCGGACGACTATATCATATAGCTGCCAAAGGAACGATCGGAAAATCAATGGTTTTTATTGTATTCTCGTCTACTCTGGGATATGACTCTTTAAATATTTCTGAATTTCGATTTAAATTTTATCAAAATCGAACTACTATTACATATAGCTGCCATTGGAACGATCAGAAAATTAATGGGAATATATTAGGAAATAAATTATTGCTTCGGTGGTTTTTATTGTATTCTCGTCTACTCTGGGATAAGGATTTTTTTTAATTATTTCCGAATTTCGATTTTAATTTTATCCAAATCGTACTACTATATCTTACAGCTGCCATAGGAAGGATAGAAAAAATAATGTCAAAATAATATGAAATATAACATTTTTGCTATTTGTAAATTAATAGGATTGATCTGTAAGGGTATATAAGCTTCGGCTGGCCGAAGGTAGCTTCCTTTCTTGTTTTTGATTGGTGTTTAGTTGCTGATCACGCTTAACAAATAAAAAAAAAATTTCCAATGAAGCGTTTCAAAGGTATTTGGCGAAAATCCAGATTTTCGGCACATCGGATTTACGAAAAGCTATTACTCGTTGTGATCGGGCCGCAATTAACGGAGGTACAACCTGTGAAAGTTAAAAAAAAGTTTTATTTTTGCGTTTTTTTGTTACAGCTAGTTTTTATTTAATTTAAAAAAATACAAATAAAAATGTATAAATTATTTTAAGCTTTCAGATCTAAAGCCCACTTTGTTGTTAACAAGCTAGGGCCAAATATTTGCAAATTGAGTTTAAGTTCTGGGAGATATGCATTTTTCAGTGAAATAACCTAATTCCGCAAAAATGTTTTCAAGGCATGTAGCCTACTTTTGTTAATTTGATTTTTAAGGTATAAACAAAAAAAAAAGATCTCGGCTTCCATATCTCCATCGCCTTCCCTCTAGATGAGTAACGGGTATCTGATGGTCGAGACACTCGACTAAATCCTGAAAAATTATGGGCATTCCGAGTACTTTAATTTAAACATGCGGTGATGTAATTGTATGAAAAACTCATTTTCATGATTGACCATATTGTGTAAAGCAGTTTCAAAAAGTAAATTGAAGTTAAAAGAAAATTAAAAACAAATTATGGATAAAAGTAAAAATAAAAAACATTGCTGTAATTTCCTTTCAGCACGGATATTTTATAAGTTTAGGTATATAGATGAAATAATGTTAATAGAATAGAATAAGAACGTTCAGGTTGTAATTTTATTCCAATAAAACATCACTTAATTGTGCTTTTTTATTTATTTATGTAATTGTGCTAAAATGAAAGAAATTTAAAAACATTGAGAGACAGGCACAGTCGATTATTTATGCTACATTTTTTTCTTATGGGATTTATTAATTTTTCGGCGTTTTAAAATCATATCATATAGGGCGTCCAAACCTTCTTGAAGTCCCTCGCCAGTTATAGCACAAGTTGGTTGTATATACCACCCCCTAAATTGCACAGAGTTGGAAGAAGCCCTGTTATGTTTTTTGTTATGAAAACAGTTTTTAACGTCTCGCTGATTTTTTTGGTCCAAGGCATCAGGATTGTTGTAAGAATGAGGATACATTAAGGTTGGCAACGCTCCTCCGCATAGCATGGGTTTTTGGTCGTTACTTTCAAGGGCAGGTTTAATGTGAATCATTGATGAATGCAAGTGACTCGCTTTTTGTTCTGGTAACGAGGTTTCTGTAATACTTTGGTTTGACACGCTACAGCCGATTAAGTTGATTGTGGAAGAAGAATCGGAATTATTTAGCATTGATATATTCGGCACTGGGTTATAAAGCTCGTTCAGTCCTAAAAGTTTTTCCAGCTCCATTGCTCCGCACGCGTTTGGAAGATCTTGCTTATTTGCTAATATCAGCACGGGAACGCCCTTTTGAATTTGAAAAAATTAAAGGATTACGTTTTGTAATAGTTTATAAATATTTAGTTTTGGTGGCCCTTTGTAATCCTTGTATATTAGAAAAAATGAAACCGCTGACATAATCTAGATGTAGGTTTGTATATATTTATGCCCGTTACTCGTAGAGTAAAAGGGTATATTGAATTCGTGCAAAAGTATGTAACAGGAAGAAGGAAGCTTTTCCGACCCTATAGTGTATATATTCTTGATCAGGATCACTAGCTGAGTCGATTTAGCAAGGTCCGTCCGGATGAACGCTGAGATCTCGGATGCATTTTGCATGCAGATTCCTATCGAAATGTAGAATATACATTTTTCAAATCGGACCATTCGTTAAAAAGTTATGCGCGATCAAAGTTGTATATATCCATCTCCCTCGCACTTCCTTTAGCTGAGTAATCTGATTGTCGAGGCACCCTACTATAGTGTTTTCTCTTGTAGAAGGTAAAGTATGGTTCTTACGTACATCAATGCTCAAAACCAACCTTCTTTGATTGGGCGACATTTCTTTGCAACCCCCGATAATAAATGTAAATTGTTGTACAATGTACATATATGACACATATAATATGAGTAAGTATTCTTCCCTTAGTATTTAGTTTACTATTAGTAAAGTAGCCAGTGAAGGTATATACTGTTGGCAAATAAGCAAATAATTAACAAAACAAATAAATAAATAACAAAAAATAATCGTATAGATGTGGACTGTTTGTTCTATGCAAGCCCAAAACTATTAATTTGTTTGCATTACCTGCATTCGAAACTCCGATAGAAATACAATAAGATTAAAGTTCTAGAAGAACACACAAAGTATATGCTCAGCATTAGAGGTGGTTTTAAATTCACTAAAGATAGAGTTAAAAAATTTAATATTTTACGCAAATTTCTTAGGGCCGGTTTCTCGAGAATCGGCTAACATTTCACGAACAGATAAAGTCCCTGCTAAGGCATTTCGGCTTTATCGAGCATGTGAGAACTAACTTTAACAGGGACTCGGACTCCATGCTAAGCGTTTTCATCTCGATAAAATGACAGCTGATTTCCCAAAGCCAACTAAGAGGATGAAACGAAAATTATGCTCAATTATGTGCCCTAACAGCACTCTGTAAACGATTCTTGCTCAGATAAATTAAAGGAGTCGAGAAAGCCGATTTGCTTTTATGAACAGTTTATCTGGTCTTTAAATTCTTCTATCAGGGAATTTTACAGGCATTTGAGAAAGCGGCCCTAAATAATTTTAAATTTACTAACAAAGTTGTTTTGGTCCTACTCTCACCCGCCTATACAGTGCGGATCTAACCATTTAATACCATTCGAACTTTTTCCTTTAATTAAATATATAATATAAACCGTTTCCCCTGAAATGAACCATAGTGATATTATTTCTGGTTTTTGCTTAGAGACATTGAAAGATTACGTTTTCCCTTTTTCCGATTTTGTGTATATTTGCCTGAAGATCTTTGTTTATTTATTCGTATTTTGTATTTACCTGTACTATTATAGTTGAAATTTAATTAGTGAATTCAGAAAAGGTATACAAACATTGGCTTTTCAAAGTAAGCTAATCGCCTAGACAATAATAAAACCCTATAGTCGAATGCCTCGAATACTAGATACCCGTTACTCAGATAAGCAATTTTAAAACAAGAATTAACGCAAAGCATAAATGTGGGTGCTAACCGTCAAGGGCGTTAGAGTGGGCGTGGCAAATTTTTTTTAAATGAATCGATGGCAAATCAAATACATTTGAGTTTAAACATTCATTCAAGCTTCAAAACCGCGGGCGCCACAGTTTTTCGCGGTTTGTAGTTTTTTAAAAATCAATAGATATGTATTAAGGGGGGACATATGAGTCAAATTTTGAAAAAATCGAAAATTTGTTTTTCGTTTAAAAAATTCTTTAAAAATAACATACCATAAGATAGAGTCCGGTAAAAGTGTCGAAATTTTCCATTCTGCGGCGATGCCTCACAGGTATATCCTTCTACCTGTTACATATTTTTCCCCGAAGTCAATATACCCTTTCACTCTACGAGTAACGGAATATATTAACTGTTGTTTTCGCATACATTTACAGCCTACAGAACCTATACATCAGCGGTCGGCAAATACTATGCTATTTTGTTTTTTTTTTAGCAGACCGTGTTCTATATTGTACGTGAGCGACTATGCTCATTTAATAAACCCCTGCCGACCGCTGTTATAGATATGTACAAATATACAACGAGGATCAGCGGCTTCATCTTTTAAATATCTTAAAATGTTTAAGATACTTACCTGATTATCAGGACATTTAGCAGTACGCATTAACTCCATTTTTGCTTCTTCCATTCGTTCTGTGTCGACCGAATCAATAACAAACAAAATGCCATCGGTGCAGCTAAAAGCAATTTATGTAGATAAATACATTGTAACATAATTTCAAATAATTTAATATATTATACCGTGTATAACTTCTCCAAAGTGGTCTTAGTTTTTCTTGTCCTCCTACATCCCAAACTAGAAAATGAACTCCTTTTGCCTTACCAACTGTGCCTTGTACCTTAGACATATAACGTCGATTAATACCCCAGTTCCGCCAGTTACACAGGTCCACAAAAAACTCAAAACTAAAAGCTACAAAATCTGAAAAGGATTTAAGCTGTAGATTTCTACCCCATACTTGGAAAATCGTGGCAAAAGTACCAAATTTTAGATTTTTACTTTTGCAGCTTAATAACAACTAAACCCTTCGTAGACCACATCCACAATCTAGGAAGTGTGGTACTTTAATCTATTAACTTTAACAGTGTCCAATCACCAGATTGTGGAAAATCTACTTTTCTAGTTACAATATACATATTTTACTAACTTACATACCTAGTAAACACGTCCTGGTAATTAGACACTTTTAAAGTTAAAGGATCAAAGAACCATTCCCGCTAAATTATGGCTCTGAGCTTCGAAGGATTTACATAGTTGTAAAGCCACGATTGACAGCGATTTTTTAGAATTGTGACGCGACTAAAGATTTCAAATATGGAGTAGTAATCTCCAGCTGAAACTTTTTCAGATGTTGAAGCGTCAAGTCTTGGGCCATAATAAGTTCGGATATTGTCGACATGTGTTACTTTATAGGTACAAACCTTTTCGCAATTAAATCCAATAGTTGGCACTGTATTTAAATACTGATCAAACTTAAGTCTGTATAATGCGGTTGTTTTCCCTGCAGAATCCAAGCCTAACATAACTACATGGAGGGTTGCCTTAAATAAGAGAAAATCTTTGTTATCTCTTATTTCCAAAATAGTTGTTTATATACCTGTGAAGGCAATGCGTCTAACAGATTTCCATTTTTTACCAAAGGTTTTACCATCGTAGCCCCCATTCTCTTAATAAATACTAGATTTTACATTACTTTTGCTCAAATAGATTTTCTTGTAATTCGATAACGTAAGAGACGGCGACGATGTTACCGATAATTTAATTCTCATTGGCCTATATTACGTCCCGTTTGCACTTCTACCGAACCGTAAAGTATAAGTTCAAGATGGCCGCCACTGTTGCAAAGCAGCTGTGACAGGGGAAGGAACACAAGAGAATCTGTCGTAATAACATCTTTCCATGGTTTTGCCGTTCACAAAATTCCGCAAAGTATACCCTCTTGCCATAGAATCCATCTGTTGAAAACAGTTTAGATTTTTGACATATGTGAAATCACGATTTACATAGAGTATTCGCGTTCAGCAAAACAACATGATCACTGAACACTGATCACTGAAGGATTTCTGATGGATAATTCTGCTAAACGCATATGTTAGAAACTATTATATTATGCTATTTATTATATAATTCTACAATAAGTTTAGGAAAACGCAATTTTACGCCAGTTTTGCCGTTTTAAAATCCCCCTTCGTCAATGTTGAGTTGAGCAACTGTTCTTCAAGTCAGCTGTTATCGGATGGTAGATGGTGGATGGAGTTCTGTGGGAACACGAGTTTCACATTCGTCAAAAATCCCAACCGTTTCACACGGATGGACTGTATGGGAAGAGGCTATAACAGTTGAAATGAAGACCAGTTTCACATCCTAACATAATTTAAGCCTAGTACTCAGTACGACGAAAACTGCTAGCTAAGCATAGTATGCGAGAGGCAAATAGGGCCGCGGTACTCAGATGAGCACAGCCAATAGTAGGAAATACCAAAAAAAATGACTAGACTTAGCGGGTGAGTTCCGATGAACGCCTTATGCCGCGGCGCAAAGAATAACAAATTTGATCTTTGGCTGTGATTGCCCAGAAGCGGCGTGCCAATAGCAAATTAAAAATTGGAGGAAAAACCTAAAAACCACTGAAAAAATGCATACAGGAGTTGCGGCAAAACATATAGCCAGGCTAACAGCAATTTAAAAGCTTGCGACCTGGGTGTTCAACATTTTGAAATATTTTTAAATTTCGTTAATAGGTCAACAAGCCCCGCTGATTGACAATAAGTCGATGCTACATGCATTGTGGGTGAGCTCTGAAAACTTTGGTCATACTACACAGAATACATTAGCCGATGTGAGTACTAGGCTTAATAGATTAAAACATATCTAAACTTTTATAGTATATCCTACAACAAGCACACTTCTCTCTTACTTCGTCTCTGTCTAGCCTATATAAAAATAGCTTATTGTAAACACAGCCAAATATTTGCTGATTTGGTCATTTATAGCAATATTAACCTCCATAGAAGTATATACTATCCTTTTTTTTTAATATTAATTATTATTTGCTGGATGACGGTCATTCCCAAAGAAAAAGCATTCACGACGAGATCACTTTCTGAGTTCTAAACTGTTGCACGGCTTATTGGTCATGCCCTTAACAACAATTTACTGTCTGCGGCCATTGCAGTGCAAATACATTTCATTCCCAAACAAATTCCGCAACGCCAAGAACGAAAATCACCTTAACGTGTTAGAAATATGACTAAAAGTATTGAAATGATGTAAGCGCTGTTGTAGCGAGTTCCCTTTGGTCCCTTAAGCGATTGTGGGAACATACTATTATGCAGCTGCTTAATATCCATCCAACAAGAGCTGATCAGCTTGCCAAGAGCTTTTATAGAAAAACAGTTTATTGAAAAAACTGAAATACCTTAAACTAATCGCTCCGCGATTTCTATAATATGTAGATTAACGAATGTCAATGTCAATGACAATGTCATTTGAAATGTACACCTTTACATCTATTAGTTCAATACATAACTCGTTAAAATTTTGTAATATTTTTTACATATCGTTAAAAACGAGGACTTGCACTTAAAATACATACTTACCTATTAATTAACTTTATTTGTGAGCTTCAATCTTGTTCGGTGCTATATATTAATGAGTGAAATTATAATACCAAATGCAAAATGGTATAAAATGTGTTTTTTTAAAAGTGCAAGTTTTTTCTGTGCCATGTGAAACATATAATTCTTACTACTAGAATTGATATGCCCTAGCACGATTTAAATGCCTCTGCACAATATTTTACCCCCATCCCCCACCTTCACCACTAAAATTATTCCAAAAATAACTCTTTATTGCATTTTCTGCGCGGATTCTAGTTCACACAGAATACTGCTGATGCAAAAACAGCTGATCGGCATAAACAACATAAAATCGAAGGGAGGAGACATGCAAATTTAGTTTTCCTGAAAATAAAATCGAAATAAAATCACCATAAGCTAGTACACAGATCGGCTAACAGTTTCACTAGCCGCAATATCACATTATTTGTACAGATGTTTTCAGATGTTTCTCACTGTCAATCAGAGTGCAAGAAGCCCTACTTGCTGCCACCCCTTGGGTGGCGCGATTTTTTTTTTAATTCACAAATTTTTTACAATAATGCAGTTTTTTGCTAAAAAATAATTTTAATTTACGGTTTAAAAAATTATAAATATTATATATTATAAATTATTTGTTCATATTAAAGATACTGTCCGGAAAAATTATCCAAGTATTCTCAAATAGCTTAGCGATTATTCCACGACGTTGTTCGGCTCATTAATTAGAGCATTCATTAGAGGCTTAGAACAAATATATATACATTTACTGGGATTTCTTCGGATAAGATGGCATGGACTCTTAAAATTTAAACGTTAAATTTAAACTTTATAATTCAAATAACAATAAGGTTAAAAACTGTCAAATTATTAGTGTATATTGCCATGAAATCAGACATTTTTGATACGTTTCTAAAAGGTTTTTGGGCTTTACAAAGAACATACATATGTAATTGTTTTTAATTTGATCATATCCGGCAGTAATTTCTAGAAAGGCCATTTTATTTAAATTGTCATTGTAATTGTAATGTCTTAATTTTGAAGTATGTGTAAATGTAATTGTATTGCTCTTATTTCTCTATAGCACCTAATTTGTCGAAAAAGTTTGAAAATTCATTCGAAAACCTTCAAATTAATTTTTATAGTTGATCCCATTTCACGGCAGCTCTAATAAATGAGCAAAATTGTACTTTTGGTAATACTATACATTAGCGGGCTCACCCCCAAAATTCGCGAAAAAATTATCCTCGATGGACCGCGATTTCTTAAGAATTTACGTGCAAAAAGAACTTGGCGGTCGGCCATGGTTCTCTTGTAATTAAATTTCAAAGTTCTCGGGTTTGCTATAAAAAACAAGGGTGCTTTTCTCATATTTTCAATCAAAGTAATTAAGTTTTAATGAGTTCCTATAAAATTAATTAATTGTTCAAATGAGTTCCTATAAAATTATTTAATTGCTTAAATGAGTTCCTATAAAAAAAGTGTAGACTTTTGTCACATTTTTTTAATTGTATTTTTTGTCTAATGAAAAAACTTATGCAAATAATCATGTTATGAGTGGAGCGTGGACTATAAAGGACATGATTGAGATTTTAGTGACGGCCAGGAACGATCACATCCATCCAAGGTCCCCCACCATTTTAATGCATTAATTAAACCTCAAACAATTTGTATCTTTATATTTATTTAAATAGTTTCAATGAACACTTTTCCGCACCACCATTGAGGTAAAGTTCCAGGCGCGTTTTTTTATAGTGGTGTCCCCGTTAGGCCTAGTCCACGCTTCAGATCCGAATATAACAAAGAGTCTCCTAATTAACAGCGGCGATTTTTTTTTAATTTCATGCCAAATTTTACTTGTGACTCGTTCCATTTTTTTTTTTAATTTGTACTTGCACGATGCTTTCATTTCAAATTTAACATACATCATAAAATTTCGCATATATATTTTTAGGACACCTTCGACAACAACTCAGCTGTTAATTAGGAGACTCTTTGTTATATTCGGATCTGAAGCGTGGACTAGGCCTAACGGGGACACCACTATAAAAAAACGCGCCTGGAACTTTACCTCAATGGTGGTGCGGAAAAGTGTTCATTGAAACTATTTAAATAAATATAAAGATACAAATTGTTTGAGGTTTAATTAATAAAAATTTGAATATTGGGGGCAGACAACTCGATTTTTATAGCAAGTATGAGAAAAGCACCCTTGTTTTTTATAGCAAACCCAGGAACTTTAAAATTCAATTACAAGAGAACCATGGCCGACCGCCAAGTTCTTTTTGCACGTAAATTCTTAAGAAATCGCGGTCCATCGAGGATAATTTTTTCGCGAATTTCGGGGGTGAGCCCGCTAATGTATAGTATTACCACAGAATTACCCATATGTTAAACGCCTAAATTTACCGATAGAAAATCATGGTACGAAGGTGGCTGTGGCTTAAGCAGGCCATCCACAGTCGAATTTGTTCGGCGAACATTGTGAGGAGTTGAATACCTCCCCAAAGAGTGCAGCAGCAAGAATAACAGATGGCCGGCCCATGATGGAACTATACAAGGTGGTCTCGTCAGCTCTGCTGAGAACGTTAAATATGTTTACCTCTCTGTCTCTCTTAAGCGATAGAATGAGATAGGTAGATAGAGACTGGCACAAATAACGTCCTCAAAAGAGGGCAGCTCTCGCGACGAGATCACCTTGTATAGTTCCATCATGGCCGGGTGCAAAAGGGAAATAACGGCACTGCACCGGACTTTGGACCAGGAGGATAAGTGCCACATCTCAGCAGCGGAGCGGCACACAGGCATGCCACAAGCACCAGGAGAATCAGCGGGACGGCAGCAACTCACGAAACTTCAGTTCGAAGCCGGCCAAGAAGGAAAACGGGAACAAACAGGAGCCACGGACTTTGGACAAGGAGCAAGATCGCTACGTCGAGACGTTCGGGATTGTATCATCAGGAATCTCCGAATTGAGACACAGGTAGCTGAGGTCCAGAGGGTATCACACGGCTCAAGGCGAACTGATCCTACTCCTGTTACGAGCAGTGAAGTCCTGCGGCAAGAGATCGTGAGCTCGGGGGGAGAGCCGTCTAAGCCCAGGGTGCCTTGTTTCAAACACTACTTTGGCGTGTCCCGGCGTCAGCCCAGTCCGTCAAGTGTAAAGCGAACAGGTCCTGGCGCGACCAGCCAGAAAGGGCGAGCAGTAGACCGGTTGTCATTTCAAGGCGCTGTCCTTGAGCGACCTAACGGTTCTACAACCCCGGGACAGGCGTGTGTCCAAACCCCGAGTACCAGAAGTCATGCTACGTCCAACCTCACAACTAGCCCATCATGGAGCAGAGCACAGGACATCGCAAGCTACAACACCAGCCCAAAGAACATCGAGCTACGCGGAAATGTCTCGGTCAACAAGCAAGAGGGTGAGGCTAGGGTGGAACGTTCGTTTACACTAGGCGTAAATGAGTGGTGGAGCTCTACCTAGACTGTCAGCGCGATCCGAGCAAGACCCTAGTGGGACTATCCAGGACAGGCGGTTGTATGTCTATAGGCGTCGTCCTATAGAGCGCAGCACCTGTTCACCCTAGTCTGAGACCGGTGACGCTTCCCCAAGCCCCCACGGCTGATCTCCTTGTGAGTCCGAGGCGCTACGAGTGGTCGTCGAGCCCACGCATCAGAGACGAGCATCGCCGAGCATCTACACAGAGCTATAGGGAGCTGCAGGACCGGAGCACGGAGTCAACGAGGCAGGCAACGACCGAGGCGACTCATCAACGTGCAGAGACGAGCACCACGCGTGGCGCTACCAAGACCAACCGAACCATCAAGCCCGCTGTAATCACACTCGCAATAAACCCAATTCGAACCCGTGAATTCTGTGCTTTCTCACTGATCTACTCGGCGGTCACATTTATATAAATTTGGTGGGACGAACACACAACTTCTCTGAGCTAGCCGCACGAGTCCCGTAGCGAGTAGACATACAAAATCAGTTCGTTACATGTTCGTGTGTTCGTCGTTGGTGGTAGTGTTCGCGTTCAAATTTCATAGAAATTTGTTTGACGTTTTGTTTGACAAAAATAGAAACGATTGCCTGTGTTCGTGAAAATGTTCTTCGAACAAATTCAACTGTGAATGACCTGCTTTATAGTTCTAGACAGGCCGCTTGAGTGGCACAAGTAATTTAAGGATTCCTAGGAGATCGGCCCGGCGAAGCTACGCTTCGGTTTTGTAAGTTATTTTCCTCTTCACGTGGTTGATGCTCTTGCTGAAGTAATAAAAAAATATCGAGTTAAAGACGCTTTATTTAATATTCTGAGTACTTATAATTTTATCAAAATCGGAGGACCGCATTCTGTAACTGTCAAACGACGGAACCTGACAAATACATTCTTAAAGAATTGCAGGGGTATTTAAAGGTTCGCGAGCCGAAGCAAGCGTAGGTGTTACTACGAAAGAAATAGTTCTTTCTGTTGTTCATCTACGTTCATTTTTCTAAACTGCCAACTTCCTAGGCCGTCGAACTCCAATATATGGGTGTGATATTTCCTAAATATGTAAAATTATCAATTAATTTATGCGAAATGAGTAATATAATAAAATCTTACCACAAAGTAGGTCTGTGTGTTATTGTCAACAGCGTAATTCCCATGCCTTTAGCGATTTCATATATCGAGCTTTCAACATCTATAGATACCGCGCTTGTACATTCATCAAGTAGGGCGTAACGTGGCCTGAAAGGAAAACAGCATGTATCAGAGAACGTCATTAGTGCACCGCAACTACAAGTACACCGCACAAACACAATGTAATTTCTAAACTCGTGTGTCAAAGCACCGCATCAAAAAATGATGCGGTGTTTTTTAACTCTTTTCTGTTGTGAGTTTTTTGTATGAGGTGTGCAAAATGAGAAACTTGACATAGTAGACTTTTACTTATGTATGTGTGGGACCACCGCTTGTACTGTGTAGGCAAAAAAACCCTTACATTTTTCTTTACAAGTGATTTTGTGATGATGCATGGTTTTAATTTTTTGCTTTGGTAATACTCTAGTTAAGGGACCCCCGAAATTCACCGAAAAATTATCCTTGATGGACAGCGATTTCTTAAGAACTCTCATGACCATGGATGACCAACATGTGTACATATTTTTATTATGATAAGAAGAAGAAATCGCGGTCCAAGGAGGATTATTTATTTTAACCTTTATTAAATTCTTGACAACCCAAAACCAAACATCAAAATTAAATTTGTTTTACTCAGCGACACAACAATCCATATTCAGCATATTTGACTCTCCCATTGGCTTTGTAATCCAAGCACCAAAAAATAGTTTCCGAGATCTCAGCGTTCATACGGACGGACAGACGGACATGGCTAGTTCGACTCGGCTAGTGATGCTGATCAAGAATATACATACTTTATATAGGGTCGGAAACGCTTCCTTCTCCCTGTTACATAATGAATTTTGCACGAATACAATATACCCTTTTACTCTACGTGTAACGGGTATAATGAGACAGAAGCTTGTAATCCAGTGCCTCTAGTATCAAATGATTTTTATAGCAACCGAATTAGGTTTAATTAATTTTATAGCATCCCACTAAAATTTAATTATTTTACTTATAAATACCTAAAAAGCATACCTATCTTTTAGAGCAAAATACGCAACTTTGAAATTCAATTACAAAAGAACCATGGCTGACCGCCAAGTTCTGATTGCATGTAAATTCTTAAGAAATTGCGGTCCAACGAGGATAATCTTTTCGCAAATTTCTGGGGTGAGTCCCCTAAACTAGAGTATTACCCTTAGCAAACTGTGCTAATACTGCCTTTTTTGCCATTTGTCAAACAACTTTCTTGACAGTCCTAAAAATTACAAGTTTTTGTGTTTGAGTATTATAGATGTAGTTTAAATAAATTTTAAAGCTTTAAGTTAATTTTTAATTTTCCTTACTTATGGTAAAACAAGCGAGCTATTGCCATACGTTGTTTTTCACCTCCAGATAATATATCCTTCCAGTCACGAACAACGTCAAAACTGTCACTGAAATTAAATTATTAATTGTATTCACAAATTATTATTATTATTAAAAAATTGATTGTTTACCGTTGGGCGATGTGTTCTAGGCTAACCAACTTTAAAATGGATCTTAATTCATTTTCAGTTATTTGTTTGCGTTTCATATCATCCCGCGTGTCGGGGTATATTATTTGATCACATAGGCTTCCAATTGACATATATGGACGTTGTGGAATGTAAAACATACATGGAACATCTTTTACAGGTCGTGGTATTTGCAATTCTCCGGCGTATATGGGCCAAAGCCCACTTAGTATTCTGAACAAGCTGGATTTTCCGCATCCATTCGGTCCTGTTATTAACAAATGCACACCAGGTTCTATGCATAATGTAAGTTTTGGTACAACTATATCACAGTTGGGTGTCACTACTGGCACTGCACGTAGGTTTATTGACATATTTTCCGGATCATCCGAATAAATAATGCGGCCTTTTGCAATTGGTTTACCATTCCGGAACTCAATAATACCATTTGACTGATCGCTTTCCATTACACTCGTCTTGCAATAGACTCCCTGGGCAGTTTCCTCAAACACATCCATCATGCCAGCCACCCGATATGTGTAACCAGCCAGCGACACGATTTCCTTGTAAGAAGACATTAATCGCTCAATCGCGTCTGCTGCAGAAATTAGTAAATTTCTAGCTGTAGTTAAATATTGAGTACGTTCGCTAACTCGTGACTCCGTGATGGCCGTGTCGCGAGTTGTTGCAGATCCTACGTCACTGCCTGTCAGAATTGGAAGTGACACCATAATCATTCCAGTACCGGACCAAACATATTTCATAAAAAATTGTTCAAGCATAATAAACCAAAGTTTTTGGTTAAAAATGGTAGTCATTTGGTTTACAAGACGATTGTATGCCTGCCGTAGCTGCTGCATCTCCACCTAAATATAAAATTAAAAAATTGTATTTTAATATTTAGAGGTCTGTAGTTTGAAATACTTTTTCCTGCCATTGGTTTTTTAACTAGTTAAATCTAAAAAATCGTACATTAAAATCTAATATAACCGAAAATTCTATTTCGTAATTTTTTATACAATCTGTTGTTAGCAAAACGAATTGTATTTATTATAATTTTAGTAGCGGTGAAAGGGCCCTAGTAGGAGGAAAAGTTTGGTTAGACATAGCAGCTATAAATAAAGAGCCATTAGAATGAGACAGGTATCATCGGAAAGGCTGTTATTTTGGCTATAACTTTTTCCTACATCATTATACCCGTTACTCGTAGGGTAAAAGGGTATATTGTATTCGTGCAAAAGTATGTAACAGCTAGAAGGAAGCGTTTCCGACCCCATAAAGTATATATATTCTTGATCAGGATCACTAGCCGAGTCAATATAGCCATGTCCTTCTGTCCGTCTGTCTGTCTGTCTGTATGAACGCTGAGATCTCGCAAACTATAAAAGTTAGAGGATTCGCATTTTGCATGCAGATTCTAGGAGTTCCTACGCAGCGCAAGTTTGTTTTAAAAGGGTGCCACGCCCCCTCTAACGCCCACAATAGCTATAAACTATTTTCAAAATTTAAATATTTCGGAAAAGTAAAAATGCAGTTTTGTTGTGCTTATCAATACCTATCGAAATGTAGAAGAAATTTTTTTAATCGGACCATTCGTTAAAAAGTTATGGCTGATCAAAGTTTATATCTCCCTCGCACTCCCTTTAGCTGAGTAACGGGTATCTGATAGTCGGGGCACCCGACTATAGCGTTCTCTTTTGTTTTGAACTCAATTGCAAAGCCTTCGAGAAACGTTGCAAAATGTCAACATACTTTTGAAACCAGTATAGCCCCAGTACTGGGGTAATGACAGTACGAAACTTACTTTCGCTGTTAACGGTATAGGGTAAAAGACGTAATTTTTTAAACATTTTTTTTAACTCTTTGGCCACCAATCTTTTGATCTAAAATGAAATAGAATTTTGTGATTTTTTTAACCCTTTCCCATGATATAAAAATGCGGCTATAGCTTTATGACTCGGAGGTCCACATCTTTGTAAGTTTATTATTTGTATACCCTTGCAGAGGGTACTATGATTTCAGATAATTCCTAGTAATCACTAATTTTCCGATGGTTCCTATGGCAGCTATATGATATAGTAGTTCGATATTGATCAAATTAAAATCGAAATTCGAAAACATTTATAAAAGTTCATATCCCAGAGTAGAAGAGAAAACAATAAAAACCAACGAAGCAATAATTTATTTCATATTATATTCCCATTAATTTTCCGATCGTTGCTATGGCAGCTATATGATATAGTCGTCCGATTTTAAAAAATTTGTATTCGAAATTCAGAATAAGATAAAAAATGGTATTTCCAAAAGTAGGAGGTGTTATGTTCAAAAACACCCATAATATAATTTTTATACCCTTGCAGAGGGTATTATGATTTCAGTCAGAAGTTTGCAAAGCATATATATATATATATTCTTGATCAGTATCACTAGACGAGTCGATCTAGCCATGTCCGTCTGTCCGTCCGTCTGTCCGTCTTTTTCCACGCAAACTAGTCTCTCAGTCTTAAAGCTATCGGGCTAAAACTTTCCCAAAAGTCTTATATCTATTGCAGGTAGTATATAAGTCGGAACGAGCCGGATCGGACAACTATATCATATAGCTCCCATAGGAATAATCGGGGAAAAAAATGTAAAACAAGAAAGGAAGCTAGCTTCGGCCAGCCGAAGCTTATATACCCTTGCAGATAATAATAACTGAAATGAGGTAAAAACTTAATTCGTTTAAATACCATAGTTCAAAAATTATGGTTGAACATTTTAAATTTAAATGTATATATTAGCTCCTATGTGAGCAAAAGTAAACAAACAAAAACTTGTGATATCAAATAAAAACACTTCTTTACGAGGTAAAAAAACGAGTGACAAAAGTTCTGATATCAAAATTTGTGACGAAAAATTATTACACTCGTTATTAAATGCACTTTCTAAAATTTTCTCTCAAAACAAAATTTATCAGAAAATTGTAGAAAGTGTATTTAATGACGAGTGTAATAATTTTCGAGTGACGATCGCCCCTTCATCATCAGGGGCGATTTACCTTGTTAAGAGGTGTTTTTATTTGATACAACATAGATGTCCTAGGAAGGATAGATAAATTAATAACAAAATAAAACAAAATTTATCATTCTGTAATTTTTAATTTAATAGAAATGATCTGCAAGGGTATATAAGCTTCGGCTTGCCGAAGTTAGCTTCCTTTATTGTTTTAAAATATTGTCAGTACATTTTGGGTGATTGGTGCTCTCAATGCTCTCAATAGAATTCTACACGAATTACATATATTTTCATGATTGCATTTGATTCAGACAGCATTTTTCAACCTTTTGATAACTGGAAAATCAAAAGACACACTCACCTTATGACCGCCGTAAAAGGCGATTTCTTCTGCATTTGTTATTATGCGGGAGTGAATGTGTCTAAGGTACCCATATCTGTTGGCCTCTTCCGATACCAACTGTCCAAACTTCGGTGATACGACTCGTAATATGTGGGCTGTAAGTGCGATTACACCAACTGACAAAGCAGGTCCTGCATTTTAGAATGAAATATTCAGTTATACATGAAACATATTCGTAAAAAATTAATTAACCCGTTAGAATGTTCGCTTTCATTTTTCTAGAAGATCTCATCAATGCCAAGCCAATAAGCATCAAATCGAAGCATGGTTTAGTCAAGCTACTATACAAGTGAGCTACAGAGCTAGCGAACACGTTAATATCTTCGGTAAGTCTATAAGAAAGCTAACTGTATTACAAATTCTTTTACTTTTTAAACATATATTGTTAGAAATCTTAGAACTCACCTATGATCCGCATTTTCAATGCGACCGTCCAAATTCGAAACTCTATAGTAATTTTGATTTTTAAAATAAAGCCGATATGAGTGACGCACCAGTCGGGTTCTACATAAAAAAAACAAATTGTATAATTTCTTATGTACTTAAATATGTTACTTACCGGAAAGCCAGAGCGAGTTTACTTTCAAGAAATCGTATCATAGAGTTAACAAATGTAGCAGGGATAGCGATTCCAAACCATTTGAGCAACACAAGAGCGAATTGTTTAATGTCCTTCCGTACTATAAATTTAACAAGAGCCCCCTCCAAAGCAGCCACATAAATACTAAGAAATGTGCGAGAAATCAGGCAAAACGTATGAATGCTTAGCAATCCAGTTTCATAACATAAGGTTTGCGGGATCATTATTTTTGCCAGCATTTTCAGTTGTTTTATAAACTCCTTGTTTAGTCCGGGCTCAATAAAATTATTGTTAGATTTTTTTTTTAGCTGCTGAGCGACCAACAACTTTTCAGCCTCTGCGAGTTTTAAATCCTCTTCCGAACTATCTGTTTCCGATGGCGTAAGTGCCCCATTGTTAACTTTGGATTTTCCTTTTTGAGTCTTTTCGCTAGATGTAGTACGTGCTTCTTTTACGTAAGGAATAGTCACCTTGATTGTAAGTGCTAGTATTGCACTTGTCACAAGAGCATAGCTAAAAGCGTGTTTTGTAAGCCCATTATGTTCACATTTTTCAGCAATACGATCAACATATTTGGATAGAACACTCATTATTGTACAAAATTGTATTATCCTGGGACGATTGGTTTCGATCGATGACCAAAATCAAGAGAAAATAAGGCTGAAAAATAGAATTATTACATTATTATTATTTCCGGTCCCATGAAGTATATATATTCTTGATCAGCCTCACTAGACAATTCGATCTAGCCATGTGCGTCTGTCCGTCCGTTTCTACGCAAACTAGTCTCTCAGTTTTTGAGCTATCGAGAGGAAACTTTCCCAAAAGTCTTCTTTCTATTTCACATAGTATATAAGTCGAAACCGCCGGATCGGAAAACAATATCTTACAGCTCCCATAGGAAGGATTGAAAAACAAGAAAGGAAGCTAGCTTCGGCCAGCCGAAGCTTATATACCTTTGCAGTTATAATAAGTACCCTAAGTTTCGTTGCAGTTCCTGGAATCCAAATATATTTTTATACCCGTTACTCGTAGAGTAAAAGGGTATATCGTATTCGTGCAAAAGTATGTAACAGGTAGAAGGAAGCTTTTCCGACCCTATAAAGTATATATATTCTTGATCAGAATCACTAGCCGAGTCGATCTAGCCATGCCCGTCTGTCCGTCCGGATGAACGTTGAGATCTCGGAAACTGCAAAAGCTAGAATATTGGGATTACCAACACATATTCTTGGGCTTCCTACGCAGCGCAAGTTTATTTCAACCGACCGCCACGCCCCCTCTAACGCCCACAATCTCCAATAGTCGCCCACAAACGATACTAAAATGTGTCTGGCGCCCAAATTTTTTTGGTTGTGTTTAGTTAGACCTATCGAAATGTAGAAGAAATTTTTTTAATCGGACCATTCGTTAAAAAGTTATGCCTGATCAAAGTTTATATCTCCATCTCCCACGCACTCCCTTAAGCCGAGTGCAACTTTTTTCCTGGGGCTTAAAACAAAAATGTTTTGATGAAAATTTGTTCCCCAATCAAAATTAATAATAACTGCAAAAAAAAAAATTTCAAAATATTTTTCCTTGTATTTTTTATGATTTTTTGAATGGAGACATCTCAGTAAAAATTTGTATAAAAAGGAGGAAAAAGCGGCTAAAATTGTATTTTTTAGCTATTTTTAAAATACAATTTAAAAAATACAAGGAAAAATATTTGGAATTTTTTTTACTATATTATTATATTATATTGTACGGTTGATTTCGCTTGTAAAATACAATTTAAAAATTTGATTTTTATGTTTTTGAGCCAGTGTGACCGAAAAATAACGCACGGATATTACCAAATTAATCAACACTGGACCATCAAGAAATAATTGACTGAAAATAGTATTTTTTTGGGCCAGTTTTTGTTAGGTTGAACTAGCCCTTAATAGGAATGATCTGCAAGGGTATATAAGCTTCGGATGGCCAAAGCTAGCGACCTTTTTTGTACTTTTTACCACCTCTAAAGTCCTTTTTAATTGTTCAATGGGAGCAATAATTGTTTTTGCCTTACTTTAGTAGACATTTCAAATTAAAGTCTATTGAAATCTTTCTTCCACAGTGCAAGCAAAGAAGCATTTGCAAAATTTGAGGTTATGATCTAAAAAACTAAATTTCTCCAAGAATCTTAAAATGTGTATTTTCTGACTACGTTTATTTTAAAGAGAATTCCTTACTTTTTAATTCCCAAAGGTTTGATTGATTAACTCCGCTGAACTCGCTTTGTATCTCTATTTAAAAATTAGTTTTCTTTAAAAATGTTTGAGTTATACCGGTCACAAAAATACTACTACAAGAAAACCATGATTTATTTAGAATATTTAATTATACAAATACTTAGTGCACACTACCAGCATTGCGTCGAATTTTTGAGGCGTCAGAATGCAACATACAACAGCTGATATAACAGCTGTAACTTAGCAGAGGCGCCCTCTATTGAAATTCCTAAAACGTAACATTGAAGATTGATCTTCTGTTGAAGTATTCTATAAAACACATTTTTAGTTAAACGACTTTTTGGCAAAAGAAGTGGTCAAATTCCCCATAGTGAGCTGGTCTGGAATATCATACTAAAAGGACAAGTCGAAATACGTATGTAATAGTTTAAAAGTTATGAGCCTCCAAGACGACCAACTCAAAGCAGGTAGGGATGGTACATAAAACTTTAAACGCGTCTTCTGGAAAACTACATTTTTTATCACTCGCAGAGTAAAGGGTATATTGTATTCGGGGAAAAGTCCGTCTGTCTGTACGTGTGAAAACTGAGATTTAGATTCCTTAGCTGCCTATACAGCGCAAGTTTATCACGCCGATGTACCACGCCCACTCTAACGCCCATAACCCGCGAAAATCTGTGGCGCCCACAGTTTTGAAGCTAGATTACAATTTTTAATGAAAATGTATTTGTTTTCCTATTTTTAGGTTTTATTTCTCAGAATCCTTGTGTTGTGGATACTATTCGTGAACATACTTTAAAATTCATCGAGGTAAATTTGTGCTGTAACACAGTGTAATTAATTTTCAAAACTAAATTCCTTTGGTTTTCCTGATATATAATAATTGCTTTTTATACCCTTTCAGGGGTATTATAATTTCAGTCAGAAGTTTGCAACGCAGTGAAGGAGACGTTTCGAAGTATATGTATTCTTGATAAGCACCAATAGCCGAATCCATCTAGCCATTTCCGTCTGTCCGTTTCTATGCGAACTAGTCTCTCAGTTTTAAAACTATCGCGATGAAACGTTCCCAAAAGTCTTCTTTCTATTGCAGGTAGTACATATGTCGGAACGAGCCGGATCGGACCACTATATCTTATGGCTCCCATAGGAATAATCTCAAAAAATATATAAAAATACATTGTAACGTTGTAGAAAGTAGGCATTCGATTTTTGACAATTTAATATCAACATTTTTAATAGGCATAATATATTTGGAATCCCAGGAACAGCACCGATCGAGTGAGGACTCAACTTTGAGTACTCATTCTTTCTTGTTATATTCTATAATTTTTTTTTTAAAAATTAGGGTTTGAACAATAAAATGTAAACCGAAGTGATTACTTATGATGGATAAGTATAAAGTTTATTATATTACTACCATCAATGTATAGGGGAAATTACCTAGGAAACCTTATTATGAAACACAAGTAATATTTCCCTTTACTCGATTTGGCTCTTTTGTAAATGTTATATTTGCAATGAGCAATTCTCGAAATACGATTTTCCGACACAAAATTCAAGTCCGTATTCGCCGCGCTTTGTAACCAAACTAGTTAGTAAGGCTTTTAAAAAGTATTTTCGCAATAGAATTACGTTGAAGTTGATAGGTCCCCAAATTATTTGATAAGACCCACACTCTGTAGCCCTTGCGGATATCTAAAAATAATACTCACAAGATTTTCGAATTTAAAATGTTTATAAAGTATTCTGTGTAAGAAAAATATATTTTCCAATTAGAGAAACACTTATATACAAATATAATATATATTTTGAAACATGAAAGGCCAAATATTAAGTAATAGCTCCAGAAAAAGTGAGATAACAGAATTATTAATCTAAAAACTGTTTTGGTGGATTAGATTAGCAATATAATCACGCATATTGCACCTTGTACCTACACAAAACCATATAGGAAGTAAAAGAATGAAATAGAATCGTTGAATGTATTGCTGCAATGACGTGCGAATATAGTAAAATAGTTTAAAATATAGGGGAGAAGTCTGTAAAATGGGACACCGCATTTTCTCAAAACTTGTCCACAAAAAAATTGTTTTACCCGTTACTCGTAGAGTAAAAGTATGTAACAGGTAGAAGGACGCCTTTCCGACCCTATAAAGTATATATATTCTTGATCAGGATCACTAGATGAGTCGATCTAGCCATGTCCGTCTGTCTGTCTGTATGAACGCGTAGATCTCGGAAACTACAAAAGCTAGAAAGTTGGGATTACCAACTTTCAACGCAGCGCAAGTTTATTTCAGCCGAGCGCCACGCGCCCTCTAACGCCCACAATAGCTATAAACGATTTTACAAAATTTAAATATTTCGGAAAAGTAAAATTTTTTAAATCGGACCATTCGTTAAAAAGTTATGTGTGATCAAAGTTTTATATCTCCATCTCCCTCGCACTCCCTTAGCTGAGTAACGGGTATCTGACAGTCGGGGCACCCGACTATAGCGTTCTCTCTTGTTTTTAATTTTTAAAATGTTGAATTATATCTATTAATTGTAGAATTACATACTGTACGTACATATGTTATTTGTTTTGTCAATAGCTATTGCCGCGTGAAAAATGTTAAATTCCGTCCATGCATTCAAAAGTTATGAGCAAATAATAAAAAATTCGCTAGATACTGCGATTTCAGACAGTCGCTTTGCTGCTTGCATATCTCTATCTCACTGGATCGTGTAGCCATGGTTGCCTTATTTGGCCCCTTTGATCCAAATCTGGCTCTTTTTTTTCGCGTTGGCTCTTTGGCCCATTTTTATTGAAATTGGCTCTTTTTTGCTAATAGCGATAAAAAAGATTTTGCAATTTCACATTTGTAAACATTTATAAACTCTTTGTAAAATAAAGAGGAGGCTTTTTTCAGATTAACACAGGGTCGTCCAAATAATATAAAAGAAACCCATGGTTGAAAGAGTTTAGATTAGTTCGCGGAAGTTTACAGACTAAAGGACTTTGGAACATCGTTATCTCCATAATGGCTTGATAGCTAAACGGTTTCTATTGGGAACAATTAAACGCATGGGATTTGTTGATATAATTAATTAAACTAAAGAAACTTTTGAATCGTTATGCGGACGACTAAGCTAAAAAATGAATTTATGGGCCGGTTAAATTGAAATCATATCCGAGTCGATCTAGCCATGTCCGTCTGGCCGTCCGTTCGTCCGTTTGTCTGTTCGTCTGTCCGTGTGTCGCTTAGGATTTTTTTTCGCGTTAGCTTTTTGGCCCATTTTTATTGAATGCGGCTCGTTTTTGCTAATAGCGATAAAAAATATTTTAAACTTGAAAAAAACGAATTCATTTTTTTTTATTACGGAATTTTTTTTTGTTAATGTTAAAAGAAAAATGTTTTGTTATGTTTTTGTTTATGTTTTAAATCAAATCAAAGTAAATAAAATTTTGGCTCAAGCGGCCACATTTTAAAGGTTTTTGTAAAAGTGTAAAGGAGATATTGTTTTGATTAGTTTTGACCAGTTTTGGCGTAATGAAGTTTTTTTTCTTAGACATGATTGGAGATTCGAGCCTGCGCATTTTTACCTCTTCTTCCTGAACATCGTCATAATCGGTATTATTTTAACTTATTTTGCCATCACTTAAATTTGTGTCACTTAATTTTGAAAATGCATCTGAAGGCGCCAGGGCATGGGTAATGCAAAATCGTTCACTTAAAGTAGTTTTAAAACAACTTTCCCTGTTTCGGTAAATTTCTACGTTTTTATTAAAATTTTTTTTTTTAATTCAAAATAGTCCTTGTGAAGGCGCGATATTGATTTTAGAATGTGGTGGAAAGGGCGGATATTGATTCCAAATGGCAATCAGCATATTGCCACTTTTTTTTGTTCCATAAAGGACACTAGAAAGTACGGTCCTTTTCGTTGGGAAGTCCGATGTGGGTATTTCAGATATAAGTTTCTCAACCAAAAACATTTCGTCATTTTTCTCCATTTTTAGATTCATATTGAATGATATCAGAGAGTTGACAAAGTTGGAGAGGGGGAAAACGATATTTTTAAAAAATGTTCTGGCTGGCCTACAGGTCGTATGGTTTTAAAGGAAACTTTGAGGATGTTTCGCAAGGATACATTTTTTGCAGACATTAATTTACTATATGAAGGGGTGAGAATAAGATTTCATTTTTTTGGACCGCCCTAATGTACATACAAAGCTACAAACAAACATACAAACAAACATTCTCGTGAAGTTGTTGACCGATTTTTATAAACCATACCTCATTTTGTTGGTTGTTTTATGCACTTTTAGAAAACAAATTAAAGCCCCCTGAAAGCGGGACTCTAAAAGGACTTTTGGTACCAAGAGGACAACGATCATAAACATTGCGCCCACAAAACAAAGCTTTTGTGTGTAAAACAGCTACATTCGCTATCACAATAGTAGATGTCAATCCCGTAAAGCATTTTTGGGATGTCCTGGAGGGCAGGACTCGTCTTCACACCCTTACAGCCAAGGATATGGTGTAAAAAGTCAATGTTGAGGAGTGGAATCAACTAACGGTGAAGGATGCAAGGACATTGGTCCAATCGATGCCAAATATGTTCACTGATGTTATAAAACATAAAGGGTATCAAACTCCGTACTAAACTCGACGTACTTTGCCCAAAATATGGCTTTTTCTAATACTATATACATTTGTACGCATACTTTTTCTGAGGCGAAATGCGGCCATTTTGCACATTTTTGTTTATATTAGGAAAAGTATAAGTGCTAGAAATTAATGAGTTACGTCAAATTAAAGCTTAATATGTGTACTAAATGTTAAAATTATAATGAAATTTTTTAGATTTTTTTTAACATGTTTTTTGTAACATTAAAGTGGTCGGAAATTTTTGTACGCATACTTTTTCTGCCTAGTGTACATATTCACCCTTTGTGGACTACTACACAGAACTTTAATCAGCGGACTGAATTACTTTCATTACAACATTCATTTGTATATGCATACATACAATGTACATATTAACTTCAAATGTTTATACTTGCATATATGTACATATATAAGTACACGTACATATATGTAAGTATGTATGTCCATCATCACTTTCATAAACGTACATATGGAAGTTCAAAACTCAAATCCTTTTAAAAATACTTAAAGAATATGTACATACATACATACATACATATGCACAATTGGGGCTCCAGTGAATCTTAAATTTATTTACGTTCAATGTAAGCAGCAAACAATATACATACACACATTGACTTGCAAATCCTTTTTTTATTGCAAACATTAGTTTGTTTTCTAAAAAACTATATCCGATTTACTGCTGTTTTTTTATTTGTACTATGTAAAACAAAAGCATTTTCCGTTGGAAGGCATGGCATGCACGTTTAACAACTTATTATTGCGACTGAACTACACAAGAGCTTTAAGCTTAATGTGTTTAATCTAAGTACATACATATGTATGTACATATGGATGTATGAACAAACGTTTAATAAAGTGAAACTATGTACATGTATGTACATATGTATGTACGTACTGACACAAATGTGCATGGCTCTGGCTGTTTGGATACATTTTATTTTGTAATGCATGTCGAGACAATGGTTACCCTGCAGATCCACAATTCACCATTCCACAAATGCATTGTACATACATACAGTGAATCCCATTAATATTCGGTTTTTTTTTTTTTCAACTTCAAACGTGAATAAAAGGTTTAAAACTAATAAAACCAAAAATTTTAAAAATGCAGAAATAAAGCTTATTTTATTACCTTTTCATAGATATAAATATGTTAATACTTTTTTCTTTTAATTTAAAGGAGAAACATGCATAAACAAAAAAAGCCGAAAATTGGGGCAACATTAATATTCGGTTTTTTCGTTTTTGTACTAAAAATCACAAAATTTATTAAGGAAATAAACTTAATTTGACATTTGAAATGCTAGCCATTATTGTCTATCGTGTTCTTTAAATATTTTAGCATACTTTGAAATTTTTTTTTTCATATTTTGGGCCAGTTTTACCAACTTAAAAAAAGGATGGTCAGGATAAAGTCAAAAAAGTTAACAAAGGTACAAAAAATTGTATATTTTTTTTGTAGAATGGACTGCTAAACCATTCACCTACCACTAGAAATCCGTTTCAGCACAATCCTTTCATCCTGCCACCAAAAATGGGTAGGTAGAAAAGCAGAGTCGCTCGGAAATGCATTTTTCCTTAAGTTTTGTATGGAATCAAGCAGCAAAACGCTTCATCTAAGCGACTCTCCTTTTCTATTTCCCATTCTTGGTGGCAGGATGAAAGGATTGTGCTGAAACGGATTTCTAGTGGTAGGTGAATGGTTTAGCAGTCCATTCTACAAAAAAAATATACAATTTTTTGTACCTTTGTTAACTTTTTTGACTTTATCCTGACCATCCTTTTTTTAAGTTGGTAAAACTGGCCCAAAATATGAAAAAAAAAATTTCAAAGTATGCTAAAATATTTAAAGAACACGATAGACAATAATGGCTAGCATTTCAAATGTCAAATTAAGTTTATTTCCTTAATAAATTTTGTGATTTTTAGTACAAAAACGAAAAAACCGAATATTAATGTTGCCCCAATTTTCGGCTTTTTTTGTTTATGCATGTTTCTCCTTTAAATTAAAAGAAAAAAGTATTAACATATTTATATCTATGAAAAGGTAATAAAATAAGCTTTATTTCTGCATTTTTAAAATTTTTGGTTTTATTAGTTTTAAACCTTTTATTCACGTTTGAAGTTGAAAAAAAAAAAACCGAATATTAATGGGATACACTGTATATCACTCTTCTAGTAAATGAGCGGTACGTACATGCATACATATATACATAAATATTGGCATTTATCACCACTATCGCATCCAATATTCCTAATAACCCACGCCCCCTGCGCATAGCCGTTTAAATTTGTAGGAGCGCAAACATATGGTGCAAGCTGTTCACATTGGCCGCCGTTGTTGCAAAAGCAGCTGAAAGCGGGAGGAAAAAAAACCAACGACTTTATTGGGATTGGCTTCGTCTAAATGCGGCTTGGAGACGCTGTTCCTAGAATAAAGAAGATATGACCAACAGAGAAATTTTTGCTGTTACCGCAGTAATTTAAATGGTGAAGCCTGCCGCCAAATCGAACTGACCACTTAAGCAAATATGGCAGCACCAACAAAGTATTATACTCTACGTAAAAGAAGCCACTTGAGACAAAACCAGCGAAGCAGCAACAGAAAGTTTTTTTCAAGCTCTCTAAATTTGATTTAAATAAAGACCGCTTCATAAATTTGTCAACCTTAAACTGTTTCGCCTATTATTAATATCGGTGCCTCAACATTGCCTTTTATTATAAACCAGGGGTGCTCAAAACTGCCACAAGGCAGTGCATTTACAAACACAATTAAAAGAAAATCACACGCACGCGAATTACGACTCACACACAGTCATGAAAAAGACAACAACACTTTGCATTGTGAGTTGAGGAAAAAAAAAAGTTCAATGGAATTGTTGTTGGCTTGGCTCGTTACGGACAGCGACACAAAGAGGAACTTGCGTGTGCCTAGGAAAGCGTAGTATGTGAAACAAATACAAATTTGCCCGTGTGCCATAGGACTGAGCACCCCTGTTATAAACAATCAAAACCAAATAGCTAAAGTGATTTTGTTTTCAAATTGTCAAAAATTAACATGATACCTAAAATTAAAATTAAATTACTTTCCAAAAGTAATTATAACCAATGCAATACGTCCAAGGATTGACTTCATATTTACTTTTTGACTGGTGAAACTCTTAGCCGATGTAGTCAAGGCTTAAGCCTAGTTACTAGTCGAAAAATTTTATTCTTTTAGTGTGACCGAAGTTTTCAGAGTTCACCCGCTGTGCATGTAGCATGGTCTGGGCTAAGAAACAACATTCCATTGGTTTTTCCTTCCATTTTTAAAATGTTATTGGCACACCGCCTCTGCACAAACACAGCCAAAGATCAAATTTGTTATTCTTTGCTCAGCGGCTAAAGGTGTTTATCGGAATCAACGCGCAAAATTTTGTATTTTTTTTGTTTTTACTTACTATTTCCTGAGCTCAACTGAGTACCGTGGTGGAAAAAAGTCCCAGCTAAAGACCTTAGCTACCTATTTGCCTCTCGCTTACTCCTACGGATAGCTAGCAGTTTTCGTCGTACTGAGTAGTAGGCTTAAAGCCTAAGCGAGACGGCACGATTCGCGAGATGATAGACGCGATGTAGAAATAAAAATTTAGTTCGAGGAAAAAAAAGTAGGATCTAATTCTGGTCTGAAACTTAATATTAATCGTTTTAGGAGAGGCAGAGAGTCAGAATCTATTATAGTCAGAACATACTACTCTGAAAGGTTCATGCATGTCATAGTTAGATTTACAGTGATTTAAAATTAAGGGAATGTAATTTCTAGTTAATCTACTTGGAACAATTAGTAGTAATCTACTAGAATAAGATGGTAAAATGCGGTTTGCATACCAGTTTAGGCAAAAAGTAAAAAGTTATTTTGTACGGATTCGATTCGGTCAATATGAACCCCGTATTGGGGACTTCAGACGGGTGATCCGTACTCAAGTATCGGCCGGACGAACGATATGAATAAAGTCTTATTAATATGAGGATCATCAAATTTCTTAGTCCACCTTTTAATAAAGCCAAGCGTACCCCTAGCTTTATTTACCATGGATGAAATGTGATCAGTAAACTTTAGTCTGGGGTCTATTCTGTCCAGAACGGTCTCACTCAGCGTATAAATCGCATATTGAGGAGTAACACAATAAAAAGTCATCACCATACACTTCGAGCCATTTAAATTCAGGGAATTGTCGTAGCACCATGTTTGAAAACTATTTAAATCGGATTGTAAGACAGACTGGCAAGAGGCATCCTTGTACTGCAGGCATAATTTCACATCATCACGTCTTTTATAAATAAAGTAAAAAGTAGCGGCCCCAAGTGGCTTCCTTGTGGGACACCTGGAGTATACAAGAAAGATAATTATTAAAAAGTACCCTTTGTGTCCTGCCGTTTAAATAATTTAAGATCCGTCTTAAAAGATCAACTGGGAACCCAATCAAATCGAGTTTTCTAACCCGAAGTAGGTGATTTACGGAGTCAAATGCTATACTGAAGTCAGTATGACGTCTATCTGAGCTTCAAAAGGTTAATGGTTGTTGATCTACGTTTCATAAAACAAAGTTAACATGGAGATATAAACTGACCTACATAGGTGCTGCAAATGAAAGTCGGCCTTCCGAAAACAAAGTAGTCACTTAGTAGACTTCTCTGAAATTTCACAGTACCAGTGTCTTAGAGCCCTGCATGAATCAACAGTTTTCGAGTCATTTTATGTTTCGAAACATTTTTACAGTAAGATTCAAATGATTCGAAACTTCTACAACAGTGTGATACTGACGATTCGGTCTCCAAACGTGACTTATAAATAAAAGCTGTAATAGATCATTTTGAATTGGCAAGTTTGGAAATTAAACAAAATTGAATTTTAATTTATGGTTTTTACAAATATTTTATTTTATGGTGTTTCACTAAAATTAAGATTGCTGTTCAAAAGCATAATTTCATTAACCAAGCTCGGATTGTTCACTATCGTGCTCCTTTTTTCCCTCAGCAACTGTCTTGCTCGTGAAAATGCCCTCTCCGATGAGGCGCTACTTGCGGGTATGGCCACAACTTGTTGAGACAGCTTATATAGGGACAGATGTTGCGATTTGCTGCTTTTCCACCACGTCAAAACATTAAATTCGCTGGTATATGGAACTTCCCTGATTATGTATAGATTGATTTCATTATTGACTCTATTCTATTTATTATTGCGGTTTGGTTGTGGACTATATTCCATGAAAATGTGTTCTATATCGGCTTCAACGCCAGCATAGTTGGTACTATCTAGGTACTGCTTCATCATTCCCTTACAGATTTCCATTGTTTCCTTTTTATCTTGTTCGCTGAATTTTATCATTTAATTTGTTGGGGGAAAAAACAATGGGCCAACTTGTGAAATTTTGTAATGTATGGAGAGACCACATTGTCCAAAGCATGCTTCAAAAATGTTTTGATTTTTTCAGCGATTTCTGTAGTTGTTGCGTTGTCGCTACAAGATTTTTTTAGTTTACCAATATATGGTATTACGAAATGCAGAGTAGGGTATAATTCTCCCTCAAATACACTAGAAATTTCTTCAAAGCGCGTTTAAACTTTAACTATTGAGCTTAGATCTCTCAAGTTAAGGTCCATAATCCTCTCAAATTCATTTTTCCGGACTTATATAAACGTTAATTCATGCCAGTTTTCTTCAATAGATTTGAGGGTATAAAATATCGTATTCCATATGGCACACACATTTTTGAAGCAGGAGTTTAAATTTACATTTTCTCCTGACTTCTTAAAATATTTTACGAGTTTACTCGATTTGGATAATAGTAGCTCTAATTCAGGGTGGATCTTGAACGCTTTTTCAATTATGTTGTTCAATAGGTTGTTCATACAGAATATGAGATCCTCGACCGGTGATCGTAACAGTTTTTTCTATAGCAAGGTTGAACTTCTTAAGGCAGGACGCTTCTTTACTGCGTACTCTGGAGCCTAGGAGTTAATATATAAAATAAATAATTTCTTACTAACTGTATATATTGGGTTGGCAAGAAAGTTATGTCGATTTTTTTCAATATTTTCAAAGATGATTTATTTATATCAGTACTAATTAATCAATTATGTATTGGCCGTTTTGTTCGACCACTAATGACCATCTGCATAATTCCGCGCTCGAAAAACTTTTGGTCTTTTCCAGCAAAGAATCGAGACAAGTGGTTTTCGACAGCCTCATCTGAATCAAAGTTTTTACCATTCAAAGAGTTTTGAAGAGAGCGAAACAAATGGTAATCTGAAGGTGCTAAGTCCGGACTATAAGGTGGATGTGGTAGCACTTCCCAATTCAGCTCCCTTAATTTTTGCCGAGTGACCAAAGATGTGTGGGGCCGGGGCCTAGCGTTGTCATGGTGCGATTAGATAGTGCCGGCTCCTTTTCTTTAATTTTTTCCGCCAAATTGGATAGCTGGCGACGGTACACATCTGAATTGATGGTTTCATTCCGTCCCAGCAGCTCAAAGTGCACTACACCCTTCCAATTCCACCAAACAGATAGCATAACTTTTCTCTGATGGATATCGGCCTTTGATGTGGCTTGGGCTGGCTCATCTTTCTTGCTCCATGATCTTTTTCGTTGGACATTATTGTAAACAACCCACTTTTCGTCGCCAGTAATGATCCGCTCAAAAAAGGATCGTTTTTAATCCGTTGCAGCAGAGAATAGCAGATATTTATACGCTTAGTTAGCTGAATTTCCTGTAAGTTATGCGGAACCCAAACATCGAGCTTGCTTACGTAGCCAAGTTTCTTCAAATGGTTTTCAACCGTTGTATGCGACACACTGAGCTTCTCTGACATCTCCCGCGTTGAATAACGCCGGTTTTCATCCAGCAAAGCCTGAATTTGTTCGTCAAAAACGGCCGATGGTCAACCAGAACGTGGGGCGTCTTTAACTCCAAAATCTCCAAGCCTGAATTTGGCAAACCAGCGCTGACATTGGCGATCACTCATGGCATCTTTACCATACACTTCGCACAATTTTTCGCGAGCTTCGACAGCTTTTTTTCCTTTTCGGAAGTAAAAAAAGCAAATTATGCCGAAAATGCTCAAAGTAAGCATTTTAAGCATTTTCCTCCATGTTTAATTTGCTCTAGCTTCCACAAATGTTATCGAATAATTACCAAATTTTCATCGATAGTACCTAAGACAATAATCTTTAAAACGATACTAAAGAGTGTGACCCTGGTGCTCGATTAGCCGTAAATAAATTAGACTAAAAACGATTACTAAAAAAACGACATGACTTTCTTGCCAACCCAATAAATACCTGTGCAGGATTCTCCGTCCATTGATATCATTGTTAACAGCCGGTTTACTAATTTGTCTTCACAAATGTAGCGCGTTGTAATGCCGAGGTATGACCTTCGGAGGAACATGTCCGTACATATATCGCATGTTATTGAAAATCCGTAGTGGTCCGATCCGGCTCGTTCCGACACATGAACTACCTGCAATAGAAAGAAGACTTTTGGGAAAGTCGCGATAGCTTTAAAACTGAGAGACTAGATCGCATAGAAACGGACAGACAGACAGGCGGACATGGCTAGATGGACTCGGCTATTGTTGCTGATCAAGAATATATATACTTTATGGGGTCGGAAACGCTTCCTTCTAAATGTTACATACTTTTCCACGAATACAATATACCCTTTTACTCTACGAGTAACGGGTATTATTATAGTTGACTGAAATTATTATAACCCCTGCGAGTGTATAAAAATCCGGGTAGCAAAAAAGGTTTACGTAAATGTATTATTTTATATTTATTTTTGCCTGGCTAGCTTATTAAAGGTAATTACATTCAAGAATACGCATACATGTTGTTTCTTTGTCAATGTGTACAAAGTAAAGGATAATTATAATTCGGAAATATTGTTGGTAAATGTTTGTCATTTCATTATTATGGGAACATATTATTCCATATAGATATAAAAATATATTTACAGGGTATCTATAATAATAGTAATGTATGGCTTCCTAACATGTCATTGACGGTTCAAAGGTGCTGCATGGAAATATTAAAACTATAACCTTATACATTTTTCCCTTAAAGTAGAAGTATTTTCATGAATACATTTATTTTTGATCATTTTAACAATAGAAAATGCAAAAGCCTTAACTAATCAGTACTATGTAATTAACGTTTATTTTTAACAGGCTGTTTTACTTATATTAAAAGCATTTTTATGTAAATGTTCCTTAATAAATATATAATCCTAATATAAATCAATAAATTTTAAAATTCTCTTTTGCCCTGGCCTACGCAAAATAAAGGAATGGGAATATCATTTGCATTGTTATGTACGTCGGCCCTTTTATATACCTTTTTAAATATTAATAAGCTTGAAAACTAATGTTTAGTCGTTTACATTGTATTTGTTTATGTGCCTTGGTGCTAACTCAAAATTAAAGAAATGTATTTTTTGCAATTACTAGCAATGTTACTTTTGTCTTTAGTGTTTAATTAAGCAAGCCCAAAAATATCATTAAATATTATTCAAAATCATTTAATTTTAATTTGAATAAATCGTTTTGTGTTTATTTATTCAAATTATTAGAAATTGGATTTTGGAAAATTTTTTAAAATATGGTATGTATTATTCTTTTAGGTAAACTTAAAAAAAGTAATCGAATAGCAACCGAATTTAAATTAGATCCCATTTAGTTTTATTTTTGCGCTAGGTTAATTACACAGGAACGGTGTGATGTATTAGGTTGCCTGTGTGACAAAAGCAATTGCAACGGATGTTAGTTGTAAGTTAAAAATAATAAACATTACAATATATAAATAAGTTTTCCCAAGGGCAATATATATTTTATGAAATCTTCAATCGGTATATGTAATTAGTTATATACATATTTACTAGGTAAATAATGGATTGTTGCGGACGAAATATACATTTATGAATGCTTGAATTGATCTATATGTTATATAAGATACATGGATTAGTGAATAAAAAATACATTTATGTAATGAGGAAAGCATAAACTTTAAACTTCCCAGCTAAGCATTAAAATCTTGTTTTTAAAAATAAATGTTAAAGTAATGAATTTCTTTTTTTGTGAGCATAAGATAATTATTTACCGAATAATAAATTGGTATACTGAAAAATCGTATATATATTGATTTAATTCTGCTTTCCGCTAGTTTTTTATATATATATCACAAGTTTGAAGATAGTAGAAAGTGGTGATTTAACTACTTTTATTGGCATAAACGGACAATCAAGACAGTGTTTGATTGATAGTGAGTTACAGAATTAAGATGGTTATGTTATGACATGCAAAGCTATGTATCTGGGACGTAAAAGAATCTAGCAGTCGATGCCGCTTACAGTCGCACCGCAACTTTTAAGACGAAGGGAAGATACAACAGCCCTTTCGGCATCTACATTGGTTCCATTTTGGGCACTATTTTGATCCTCTATGGACCGAAATCGAAGAAAACCTTGATCTGTCACAAGCATACTATCAGAAGCACTGGATGTTGTGCATGAGTTTGAAGATGCCGACGCAACAGAAGCTGATGAAGCCGTGCACAACTCGGAACGAAGCTTTCCATTATTTTGAATATGCAACTGTGGATGTATGTTTGAATGTAAAAGCGGGTCATTCGACAAATTTTTAGTTGCTGCTGCGCCGGCAAGTGACGACGTTTTGCCATTAATGGAAATAGAAGTTGGAGTGCTGTCGTCGGCAATAATGACAGAACCATTGTCGTTGTTTATCAAGTTTGTACACTCTACATTATTTCCTGATATTATATCGTCTTCCTCCTCTTCTTCATCTTCTGTATTATGATCATAAGGTAGCTGTTGTAGTTGATGCTGCCTTATGGGCATACTTTTAAACATGTCAGTTCCAGTACCACCCTGCAATCTTAGGTTCGAAGTACGTCCACTTGTTCTTTGATAATAGTGGGCTCTGTCTCTATCTGATATTCCCAACGTCTGCGCTCCATTTGCGATTATTCGTTGAGTTCCAGCAGAGGAAATTGGAGCGTCTAGAGTACGACCTGGAGCAGCTCCACCCAGAATTATTCCTCCACTCGCAATATTGCCCAGAGTGCCACTCTTGCTAACGCCGTTGAAAAACCCGCGCTCATATGAATTATAGCTAGCATATCGGCCTCCAGCTCCCCCATTTGATGAGGAGCAGGAATTGGTTGAATTTGAACTGCGGCGCTCGGGATTCTTATTTTCGTAGAAATTTCGCTCAAGCGTGCCATTACCAGTAAACTTTTTTTCACATTTTCGACCGTTCCCAATCTTCTGCCTGTCTTGAAAGCACTCACTGTTGGACTGAACATTGTGAACGGGGCGCTCAAATATGTTGAATTCATACCGCTTGTTTTCCTGCTCATGTGGCTCAGAATAACAATTGTCGTTTTGCAACAGAACCACTTGTTGCTGCGAAGATCCAGAACCTGAGGTAGAACCAACTCCATTGTTATCATACATTTCTTTTTGCATTTGTTCGGCGTTTGCACTGTTAGTGGAGCGCAAATTAAAATTCGGATTCTCGTAATGGTCTGGTGCAGCATCTGTCATGTAGTCCGTACTCATATAGGTGGGCTGCTCGTGAAAGTGCATTTGATGTGATAGATGTTGTTTCTTGAAGCTTTGAGTGGCTTGATTTCCATAATCTGTCACGTTCTGACCATTTAGAGCACTTCCAAGCGAACCCGTATCATAAGGTCTTTGGTACATAGGCTCCTGCAGTTGATATTCACAGGGACGACTGTTCGAAGATCCAGTGGCTGAGGGCCCTATGGAATTCAGGGCATAGCTGTCGTCATATATAAGTTTACCCGTCCGCATGGTGTACGTATGAAGATTGGTATTTGCGTTGCAAATAGCGGGGTAGTCGGTTTCAAACTGCTCTTGACTAGAGCTTGATGTGCACGGCAGAAAGAAATTAGTCACATTTGAGTTATGCGTTCCGGAGCCGTTGCCAACGTGTTTGATGGCATTGTTAGTTGGACCGCCGTCTTGGCCATACGGACTCATAGGGCCCACTCCGGGGCCAACCATTCGAACGTCTCCATTCACAGCATTTAAAGAATCGTTCCCGACACTGGTTTTAAGTCCAGTTACCCAGGATATTAGAGTTATTATTGCTATCTCTATGAGGCGCAGAGAGAACTGATATCCCCATTGAAGCCAGTCGACATCGACTATATTGGTTTGACGAGATGAAGAAATACATATGGCACCGAATATTTGAAGGGCAGCCAATAGGACAAAAAGAAGAGCTGTGGCAATCGTAATGTGTATGGCGTAGGACAAATTCTGATAGCCATGTATGTAGTTTTGAGATTTGCTTCGAAGAATGCGCTTTAAAATGCGATACAAATAGAGATACAAAAGTCCCAAGCTGAGACATATAAATATATAAATTATCTGGCATATGAGTGTCAAGACTCGGGGAGGCGGTGGCAAAATAGCCGAAGGAGACATTGTAGCAGAAACTTGGCCCTGCTGATTATGAAGGTGCTGCCTACGAAAGTACTGCTGCTGCTGCTGTTGTTGAAAATATAAATGATGATTTTTTAGGGTATAGGACTCAACGTAGTGCAATGTAATGCAAAGCACAACGTGAACGCCGCAGCCCACAACCACGGTCAGCGGTCTTATCAGAGCTGAATATCTATTGTTTTTGTGGTTCAAGGATTTGAGAAAGAGGAACAAAATAAGTACAGAAAAAGCTACTGTTAAGAATGTTGAGGGTAGATTCAGCAAGAGTTCTGATGTAAATATATTAAAAGTACCATGTACGTTGTAAGCATCAAAACAAAGGAAAAATATTCTCATTATGCAGATCACAATTAGAATGAGATGGATGCACACAAAATACGACTGTGCAAACAAATGTGTCAGCTTGTTATATGTCAGCAGTTTGTAAAGTGAGTAGACCGACAAAATGGTAAAGAGAACAACTGACAAATAGATGTGAATATTCCAGGCCCAGGTCCAAGTAGTGTGTGCTGATGCAGCTGCTGCTGAAGCGGCAACAGCATCACGATCACCTAGGCTCGGACCCAATCCCTTAACAGTGTCAATGGTCTTTCCTGTTTGTCCCGGCTGACCCGGCTGACCCGCGTTTGTGGTGGCGTACGAAAATGAGGTGGCTGATACGTCACCAATGGCTGCAGCTGCTGATGGTGTAGTTCCTGTAGTTTGATTGGCATTGTCATAATAATCCAACTGTCCAGGCTGGTACTTGTTCTGGTTAATATTAGGACTAACCACGGAGGCTCCATCAGCATCTGTGTTTTCATCGTTTGTAAAGGACTTTTCAATCAGTACAATTGGGGAAGAAGGTGGATGTCGGATGCCAGTTATGGGTCGCTGTGTTACATGCTTTAACAAAACAGCTGATATGTCACTATTCTTTCCATTCGATCCTAGAATACGTCTTATATTAGGTAAAACTTCTTGCCTTTTAACAGGGTCATTGGCATCTGGTTCATGAGACCCCTGTCCCTTTGTGCTGGTTATCTTTTCATTTAAAAAATCCTCGCCGCTGGTACGCGCAGGTGTATTAAGAGCTTTTTTACGATCGCTAGTGGACACATCAGACACCGTTCCATGGAATGCAGTTGACTCAAGAGGGTGCTTTACATCTAAGCCAGAATTAACGTAACTTAAATCGGCCAACGGATTTACAATAGCATCGTTACTATTGCCTCCAAGATCTGGTGGCCGAATGGGGATTCGATCCTGACTAGGCATCAAACTAGGCGGTGGGATCGGACGCCTATTAATTGCAATAAGACCCTCGTTATTGGTACCACGCAAGGTGGGCTTGTCGGCAAACGGGTTTTGATACTCCGGCGGAAGCGGCGGTGTGAAGAAGGCTCTCGACGGCGGGGAATAAGAGGGAATATCACCTGGATACATTGGTATTGTTGGCGGTTGTCCGGCATTCGATTTTTTCAAAAGGTTGGGAACTGTAAAGTTGCGATGCATTAAAAAACACAAAAGTTTGTATAGGATGTACTTACTGGATGGCATCGGAGTCGAAATATACTGTACGGTGTTCCTGTGACGGTCTCTATCATGTGAATGATGACGGTTTGGATTTGGGTATGTGGGATTGTTATTACTCTTTAGTATATCAGCGTTGGGCGCAGAGGTTGGCAACGCATGATCCCTCTCTAAGTCTAGTTCATAATTTTTCTGACGACCAGTGGCACCATGTTGCTTATGTACCGAGGGATATCTGAAAAAAAACATTCAATATTGGTCAAGGCTTTGCCATTCCGAAAATGTATAACTTTTAAAGTGTTACAAAAAATGTTTTCCGTCAACAAAATGGCATGATATTGTTAAGGCATAAAGCTCTAGGGTATTCGAAATAAATTAAACTAATTGTGAAACGTTTATAATAGCGATTCTCAAATTGGAACTAGAACGCTTAACTGCAAACAGCGAAATTTCAGTATCTTACAGATAGAGATACATTTCTGGACTAAAATCAAAGCAAGTAAAGGAGCGCGACACAGGTTCTTGCACAAGCGGTAAAATCGTAAGGAAATTTCAATTACACTGTGTTCCCTACAATGCTTTCTAATAGTCTAAGCACACTATGTGGGGTAACCTATCGAGTGAGCCAGTAACCCGATTACTCAAAAAAAATGTTTCCACTGAGTTAACTCCAAATATCGGGGAATTACAGCTAGTGCTTGTTGTTTTTGTTGTTTATTTTACTAGGGATGGACCTTCAACGATAGGAAATAAATATAAAATAGACCGAAAAATACAAAAAAATACTCAGAAATACCAAAGACCCTAAAGTACCTCACTTTTGCCCACATCTAGTTGCCTATACACAACCTATGTAAAACAAGAGAGAACGCTATAGTCGGGTTGGTGTCCCGACTATCTAATACCCGTCACTCGGCTAAAGGGAGTGCGAGGGAGATGGAGATATAAACTTTGATCAGGCTTAACTTTTTAACGAATGGTCCGATATAAAAAATTTCTTCTACATTTCGATAGGTATTAATAAGCACAACAAAACAGCATTTTTACTTTTCCGAAATATTTAAATTTTTAAAGCCGTATATTATCTATTGTGGGCGTTAGAGGGGGCGTGGCGCCTTCTTGAAACAAACTTGCGCTGCGTAGGAACTCCAAGAATCTTCATGCCAAATACCAATCCTCTAGCTTTTATAGTTTCCGAGATCTCAGCGTTCATACAGACAGACAGACAGACGGACATGGCTATATCGACTCGGGTAGTGATCCTGATCCTGTCTTGATTTTTGTGTTACACAAACTTAACCTAAAAGTGAATCCACACCACGAGGTCCCTTGCCCTACCCGGCGTGAAAAGTGCGTGTTCCTTCAAAGGCCTGTGAATGTGGACTGCATCGCAATCATGGAGTCGTAGAAAATTGCGATAAAACCGGCATAGTAGTAGCCGTAGCATCGGTCAAGAGCTTGGCTTAAGTCATCAAGCCGTTATAAACCATTTGAAAAAGCTTTGATACTCGATACTCGTAGAGCAAAGGGGTATATTGTATTCGTGCAAAAGTCCGTCTGTCTATCTGTTACTCTACGAGTAACGGGTATAAATACATTCAAGGGCTTTGATCTAATGTCAAATAACGACTAGTCGATAATATCGAAACAGTCGACTGAAATGCTGTCAAACAATCGACTGTAGTCACTATCTATAGTAGGGATGTCGAAAATATATCAAAATATCGATATATCGATGATATTTTCTTAAAAAAAATATTATCATAGCGATATTTTTTTGGTCCGAAATATCGAATATCGATATTATTTGTAAATGATATTTTTGTCCTTTCTAATGGTTGGTCACTTTAAAGACTTAGCCCTAGCTTGCCTTATTACTCCTGAAAGTTCAGTTGCATCTGAAAGATGGTCTTCTGCCATAAGATGGCGTGGTTTGAGATGCCCGCAGTTGTATGACGGACCACCATATAACAGAGCGAGTATTTTTAAAGTCTTTAAGTACAGATTTCTTTTCCTAGCATTTCATATCATTTTATTTGTAATTTACATAATATGCCTACTTTAAAAATGGTGATGTGTCCAAAAATTTGAAAATGTATATATTCATATATATATATATATATATTTTGTTGCACTAATCACGAATCTGGCCAGGAAAACGGTCTCCAAGGGAAGGATTTCGAAAATTTCTCCATGAAAGTCGAAAAATTTGTAAATTTATAGGTGTTTAAAAAAACATTGTGATTTCGGGTTTTTTTAAACACCTATTAATTTAAGAAAAACATTAAAAGACCATTTTTTGTTTTAAAAAACGAAATTTTTTTAAAATTTGGACCGTGGAGACGGTTTTTTAACCAAATTCGTAATTATTGCATCAAAATATATGAAGAACATAAGCTTTCATTTTAGAATTCTTGTATTTAATAAAAAAACGTGAATTTGATTTGATACAATTTTTCGCTTTCTTGAATTTCTTCATATCTGGTATGTTAAAGCAACATATTAACGGTAATGTGCGCTGTGAATTTTAAATGAACAGCCTGTGATGTCCTCTCCCATTAAAATTTAAATATTTTGAAAAAATAGAAAATATCATCGATATATCGATATTTTAAATTGATATTTTCAAATATCATTAATGATATTTTTTCAAAAACCAAATATCATCGATACGATATTTTTTAAAAATTCGACAACCCTAATCTATAGTTTTGCACCCAAAAAAGGTGTACTCATTTCAGTTTGCCTGGCACATTCATTTTTATTTATTTATTTATTTATTTCGCCAACAGACTTCATGTCCTTTACTGGCTACTTAACTAACTCTTAACTAGTTACTAAGTCTAGAAAAATATAATAACAGTGCTTTCTTATTGCTATCCCTGGACGAACTTGGGTCCAATCGCATGCTAAGTGGCAGACTGTTGAAAAGATGTAAAGCTCTGTAAATAGGCTCATTTAGAGCGTAATTTGTTCTATGTGTAGGGATAAAAAAAAGGTTCAGTCGTTCTTAGAGCCCTACTAGGCACGGATAAGCTAATAATATTTAGCAAAATAGGGCAATCAATTTTGCCGGAGAGTAGGTCTAATATAAAAAGCAGTGCAATTGTACTCCTACGATCTTGTAATGTTGCAAGCTGTACAAGGCGACACCTAGCAGCATAGGAAGGAGTGGAATCACGGAATCGGAGGCTTTGCAGGGCGAAACGGAGAAAAAGCTTTTGCCCTCACTCTACCCGACGAATATACACAAGTCCAGTCGGATTCCAGACAAATGCCGCATATTCTAATTTAGAACGAACAAATGAGAAGAATAGCGTAAGCTTAGTGTATGGGTCAGAGAAGTGAGTTGTGTTGCGCTTAATGAATCCGTACATGGTATATGCTTTAGGAATGATGTAGTTAATATGTTCAACAAAGAGATATTTAGAATCAAAAACAATTCCTAAATCCAGGCACTCGTTTTTTGTGGCAAGGAGATGTGCAGATAACATTGTTTATACGCTTGCTGTATCTTACTAAAAAGCATTTTGAAAAATTTAAGGGATGCATATTTCGGGAGCACCAATTACCTAATCTATTTAAGTCATTCTGGAGCAGTAAACAGTCTACAGTTAAATTAACGGACTTGAATAATTTGAGGTCATCTGCAAATAATAGAAACTCAGAATCATGTATGGAGTTACTTATATAATTTATAAATAAAATGAATAGAAAGGGCCCCAAAGCACTTCCTTGAGGGACGTTGCCAGACGTTGCCAGATACGGTTTCGAAAAAAATCCATTATTTTCCACTCTGTATTCTCTATTGGTTAGGTAGGACCTAATCCAATCTAAGATTAGAGAGTGGAATCCCATTTTTTGAAGCTTAGCTAATAAAGCAGTATGACTACATCTACTTGGTGATGATTCACAAACGAATTTATGCAGAAGTGATTGAAAGTTGCTAAATTAGTAGTAGTCGATCGTCCTGGCATAAAACCATGCTGGTTAGGGGTAATAGTGCGGCCCACAAGAAAGTTTAGCTGCCTAGACACAATGCGCTCAAACGTTTTTGAAATGTTGCTCAGCTTGGCAATTGGTCTGTAATTAGATAGGGAACTTTTTACACCTGATTTGAGAATTGGGGTCACTGTAGCTAACTTCCATCTACGAATACCACTGGAGAGGGACTTGTTAAAAATTATTTTGAGGGGGTCACATAGAACATCAATACAATTTTGTAGAATAAAGGGAGAAAGGCCATCGCAATCCATACGTTCTGAATCATTAAAGCTCGCGGCAGCAATATGGCAGTCAAAGTCGGACACATTTAGATTTCCTATATTTAATAGAGAGTCGATGGAAAGAAGCGTTTCATCATCATTCCAAGACGAAGTTGGCTCGAAATTGGATGAAAAAAATGTAGCAAACAAGTTAGCAACCTCCAAGTCCAAGGAAGCCAATTCACTATTAAGAGACATGTGGGAAGGAATGTTCGATGTTCTTCTTTAGGAGTTTACAAAGTGCCAGAAGGATTTTGGATTCATACGTAATTTACTTTCAACATCAGACAAATATTGGCTATGAAGAAATTTGTTTAAGAATGCGAATTCACGCTTGTGCAGCTTGTATCTTTCAAGATCGGCAGGGTCACCGCTCTCAAGATAACGCTTGTAGAACTTATTACATAGATTTTTGTATTTTTTAAGCCCCCGCGTATACCAGGGTAGTTTATAAGAACTTTGAACTCTTTTTTTAGCATACCTACTAATGATAAGAGAAAGCACAGAAATAAAATGATCATGCTAGCTTCAACATTAGCATGCGAAAGGCTATCGACCCAATCAATATTAAAAATATCATTTCGATTAGAATTTAAACTATTAGCACTTATATACATTAAAGGTGTGAGTGATTTGTTAGCTGAATAAATATGACATGTTATTAATAGTAACAAATCCGGGCTAATAAAAATTAAATCTAAAAGCCTATTTAACTTATTGAATATACTGTTAATCTGAACTAAGCCCATACTAAAAAGATCATCAATTAGTAGAATTTCATGGGGCAGATGCACATTACTGGGAATCATACTCGAAGAATCTTCATCCTGCACCCACACCAGCGATGACAGATTGAAATCACCCAGAACGCACATAAACTGGTGATCTTCCAAATCCTGATGGATACGAGCGATGTTGTCCACATGAGCCTTGTATAGCTCGAAACTGCTGCATAGCGGTATATACGATACCACCAAAAAGATTGTGTCCAAGGGTCCCGAGAGCGATACGCAAATTTGATCCAGAAGAGAATCTTCATTTGCTAGCCGTACAGATGTCCACCGCAAGTTGCGCCGCACAGCAACTAGGACGCCTCCACCTCTAGCGCATTGCGTTTTTATAGAATCCCGATCTTTGCGGAAAACATGATATAGTTTAGGATCGAAAAATTCATTGTCATAAAAATCCATGTTGAACCAAGTTTCAACAAGGACAATTACATCAAAATCACAATTTAAAGTTGCCAAGAAGAGGGACTGCGATTTGGTGCGCATGCCAGCAATATTTTGGAAATAGATACTGAAAGATGTATTGTTAGGGCTTGCCTTTTCGATCTGGACTTCACTATCAATGATGTTCTCTGCTACAGGGCACACGTCCGCCGAAGACCTATCCAGCAAAGTCCCACAACTTCCTTGGGGTTTACACAAAATCTTAAGAATTGGAAGCTGATCGTCAATGCATGGTTTCGAAATGCAATCCATAGAGTCGTATCCGAAAGATTGCGATGAAGTTGCAGAGAACCAAGTAATAGGGAGCGATGGCCGAACTCTTAAATCCTGAGAGAGCGCCCCATTGAAGAGAAGTAACTCCAGACCAGATGATGATAGCGAGCCAGAGTCTCCTAAAACTTGCAGATGACGGTGTTGAAGTTTCCAAATATGGCCCGAGAGAGAGCGCAGCAACTCTTAAAGCAGCTGGCGATAAATGATGAGGCTGATGATTGTTGATTATCCAAGTCCAGAATTTTATCATCAACAATTGGGGTATCCCTGTGTATGAATCGGCTAACTTTGATTGAATTGGGCCAGAATTCATCACTATACACGGCCTGTAAGTGTTGCTCTGGTATCCCCAGCTTAAAATTCACGAATTGCAGTGAAGAGACGTCTACACCGTTTTTTACTAACGGCTTGCAGATTATGCTGGCTAAATCCACGCCTAGCTTGGTCGCAACAAATTCACACACCGTTTCTGACTTGACGTGAGCTCTGAATCCGCCTGACGGGCAGCCAACGGGGCTGGAGCTGGAGCCAAGGGATTCACCACTTTTTTACGCTGACTGACATTAGGATTATCAGTAACCATAGTGGGAAAGGCCTTTAGAAATTTGGAATTTAAATCATTGAAGAGACTCTTTAGGGCCTGAAGTTCTTCCATAACTTCTCCGATTTTAGAGTGTGAATCATTGCCCACAACACAGCTGTCACACTGCCACACGTGCCGCCTCAAAACCACGAAGCTGTGCAGCTGTAACTTCAGCTTTGCACTCGGAACACGAATAGAAGTCCATAGCGAAGGAGAAACGCGTCTGAATGCAACGAAAGCTGATCAGAGACTGGTGTACTTATAAAAGGTGTACTCATTTCAGTTTTGCTGACACTGCACACTACACAATAAGTAGACTGTACAGTAATTGTTGAGTACAGAATAGTACTGTACAGTATGAATAATAGTCTAGTCACACTATGTGGGGTAACCTATCGAGTGAGCCAGTAACCCGATTACTCCAAAAAAGTGTTTCCACTGGGTTAACTCCAAATATCGGGTAATGTGTTAGTGTTTGTTGTTTTTGTTGTTTATTTTACTAGGGATGGACCTTCAACGATAGAAAATCAATACAAAATAGACCGAAAAATACAAAAAAATACTCAGAAATACCAAAGATCCTAAAAGTACCTCACTTTTGCCCACATCTAGTTGCCTATACACAACCTATGTAAAAAAAACAGGGTTATGTCAATAACCCCATAACTCCATAACTCCACCCTAGTGTAAATAGGCTATAAAAAAAACAGGGTTATGTCAATAACCCCATAAGTCCATAACTCCACCCTAGTGTAAATAGGCCATAAGTCAATTTGAATACATTCATGCAGGAGTCTAGTACACAAGTTTTAGGACGACTGTGAAAGTTTCAGATCGCTAGCTTTTAAACTGAGCTAGCAAATGGTATTGAAACAGACATGCAGACGGACTGACGAACTTGGCTATATCGACTCTCCTATTGATCCTGATCAATTGTAACTGATTGTAACTGTGTTACAAACTTCTGACCAAAATTATAATACTCTCTGCAAGGGTATAAAAATGGTTTGTCTTACCTTTGTGTCGTCAAAAATGGTGTTGCAACAGTAGTTAGACCTAAGGAATAACTAGTATCTGGTATGCTTCGCTTGGTGGTAGACGTTGTCCCATACGCCACTTTTATTAGTACAGCTGCTACACTTCGCTCAAAGTTATTTAACTTTTCCAAATAATCCTTTTGCACTATAGGTGAGATTCCAGAAATCATGTTACTTCCAGTGCTGTTACTAAAGTTATCGTTTCCATTCGACTTTTCTTGTGAATTAGTTATATTGTCCTTAGAACTTAATTCCTCTAATAATATAGATTGCGACAAAGAAATTTGAATAATTGCAATCATTAATAGAAATAAAAAGTGGACATGAGGGCTTTGACGTGAAAGCATTTTTCGAGGCAAGAGAGGGATGAAGATGGAACCCATATATCTGGGAATAACCCGTTTGTCGTTGGATTTACATTCAACGCTATCAGTAAACGTTTTTTTAGAACAAATCCTTAAATCAGCTGGTGTGAAAAAATGTTTATATAATACTGTTGAAGCACTTGTTTTAAGGGGTTTGTTTCGGATACAATGTCCCCTTACATTTCTTTCGATTTCCCTTTTATATTCATTGTGGTAGCCTAAAATAAAAAACCTCAAGTTGGTTGAAAGAAATTGAAATAATTAAAGCACTCACCTGTTACCGAAGAATACCGTTTTTTAACCTTTATTCGAAAGCTGTGGTTCGCTTTAGGCATGATATTGTACTCTTAAATGTGACTCCGACCATATATCTGGAACCATTTAATTATTGATCCAAGTTGCTTTCATATAGCATTCGCTGAATAACGGAAGATAGATGTTACATACAATGAAAACATTGTAGTTTTTGATAACCTAGTCAAAGAGAAAAATAATATTAGTAATAGTCTTGCTTTATAATTTATAAAACAAATAATTTTTATATTATAATCAAAAAACCACAAACCTGCATTTTTTTCTAGATTTATTTTAAAATTTAAATATTTAAATCTAAATAATAGTGTCCATCGCACCTTTAAAATATAAAAGTTCTGATATCATCTTTTGGGACGAATAATGATTTTACATTTGACTTAATAAATATAATACAATAATACACTGTGAAATTGAAAAATCGTTTTTACAAATACTTTTTTTTTGCGTTTTTTTTTATAAAAAAAATTGTTCTGCCGAGTGTAGCAATACTGAAATTCAGAGCCTCAAAGATGACCTCTTGGAAAACGCCTTCACTTTCGAAGAATCCCAAATCTGTGATATTAAACCTTAACCACTAGCAACTCTCTATAGTTCCAGGCTCCCTGGTTACACTCTGTTTGGCTATACTAGACAAACTCCCACCATTTCGCACTCCCAATTGGGTAAAATATTGGGTTGGCAAGATTGTCATGTCGTTTTTTTAGTAATCGTGTTTAATCTAATTTATTTACGACTAATCGAGCACCAGGGTCGCACTTTTTAGTATCGTTTTAAAGCTTATTGTCTTAGGTACTATCGATAAAAATTTGGTAATTATTCGATAACATTTGTGGAAGCTAGAGCAAATTAAACATGAAGGATCAAAGTAAGCATTTTCGGCATAATTTGCTTTTTTACTTCCCAAAAGGAAAAAAGCTGTCGAAGTTCGCGAAAAATTGTATGGTAAAGATGTCATGAGTGATCGCCAATTTCAGCGCTGGTTTGCCAAATTCAGGCTTGCAGATTTTGGAGTTAAAGACGCCCCACGTTCTGGTCGACCATCGGCCGTTTTTGACGAACAAATTCAGGCTTTGCTGGATGAAAACCGGCGTTATTCAACGCGGGAGATGTCAGAGAAGCTCAGTGTGTCGCATACAACGGTTGAAAACGATTTGAAGAAACTTGGCTACGTAAGCAAGCTCGATGTTTGGGTTCCGCATAACTTAAAGGAAATTCACCAAATTCACGTATCAATATCTGCTATTCTCTGCTGCAACGGATTAAAAACGATCCTTTTTTGAAGCGGATCATTACTGGCGACAACAAGTGGGTTGTTTACAATAATGTCCAACGAAAAAGATCATGGAGCAAGAAAGATGAGCCGGCCCAAGCCACATCAAAGGCCGATATCCATCAGAGGAAAGTTATGCTGTCTGTTTGGTGAAATTGGAAGGATGTAGTGCACTTTGAGCTGCTGGGACGGAAAAACCATCAATTCAGATGTGTACTGTCGCCAGCTATCCAATTTGGCGGAAAAAATTAAAGAAAAGGAGCCGGCACTAGCTAATCGCAAGGGTATAGTCTTTCACCATGACAACGCTAGGCCCCACACATCTTTGGTCACTCGGCAAAAATTAACGGAGCTGAATTGGGAAGTGCTACCACATCCACCTAATAGTCCGGACTTAGCACCTTAAAATTACCATTTGTTTCGCTCTCTTCAAAACTCTTTGAATGGTAAAAACTTCGATTCAGATGAGGCTGTCGAAAACCACTTGTCTCGATTCTTTCCTGGAAAAGACCAAAAGTTCTTCGAGCGCGGAATTATGCAGCTTTCTTGCCAACCCAATACATTTCCACAACAGATTTAAGACATTGTGTAACCGATTTTGTGATTTAAAATTCAAATCGCATTGATTATATTAAAAGAACATTAAATATTCAAACCAATTGATTCTCTTGCTCTTTATTACACGTGCCTCATATTGTTTAAACAAATGCAAATGTTTAAACAATTTGATTCACGGCGTCCCCCTCCAACTGTCTTCCGGCTATTAATAATATAATTCTAATCAAAATGAAAAATTAATGAAAACTAAAATACTGAAAACAAAATAACAATTTTAAAACTTAACTTATGAAAACAATCCAAAGGAATGGGATGGAATGGATTGGAAGGTAGGACAATGGTTGTTTTTGCAAGTTTTTGTTTTTTTTTAATAGTTTGCACACACACAAAAAAATTTGATTGGTAAAATTTACGTATACGTTTAGTTACTTAACTATAAAAAAAGATTTACGTGTATTTTGTTTTTGCTTTGGGTGTATTTGTTGTTGTGAAAGTAATTATTTAATTGGTAGAATTGCAAATTTTTGTGGTTGAGAACGGTTTAACAATTATATTGGTTAATTTTACCAAGTTTTTTTTAGTGTAGGACATAATACTGTTGTTTTTGTGGAAACTAAGGAACAAAGTTCTATAAAATGATTTCTCGGCTTTTAGGCTAATCTTGGGAATTTTTAAAATTTTAAATAAGTAGTAAAGGTAAAAGTATGTCAATATATGTAGCTGTTCTACATACATACATACATATTTTCAATCTTAATTTCCGCGGGCGAAGCTGCGGCCCACCTTGCTAATAGACTATAAAGCCATTGCGCACCGCCTAAAACAAATTTTTTTTAAACCTTTTCTTTCTGTTGTGCATTAAGGGAACCAAAAAAAATTATAAGAGGGTGAGAGTATGACCTTAAAAATTTCATACAAAATAAGTCCACCCTAGTGTACATATATGATTTTTATAGCAAACGATACAAAAGCATATTTGTTTTTAGAGCAAAACCGGGGACTTTGAAATTCAATTACAAGAAAACGATAAGCGACCGCCAAGTTCTTTTTGCACATAAATCGCCGTCCATCGAGGATAACTTTTTCGCGAATTTCGGGGGGGATTTCTAATCTAGAGTATTACCGACTTTGGCTTTCTCGAGCACCAATGTGAAAGCTAACTTTGACAGGGACTCGGACACCCTGTTAAGCATTTTCGGCACGATAAAATGACAGCTGATATCCCAAAGCCAACTAAGAGGGAGAAACGAAATCACAGCTGACTTTGCCATTGACCCAAACAGTTGATGAAGAGACTTTTAGAGACTATAATCTTTTAAAATCGGCTTTCGTTTACGATTTCCCGCAAAACTAGCATGATTTTTCAAAAGTTGTTAAACAAAAGTTTTCCATCTCGAGCTTCTTAATATGGGCACTTCCATATTGTCGCTCGGAACATTTGCACACCTTTTAAGTCGAAAAAAAATTTAAAAAAAATCTATTTTAAATTTGATAATGGGACCAACTTGTCTATTTTGTGTAAAAATCTGGATTTTGTACGAATTTTAGTTTTTAAGATATCGTTAAAAAACGGCCGTATTCGCTCGGGACAAAAATGGAAATGGACTTTAGCGAATTCTGATGAAATATTTTAATGCGATTTTTTGTAGAATGTTGTCCAAGCATGTCGCTGTAAAATGGTTTGGTTTTACGCAAAAATAGTTAGGAATTGTTTTTTATGCAGTTTGAAACACATTCGCTCGGGACTTTTTTTCTCTCAGTTTTGCAAAGCCTTTAATTGCTGGCTGAGACATTCAGTACAGAAATCTGTCACATATTGGAATTTTTATAGGATAAATTAACAACAGAATATAGGCGATTATTTAATGTATTAGTCATAAAAATAATCAAAGCAGTCTCCAATTTTTTAGTTAAGCTGAGGATCAAACTAATTAGAAACTAATATTGTGGCAAAAGCATGTGGTAAGATGTTGTATTCAAGTTTTAAGGTTTTTGGCTTGGTGGACTTTTTCGTGGAAGTGCCCATATACCAATAATGTCCCCAAAACCGTAAAACCAAAAAGGGATTAATACAAACCTACAAAGTGACATTTGGTTTAATTTTGGAAAGTCCTCTAAAATCTTGACTTTTGAATAACTTTTGAACGGAGCATCGGATTTTTTTCAGTAAGAATACTACTAGGGGGCATTTATCCTATTTTCTTAATTTAAATTTTTTTTACTTTTTTGTTGTAAAAATTGATAAGATCGGACCATTACAGCAGTTTTTTATTCTTCGCGTTTATATAGTATGTCTTTTTTATCACCATTTCAAAACGTATAAAAAAGGAAGGTGGCATTTCCAATCTGTAGTCTATTTGTATCACTCGGTTTAAAACACAATGTTAATTATTTTTTTTTTGATGTTGAACTGTTTACACCCAACACTTATGTACGTATACATATACGTACAGTATTAAACATTTAATATCGCAATAAAGCGTATTATTTTTTTATATTTCCGTACTTTATAACGCATAATAGGAAATTATTAAATTCATTTATAATTGAAATCATTTCTTTCTTGATAACTTTAATTTTAGACACTTAATTTGTACCATGTAAATGAGAAGTTAATTTAGGGATATACAGATTTACACATATTGCTGACATATAAAATACATATATTACCAATTTGTTCCATGTCTTCTTCCAAAAATACTCAAATTTACGTTGTTATATATAGATCCATTATGTACGGGTAAGTGGGTTTGCACACATGCACAAAACAAGTTATTGGCTTTTTCACTTCAGATTCAACTGCATATACATACATATATACATATGCATTCAGATGTGTACACATAAGCAATCAATTTATGTATACTTGGGTTACTTCATTGGCATCAATAGTATTTTAAATAACCAACCAAAATTTACATTTTCCTTTATATTAAATTCTCACTTTTAATATAATATTTAAAAATCATTCACGTAAACAATTTAGTTTATTATGACGTCTCGAATTTTCACTATATGCAACACAAATCTACAAAATGGCGGATATAAAATCGATCAATAATCGGTGACACCGATATAAATGTTAGTATCATCTGCCGAATGCGTACTTATCGTGTGTCGATCATTAATAACACTTCTACACTAGTCCGCGTTTTCTATCAATATTCATATAAGTATATATAATTATTTAAGATGATATACATACATAACGATTTTCATCTAGAAAAAAACAAAGTAGATTACAACGCAAAACTAATTATATTTTGAACGCTAACATGTGGAATGTTTTTAGCAGTATACGATATGTTATAAATGAGTGGTTTTTCGTTGATAGCAAATTGTCAACGAATAAGAATTCCATCAAAACCCAGCGTTGTGAAAACTATATCTGGACGAACAGTGCCGCCACGAGAATTTCCTCAAATTATTACCGTTTTTTAAATATTTATAACATCTTCCTCCCATACGATCCCATGGCTAGATCCATTTTTTAAGCAACAACAATTTTGGGCAACCTAATGCCGTAGCCTCACTGATGTACATTTTGTAGTATTTTTTCGGTATTCACAAAAATGCAATTTCCTGTCCGCAGCAGATACAGCATTTAGCATTCAGCATTTAGCATTCAGCATTTTTCATTTCGAAAACGGATGTGCTTTGCTTTTAAATTCAAAAGCCAACAAGCCAACAAAAATTACATTATTTTTGTCATGTGTTATCCGCTGAAAATTCAAAAACAGCTAGAGAAACAGCACAGGCACGGAACACACAAAAGAAAGCATTGAAAGCTTTTCATGAGGAAGACATTTTTTAAAACCTTAAATATATCTCCGCAAACAGGAGATTTAAACAATCAAATGTATTGACCATGGACAATGAAGATTTGAGTGTTATATTAAGCTTTTGTTTGCTTTGTTTATTGCATTATCTATTCTTTATTATTTAAGCTATGCATGTATACTTTATATATTTTTTGAGATAATTTTATTGTTGATTTTGCAAACCTTCAGTGATCTTAGTGCAATAATCGATATGGTGGTTTTTTGCCTCTTTTTTTCTGTGACAAAACTGTGGGGCAAAAGATTAGTCAGCTTTTGTTGACTGCAGTTATACGCAATTTTTTTTATGCAGAGAAATCAGTTATAGTGGGCCTTGATTATTTCGAAAATCTGGCGATTTCCGAAAATAAACAAAAAAGTATAATGGCCATTTTTCGAAAAAATGCAAAAAAAAAACCATTTTGTGACCGCTATAACTCTGGTGGAATTCAAAATTCCGTAAAACCGTTCAAATGAAGTTCTTATTTTGTCGTAGTGAACAGGAAAAGCCAACAAGTTTGATGAAAATCGGATCTTCGGATCAGGGGTGGCCCACTTGGGAAATTTTATTCACTTGTTATTATTTCGAAAATTTTGAAATGGTCGTTGTTAAAAAAATACTCAGATATTTGGTATTTTAGACACAAGAATATAGAAATGTAGTAGCATTTATGGTTGAATGCTCTTTTCTCCCACCTCTAGAACCACTTCAAAATATATGGGAAAAATGTAACATATACCAAAAAATGTCAAAATGTTACATTCAGCTCTGGTGAGGAAACGGCATAAGGGATAGATGCGCATAAATATTCATAATCAGAAGAGTATAAAGGCGAATAATGTTATGATGTAACAGTTGCTAGGTCTTGCTGACCTGGTTCAAAAACATAAACAAACCCAAAATTCAAATTTTAAACTTGTATTTTACAAGCGAAATCAACCGTATAATATATTGTTACAGTACTCGAGAGAGTACTGAGAGTGTATTTTAGAGATTTTCGTTAAAGCCTAGTACTCAGTTCGGCTAAGAGTTTTTCTAGTGGAAAAATATTAATCTTTTAGTGTGGCCGAAGTTTTCGGAGTTCATCCGCAATGCCTGTAGCATGGTCTTACTGGGTTTGTTGATAAATAGCAACCATCAATTGGCGCCAAATTTAAATTTGCTGTTGGCATGGCGATATGTATTGCCGCAACTCCTACAAGCAGTTTTCCATTGGTTTTTGGGGTTTTCTTTCCATTTATATCTTGTTATTGGCACACCGCTTCTGCACAAACACAGCCACAGATTAAATTTTCTATTCTTTGGGCCGCGGCTAAAGGCGTTCATCGGAATTCATCCGCTAAATTTAGTATTTTTTTGGTATTTCCTTACCATTTCCTTAGCTTAACTGAGTACCGCGGTGGAAAAAAGTCCCAGCTAAAGGCGTTAGCTACCTATTTGCCTCTCTCTTACTCCTATGGTTAGCTAGCAGTTTTCGTCGTACTGAGTACTAGGCTTAAGGATTTAACTAGGTTGTTATCGGAATTGATCGATAGCTCAAGAAATATATAACAGCCTCTTCCCATACAGTCCATCCGTGTGAAACGGTTGGGATTTTTGACGAATGTGAAACTCGTGTTCCCACAGAACTCCATCCACCATCTACCATCCGATAACAGCTGACTTAAGAGCAGTTGCTCAACTCAACATTGACGAAGGGGGATTTTAACTCGGCAAAACTGGCGTAAAATTGCGTTTTCCTAAACTTATTGTAGAATAATTTAATAAATAGTATAAGATAATAGTTTAAAACATATCTGAGCTTTTATAACACATTCTATAACGAGTATGCATACATATTACTGACTGGGGGAGAGCCTAACCTCCCGTACCCCACACTCTGCTCTTACTACGCCTCTGTCTAGCCAATATTAATGTGTAAAATTTGTAAACAAAACCAAATTTGTTTATAGTATAAATTACCAAAACAGAAAAGTGTTGGGTAAAAACTGCTCATTTGGGTGAACATGTTCACTTGCTCTTTTTTTCCAAATGAGTCAACTCACTCAGTTTGCTCACTTGTTCACTTGTTCACTTGCTCACTTGTTCACTTGCTCACTTGCTCACTTGTTCACGTGTTCACTTGTTCACTTGCTCACTTGTTCACTTGCTCACTTGCTCACTTGTTCTGTCCTTTAATTTCTCACTGGCTTTGAGAAAACAGCTGATTGACTGTACAACCGTATGCAAAATGCATCCAAATAGTAATAAAAAAAACTTTTTAAGCCAAAAACAGCAAGAGAGCAACTAGCAAGGGAACTAAAAAATCAAATAAGAGAGCAAAACTGAACAAGTGAACAAAAAAGAGCAAGTAAGAGAGCAAAACTGAGCAAGTGAACAAAAAGGAGCAAGTGAGCAAAAATGAACAAGTGAACAATAAAGAACAAGTTCAAACATTGATGTTTTCGTTTGCAGAACAGCTTAAATTTGGCCCACCTATAGCAACTTGTTGGCGCATGCTTTTCCGCTCATAACAAACTACAAATAATTCAACAATAGCCAAAAAACAATGAACTTGAGCATTATTTAATTTTTTCCCGCCATTGATTTGATTTGTTCTCGTAGTCAACGTTCCATTTTTCACAGTCAAGAGGAAGAATTCAGAGTTGCACCAAAAAAACATCGCCTAACTATCGCATAAAAGAGCCCGTCAAAGTCCGTTAAAATTGGATGGCGGACTAACTGGGGAATTTTCGGAACGGCAAAACCTTACGGACCATCCGTTGTAGATGGTAGATGGAGCTCTGTGGGAAGACCCTATTATATGATGTTTTTGGTTTTGGATGACTTTTTGTTGGGTTGAGTACTAGCCCTTATTATGGCCATTGCCATTTTGCTTGGATGTGGTCAGTGGGAGTACTACATAACAGTTCATAAAATTACAGTAAAAGAGTAGTGGGAATAAACGAACACATAACGATACCTCGATGACTAGATGTTTCTGACAGCTCTAAGCCCAGCGTAGATACACATATAAAAAGGGCAAACAATAATCATATTGTAATGTTTTTTAAAGAATCAATTTAAATATGCACTGATTGAAGATTATTGATATATAATCGGTTATATGCGACACCGGGAATTTTATCATTTATGTTTCTTTGTTCTGGACGCAATTTATTGTAAATCTGAGCTATACTCAAAATGGATCCTTTTGATGTTTCAGATAGGAGCAGGTAAAACTGATTGTGCCTATATATTATATGCTGAATATTAATCTATGTTTATAATAGCTGGTACTTTGGTCCCATGTCGCGACAAGATGCTACTGAAGTTTTAATGAACGAGCGTGAACGAGGGGTATTTTTAGTTCGCGACAGTAACTCGATAGCGGGGGATTATGTACTTTGCGTAAGGTAAGAAATAAAAACTGCACGTACACTTGTCAGCGTATCTTCTACAAAAAAGTGACTTCCGATACTAAGCCCAATAGTCTTCAGTGGGAAAGCTTTGTTTTTTTTCGTTTATTTTTATACATAAATAAGACTAGTTTACAACTTTAATTTTTTGTTCGAACAAATTAAAAAAAAATTCCCAAAGAACCGTTCTGAAGATATCAGAGCTTTATTAACAGCTGTTACGCTCAGAGCAAAACCCTTTTTTTCTGAAAAATTAGCCCATTTACCATTAAATTCCAATATTATACATACTTTAATAATTTAAGATTCCAAAACTCTACTTTTGGAATTTCTTACTCATGTAGTAAGTAATAACCAAATCCACATATTAAGAAGCGAATCTTTTTAGCTGCAGGAAAAAGTAGAGCTTTTTAACAGGTTAAACCAGTTTAAAATTTTGTTTATGTTTTGTTTATAAAATAACAGCTAACCTAAATTCAGAATAAAATTCTATGTACATTTATATGTACAATTCCATTTTAGAATTATCTCGATTTACTATGTAAAATTTATGCGCATATCACAGCAGGCCTATACTTTTCTCTTTCTAGGGAAAACCCATTTTTCTGACTTTTATTTAACAGTAGTCTTTCAGAAACTCTTTTAGGTGACTGTTAACTTAAAAGCGTCTCACCGGGTTGTTACTGAAAGACCGACTGATTTGTTTGGTTGAGTCGAACGGTCGGAACGAAACCGGCAAGCAAAACGAATAAAGGGGTTTCGCTCAGAGAGAGATTTTGTTAGCAACATTATTTTCGGTTTTGTCGAGAGTCAAACTGCCTTAAACAAATCGGTTGACATAATCATATTCTCAAAAATCCAGACTTTCTGCACTTTTTTTTTATAAAACTTTACAGATCTCGAAACCCGTTAAATTAAAATTTTTACTGACACTATTTGAAAGGTAATAGATGCACCTTTCCGAAAAGCTTTGGCTCGTTGTGATCGGACCGTTATTAAGGGAGATGCAACCCGGAAAAGTTAAAATATATATATTATTTTTGGCTGTTTTTTTTATAGCTAGTTATACACGTTACTCGTAGAGTAAAAGGGTATATTGTATTCGTGCAAAAGTATGTAACAGCTGTGATGCTTGTGGGGGTAGCATTAGAATCTCGGTCCAGAAATACACCTTAAAAACATTTTTGTGGAATTTGGCTGTAACTGTTTTTATATCAGGCCAGTCCCCACAACAGCGAATTAAATATCCTCGGTGGACAGAGATCCCTTAAGGATAAGAAAATTTACAACAACAATTTTTTTTTAAAACGAAGGTATGGAACACTACTACTATTTGACCGCAGCTGTATATTTTTACGTTTTATGGCTCTGTTTTTCCTTATTTATTTCTCCCTTTAAAAAAGCCCTAAATTTATTTTAAGTATGGGGTTCAAAAGCTAAAGAATACCTTAACAGCAAAACAATCCATTAATCCATTTGCCTGTGATACCGCCGGAATGTTGGTCAATTTCAGCATTTTTCGAAACTTGAGGTCCTTATGCTAAGAATCTTTGCGTCCGGGAACTTTTAGGAAACGCAGTTTAACTTGGGAATTCGTAACGAATTTAAATTTATCGCATCCATCGATAAAAATTTAAAAATCAATAATTTGGTAACACAGTGTAATGACGCAACGCCTTTCAATCTCTTTTTTCTCGAAATCACAACTTCGAATACGGTGGACACAATAGCCACAATAGCCATGTCCGTCTGTCGTCTATATGTTTGTCTTTATGAGCACTATACCCTTTACTCTTGTTTTTATACCCTTGCAGAGGGTATTATGATTTCAGTCAGAAGTTTGCAACGCAGTGAAGGAGACGGTTCAGACCCCATAAAGTATATATATTCTTGATCAGCATGACTAGAGTCGATCTAGCCATGTCCGTCTGTCCGTTCGTCTGTCCGTCCGTCTGTCCGTCCGTTTCTACGCAAACTAGTCTCTCAGTTTTAAAGCTATCGGGCTAAAACTTTCCCAAAAGTCTTATATCTATTGCAGGTAGTATATAAGTCGGAACGAGCCGGATCGGACAACTCCCATAGGAATAATCGGGAAAAAAAATGTCAAAAAAATTATATCTTGGGTGTTTTTGAACCTAGAACCTCCTACTTTTGGAAATGCCATTTTTTATCTAATTCTGAATTTCGAATACATTTTTTTTAAAATCGGACGACTATATTATATAGCTGCCATAGGAACGATCGGAAAATTAGTGATTAATAGGAATGATCTGCAAGGGTATATAAGCTTCGGCTGGCCGAAGTATATTTATAATTGCTTCTGTAAAAAATATGTTTAGTTTTTTTCTGGAGACGCTCATATAAACTGGCAAGTGTACATTATAAAAAATATTTACATATAATAATTTATTTTGTGTTTATTCAGAGAAGATACAAAAGTTAGCAACTACATCATTAACAAAGTTCAACAACAGGATCACATCGTTTACCGCATAGGGGATCAATCTTTCGATAATCTACCGAAACTATTGACTTTTTACACACTTCATTACTTGGATACAACCCCTCTAAGACGACCTGCGTTTAAAAAAGTTGAAAAAGTTATAGGAAAGTTCGATTTTGTTGGCAGCGTGAGCATTTAAAACAGTTATATTTCATTGAATAGTACTTAAATTAATTGTACTTTTTTTAAGGATCAAGATGATTTGCCGTTTCAAAGAGGGGAAGTTCTTACAGTAGTTCGAAAAGACGAGGATCAATGGTGGACTGCACGAAATTCATCGGGGAAAATTGGGCAAATACCGGTTCCTTATATACAAACGGTGCGTATAAGAATATTTTTTTACAGACTCAATATTTTTGTATGTCTATGGAATACGGAATACAAGCGGATTTTTCCTTATTTTTTCTAAAATTGCTGATCTATTTTCGAAATCTAATGGTTTGGCAGCGTTAGTTGTCTGAAAAGATAACACTTGTTGCGAAAATCGTGGTTAAACTATCAAATGATCGATTTTTCAACACTTTTTATGGCTTAATAACAACTATACCCCTCCTTTTTAGTTACAATGCATTTTCCTAAGTAATTTTGTTAAGTTTATTATACCCGTTACTCGTAGAGTAAAAGGGTATATTGTATTCGTGCAAAAGTATGTAACAGGGAGAAGGAAGCGTTTCCGACCCTATAAAGTACATATATTCTTGGTCAGGGTCACTACCCGAGTCGATATAGCCATGTCCGTCTGTCCGTCCGTATGAACGCTGAGATCTCGGAAACTATAAAAGCTAGAGGATTGGCATTTTGCATGAAGATTCTTGGAGTTCCTACGCAGCGCAAGTTTATTTCAAGAAGGTGCCACGCCCCCTCTAACGCCCTCAATATCTTATATAGGATTTTAAAAATTTTAATTTTTCGGAAATGTAAAAATGCAGTTTTGTTGTGTTTATCAATACCTATCGAAAAGTAGAAGAAATTTTTTAAATCGGACCATTCGTTAAAAAGTTATTGCTGATCAAAGTTTCTATCTCCCTCGCACTCCCTTTAGCCGAGTGACGGGTATTAGATAGTCGGGACACCAACCCGACTATAGCGTTCTCTCTTGTTTGTATTTATATCCGTTACTCGTAGAGTTAAAGAGTATTGGGTTGGCAAGAAAGTCATGTCGTTTTTTTTTCAATATTTTCAAATATGATTTATTTATATCAGGACTTATAATTAATCAATTATGTATTGGCCGTTTTGTTCGACCACTAATGACCATCTCTCGGGCAGCTGCATTATTCCGCGCTCGAAGAACTTTTGGTCTTTTCCAGCAAAGAATCGAGACAAGTGGTTTTCGACAGCCTCATCTGAATCAAAGTTTTTACCATTCAAAGAGGTGCTAAGTCCGGACTATAAGGTGGATGTGGTAGCACTTCCCAATTCAGCTCCGTTAATTTTTGCCGAGTGACCAAAGATGTGTGGGGCCTAGCGTTGTCATGGTGAAAGACTATACCCTTGCGATTAGCTAGTGCCGGCTCCTTTTCTTTAATTTTTTCCGCCAAATTGGATAGCTGGCGACAGTACACATCTGAATTGATGGTTTTTCCGTCCCAGCAGCTCAAAGTGCACTACATCCTTCCAATTTCACCAAACAGACAGCATAACTTTCCTCTGATGGATATCGGCCTTTGATGTGGCTTGCGCTGGCTCATCTTTCTTGCTCCATGATCTTTTTCGTTGGACATTATTGTAAACAACCCACTTGTCGTTTTTAATCCGTTGCAGCAGAGAATAGCAGATATTGATACGTGAATTTGGTAAATTTCCTTTAAGTTATGCGGAACCCAAACATCGAGCTTGCTTACGTAGCCAAGTTTCTTCAAATGGTTTTCAACCGTTGTATGCGACACACTGAGCTTCTCTGACATCTCCCGCGTTAAATAACGCCGGTTTTCATCCAGCAAAGCCTGAATTTGTTCGTCAAAAACGGTCGATGGTCGACCAGCACGTGGGGCGTCTTTAACTCCAAAATCTCCAAGCCTGAATTTGGCAAATCAGCGCTGACATTGGCGATCACTCATGGCATCTTTACCATACACTTCGCACAATTTTTCGCGAGCTTCGACAGCTTTTTTTCCTTTTCGGAAGTAAAAAAGCCAATTATGCCGAAAATGCTTACTTTGAACCTCCATGTTTAATTTGCTCTAGCTTCCACAAATGTTATCGAATAATTACCAAATTTTCATCGATAGTACCTAAGACAATAATCTTTAAAACGATACTAAAAAGTGTGACCCTGGTGGTCGATTAGTCGTAAATAAATTAGATTAAGAACGATTACTAAAAAAACGACATGACTTTGTTGCCAACCCAATATATATAGCCGCCGAATTGAAAATCTGCTGTGATGGTTCGATCATAATGAGTGATACACTAATCGAAAGGTATCGCAAAAAACTAACAGGACTAACAGACTTTAAGAAAATTAATTGGCTTGGGATAGAGAGCGGTGAAAGTGAAAAAGTCAATATTTCGAAATTTTGAGCTGTTGGGGCCGGTGGGGATAAATGCCCCCTCGCAATGTTTTAGTTTTTCTATTAAAAATACCCGTCGAATGAGGGGTCATATGATAAAATCCGACGCTCCGTTCAAAAGTTATAGCCAAAAGAAGATTTTCTTCTTCTTCCCAAATTGAAAATTAAATACTGTTTGTCAGTTTGTGAGTTTGTGAATTTGTGCGCTTGTCAGTCTGTCCCAAAATGTTGGTTTAAAGACCTGGAAATTTTATATGCTGGTAAACATAAGAAACATTAGTTTTACCACTTCTGGAAAAACTCACTAGTTTGGCGGGAAAACAGCTATAAATGTCTTATTTTCATAAGCTACCGACTTGTGCTATACCTCATATTAAAGGTATTTTGAAGTACAATAAACGCCTTTTTAACACTATTTATGTATATGCAATAGTTAAAAACTTATGCACAAAATAATTTTTTTAAGTTTATTTTTATTTTTCCGAAAAACGGCTCTAACGATTTTTTTTTAATCATTAAACTATATAGCCCTTGAGATTCCTTAAATTTTAGCATATAACACGTTATTGTAAAAAGTCACGTTTAAAAATTATTCACAAGCAAAAGTAGTTTTGCCGGCTCAAAATATTGAATTTTGTGTGAGGGTATCATCCGAACTGTTTTTTAGGGTCATGGAATCATTTAAATTGTTTTGAAGCAGATCCACATAGAAAACTTTTGTTTTACGACTTTTGGAAAAACCCGCTACTTTAGCGGGAAAAAAGCTATAAATAGCTACATTTCATAAGTTCGTAACTTGTGCTATACCTCCTTTAAAAGGTATTTCAAATATTATTTTCGATCACCGAATAAAAGTTATTTAACGATTTTTTTATTCGACTTCATTCGAATTCTAATATGACGTCATAAGGGCAATATAGAAAATTAGGTAATACTTTATATTAGCGGACTCACCCCCGAAATTCGCGAAAAATAAAAGAAGAAAACAAAGAGGCAGTGTCCATTTAAGGCAAGCTTTTCTTACCACCATTGAGGTAAAGTTCCAGGCGCGTTTTTTATAGTGTTGTCCCCCTTGGCCTAGTCCACGTCTCAGATCCGAATATATAACAAAGAGTGTCCTAATTAACAGCTGAGTTGTCATCGAATAAAAAACAAGAGAGAACGCTATAGTCGGGTGCCCCGACTATCAGATACCCGTTACTCAGCTTTTAACAAATTGCCCGATTTAAAAAATTTCTTCTACATTTCCATAGGTATTGATAGTATAGTTTCCGAAATCTTTAAAGGTGTGGGCGCCAGATACCTTTCAAAAATGGCTTAAGGCAATTGTGGGCATTAGAGGGGGCGTGGCACCTTTTTGGAACAAACTTGCGCTACGTAGGAACTCCTGGAATCTGCATGCAAAATGCCAATCCTCTAGCTTTTATAGTTTCCGAGATCTCAGCGTTCATACGGACAGACAGACAGACATGGCTAGATCGACTCGGCTAGTGATCCTGGTCAAGAATATATATACTTTATAGGGTCGGAAACGCTTCCTTCTCCCTGTTACATACTTTTGCACGAATACAATATACCCTTTTACTCTACGAGTAACGGGTATAAACACCGCATCATTTTCTGATGCGGTGCTTTGACACACGAGTTTAGAAAATACATTGTGTTTGGGTTGTGTACTTGTAGTTGCGGTGCACTAATGCCGTTCTCTGCTATTGATCTATTATGAATTAATCTTAACTTTTTCATTTAGTGCTAAATAGTTAATATCTTATTTATTCTTGTTTTTAGCATGAGGGTTTCATGGATGAAGAAACATTAGGGAATAATTCATCATCTAACCAGTTGCTTGGCAGCACATTAAAGAGGACCGATTTAAACGTAAGTACTAAAGAGTCAAAATCTGCCAAGTGGGCCCCCCTAATCCGATGGTCCGATTTTCATCGAACTTGTTGGCTTTTTCTGTTCACAACGACAAAATAAGAACTTCATTTGAACGGTTTTGCGAAATTTTAAGTTTTACCGGAGCTATAGCTGTCATTTTTTTCACTTTTTCGAAAAAGTTGCACTCAGTAATTATTGAATATCTTCGGAACGGTATGAGATATCTTTATAATGTTTTCACTAATCGATAAAAAATGAGCTTTTCATAAAGGAATCTTAAAATTTTCAAAAAAAATATAGTATAAAAAAAAATAACAAAAATGTTGTTCAGTGTTTTTTTCAGTGACCTTCACCAGCTACTGAGTTCAAACCCATTTAATTAGGTATTGCGAAAAACCTTTTTAGCTTCTTATCTTCCAAATTAAACTTCATTTTAAATGATTTACTCTGTAGCTGGTGAAAACACTGAAATAAAATTCACTGAACAAAATTTTTGTTATTTTTTTTGTAAAAAGTAAATTTACAAAAAATTGTAATTTTTTTTTATAAAAAGCTAATACAATTCTTGATCGATTAGTGAAAACACCATAAAGATATCTCAGGGGTGGCCCACTTGGCAGATTTTACCTCAAACAGTACATATTTTCATTAACGTGTTTATAATATTTATATTTTAGCGCAAACTGCCTGCATACGCCCGCGTAAAACAGTCAAGGGTTCCAAACGCCTACGATAAGACTGCATTGAAACTGGAAATTGGTGATATTATTAAAGTCACTAAAACAAATATAAATGGACAATGGGAGGGGGAACTAAATGGAAGACATGGTCACTTCCCATTCACTCACGTTGAATTTGTCGATGATTGTGATTTAGGCAATAACTCCACAGAAATACGGTAAATGGTGGTAGGAGCGAGCGGGTAGAACAATGAATCTTTCTCCGGATCATTTTGATTTTTAAGTTAATTGTATGAAAACTAAGTTGTGTAAACCAATTGTTAACATAATCGGAAAATTAAATAATCAATAATTTAATCGAATCTTAAAAATAATCGGGTATCAGGGATACGATGGTTTTTTTATACCTTGTAAATCATTCCTGTATGTTTATAATTCAAAGGTATGGTGCAAGGCGAAACAGGTGTGTAGAATGGCATTGTTATTGGTAGATGTCCTGCCACCAATATAGTCCAACTGACTATACTAAAGCGTAACTGCTACATCGTTGTGCTCTCTCTCGTTTTACCTTCCCCACCATGCGGTCGTCAGGCCCGAAAGTAAATCCACCAATTTACGCGTGGTATTTAACGCATCACGTAAAACCCATTCTCAATTGTCATTAAACGATGTTTCCCATTTTCCGCCCCAGTGGGGTGCGTGTGGTGGTATAAAACTCCATTTGATACCCTCGCTGGCCAACTCTTGGGTTACTTGAGTGTTATGCTGCTGCGACAGGATGAGCTTATACATTAGAGCTTGAAAATTATCGATTTTGAATATTGAATATTATCGATACTTTTGATATTTTTCAAACATCGATGTTTATCAGAAACATCGATGTTTTTCTATATATGCCAAGTAATATTTAAAAATTCACATAAATCGGAATTGTTATCTCAGTTACTCTGTGATTTTGTGATTTTCTCTATATATAAGGAAGTGAAAGCGAAGACAAAAATGGAGGAATCCTTACCAAGTAAGTATAATCATTCTTAAGAATCCACTTCACCTGTAGCGACTTCATCAAATGAATATCGCGCTCCAAAGCGCAGGCGCGAAGTATCATTTGTATGGCAGCATTTTAAGCGATGGAACGAAAACGCAACCTGTAATAGATGTGGTAAGGAGTACAAGACTTCAGGAAACACCACAAATTTGTTGACCCACTTAAAGCGGATGCATCCCGAATTTATTAATGATGGCAATGTAATTCCATCGAGGGAATTATGCCAAGCATCGAACTTATTTTACGTAAGTGGGTCATACAGAAAAGTGGAGCTGGACAAAGCGGTAATGCGTATGATACCGGTTGATGTGCAACCATTTTCGATTGTAAAAGATGAAGGATTTCGTGATCTAATAGCCAAATTAGACCCGAGGTACCAGTTACCGAGTAATAATCATCTCAGAAACGTTGCGCTACCTGAAGAGTACCACAGTCTAAAAAATAAGTTAGAATTGGCCTTAAGTTGTGGACACAGGCCTGAAGAGCGGGGGGTTTTTAGTGGGTGCGAGCCCCACTTTCCCCCCTTCAGCCAAAAAAAAAAAAAAAATATTATAATAATAATAATAATAATAATAATATACCCTTTACTATCCTAGTAACGGTAATAAATACGAGTAAAAAACATATTTAAAAAATATATTTTTTTAATTTACTTTGCTTTCCATGAAATTATCGATATTATCGATACGATAATGATAAAATATCGATAATGACATTTATCGATAATTTTCAAGCTCTATTATACATATCGTCTGACACCTTCTTTGCTCCCACAAAGTTGCGACCGTTGTCGCTGAAGATGTTAGTACACTTGCCTCGACGGGAGATAAATCGACGAAGTGCAGCGAGAAATGTCTCCGTGTTGAGATCTGTAGCCAACTCCAAGTGAATTGCGGAGGTCACTAGGCAGACAAATAGGCAGATGTATCCCTTTTCCTTTCGTGGATTCCGTCCCTTGTGCACTTTGAGCAAAAGCGGTCCGACATAGTCGCCCATAGTATTTCCAAATGGGTATGCTTGACGTACCCGAACAGCTGGCAAGTCCGCCATGTATTGATCAGTTGTTTTGTGGCGTTGGCGAAAACATTTGTGACAAGCATGTGTAAGCTTGCGAATCATGTTGCGTGCGCCAACTATCCAATATTGTTGGTGCTGTCACACCTGGATGAAGATGTATCCTGTGCTCGTGTTCCAAAATAAGCTGAGAAATGCGATGATGTTTCGGCAGAATAATTGGATGCTTGACTTCCTCCGGTAGTAGCGAGTTTGGGAGGCGCCCACTTACACGAAGTAGGCCGTTCTTGCAAACCATAGGTGAGAGTGTTCGAAGTGTGGGCGAATTTGCTACAGTTTTTCCCCTTTGCAACAGGTGTAGATCGGATGAGAAGCTTCCTTGAGCCTGCCTTAGACAATAATTGCGGGCCTCGCTGATTTCCTCAAACGTGAGTGTGAGGTTTGACGGAATCCGTTTCTTCATTTTGCTTCGATTCATAAAACGTAAAACATAAGCAGTGCAGCGAATCAGCTTGGTCCAGGAAGAAACTCAAAGCGATAGACACTCAATCGGGACGCTTCAGGTTTAGATTCAATACGGCTGCATAGAGAAGAGGATTTCAGCTCATTCATTATGGGCGTGTCCAAAATTGTGTTGGAATTGTTGCCACTACGCAGCTTTGAAGCAAGCAGATCGTTGAGGTGTTGCCAATGTGGACCCTTCCACCACAGCTCATGGCTCATGAGATTGGCTGCTAGCATTGCCCTCGATGCGCAATCGGCAGGGTTATCCTTTGAGCCAACGTGGTAAGACATCCAGGATCTCCGAAGTACGGTTGGCGACAAAAGTTTTCAGCTTTGATGGGGTGTGCGACAGCCACGAAGGGACAATCGTGGAATCGCACCAAGCATGCACAATTATATCCTTGTGATGCAAGCCTTCTTTAACAGCTCGGAGAAGCCGAGCGAGCAACAGCGCGCCACAGAGTTCCAGCCGAGGAAGACTTTGTTGCTTTAAAGGCGCAACGCGTGTTTTATAGTCTAGTCACACTATGTGGGGTAACCCGATTACTCCAAAAAAGTGTTTCCACTGGGTTAACTCCAAATATCGGGTAATGACAGCTAGTGTTTGTTGTTTTTGTTGTTTATTTTACTAGTGATGGACCTTCAACGATAGGAAACAAATACAAAATAGACCGAAAAATACAAAAAAATACTCAGAAATACCAAAGACCCTAAAAGTACCTCACTTTTGCCCACATCTAGTTGCCTATACACAACCTATGTAAAAAAACAGGGTTATGTCAATAACCCCATAACTCCATAACTCCACCCTAGTGTAAATAGGCTATTAGCTGCCATAAGTGACACCAAGCAGGTGCCGTCTGCGTTGCTTACACGGCTGTATACGATAGCGGCATATGCCTTTATAGAGGCGTCTGAAAATCCATGTAGTTCGACTTTTCCCGATTCGTGGAATCCTTAGGTTTGTTATGTAGTTGATATCGTCGCGACAGGTCTGCCACCACTCAGCCAGCTTCGGTGGGAGTTTTGAATCCCAGTCCAGGTCAAGTAGCCAGAGTTCTTGGAAAAGGATTTTGAACTGCACTACCACAGGCGCCAGAATACCTAGAGGATCAAAAATTCGTGAGACATCTGACAATACTTGCCGTTTAGTAGCATCTGGCTCAGTAGAAAGTGAAACTTTATAGAACAGGACGTCGTCTTGGGGATTCCACTGCATTACTAAAACCTTAACAGCACTGGTTATTGGGAGCTCGTCTTGTCTGGGGTGGCTGAAGCGGCAGCTGTTTGACACCCAAAAAAAAAAAAAAAAAAAAATTGCCAAGTTCAAGCTTAGCCTTGGACATCAGCTGAATGAATTCGTCGTGGCGACTAAGAAATTCGTCTTCAGTTTCAGCGCCGGTGAGGACATCGTCTACGTAAAAGTCCTCAAGTACAATTTTTGATGCTATGGGAAACTCATCCTGGTGGTCTCGCTCTAGTTGCTCCAGTACTCTGACAGCAAGAAATGGTGCACAGCTTGTTCCATAGGTAACTGTGCAGAGTTAAAAGTGTTGAAGGGGATCATTCGGAGCATCTCTCCATACGATCCGTTGAAAATTGCGATTAAAAAAGGTTACGTTGAATGCTGGATCCGATGTGTAAGGCGTCATTTAGAGCGTGGCCGTTTACGTCTTCAAATGACCCGTCAAATACCACGCGCAGCTTCATACCTAGAACTGGGTGGTGTGGCATGTAAAACGTTTTGGCTGATGTATTGCATTCTTCTGGGGCCATCTTACGCATATGACCTAGGCTTAGATATTCGTTCATAAATTTAGAATATTGCTTGCGTAGCTCCATATCTCGCTGTAGGCGAGCACAGCATGCTCCACCTTTTCGCTCAGTGTTATCCTCGATCTCCCAAAAGCGTTGAAGAGAGGCGTTTATGTCCACAGTAGTCATGAGCGTGTTGGCGGTTAATGGATGAGGCATTGCAACGGAAGTGATTATCCCTCCAAAGATCGAGCTGATGGCAATAATATTTCCATCGGTGTCATATTTTTTATCACCTGACAGAATGGACCAAATTTGTTCATTTCCCAGTAAAATGTCTACAGGTGAAGATGTGTTAAACGAAGTATCAGCTAACTGGAGTCCATCGTAGATCCTTAAAGCTGTTTCGTCAATGTCGTCCTGTTGAAGTGATGATGTGATTTTGCCCAGCACATGGGCTGCGACAACAATCGTATGCAGCGACACCATTGATTTGATATGCAGCGTTAATATGCTGTTTTAGCCTTGACAGAAGATATTCCGGAAACTAGTATTCTTGAGGGTGAACGTGCGAGCCCAAGTGCGTTGACGCATCGTTCAGAAACGTAGGACAGCTCAGAGCCGCTATCCAATAGCACACGGCAAATTGTGTAAGTCCCTATAGAGTTTTGGACATACACCAAAGCTGTGGGCAATGTGCTTCTTTTGAGTCCCGGTGACTGTGTTAATGAGGTGCTGTTTTGGGTCTGGGCGACCAAAGTTGAGCTACACCCAGAAGTTTGAGGACTGGCCTGTGCAGTGTTCGTAGGAGCAATTGTCATGGAATCCATGTTTTCAGGATGTACAAGAGAATGATGACGGCCATTGCAGTGCTTGCACGAATGTTTCGATTGGCATTGTGAAGATCGGTGGCCAGGGCGTAGGCAATTAAAGCAAAGCGACTTTCCTTTCACAAAGGAGCGCCGATGCTCGGTGTTCAGATTTTGAAATTGAGAGCATCTATACAGCTGATGGTCAACAGAGCCGCACTTACCACAATTGCCACGGTTCACTGCAACAAGTGCGCGCTTCGCTTTGGCAGGCTTGTCCGTGTGACTACCAGGATCAAGTTTGATTGCCGATGTAGCTTGGCTTAATTCAAAATCCTCGCAACGATCATCAAGGAATTTAAAGAAGTCTGTAACGGTTGGTGTCGCAGAGCCTCTGGTGTCCTCTATCCACTTCCTTCTAGAGTCGGAATCAATTTTAGCTAGTACAAGATGAATCACCCAGCAGTCACGGCTGGTCTCCCCAACTGCATCTAGCCCACGAACTAAGTAAGTAAGTAAGTAAGTAAGTAAGTTCGCGTAGATTGGATACCTCACCATCACCTCACCTCACCAGTCCCATGAAAGTGTCCAGTAAGGATATGCCTTGGGCGGTCATAGCGTTGATTGAGGGGTTCCCATGCTGAATCATAAGTTGATTCCGTAATGGACATGTGACTGAGAAGATTGGCTGCTTCACCAACTATGATAGACTTAAGGTAGTGGAACTTTTGAATCTTTCCCAGGTGAGCCTTGTTGTGGACGGTGCTCTCGTAAATATCCTTAAATGCTGGCCATTCCTTGTAGTCTCCACCAAAGGGTTCGATGTGGATTTTCGGTAACGGGTTTTCAGTTAAAGAAACTGCAGCAGGCGGCGGCGTGGCCAGGGAAGGGGCTCCGTTCTCAGAAAGTCGCTGAAAGAACTTTGCTGTTGCAGCAATGTGGCCATATTGTGATCCGCCTGAGGTATGCCGCTTGGCTGAAGGTCGCTCTTTAACGAGGCGAATAAGGTAAGCGCGTGCAGGTACTTCTCCTCATACGCTTGGAAGTCTTCGGTAGGATCCTCGAAACCCTCAACGTTATCGTACAGGTGTATTTCGTCAGTGATCTCCTCGAGGCTCCTGAATGCCTGATTTAGCCGTGCCAGCATGGCATAGACTCCGGAGTAAGTGCTTTGTTGAGGTGGATTCTCGATGTAATTGACCAAGCGAGTTACGGTCGCTAGACGTTTAAGAGTCTGTTGCTCCATGGTGTGCAGATTCAATTATACAGATGCGGAAGTATTCCGGCTCTCGAAGGACCAGACAATGATGATGAATAGATCACGCTAAATGGTTTGTAAGACCACTTTCGAGTGGGTTGATACAATAAGAATTTACGCTTTATTCATGTCGACGAAGAGAGGATAGATACAAAAATTCGTGAGACCAGACCATCTCAAGAAGAATATCTTACATGCTATTAAATATATCAAATTATTGTAATTAGTTATGAGGTTCCTCAACAAAACCAAAAACGGATCCGATCGCATAATCGGTGCGGAAAAATTAATTAAGTGGCCCAACCTGAAGTTGGGGTTTCAAAGATTTCAACAAATAAAGCTTAAAATATAAATATTAACTTGTTTGGTTGAAAGCTGTGGGAATGGTTAATGTTTTTATCAAGCTATTTCGCATTTTTCGAAAGTCCTGGAGGTCCTCAGGAGCCCAATTTTAAAAAATCCTTTCTTAGTGCACACCTCCTCTAACACACGATTCAGCCCCATTTTTTCCATTATTTTAGGCCTTATGGTTTGGGCTTTTGATGTCTTTACGAAGGTATTTTCCACTCTATTAACTTCAGTTCAGCCAAATGGCTTACGTGCTAAAATGTATTATTTGCATTTTTCTAAGTATGCACTTCAAAATATGCTTTGACTGCTTCAAAAATCTGGAACAGCGTTCAAAAAACCTTCTATTGCTCTGCCCATACTGCAGACGGATAGTTGAAAATCATTTACAAGTATTTCAATAAATTGTTGAATAGACCGCAAGCAAAAATTTTTTTTCTAAAAAATGGCGCGATTTTGTCTGCGGCGCTTTTTATGGCTCCCAATATTTAACTGTCAGCTCATTACTCATTGCTACATTATTCTTCAATACTATATGTTACTCGCATTTATAAGAATTTTTATAAAATGTTAAATAGGGCGCAGACAAACATTCATTATTATATTATATTATATTATAAAGAGAAATATGTTACTCGCATTTACAAGAATTTCAACAAAATGTTAAATAGGGCGCAGACCAAATTTTGTTTGAATAAAGGTGCAAGCCGCATTATTGTTTAATGCACGCACTCAAGCTGAATACGACTTCTTTACTTATATAAATAATAGTTAAATATATTTTCCCTGTGGGCGTTATCTCACTTTCCTGTGTGTCATAAGGCCCTCAAAAAAACTGACATAGCGCCTGCGGGCGTTATGACACTTTTGAGTATGTCATAAGGCCCACGGGCCTTATGACACTTTTGAGTGCGTCATAACGCCCGCGGGCCTTATGACACCGGGCGTTATGACATGCACCCGATTTGGTAGTTGGATATTATTATTATTATTATTATTTATTGTTTTGGCTTCCTAACGCTACAAGTTGTATAACTTATAAATTACTGCGCCAGTCACAACGGGTAATCAATTTTAAATTCGAACAAAATTGGTTCTTAAATCTAAGACATACATTTTACATTAATTACACTACGCAGCATCAAAAATTTACCTCGATGGATGCTATATTTTTGGATTCGTTACGAATTCTCAAGTTAAACTGCGTTTTCCAAAAAGTTCCCCGACGCAAGGATTCTTAGCAAAAGGACCTCAAAGTTCGAAAAATGCTGAAATTGGCCAACTTTCCGAAGCTCTCAGAGGCAAACGGATTCATGGTTTGATTCAATGTTAAAGTTTTTTAAAAGATACACTCTTTATCTTTGAAACCCCATACTAAGAATAATTTTGGGATTTTTATTAAGGGAGAAACAAATCTTAGAAAACATAGTCAAAAAACATGAAAGCATACAGCTGCGGTCAGAATAGTAGTAGTGTTGCCGCCCTGTGTTTTAAAAAGTTTGTTGTTGTCACTTTTCTTATCCAATTAGTCTAATAGTACAATAATAATCAATACAATATTACCAGGAGAAGATAAATTACAACAACAAACCTTTAAAAACACATGGCGGCAACACTACTACTATTCTGACCGCAGCTGTATGCTTTTATGTTTTTTGACTATGTTTTCTAAAATTTGTTTCTCCCTTAATAAAAATCCCAAAATTATTCTTAGTATGGGGTTTCAAAGATAAAGAGTGTATCTTTTAAAAAACTTTAACATTGAATCAAACCATGAATCCGTTTGCCTCTGAGAGCTCCGGAAAGTTGACCAATTTCAGCATTTTTCGAACTTTGAGGTCCTTTGGCTAAGAATCCTTGCGTCGGGGAACTTTTTGGAAAACGCAGTTTAACTTGGGAATTCGTAACGAATCCAAAAATATATCATCAATCGAGGTAAATTTAAAAACCATTAAAAATGCTGCACAGTGTTATTGAAAATACAGAATGGCAAATATAGTTAAATCGAATTTAGAAACAAAGGAAGTGGTTTTAGGGATAAGTCGCAATGTTAAAATAGGATAATATAGCTTATAGCAAACTTGAACTGCTATTTTTAAGGTGTGAGAGAAGATTTGTCTTAAATAGTGGTGCGCTCCTAGTTTCTTTTATGTTATTGGGAAGTTCATTCCACGTTCTAATCGCATTAATAAAAAATTGTCTGTTTGAAAGCAGTAACCTGTGTCGGATGCATATTATATTCTTTGTTCTTGTAGATCTGGTGAATTGTAATTTCTCAAATAAGTATGATGGCTCCCTGGTGTATATAACTTTGTGTAAAAAGATTATTGTTCGGCTTTTAATATAATCTGCTAAGCAAAGGTTAAATATTTTGTAAGCAAATTGAGTTACATGGTCGGATCTATTCAAATTAAAAATAAAACGAGCAATCAGTGGCGGATCCAGGATTTTGTTGTGGGGGGTGATATCAAAACAATTTTTTGTTGCATACTTTTTGAATACAAAAATTCCTTTCATTTTTCACCCGAGTGGGGGGTGATATATCACCCATATCACCCCCCGTGGATCCGCGCATGCTGCAATAGATATAAGACTTTTGGGAAAGTTTTAGTCCGATAGCTTTAAAACTGAGAGACTAGTTTGCGTAGAAACAGACGGACAGACGGACATGGCTAGTGTTCAGTCGCAGCAATAGTTATAAGTCAGCGCACTGAAGTATCATATATCGGGTCAGGCCGTCAGCGACATTAGCAATGACCCACTTATTGGCACAAGCTTATTCTGCTGAATTGTAACTGGGTTTGCTCCCATTAGCGGCTTTACCAATAATACATAATAACCAACACTTTGCTTTTTACCTATTCTGTTAACCTAAGCACTTTTTTACCTATAAATACTGTTAAGTTTATTCAATAAAATCAGTAACAATTCTGACTCACAATCAAGTTTTACTCATTTTGCATTCAACAGAGGCTGTCGCTCTAGTCTTCAGATCCTCATATGCAATCTTAGTCCAACTGGTTCAAGTTCTAGTTGCGACGACATTAGGCAGACAGTTTATGTACTGTATGCCAGGCATCTAAGCCAATCAATAAACATTTTGGTGACCCCGACGTGATCTCACCAAGAGATCACACCCTAGAACACAACGTTGGAGATATCTTCCATACGAGTCCTTTTGCCCATGTCGTCAACAAGGTGACAGATTAAGGACACCTGAGCGCCATCGACTCAGGAAGTTGGAAGACTGGTCAACAAGGCGACCAGCTCCGTCAACGATTTGATAAAATCGTTTGTGATCCCGGTAAACGGATTTAAATCATCCAATCCCGGACACGTGACGCGATCTCAACTAGAGATCACAACAAAGAACACTCCATTGTCGAAGCGACAACTAAGGAAGTCTGAGCGAAGTCAACTCAGGAATTTGGAGATTGGTCAACAAGGAGACCATCATCCGTTTACGATTTGATAAAATCGTTTTGTGATCCCGGTAAACGGATTTAAATCATCCAATCCCGGACACATTCTCGAAGTTGTCAACAGGCGACACTTTGAAACCAGAATCAAGCAGTCTCAGAGTACGAGAATTCATTACCACGGTTCCTATCATCAAATTAATCCAAATCATTCATAAAAGCTAAAAGCTTCTTTGACCAATTCGGTTGCGAATAGGAGCGTATCCAGCTATACAAGCAAATAAAACACTCCCAACGGGTCAGAAGTTTTAAGCATACGGTAATAAATATGAGTGACATGGATGAGCAAGCAGTCACTGAAGCACTAGACGTGCAAGAGAAAATCAGTCAAGAAATCTCAAAATTTATTATCAACTTCAAAAAAGATTCAGCGGAGAGAAAATCAGGTCCAAATTATTATCAGACCAGATTAACCGCACTCGATGACGCTTGGAATCGATTTACAAGGAATGATCTCAAGATTCCTCAAAAATATAGAACTACGGAATACATGAAGTTCTACAACGACTGTCGTGAGTCATACGACAAATATCGAGCTATCATACGGGACGGCATGGAGCAATCATCAAGCCAAGCCGAGAGAAATCCAGACCCTGCAAGCATTCAGCAGCCCATGATAGAGTCCCAGAAGCTTATAGCAGCATGTCGCCGACAAAGGGTAATGTCTGATTCTATTAAGCGCGCTCTGAGAGAGTATTCAGAGACGGGAAAGACCATAACAAGTGATTTGATAAAATCACTATGGGCACAAATTCAAGAGATCCATTTCTCCGTACATGAAGAATATGATGATCCAAGCACGAGAGGATATGACATGAAATCCTTCCTAAAACTTGAAAAGGAAATTCAAGTTATCTTAGGGGCAAAATCAAACTCTTCCAGCAACGAAGATGTGCATTTGCCCAGAGTCAGCATCCCCAAATTCGATGGGGATCTACTCAAATGGACTCAGTTTTTTGATTTATTCAAATGCATGGTCCATGATACTAACATGCCGACGGTACGGAAAATGTGGTACCTAAAAACCACTGTAACTGGAGAGGCTGAAAGATTGATAAGACACATCGATCTTAAGGAAGAAAATTACCTCAGCGCCTGGGGTATATTAGTTGATTCCTACAACAATCCCAGACATGTGGCAGACATGATTCTCTATCGCTTCCTGCATCAAAACACAGTTAGTGACGATCCAAGGTCATTAAAAGAGTTGTACATTACAACTATCGAGTCTCTAGCATCATTAAAGGGACTGGGCATCGATGTATCAAGTTGGGATACAATATTGATTGCCATCATCAAACAAAAGTTGGATCTTGCAAGCAGAGCCCTATACGAGCAGTCGTTAGATGGGTCCCGAGAGTTACAGGGTCTCGACACACTGCTCAGCTTTCTGGACCAGCGCATCCGAGTCCTAAACACAGGAATATCAGAAAAATCTTCTAATAGACACCCAAAAAACTCAACTTGTGCGTCGACAACAAGCGAAAAAATAGCTTCATGTGAATTCTGTAAAAGAGGAAATCACCCTTTATTCAGATGCGATGAGTTCCGATCTAAGGCTGTATCTGAGAGATTGAACCAGCAAATGTGTATAAATTGTTTTAGCACATACCACAAGTCGAAAGACTGTCAAAGTCGGACATGTTTTAAATGCGATAAAAAACACAATACGATGTTGCATTTGGAATCAGATTTGGGAGCTCCGACAGATCCGCCAGACCTTGTTGTAGGCGCAGCAATTACTGACCACAACATCTTACTAGCCACAGCCAAAGTGGCAGTAGAAGCCAAATCCGGGAGAGAGGTGAAACTCAGAGCACTACTCGATTCAGGATCTCAGGTGAATTTGATTTCTGAACAAATGGCATCAAGGCTTTCGTTAAAAAGACACAAGACTTCAGTCCGTTTTGGAAGTGTTGGCGGCGGTACAAAAATGTGCCGTTCCCAAGTCAAAATACGAGTAAAGTCCCTGTACAATGACTTCACGGAAGAAATAGAAGCGTTTGTGCTTCCCCAAATCATGGCTGATCATCCAGCCCACGAAATAAGGTCTTCCAGCTTTGATATTCCAACCGACATATCTCTGGCAGACCCAGATTTTAATACGCCAGGAAAAATTGATATGCTTATCGGCGCAGAGCACTATTATTCCTTATTACTGCCAAATCAGCAGCAAACAAGGGCGGGAGGACCCATCCTTCAGAATACCATGTTCGGATGGACTGTAGCAGGAACAATTCCAAGTCCAGAAGACAAGTCATTAAAGAGTTGTGCAGCCGAATCAACCAAAGAAAGATTTCAACTGCCAATAAAGCCAGCTAAAAAACACTTATCGAAAAATCTCTCGCTAGTGCAAGGCGACAGAGAACTGCTACCTTCTGAACCGTCTTCAGACCTGGGGGCAACACTGGACCAAGGTACTATGCCTAAGGCATGGAAAAGCAGCAAATGGAAGACCATGTCGCATAACGGCAAGAAAGGGTTGCTTGTATTAATAAAGGAAGATAACCTGCCGGAGACGAGTTTGCCTATGGAAAAAGTAGTGAAGACATATTCTGGCAAAGATAATTACATACGTGTAGTAGACATAAAAACTGCGTCTGGCGTATTTCAACGACCAATCACGCGTCTTGCGCCGCTTCTGAAAGAAGAAGTATCGACAAGGCGGTCTAACAGTTCCATCGAAGGAGCAATGGGTTCGGAAGAGTTCCCAAAAAGGAAGAAAGTAAAAATTCCAGTTCTACCAGCTTTACTAGCATTGCTACTTATTCTTCCGCATGCAGTGGGACATCCCACAAATGTAACTAAGTTCGCCAATCAGCCCGGGATATTCTATGAACGACTCGGCACTGCAAGAACGGCAAGTTACGAACTGGATCATCTACAACAAAGGCTAACTAAGCTAAAGGATACAGCATGGTCAAATCAATTTATCACCATGCATCATCATCAAGTATTCACGTATACTGCGTTAGCAATATCAATAATATTGATCATTGCATATAGTCTGCGAAGGCGATTCGTCAACTGGAAGCCACGACAACGGACCTGCAACAACCAAGAGAACGACGAGCAGCCGTCACCTGAACCTACCCCACGCAGTTTTGCGTTCAGCATTAGTGATGGTTGAACACTTGTTCAACGGCCGGGAGAATGTTCAGTCGCAGCAATAGTTATAAGTCAGCGCACTGAAGTATCATATATCGGGTCAGGCCGTCAGCGACATTAGCAATGACCCACTTATTGGCACAAGCTTATTCTGCTGAATTGTAACTGGGTTTGCTCCCATTAGCGGCTTTACCAATAATACATAATAACCAACACTTTGCTTTTTACCTATTCTGTTAACCTAAGCACTTTTTTACCTATAAATACTGTTAAGTTTATTCAATAAAATCAGTAACAATTCTGACTCACAATCAAGTTTTACTCATTTTGCATTCAACAGAGGCTGTCGCTCTAGTCTTCAGATCCTCATATGCAATCTTAGTCCAACTGGTTCAAGTTCTAGTTGCGACGACATTAGGCAGACAGTTTATGTACTGTATGCCAGGCATCTAAGCCAATCAATAAACAGCTAGATCGACTCGTCTAGTCATGCTGATCAAGAATATACCCTGTAGGAAAAGGAATCAGTTTTGGACCAGTAAAATACTAATTGGGTCAGGAAACTTAACTAGTCCAATTCCTTGTAACGAACTGGTCCATTTTTCATAGGCTTGTCCTCGGAAACAACTAGTCCATTTGCTACTAGTTTTGCACTAGTGGCTGTTAACCAATTTAAAGCTACAGCTGTTAAACTACACTAAAAAAATTATTTTTTTGAAAAATCAAAAAACTGGTCCATCAACCATTAAATCATTGGATTTTACTCGTACCTGAAGATGTTTAATTTGACGCTCTCATAATTGGTAGCTAATTGAAAGGCGCGGTCTCTTAAAGAAATTATGATTGTTATTATGAAATTAAATACTGCAAATGATAAATAAATGGAATTCAAACAAACTTACTTTTTCGAGGCAAGTCGCCCTCTCTAGGACTTGAACCGGGGACCTTTGGGTTTGTAGACACACTAGCTGATTGAGCCATACATGCATCACATTTTGTAATGCACTAATAAGCTTTATTAATTTTAATGTGATATATTTTTAAAACAGTGATCTTTCACATATATATTGCCTACGACAGATTAAACCAAGTTTTATACTATTTATTTTTTCGACTAGCACAAATTTTCTAAGCCCTGTGTAGTCCAAATGCATCCAGACAAATTCCGGTAGCTTTTTTACTAGTTGTACAACTAGTTGATTTTCAGACTAGTTCGCATTTATCCTGCTGGGTATATACTTTATAGGGTCGGTTACGTCTCCTTCACTGCGTTGCAAACTTCTGACTGAAATCATAATACCCTCTGCAAGGGTATAAAAAGGAATGAAATGTACGATATTTTGAGTGCCTTTATTTCTAAAATGTATGCTGTGAAACAAAAAGGAATAATTTTGCCACACTTTTTCCTCGAGGCATTCCGTTTGTAAAGACTGTCATACTTAATTCCAATTCAATGTCCTGTGGCCCTTCCAGTGATTTCTTCAGTAATACATTGACTTGGTTGTTATTTTTTAGAGTGCTGTTCATTAAATAATTAGTTCTATAACCGCAAGTTAAGCTTTTACTTTAAAATTAAAATACTTACTCAAAATTCTTATCAGTTGCTCTCTCAATATGGTTGGTTGCTTGTATTCGAATAATCTTAAGATCAAAATCGATGTTATCATACCAAAGTGGACCTCTTAATGTAAATATGGTTCGACCCTCCGGTGCGATAATTAGCTTGGAAACGAAGGTAATAAAATTATATGTATAAGCTGACGGTTGAGTGTAACAATCTTCTCCTTCGCAGAAGTTACTGTTTTGTCTGCAACGGCTGCAAGTAAAATGTCGAAAGTATTTTAAACAAGAAAGGATGTTGGCTTCGGCAATCCGAAATTATACAGTTTGATTGACCTGATTATACGATTAACAAAAAATCAAATTAAAGCGGTTTTCCGATCCGGCTGAGATGCTTTCGTAAATGTGACTATAATAAACTTAATAAATTCTCAATATAATTCGACTGATTTTTATCATTGTTCTAAACACTTTTTTTAATGAATGCGTTCCTGAAAAGCTTATTCCAAAGCCGAACAGGCCCCCCTTGTTTACAAATGAGCTTCAAAGACTTAAAAATCTTAAATCAATCCCTTTTCGAAATATGTGGTGGCTCGATCTGATTTCAACGTTCCTAACAGTCATTGCTATACTATGTATGTAAATCGTTGTAAATTTGAATTTTCAAATGATCTGAAGCAGTTTTATAACTTTGTTAACGCTAAGCGTAAGTCGGATTTGCTTTCATCGGTTTGTTTTAACTCAATGGAGGCATCGACAGATTTGTTTGCCGACTTTTTCCAAATTACTTATTATTAAGAGGAGCTTAATCAAAATTAGTCAAAATCAAACTACCCTAATCCTTTAGATAGGGCAAATTGTATTTTTTCCCCTATAATTACAGAAAGTTCTCTCTTAAGAGATTTAACAACAACAACGCCAACTTATTCTTCATTCTTCGAAGTTATTTCTTTGGCCTTGATATCTGCGCCGATAGGTTCGCACTTCAGACAATTCGACGATACCCCACGGAGTTTGAAGATAACTCGCTCGGGAATTCATTTTTAGAATTAATTGGATGACTTTTACTTAAATAATTTTGATTTATATTTAAGTGTAAATTGAATATAAGTCGATATAGCCATGTCTGTCTGTCCGTCTGTCTATCTGTCTATGTCTATGTCTCTGAGATCTCGGAAACTACTAAAGCTAGAAGATTGGCATTTTGCATGCAGATTCTAGGAGTTCCTACGCAGCGCAAGTTTATTTCAAAAAGGTGCCACGCCCCTTCTAACGCCGCCAATCGCTTATATACGATTTTAAAAGTTTAAATATTTCGGAATAGTAAAAATGCAGTTTTGTTGTCTTTATCAATACCTATCGAAATTTTTGAAATCGGACCATTTGTTAAAAAGTTATGCCTGATCAAAGTTTATGTCTCCATCTCCTTCGCACTCGCTTTAGCTGAGTAACGGGTATCTGATAGTCGGGGCACCCTACCATAGCGTTCTATCTTGTTTATTTATCGCTCCGTTGTCTCGGCAGGCAAATTAAAGTACGGACGAGAAAACGGCCCTTAATTTGCGCCCTTTCGCGTTCTATGTAATAATTATAACGATCTTTATCATTTAATTTGCATTTCAACTTCTATCCCGGTATTAAAAAGTAATATTTTAACTCATTTGCTTCACTCCTAATTGCATCTTTATTTTCATTATGTGTCCCGTCTTTATTTGTTTTATGTATTCTTCCTCGCGAACTTGTATTTCTGCCAAAATTGATAATAGGGCCCGCGAGTAACAAGCACCAACGTCCATATATATATGAAGTGCACTTTTCCTAATCAGGGAGATGTACTTTACCCGAAAACCAAGGTCGTCTTCGATGAGTATCTTGTTGATTTAATTTGTGAACTGATGTTATCTGTAAATGTTTAACTTTGTTCTTAAGCACTTACTTTTTTTGATCTGGGTCAATGGTGTATCCATAGGGGCAATTAATGGTAGTACATTTGTAGCTTCCTCGGGTGTTCGTGCACATGTCGTTCTACAAGTGAAATATGACCATTTGAAATAATTTAACAATTTTAATCTTAATGATTATTCCTAATTACTATTGTAACTAACTGTTTTAACTGTTTGATCGCTAAGTAAACGCCGCGACTAGCTCAGAGATATTGTGTGTTCGTCCCACCAAATTTGTATTGCCAGACTGCCCGTGACCCAAGAAAATGCAAGATATCCGATTGGGACAAATCGGAAAACTTTATTCAGTTTTACTTTTCGCTGGAATTGGTTTCTTCGTCAGCTGGCTGTTGCGGCTCGCCTGCGGCATTTAATTAATAACTTCTAAACGAAAATAGATGTCTTAAGTCGTTTTTTTTCCGATGATGAGAGAAAAAGCATAGATTTTAAAAAGTTAACATTTTGTTTAAAATTAAAAAAATAACAATTTTTTACATATTTTTTTTTTACTTTTTTTAATATATTTTATAAATCAACTCTATATAAAAAAGGCTAGAATGTTATTCGGAATCATCGGAATCAGAGAGAGGCATATCCAGATGCTTTATTAGAAGCAAACTCTTAACATCATCGCAGACCCATTTGACAATGAAGTTATCAAAGGGTCGGAAGGGTATTTTTCCTGCAATTTTTTCTTGTATTGATTTTTATTTTTATACCCGTTACTCGTAGAGTAACCTCTAACGCCCACAATCGCTTATATACGATTTTACAAATTTAAATATTTCGGAAAAGTGAAAATGCAGTTTTGTTGTGCTTATCAATACCTATCGAAATGTAGAAGAAATTTTAAATCGGACCATTCGTTAAAAAGTTATGGCTGATCAAAGTTTATATCTCCATCTCCCTCGCACTCCCTTTAGCTGAGTAACGGGTATCTGATAGTCGGGGCACCCGAATATAGCGTTCTCTCTTGTTTTTATATGGCCTCGAACACTTTATGAAATACATACCCGGCCTGTGCAAACTTGGTTATTGGAATCAGTTGCACATTCATCGATATCTCGACACGTATTCCTGTCTGCAGACAACAAATAACCACGTGGGCAGGAGCATTGATAGGAACCGGGAGTGTTAATGCAGAATCTTAAATGTGATAACAGTAAGTATCAGAAGCTGTAATAAAATGAATAAATACAATCAAATACATACCCCATGCATAGCTTGTAATCCTTATGTACTTCGCATTCATTTATATCATGGCACGTGCGGTTGTCCTGTCCTAGTTGGTATCCGGAGTTACATGTACATCGATATCCTCCCCAAAAATTAACACACTTTTGTTGGCAAAGACCAGGAACCACGCTGCACTCATCGATATCAAAGCATTGTGTGTCATTATTATTGTCAGGCTTCTTTTGGAATCCAGCTTTGCACTCACAGTAGTAAGAACCTATTGTGTTCAAGCAATGTGCATTCGATGGACATACACGTTGATCTAGCGAGCATTCGTTTATGTCCACACATGTATTGCCACCACTGCTGCCGAGTCGCTTAAGTTCATGACCTATCGGACAAGTGCATACATAGCCGCCGATTCGATTACGGCATATTTGTTTTTCGCCACAGTTGTGTTCTCCAGTGTCGCACTCATCGATGTCTATTAAATATAAAATAATTTACAGTTTTAAACAACATCTAAAAGAATACGAATTTAAATTGGTTTTGACAAATAAATCCAAATGAAGTGTATACTGAAACAAAAAAGGAAGTTAACTTCGGCAAGCCGAAGTTTATATACCCTTGCAGCTAAAATAAATATCTATAGCGCACTCGATCGGAGCTGTTCGAGGAATTCGAAGAAGAAGAAGTGTTTACATTTCTGCAGAGACATGGAGTATTTCCAAAGAACAAGGACTGCCCGTTTCTGTTGATCATTACTTACCATCCTGCGGCACCTCCAAAATGGCGTACTAATCGGTCCCTTCGTATGTAAACACTTCTTCTTGGCCCATGGTAAGAAAGTTTTTATAAGTAATAAAGCACCCTTTCCAAAAATCGCGAAAAAATTACCCTCGATGGACCATGCATTTTTCTCAGCAATGGGCGAATTGTTTAATCCTGAACGCAATGTTAGTATTTAAAAAAAGATGTAAAATGCAAAAAGTAAAACAAATTTTAAAAAAAAATCGCGCGATTTTGGTTAATAACATTTTCAACATACCCCAAAACATTCAAATATATTTGGAAATCCTTGAATGTTATTTAAAAACAAGAAAGGAAGCTAGCTTCGGCCAGCCGAAGCTTATATACCCTTGCAGATAATTCCTATTAATGACTAATTTTCCGATCGTTCCTATGGCAGCTATATGATATAGTTGTTCGATATTGATAAAATTAAAATCGAAATTCGAAAACATTTAAAAAGACTCATATCCCAGAGTAGAAGAGAATACAATAAAATTCAACGAAGCAATAATTTATTTCCTATTATATTTCCATTAATTTTCCGATCGTTCCTATGGCAGCTATATGATATAGTCGTCCGATTTTGAAAAAAATTTATTTGAAATTCAGGATTACATAAAAAATGGCATTTCCAAAAGTAGGAGGTTTTAGGTTCAAAAACACCCAAGATATAATTTTTTTTCATTTTTTTTCATTTTTTTTTCCAATTATTCCTATGGAAGCTATATGATATAGTTGTCCGATCCAGCTCGTTCCGACTTATATACTACCTGCAACAGAAAGAAGACTTTTGGGAAAGTTTTAGCCCGATAGCTTTAAAACTGAGAGACTAGTTTGCGTAGAAACAGACAGACGGACGGACAGACGGACAGACGGACAGACGGACAGAAGGACAGACGGACAGACGGACATGGCTAGATCGACTCGTCTAGTTATGCTGATCAAGAATATATATACTTTATGGGGTCGGAAACGTCTCCTTCACTGCGTTGCAAACTTCTGACTGAAATCATAATACCCTCTGCAAGGGTATAACAAGAAAGGAAGCTAGCTTCGGCCAGCCGAAGCTTATATACCCTTGCAGATAATTCCTATTAACTAATTTTCCGATCGTTCCTATGGCAGCTATATGATATAGTAGTTCGATATTGATAAAATTAAAATCGAAAACATTTAAAAAGACTCATATCCCAGAGTAGAAGAGAATACAATAAAAGTCAACGAAGCAATAATTTATTTCCTATTATATTCCCATTAATTTTTCCATCGTTCCTATGGCAGCTATATGATATAGTCGTCCGATTAAAAAAAAAAATGTATTCGAAATTCAGAATTAGATAAAAAATGGCATTTCCAGAAGTAGGAGGTTCTAGGTTCAAAAACACCCAAGATAATTTTTTTTTACATTTTGTTCCCCGATTATTCCTATGGGAGCTATATGATATAGTTGTGCGATCCGGCTCGTTCCGACAATAGATATAAGACTTTTGGGAAAGTTTTAGCCCGATAGCTTTAAAACTGAGAGACTAGTTCGCGTAGAAACAGATGGAGGGACAGACGGACATGGCTAGATCGACTCGTCTAGTGATGCTGATCAAGAATATATAAACTTTATGGGGTCGGAAACGTCTCCTTCACTGCGTTGCAAACTTCTGACTGAAATCATAATATCCTCTGCAAGGGTATAAAAATTAGTTATCTAATATTGGCTTCTCGAAGACAGTTTATTTATTGTATCTTTTTTTTGGATAAGACTTAGACAATTTCACATATTTACTTACCTATGCATGATTTGCCGTCTACTGCTGACTTGTATCCGGCCGAGCACTGATGAAGATTTTCGCAGCGGAAATGACCGTTTGTGTTGATGCAACGTTGATGGTTACTACAAGGCTTGGTTTCCACGCATTCATTAAAATCTTAAAGTAAAGTAAGTAAAAGAAAAGCGTACTTTTAATACAAGTTAAAACAATAAAGGAAGCTAGCTTCGGCCAGCCGAAGCTTATATACCCTTGCAGTTAAATAAATACCGGGAATTTAGGGCCAGTTTCTCGAGTCCCTGTCAAAGTCCCTGATAGCTATCTGTTTGTGGTTTTCTCGACTCCTTTAATTTATTTGAACGAAAAACAATTACAGAGTGCTGTTAGCGCACAGAATGTGCTGTAAAGCGCATAAAATGGCGTGCTTTGATTATTCTATCAGCTGTTTGGGTATAATTCAAAGGCAAAGTCAGCTGTGATTTCGTTTCTTCTTCTTTTTTTTTCTCGCGGAGTCCCACGGCCACACCTTCCGCCCAACCGACCGAGGGGCGCTGCCGTGTATCGTACGGCACGATTCGCGAGATGATAGACGCGATGTAGAAAATTAAGTTATAGTTCGAGGAAAAAAAGTAGGATCTAATTCTGTGCTAGGAAATTTAATATTAATCGTTTTAGGAGAGGCAGAGAGTCAGAATATAATAGGATAAAGTCAATTATAGTCAGAACATAGTACTCTGAAAGGTTCATGCATGTCATAGTTAGATCTACAGTGATTTAAAATTAAGGGAATGTAATTTCTAGTTAATCTACTTGGAACAAAAAAGTTAAGTCGTCCAACCAAGTCGGAGCTATCAATTTCACCTCGAATAAGGTTATAAATGAAGACAGTTCCAAGCATCGTTCTACGGTTGGTTAGGGAGGGTAAGTTAATTAGGAGTAATCTACTAGAATAAGAAGGTAAAATGCGGTTTGCATCCCAGTTTAGGCGCCTTAAGGCAAAAAGTAAAAAGTTTTTTTGTACGGATTCGATACGGTCAATATGAATTCCGTATTGGGAACTCCAGACGGGTGATCCATACTCAAGTATCGGCCGGACGAGCGAGATGAATAAGGTCTTAGTAATATAAGGATCGTCAAATTCCTTAGACCACCTTTTAATAAAGCCAAGCGCACTCCTAGCTTTATTTACCATGGATGAAATGTGAGCAGTGAACTTTAGTCTTGGGTCCAAAAGAAAACCAAGATCATTGCCCAGGTCTATTCTGTCCAGAGTGCTCTCACTCAGCGTGTAAATCGCATATTGGGGAGTAACACGACAAAAAGTCATCACCTTACACTTAGAGCCATTTAAATTCAGCGAATTATCGGAGCACCATGTTTGGAAACTATTTAAATCGGATTGTAAATCAGACTGGCAAAAAGTATCCTTGTACTGCAGGCATAATTTCACATCATCTGCGTACATAAGTACACGAGAATGACTTCTTAGTTGCCTTTGGGAAATCAGCCGTCGTATTATCGAGTCGAAAACGCTTAACACGGACTCCGAGTCCCTGTCAAAGTTAGTTCTCACATTGATGCTCGAGAAAGCTAAAATGCCTTAGCAGGGACTTAATCTGTTCGAGAAATGTTAGCCGGCAAAAGTACAATGTTTTTATACCCGTTACTCGTAGAAGGAAGCTTTTCCAACCCTATAAAGTATATATATTCTTGATCAGGATCACTAGCGTGTGTCCGTCTGTATGAACGCTGAGATCTCGGAAACTACAAAAGCTAGAAAGTTGGGAGCGCTACGCCCGCTCAAACGCCCATAATCGCCCACAAACGATACTAAAATCTGTCTAGCGCCCACATTTTTAAAGATTTCGGATAAGTATAAATGCAATTTTGTTGTGTTCAGTTATCAAATCGGACCATTCGTTAAAAAGTTATACCCTATTAAAGTTTTATATCTCCATCTCTTTCGCATTCCTTTTAGAGTGACGGGTATCAGACAGCCGGGACCCCCACCCGACTATAGCGTTCTTTCTTGTTTCAATTAATTTTATTCCCTTGCAGAGGGTATTTGATTTCAGTCAGAAGTTTGGAACACAGTGAAGAAGACGTTTCTGACCCCATAAAGTATAAATATTCTTGATCAGCTTCACTAGACGAGTCGATCTAGCCATGTCCGTCCTTCTGTCCGTCTGTTTTAAAGCTCTCAGTTTTAAAGCTATCGCGATGAAACTCAACCAAAAATCTTCTTTCTATTGCAGGTAGTATATAAATCGGAACCAACCGGATCGGACAACTATATCATATAGCTCCCATAGGCATAATCGGGAAAAAAATGTAAAAAAAATGATATCTTGTATGTTTTTGAACAAACTACCTCCTACTTTTGGAAAAACAATTTTTTATCTAATTCTGAATGGGGAAATCATAATACGCACTGCAAGGGTATAATAATAGAAAAAACATTGTAACTTTGTAGGAAGTAGGCGTTTTGATTTTTGACAATTTAAAAACAAGAAAGGAAGCTAGCTTCGGCCAGCCGAAGCTTATATACCCTTGCAGATAATTCATATTAATGACTAATTTTCCGATCGTTCCTATGGCAGCTATATGATATAGTTGTTCGATATTGATAAAATTAAAATCGAAATTCGAAAACATTTAAAAAGACTCATATCCCAGAGTAGAAGAGAATACAATAAAAACCAACGAAGCAATAATTTATTTCCTATTATATTCCCATTAATTTTCCGATCGTGGCAGCTATATGATATAGTCGTCCGATTTTGAAAAAATTTTATTCGAAATTCAGAATTAGATAAAAAATGGCATTTCCAAAAGTAGGTGGCTCTAGGTTCAAAAACACACAAGATATAATTTTTATACCCTTGCAGAGGGTATTATGATTTCAGTCAGAAGTTTGCAACGCAGTGAAGGAGACGTTTCCGACCCCATAAAGTATATATATTCTTGATCAGCATCACTAGACGAGTCGAACTAGCCATGTCCGTCTGTCCGTCTGTCCTTCTGTCCGTCTGTCCGTCTGTCCGTCTGTCTGTTTCTACGCAAACTAGTCTCTCAGTTTTAAAGCTATCGGGCTAAAACTTTCCCAAAAGTCTTCTTTCTGTTGCAGGTAGTATATAAGTCGGAACGAGCCGGATCGGACAACTATATCATATAGCTCCCATAGGAGTAATCGGGGAAAAAATGTAAAAAAATTATATCTTGTGTGTTTTTGAACCTAGAGCCACCTACTTTTGGAAATGCCATTTTTTATCTAATTCTGAATTTCGAATAAAATTTTTTCAAAATCGGACGACTATATCATATAGCTGCCATAGGAACGATCGGAAAATTAATGGGAATATAATAGGAAATAAATTATTGCTTCGTTGGTTTTTATTGTATTCTCTTCTACTCTGGGATATGAGTCTTTTTAAATGTTTTCGAATTTCGATTTTAATTTTATCAATATCGAACAACTATATCATATAGCTGCCATAGGAACGATCGGAAAATTAGTCATTAATATGAATTATCTGCAAGGGTATATAAGCTTCGGCTGGCCGAAGCTAGCTTCCTTTCTTGTTTTACATTTTTTTCCCCGATTACTCCTATGGGAGCTATATGATATAGTTGTCCGATCCGGCTCGTTCCGACTTATATACTACCTGCAACAGAAAGAAGACTTTTGGGAAAGTTTTAGCCCGATAGCTTTAAAACTGAGAGACTAGTTTGCGTAGAAACAGACAGACGGACAGACGGACAGACGGACAGAAGGACAGACGGACAGACGGACATGGCTAGTTCGACTCGTCTAGTGATGCTGATCAAGAATATATATACTTTATGGGGTCGGAAACGTCTCCTTCACTGCGTTGCAAACTTCTGACTGAAATCATAATACCCTCTGCAAGGGTATAACAAGAGAGAACGCTATAGTCGGGTGCCCCGACTATGAGATACCCGTCACTCAGCTAAAGGGAGTGCGAGGGAGATGGAGATATAAACTTTGATCAGCCATAACTTTTTAACGAATGGTCCGATTAAAAAAATGTCTGCTACATTTCGATAGGTATTGATAAGCACAACAAAACTGAATTTTTACTTTTTCAAAATATTTAAAGTTTTAAAATCGTATATAAGCTATTGTGGGCGTTAGAGGGGGCGTGGGGCGATGCTTAGGAAGCCCAAGAATATGTGTGGAAAATCTCAACCCTCTCGCTTTTGTAGTTTCCGAGATCTCAGCGTTCATACGGACAGACAGACAGACGGACAGACGGGCATGGCTATATCGACTCGGCTAGTGACCCTGATCAAGAATATATATACTTTATGGGGTCGGAAATGCTTCCTTCTAGCTGTTACATACTTTTGCACAAATACAATATACCCTTTTACTCTACGAGTAACGGGTATAACAACATTTTAAATAGGCATACCTGCAAGGGTATATAAACTTCGGCTGGCCGAAGTTAACTTCCTTTATTTTTTTTTAAATATTATATTAATAAGTTTCGATATTTCGACTATCGATACATGTAAGATTGGTTAATAGTTTAAGGAGACCACAAAAGAAGACAGCATTATACAAGAGGCGTCAGTGAGCGGAAGAAGAAAAAAGGAGGAGAAAAAAGCAGCAGAATTTAATTGACGTGTTTTGATTAAAGTTTAATCTGATATATTAATAAAACCGAGTCGAGGAAAACACCTCGTCTCACATACATGCCAGAGGCCATGTATCGTGTATCAAGAAAAGGTAGCGTACTATTTTTACGTTACCTGATCACTGATCACTGATGTTCGTTCAGCAGAACTATCGTATGAAATCCATCAGTGATCAGTGATCATGTTGTTCTGCTGAACGCGAGCGTTCTCCAGCGAATAGACGGTTACAAATAAATCTTTTGTTTTAAACTTTTTTCTGTGTTTGTGCCACAACATTTGGAACACAATGTTCATCATATACATATAGTCTAATTTTACCTTAAATATGATTTTTCTAGTTACCGACACATGCACCAAGATTATTCCTATAAAATCCAGGGGAACAGTCCAATCGGGATATCGGAGAATTTGCATAGCTGAGACCTGAGTTATCCTTTTGTACAGCTAATGGGTACGGGTATCGACTATTGTTTGCCCTTCGTGCAGGTTCTAAAGGTGAAGCTGTAGTTGATGTCGTTGTAGTGGTTGAGCTAGTGGTGCTTTTTCTATAACATCGAAATGATCCTTTTGTATTGTGGCAATCGTAGTTAGAAGGACAATTATGAGTTCTAAGTGTGCATTCATCATCATCTAAAAAGAAAATGTTGTTCAAATGTAGATTAATTAGCGAGAAATATTAGCTATATTATCAGTGATTGATAAAGAAAACGAATTATAGACTCTTTTTTCCGTTTTTTAATTTTGAAAATTAGTACAAACTAATATCATATAGCTGCCATAGGAACGATCGGAAAATTAATGATTAATATTAATTATCTGTTAGGGTATATAAGCTTCGACTGGCCGAAGCTAGCTTCCTTTCTTGTTTTTTTTGCAAAATCAGTTGTAAACGGTACCGCACTAATCTATGACATGTCTGCCTAAATATGAAGAAACTATTGGCACTAGCTTTGCATTTTGGTTGTCAAGAAGGTTTATTTTCACTAGATAGATAAGAAATGAGCTTTCAGTAGCTCCATTCAATTCCTTACCGTCACAATTTCCATTTTGAGCATTCAAGGTGTAGCCTGTGCCGCAGCTTTGAAGACGCTATAAAAAAAAATATACGTAACAACAATTTTGTATTTAAATAATTTTTAATACCGTGCATATATACGATCCGATCGTGTTATCACATCTTTGAGTCGGAAGGCAGTTGTGGTTGTTTATTGAACATTCATTTATGTCTATAAAAAGCCAAAAAGATATTATCGATCTTGTAATATGTATATAAGAATCATACTAACCAATACACTGATTCTGGGTAACATCCAAATTGAATCCAGCCTTGCAGTTACAGGAATAGCCACCCACAGTGTTATTGCATTCCTGGTTTTCAATAATATGACAGTGGTTTAATGTTCTATGAGAGCATTCATCAATATCTGTACAACTTCCGTTTTTTAAAATGAATCCGCTTTCACATGATTGACTCTTGACGGCGGTACACTTTGAGCTGTCATTTTTGCATTCGTGATCATCTAACAAAGTATACACATAAGTTTATTCTTTTTATTCATGGCCAATAAAAGACCCACCTTCAACATCCACAAAAAGCCTAACATTTAATGACCCTCTATTGCACCAATAATTTACCCCTATGAACTAATGAATTTATAAAGTGTTATCAAAAAAATCTACTACTAACGGATTCTGGTAAACAGATCTCAAAGTTGAGAAAATTATGTTTTTGGCCACAATTAAACCGCAATTTTAAGCAATGCTTTGTTAGTTGACCAAGTATTGGGTTGGCAAGAAAGTCATGTCGTTTTGTTAGTAATCGTTTTTAATCTAATTTATTGAGGACTAATCGAGCACCAGGGTCACACTTTTTAGTATCGTTTTAAAGCTTATTGTCTTAGGTACTATCGATGAAAATTTGGTAATTATTCGATAACATTTGTGGAAGCTAGAGCAAATTAAACATGAAGGATCAAAGTAAGCATTTTCGGCATATTTTGCTTTTTTACTTCCGAAAAGGAAAAAAAGCGGTGGAAGCTCGCGAAAAATTGTGCGAAGTGTATGGTGAAGATGCCATGAGTGATCGCCAATGTCAGCGCTGATTTGCCAAATTCAGGCTTGGAGATTTTGGAGTTAAAGACGCCCCACGTTCTGGTCGACCATCAGCCGTTTGGGGCTGTCCATATATTACGTAATCACGTTATCAAAAGTAATCTTTCAATAAAAAACCCCCCTCCCCCCCAATGATTACGTAATCCCAAGAAAAAATTTTCGAATTTGTTGTTTTAATCTGTTGATTCAAACGGAGATGCACATTCGGTTCTTCTACGCTAAAATTATCTCCAACATATGTACTCTTCGTCAATCCATAACAGGTCTTCGCATCCTTCGTGTGATTGAACCACTAAACATTCTCTTTTGCGCCGCCCAGCCACTCGAAAAAATATTTCTCTACTTTACTATCCAAGTTGGTAGATATAATTGAAGGTAAATTAATATATTATTAAATTCTTTAAATAAAAAATACATATAAAATGATTACGTAATCATTGTGCAAGACTCCCCCCTCCCCATGTAATCAAACATAATCATTTCGTGGACCCCCTCCCCCCCATAAGGTGATTACGTAATATATGGACAGCCCCTTTTTGACGAACAAATTCAGGCTTTGCTGGATGAAAACCGTCGTTTTTCAACGCGGGAGATGTCAGAGAAGCTCAGTATGTCGCATACAACGGTTGAAAACCATTTGAAGAAACTTGGCTACGTAAGCAAGCTCGATGTTTGGGTTCCGCATAACTTAAAGGAAATTCACCTAAATAAAGAATAGGAGCCGGCACTAGCTAATCGCAAGGGTATAGTCTTTCACCATGACAACGCTAGGCCCCACACATCTTTGGTCACTCGGCAAAAATTAACGGAGCTGAATTGGGAAGTGCTACCACATCCACCTTATAGTCCGGACTTAGCACCTTCAGATTACCATTTGTTTCGCTCTCTTCAAAACTCTTTGAATGGTAAAAACTTTGATTCAGATGAGGCTGTCGAAAACCACTTGGCTCGATTCTTTGCTGGAAAAGACCAAAAGTTCTTCGAGCGCGGAATAATGCAGCTGCTCGAGAGATGGTCATTAGTGGTCGAACAAAAAGGGCTAATACATAATTGATTAATTATAAGTCCTGATATAAATAAATCTTTGAAAATATTGAAAAAAACGACATGACTTTCTTGCCATTCCAATAATTTGACAATTTCAACTCTTAATCTTTTGATCCCCGCTTTCTAAAAATTTAAAAATGAAATAGTCATACTCATGCGGTTATAGCTTCATAACTGTGAACGCCACAGCTTTTCGCAGTTTGTGGGCGTAGCAGATTGGCAAGCTAAGGAATGTAAATTCAAAACCGCAACTCTCTAGCTCTTATAGTTTCCGAGATCTCCGTGCCCACGCGGACAGACGGACGGACTGACGGACATGGCTTGATCAACTCGACTTGTGATCCTGATCAAGCATTTATATACTTTACAGCGTCTTCATACAGAGATCCATCCACCATCTACAGATTGAACGGATGGTCCGTAAGGTTTTGCTGTTTCCAGTTTTCCAGTTAGTCTGGCATTCAAATTTGACGGCATAAGTGCCGGTTTCTCGAGTGCCGGCTAACATTTCTCGAACAGATAAAGTCCCTGCTAAGGCATTTTGTCTTTCTCGAGCATCAATATGAGATCTAACTTTGACAGGGACTCGGAGTCCCTGTTAAGCGTTTTCGACTCGATAAAACGACAGCTGATTTCCCAAAGCCAAATAAGAAGAAGAAACGAAATCATAGCTGACTTTGCCTTTGAATTATACCCAAACAGCTGATAGAATAATAAAAGCACTCCATTTTTTGCGCTTTACAGCACATTCTGTGCGCTAACAGCACTCTGTAATTGCTTCTCGATCAGATAAATTAAAGGCGTCGAGAAAACCGATTTGCTTTTACGATAAGTTTATCTGGTGATTATCTTTTTCGAACAGATAGCTATCAGGGACTTTAGCCGGCACTCGAGAATCCGGCCCTTAATGTTTATATTCTCTTTGGTTAGGCGAGGTTTTTTCGGTGCTACTCTGAAGCGATGGCGGAAAAATTTAATAACGTATAATCGCATTGTTTTTTGGCTATAGTTTAGTTATTTGTAGTTTGTTCAGAGCGGAAAAGCATTCGCCAACATCAATATTTGCATCGAAGTCTCAGAATATGTTCTGCAATTCGTAAATAATAACTAATATTAATTAAAGTGTACTATGTACTCCTATAAAGTTCCAAAGTTGCTATAAATAACCAAAACAACACACATTTGGTTTTGTTTATAAATTTGCCATATTAATGTTGCTTAAAAAGAGGCGTAGTAAGAGCGCAGTATGGGGTACGGGATGTTAGGCTGTCCCCCAGTCAAAAACTTGTTACATTGTTGCACATTATTATACAATAAGATTAGGAGAATAAAATTTTTAATTAGGTTAATCCCCCTTCGTCTATGTGGAGATGAACAACTGCTTTTCAAATCAGCTATTATCGGATGTGGATGGAGCTCTGTGGGAACACGGGTTTCACTTTTGTCAAAAATCGCAACCGTTTCACACAAATGGACTCTATGGGAAGAGGCTATTACTTTACGAGTTACGGGTATAATCATTCGATGATTGCTACAGCTCTCTTGTTATTGTAAGGTGGGTTTTATTAAAATTAACTTTGAAATAGCAATACAATTTTACCTTTGCATTCATCGTATTCACTCTCATAGTGATATCCTGACGGACAATCCTTTGCTTTCACATTTAAGCAGTGGTAGCCGCCTTTCGTATTATGACAGTATTGGGATAACTTACACTCATGAATATTTTCCCTACATTCATCAATGTCAATGCACTTGTTTTCCAGTTTATCTAAATTGTAGCCACTGGGACATATATTGGGTTGCATCGGAGAGCATGTAACGTTGTTATTATCCAACATAAATCCGGGGTAACACTTACATTGATATTCGTCAATAGTGTTTTCGCATATGTGGGCGCAAAGGTTTTCAACTTTCCCACATATGTCATCTAAGGGTAAGGTAAAATCATATTTTATAATTTTAGGGAAGGCGTTTTAACAACTTACCATCCTCAAGGACAATAGTACCATTCATATCCTCTTCAGAATTCAATTGACTATCGCCATCTTTAGTTATAGAATTGTCAGATATTTTTTTCCCAATATCAGATTTCACGTTGGGATCTAAATCTTCGTAACAACAAGCTCGATATGATTCAATTGAAGAAAGAAATGAAAATAATGGATCCTTGCAATTGACTTTACTAGCTTTAACTGCCAATCCAATTTGACAAGAACGACAACATGTTGCATACGAATTAGAAGTCCAATTTCCATCTCTGTCACACCGAGTACCGTCCAAAGCAGCAAGTCGACCTAGCTCACAATTTTGATTATCCAGTTCTCGAGAACAGCAGACTTCAAGTGTCGAATGACACAGCCCAAGCCAAAGTTGTGGAATTATTATTGGGGCTATATCGATATTTGTGCACGAGGCAGTGGTTCGCGCATGCCGAAGCCCACTTATGCAGCATTTTCTTATATAATCCGATATGTTGTCTAAAAAATAAAATTATATAAAGATCATTTCATATTTATTTATTTGACCTAATCATAAAACATTTATATTAAAACACATTTTAAGGATAATAAATCTGTTTATTTAAGGATGGTGGTAATCAGTCGGACCCTTACACAATACACATAAAAAAACAAGAGAGAACGCTATAGTCGAGTGCCCCGACTATCAGATACCCGTTACTCAGCTAAAGGGAGTGCGAGTGAGATGGAGATATAAAACTTTGAGCGGGCATAACTTTTTAACGAACGATTTGAAAATTTTTAAAATTTTTGCATTTATACTTCTCGGAAATATTTCAAACTGTGGGCGCCAGACACATTTTAGTATCATTTGTGGGCCTCTGTAAGACTCAACAAATTACACAGGAACACAAAATTAAACTTTGTGAAACTTCCACGAACCATTTCAAGTTTTCCATGATATTCCGCGGTATAGCTAAGAATACAAAAAACCGATGTTTGCCGACATTTTGAATTACGTGGCCTATATAATTGGACTTACCTTTATTATTTTCGCTAGGATTTACTCTCAATACATCACGGCACTACTAAAAAATAGTCCCCATTGTGAACCATTGCCCATGTCTTTGGAATTCGACGCCAAAGTTGAAAATACCAAATTGTAGAGATTTTTCTGATGGAAAAACAATTCTGAGAATTAAATCTTAAATGGAACTAATTTTAACTACTCATTGCATCTATTGTCCATTGTATGCTGTAATTTCGGTTTAAGGCGTTTTCATGAGGACATTTTATTGGATTTATTAAATGAATAAAACCGTTTTTTTTATTTTATTATCTACTCCTATGTGCTGTTTATACGATGAGATTCACGCTTTCTTGAGAGTGCGATCTAGAAATAACCCCTGTTTATACGACAACCGAGAATTCATGCTTTTTTTCACTCTCAGCTGATAAAGATGCCGGACCGGTAAAAAAAGGTAGCCTTCAATACCTCTGAGTAGAGAAATAGCCTATGAAGGGCTTTTAATTTCTAGCGATCTGGCAACGTTGATAATTTTTAACAGAGTTACCAGAGCTGGGCACCACCACAATTCATGCTTTGAGGCTGAAATCATAGTCAACTTTCGGGTGTTGCCGAATTCACGAAATGGCGTTTTTACAGACACGAATCGGAAGAAAGCGTGAAATGATAGCGTGAATTCGGTATCGTATAAACACAGTAAAAGACACGAATCGGATGAAAGCGTGAAATGCTAGCGTATAGCGTATAGCGTATAAACACACTATTTGTCGAACCAAACTACGTACGAATTTCTATGAAATTTGAACGTAAATACTACCACCAACGATGAACACTCGAACATGTTCGCCGAACAAATTCGACTGTGGATGGCCTGCTTTAATAGGACGCTGCCGACCGCTGGTATAAAACGCCTGGCGCCCACATCTTTACAGACTTTTTAAAAGAATGAATGGCATTTTCCTGTGTATATTGAAATGTAAATTGAAGTGCTTATAATCTCCATCTCTTTCACACTCATTCAGCTGAGTAACGAGTATTTGATGGTCGAGTTACTCGAATATAGCGTTCTCTCTTGTTTTCCTATATTTATATGTTATCTTCATTTTGGATGGAGCTAACTGAAACTATCTATGAAGAATAGTAATAAGAAGACAATTTGAGAAACCGCAAGCGGTAGGTCAGTGTTACTGAATTTGTAAAACTTTACAATAAATTTCTGCATGAATGGTGTTTTTCTTTGTTCCTTTATGTTAAATATATTCTAAAACACCCAATCAATACTTTTACTTACGACCTTAATGGAAATAAGCAAACATTTTTGCATAATTGGCGGACTATTCTATTATTTTTTTTTACAAGTTTATATGTACATTGATCATTTGTATAAAAACAATATACAGAAGGGAAATTAAAAGTGCGCCTCAAATACATACATATGTACATATGGACATATTTGTCTCGCCATAAGCTCCCAGCGGGAAGTTTCCACTGGAAAAAATGTATGTTATTTTCATCAGGTTTCTCCATACAAGCGGAAAGGACAAAACCTCATTCGCCCTTTACATTTCTTCCGTCTCTGGTTTAAAAATACACGGGGGTGACACAAAAAGTGAGGGGTAAATGAGGTTTCTATGTGGTTTTCCAAAGGAATTAACCTTTTCCCTACACCGTCGCCTGCTAAAAGATAAGGGATGTCCAACATTTTCTGCTAAAAGGAACAGGATTTCCAACACACAAAGAACCACCTTCTCACTTTCTCGGTGGGCTTACATACGTGCACAGCGCACAAACATACATACATACATATGTATGCATTGGTGTGCATTGACTTACCACTGGCAAATGCAGCTTCGATTTGCTGTCCAACGATCAGTAAACACATAAATACACACAATTTATAAAACATAGCGGGTCCACCAGAAAAACTTGCCGGTGGACAAAATTAAAATTGATAAAGAAGAGGGAGCTATAAATGAGCAGGCCCGGCAATGAGTGAAAAAATAACGAATGTTCGTGTGCATACGCTATCTGGAATTATCTCAGTCACTTCTAGGCCCATGAATACATATATACATACATATGTGTATGTGTAAGAATGTGCATACATATGTACATATGCATGTACATATAAAAGCAAATATACAATTTTAGAACAAAAAGTATTTCGGTCTGAAACGCTGTGTGGGCCCCTAGCCAAGTATGTGCACGTACACATGTATTTGTGTGCTTAAGCGCAGACTTATTCTAATGTTATTTACTTAAATATCAAACACTTATCGTCTTGGTTTTGGGGCAGACCTGGAGCACAAAAAGAACCACCACTATCAATGTAAAGAGTATCCCCATGGGGTGGGTCAATTATGATACAAAACCAGAGAGAACGCTATAGTCGATTGCCTCGACTATCAGATACCCGTTACTCAGCTTAAGCGAGTGCGAGGGAGATAGAGATAGAAAACTTTGACCGCGCATAACTTTTTAACTAATGGTCCGATTTGAAAAAATGTGTGGGTAATCCCAATCTCAGCGTTCATACAAACAGACAGACAGACGGACATGGCTAGATCGACTCGGCTAGTGACCCTGATGAAGAATATATACACTTTATATGCTTCTTTCTAGCTGTTACATACTTTTGCACAAATACAATATACCCTTTTGCTCTACGAGTAACGGGTATAAAAATCGCTTTGCTGTCATAAAAAACTTGATATCTACAAAGGTAACGAAAAAAATAACAAAATAGATATACATATATGTACATATGTATGTGTGGATGCACATCGCAATAACCCAGCGGAAAAATACGTCAGAGGTTTTTTAAAAGTAGAAAAAAATTTATTTTTTTGAGCAGGAAGTGGTATACCAAATGGCAAGGCATTGGACGGGAGTTTGGCAGGGATTGAGACAGTGTTGCCAGGTGAACATTTGGGTTTCCCCCTAAAAAATCTTAAACAGTCGATATTTCCCCCTAAAAAATCCAGTTTTACCCCTAAATTAAAAAAATCTGTTAATTTCGGACATGTACAATAAAATAAGAAATATATCAATATGACTTTGTATAAATGTTAAGATCTGTGTACTCAAAATGAAAATCGTGTGTGGTATTTTTTATTTTTTGAAATTACATATATTTTAGTGTTCTTTTCAAACATTTTGGTAATAAAATTTCCGAAAAAAACCCAAAAACTTTTCCCCTATAAATTTCGCCCCCGTAATTTCCCCTGACACGTCAAAAAACCCCTAAATCTAGGTGGAAAACCCCTGATCTGGGAACACTGGATTAAGGCAGCATATAAATAATTTTTGTTTTTGACCTTTTATCTTCTACTCTTGAGAGTAGAATTTAATTTTGAAAAGATCGGACGACTATAGCTTCGGCCTTGCAGATCATTCCTATTAAATTATAAATTACAAAATGTTACATTTTGTATTATTATGGTAGTCCATTGTTGTTAAATTTAATTCGAAATGCTGAAATATTTAAAGAGAGTCATATCCCAGAGGAGAAGAAAATACAATAAAATACAACGGAGCTATAATTGCTTTCCAATTAATTTTTCGATCGTTCCTATTGCAGCTATATCGTTTTATTTTATTTTCTTAACTGTTTGGACTGAACATTAGTTTGATTAAAAAAAGGGAAAGGAAGTTAACTTCGGCCAGCCGATGTTTATATACCCTTGCACGTATGCCTATTTAAAATGTTGTTTTTAAATTGTCAAAAATCAAAATGCCTACTTCCTACAAAGTTACAATGTTTTTTCTATTATTTTTTTGATTATTCCTATGGGAGCCATACTATATACTACCTGCAATAGAAAGAAGACTTTTGGGAAAGTTCCATCGCGATAGCTTTAAAACTGAGAGACTAGTTCGCATAGAAACGGACAGACGGACATGGCTAGATGGACTCGGCCATTGGTGCTGATCAAGAGTATACATATATACTTTGTGTGGTCGGAAACGTCTCCTTCACTGCGTTGCAAGCAGCTGACTGAAATTATAATACCCCTGCAAGGTTCAAAAGTTATGATTTATTACAAGTCAAAAGGTGCCACTGTGAGACGTATTTCAGTCTTACAAAAATTAAATTTAATTTAATTTTTCCATGGTCGCGTTCAGCAGAAAAACATGATCACTAATGGATCAGTAATCAGTGATCAATTTTGTTCTGCTTAACGCTTATAATACATTTTATTGACGTAAAAGTAATAAAAATAAATCAGTGCGCGCGTAATTAAAAAAATATTTTTGCCGCCCCACATTGGGCCAGCGAGCCGATTTTTCGACGAAAATTCAAATTTTTTATAGAAAGTAAACCTTCTTTAATAATAAAATTTGAAAAGTATATACTTTGACTAAAATGAATCAAAAGATTTTAATTGCTTTGATGCATCCCTAAAATTTTGGCAGCCCTTCAAAGTCAGCTGTTTGATTGCATGCGTGCGAAACTAAAAAGCGCGGGAAAGATTTTGTTTACTTACGAGCGTGCCAAAATTGTTGTGGTTTAAAATTACTGAAGTACTAAAATTATGGAAAAGAAAGCCAAACGTATGTAGAATATTTGTATTAAAAAAGTCTTTGTTCAAGTTTGATAATGTGTTCTTTGTGTGCGTTTATTGATGTTGTCAAAAAGTAGAAAAAAGCTAACCTGCTAACCCGTCTGTTGTAGATTATAACAAATTTTGTGCCAACTTGTGCCAAAAAGTAACTATGTGTCATTAAAGTGCAAAGTGTATATATACTAATTTTATTAAGCTTTTTTGCTCCATTTTGCCCCGATATGTATAAATCCCACATATTGTAGCAGACGTAATACAACTTTTGGAATCACTAAACTTGCTATATTCTTGTAACATGAACAATAATAACAATGTTCCCGATTTTAATACTAGCAATAGTGATAGTGATTCAGATTCTGACTCTGAAAATCCGTTTTCAATAGAAATTGATGTAGAAGACGACTGTTAGGAACATTTTTAAATGTAAAATACTTATTCATAGTGATTTTGAATGCATTGTTATTTTTTACTTATTAATATTAAGGTTAAGTGTTTAAAACATGAATTAAAAACATTTGTTGAATTAAACGAGTGGTAGCATTATTTATTACCGTACAAGTATCAATAAGAGGAAACCTTTCTTATATGGGCGGCTGGGGAAGGCGTGGTCAGATCGGTCTGAAACTTAGATATATTTTTATGTGCATCGACACTATCATACGTACCAAATTTGAAGAACCTAGCTTTAAAACTTTAGTTTTCGTCGAAAAATCGGCTCGCTGGCCCAATGTGCGCCCCGCTAATGCAGCACTGCTCACAGCTGTTGTGGATACAAACAAATCAAAATGGCTGAACAATTATAAGAAATTTCACAGAATTTATGTTTTTTTTTCAATTATTATATTAATAAGTTTCGATATTTCGACTATCGATACATGCCAGAGGCCTCATATATCAAGAAAAGATAGCGTACTATTTTAACATACCTGATCACTGATGCAAAACTCTTGCATCATGATCAGTGATAATTTGCGTTCAACAAAACTATCGTAAGAAATCCATCAGTGAACTGTAAACTAGTGTAATCGCTGTTAAATCTTTGTTGCGTCTACTGCCTTTCAGAGTCGCCAAAATCACCCGCCAAACTTCTCAGAATCGCAAGAACACCCGCTAATACAATTTTAATAGATTAAAAAATATTTAAATAAATGTTGGCATAAAGATGATTATTTATACACAAATCAAAACATACATATTTATATCTTATATTTAAATGCATATCTTTTTAAAAACCTTTAAAAATTGGGACGACACACAGACGAAGCACGCCATTTTTTGCGGTTTACAGCACATTCTGTGCGCTAACAGCACTCTGTAATTGCTTCTTGATCAGATAAATTAAAGGCGTCGATTTGCTTTTACGATAAGTTTATCTGGTGATTATCTTTTTCGAACAGATAGCTATCAGGGACTTTAAGCCTAGTACTCAGTACGACGAAAACTGCTAGCTAACCATAGGAGTAAGCGAGAGGCAAATAGGTAGCTAACGCCTTTAGCTGATACTTTTTTCCACCGCGGTACTCAGTTGAGCTAAGGAAATGGTAAGGAAATACCAAAAAAATACTAAATTTAGCGGATGAATTCCGATGAACGCCTTTAGCCGCGACCCAAAGAATAGAAAATTTAATCTGTGGCTGTGTTTGTGCAGAAGCGGTGTGCCAATAACAAGTTATAAATGGAAAGAAAACCCCAAAAACCAATGGAAAACTGCTTGTAGGAGTTGCGGCAATACATATCGCCATGCCATCAGCAAATTTAAATCTTGCAACCCAGGTCGGCTCAACATTTTGTAATATTTTAAAATTGGCGCCAGTTGATTTTGGCTGTTTGTCAACAAACCCAGTAAGACCATGCTACATGCATTGCGGATGAACTCCAAAAACTTCGGCCACACTAAAAGAATAATATTTTTCGACTAGTAAAACTCTTAGCCGAACTGAGTACTAGGCTTTAGCCGGCACTCGAGAAACCGGCCCTAAGAGTTTTACTAGTCGAAAAATATTAATCTTTTAGTGTGGCCGAAGTTTTTGGAGTTCATCCGCAATGCCAGTGGCATGGTCTTACTGGGTTTGTTGATAAAGCCTAGTACTCAGTTCGGCTAAGAGTTTTACTAGTCGAAAAATATTAATCTCTTAGTGTGGCCGAAGTTTTCGGAGTTCATCCGCAATGCCTGCAGCATGGTCTTACTGGGTTTTTTGACAAACAGCAAACATCAACTGGCGCCAAATTTAAAATATTACAAAATGTGGAGCCGACCTGGGTCGCAAGCTTTAAATTTGCTGTTGGCATGGCGATATGTATTGCCGCAACTCCTAAAAGCTGTTTTCCATTGTTTTTTGGGGTTTTCCTGCCATTTATAATTTGTTATTGGCACACCGCTTCTGCACAAACACAGCTACAGATTAAATTTTCTATTCTTTGGGCCGCGGCTAAAGCCGTTCATCGGAATTCATCCGCTAAATGTAGTATTTTTTTGGTATTTCCTTACCATTTCCTTAGCTTAACTGAGTACCGCGGCTGGAAAAAGTCCCAGCTAATGGCGTTAGCTACCTATTTGCCTCTCGCTTACTCCTATGGTTAGCTAGCAGTTTTCTTTGTACTGAGTACTAGGCTCAAACAGCAAACATCAACTGGCGCCAAATTTAAAATATTACAAAATGTTGAGCCGACCTGGGTCGCAAGCTTTGAATTTGCTGTTGGCATGGCGATATGTATTGCCGCAACTCCTAAAAGCTGTTTTCCATTGGTTTTTAGGATTTTTTTCCATTTTAAAATTTGTTATTGGCACACCGCTTCTGCACAAACACAGACAAAGATCAAATTTTCTATTCTTTGGGCCGCGGCGAAAGGCGTTCATCGGAATTCATCCGCTAAATCTGGTATTTTTTTGGTATTTCCTTACCATTTCCTTAGCTCAACTGAGTACCGCGGTTCGAAAAAGTCCCAGCTAAAGGCGTTAGCTACCTATTTGCCTCTCGCTTACTCCCATGGTTAGCTAGCAATTTTCGTCGTACTGAGTACTAGGCTTTAGAGGGAATTACTTTGTGACGACTATGTTGCCACTAGGGTTGCTAAAAAAATCGATAGCACTATCGATCCTATCGATGGTTTAAAAATTTTGGAAACATCGATGGTTTGGTCTTACAATCGATACTATCGCTTAGAAAAATAATTCCATTTTGCATGTAATTATACCCGTTACTCGTAGAGTAAAAGGGTATATTCTATTCGTGCAAAAGTATGTAACAGGGAGAAGGAAGCGTTTCCGACCCTATAAAGTATATATATTCTTGATAAGGCTCACTAGCTGAGTCGAAGCCATGTCCGTCTGTCTGTCTTTCTGTCCGGATGAACGCTGAGATCTCGGAAACTATAAGAGCTGGAAGATTGGCATTCTGCATGCAGATTCTAAGAGTTCCTCGCAGCGCTAGTTTGTTTCAAAAAGGTGCTAGCCCCCACTCAGCCACATCGTTGCCAAACACGGTTCCTAGCCCGTCAACCTTCTGGAACAAGCTTCAAGGTTCCAAGGCGTCTCCGTGCCAATAGTGCGAGCTATCACTGTTCGGTAGAAGACCCGTCTGTGTGCCATTACCTTCGCGTAGGCACAAACAAATTTTTTAAATCGTACCATTCGTTAAATAGTTATGCCCGATCAAAGTTTTATATCCCCATCTTTCTCGCAAAAAGTATAAAAGACACACTTTAGACTTATTATTTAAACGAGCGCCCACCCACGAACATTCTGGTAAAACCCGCCTGGCCACACTGATTCGCCAATCGGCGACCATATTTAAAGGCGCGCCAAGGGGCAGCTGGCAGCCCCAAAAAGCTCGATCCCGATAACAAGTTCTCTGGTGATCGGTCAAGGAAGAAGTTCTTGTAGTTAGTAGAAGGTGGTAGAAGCTGTTGATTAACCAGGAAGTGACTCAACTCATCGTTTTAAATCCGGTTTCGGTTCGGAATCGGTTCTACCGACCTGGAAAGGATGATCTGGTCATGATCGCTTAGTCCGTTTTTGGTTCAAGGATCGATCCCAGTCTTTGCGAGTTCCCTCCAGTGGCAGACGAACACAACGATGTCCTGACGAACCCACGAACTCAGCACACTAGTCCACGCCAGTAGTCCAAAACCATAACACATGATCAGCGAGACTACAACGAAGGCACAAACCACAACAGAACCTGAGACACTTCTACTCGGGGGATTACATGCAGTTCACTTATTCCTCTTACATATGTATCCATTCATTATACGTATTCGTATTTTAAGTTAAGAAACAAATTTAGTGACGATTGGTAAATTTTCAAAACGATAGGTTATAAACAAAGACGGATGTGTTTATATAGAATGGCTGACCAAGTAAATATATAAAATATGCAAACAATTTTTATTTTAATGGAAAGCCAGTTAATATCTTCATGTATCCTCTTCCTATAAACATTTTTTAATAACATTGACCTTCTTCTATTAACACAAATGCTGATTTAGATCCATTAATGTACTTATTGTCTGGATTACAAATGCTGTTACGTATAATGTTTTTTACATTCGCCTTTAAAATTCGAAAATTTACTTCTCCATAGTCCAAGTTGCTATATAGAAATATTGGTAGTCGGTTACTCATAATCCATACACTTTGGTCATCTTCGTTGTCTACTTTTAAATCATTTGGAAATTGGATTAGATTTGTGCCATTTTCCAGAAGTTTTTCCAGATGTGCTCGAGTGTATGGTTTCGATGTGTCCCAGCATCCAATGTTATCTTGATGAACTTGTGTAAAAAACATTACTCCATTCCTTGTAACTCCAGAAGTAGATGATTGACTATTATATCCACGATCCCCAATAGAGATGAAATACTTTGCGTTTTCTTGATTGTTCGATTGCCAAACAGATTCATTTAACAAGACATCCATAGGTACCATAAACTCCTAGAATTAATATTAAAACATTAATAAATATTAATAACAAGAAAGAAAGCTAGCTTCGGGCAGCCGAAGCTTATATACCCTTGCAGATAAAGTAAATCCCTATATTGGTGCAAGGGTTCTGGAGTTACGCTTCAACAAATTAGAGTTATTTGTCAAATTGAAAATAAAGATTGAATTGAAATAACTCTTGAACTGTGCGGTGCGTTGGTTTAAAATTTATGTACCTTTCTGTTGATATGCCATATGTCCCCAAAATATTTTTATACCCTTGCAGAGGGTATTATGATTTCAGTCAGAAGTTTGCAACGCAGTGAAGGAGACGTTTCCGACCCTATAAAGTATATATATTATTGATCAGCATCACTAGACGAGTCGATCTAGCCATGTCCGTCTGTCTGTCCGTTTCTACGCAAACTAGTCTCTCAGTTTTAAAGCTATCGGGCTAAAACTTTCTCAAACGTCTTCTATCTATTGCAGGTAGTATATAAGTCGGAACTATATCATATAGCTCCCATAGGAATAATCGGGTAAAAAAATGTAAAAAAAATTATATCTTGGGTGTTTTTTTAATAAAATTTTTTCAAAATCGGACGACTATATCATATAGCTGCCATAGGAACGATCGGAAAATTAATGGGAATATAATAGGAAATAAATTATTGCTTCGTTGACTTTTATTGCATTCTCTTCTACTCTGAAATATGAGTCTTTTTAAATGTTTTCGAATTTCTATTTTAATTTTATCAATATCGAACTACTATAGGGTCATTCCATGTGAAACGTGACAGGCCAATTTGGGTCAAATCTCAGAATCAAGCGAAACTTTTTTTTTCGATAGAGGATTGAAAAATAAGGATGGTTTTTTTTTATTTTTTTTTTAACTCTTACCGTTTATTTTTAAAAAATATTTTTTTAATTAAGCTCCGATTTTTAGGATATGCAGCACTTGAGACTCGTTTAAGTTATTTTAATAATTCCAATGCCACTTTGTGGCATATCTTAATATCTTTCAGAAAAATATTTTTAAAAATTTTTAAATTTAAAATTAAGTATTTTTTAAGAAAATTTAAAATTAGAAAACTTCTGTACGCCGGAATACACGCGGTTTCCGAATAAAAAAATTATCCCCATATTGCTTCATCAATTCTTCACAAAGTGGTAAAATAAAATTTTTGTAATCGCAAGACGTACTAGTAAAACAGCGATTTTAGTTTAGCGACTTTGCATCAAGCAACTACAGCGCAACGTGTAAGAAAGGGAAAGCGCTATTCCTGCTCTGCTGCGCTCGTTTTGCTGTTCTCTTCTTACACGTTGCGCTGTAGTTGCTTGATGCAAAGTCGCTAAACTAAAATCGCTGTTTTTACTAGTACGTCTTGCGATTACAAAAATTTTATTTTACCACTTTGTGAAGAATTGATGAAGCAATATGGGGATAATTTTTTTATTCGGAAACCGCGTGTATTCCGGCGTACAGAAGTTTTCTAATTTTAAATTTTCTTAAAAAATACTTAATTTTAAATTTAAAAATTTTTAAAAATATTTTTCTGAAAGATATTAAGATATGCCACAAAGTGGCATTGGAATTATTAAAATAACTTAAACGAGTCTCAAGTGCGGCATATCCTAAAAATCGGAGCTTAATTAAAAAAATATTTTTTAAAAATAAACGGTAAGAGTTAAAAAAAAAATTAAAAAAACCCATCCTTATTTTTCAATCCTCTATCGAAAAAAAAAGTTTCGCTTGATTCTGAGATTTGACCCAAATTGGCCTGTCACGTTTCACATGGAATGACCCTATATCATATAGCTGCCATAGGAACGATCGAAAAGTAAGTGATTAATAGGAATTATCTGCAAGGGTATATAAGCTTCGGCTGGCCGAAGCTAGCTTCCTTTCTGGTTTTTTTTGGGAAGATACACATTTATTTTTATACTCTTGCAGAGGGTATTATAATTTCAGTCAGAAGTTTGCAACGCAGTGAAGGAGACGTTTCCGACCTCATAAAGTATATATATTCTTGATCAGCACCAATAGCCGAGTCCATCTAGCCATGTCCGTCTTGTTTCTATGCGAACTAGTCTCTCAGTTTTAAAGCTATCGCGATGAAACCTTCCCAAAAGTCTTATTTTTTATTGCAGCTAGTACATATATCGGAGCGAGCCGGATCGGACCACTATATCTTAAGGCTCCCATAGAAACAATCAAACAAATATAAGACAAGAAAGGAAGCTAGCTTCGGCCAGCCGAAGCTTATATACCCTTGCAGATAATTCCTATTAATCACTAATTTTCCGATCGTTCCTATGGCAGCTATATGATATAGTAGTCCGATTTTGAAAAAAAATTTTTCGAAATTCAGGATTAGATAAAAAATGGCATTTCCAAAAGTAGGAGGTTCTAGGTTCAAAAACACCCAAGATATAATTTTTTTTCATTTTTTTAAATTTTTTTTTCCGATTATTCCTATGGGAGCTATATGATATAGTTGTCCGATCCGGCTCGTTCCGACTTATATACTACCTGCAACAGAAAGAAGACTTTTGGGAAAGTTTTAGCCCGATAGCTTTAAAACTGAGAGACTAGTTTGCGTAGAAACAGACAGACGGACGGACAGACGGACAGACGGACATGGCTAGATCGACTCGTCTAGTTATGCTGATCAAGAATATATATACTTTATGGGGTCGGAAACGTCTCCTTCACTGCGTTGCAAACTTCTGACTGAAATCATAATACCCTCTGCAAGGGTATAAAAATTCATTGTAACTTTGTAGGAAGTAGGCGTTTTGATTTTTGACAACTTGGAAACACTATTTTAAATAGGCAAAAACATATCTGGAATCCCTAGAACAGCACTGATCGAGTGAGCATTACACCATAAGTAATTATTTTATCTGCAAGTGTATATTAGCTTCGGATGGCCGAAGCTAGCTTCCCTTCTGGTTTCTTGTTCAACTTACCTTGAAACTTGCCATCGGATGAAAATAGAGAACGCGTTGCATACTTTGTGCATTGTAAGATATACTCATACCAAAAACACCATCCAGCCATTGAAAGTTCAAGCCGTAAACATTAAAATCGGAAGCAACTGGATCCGGATAGAAATTATAATTTGTTACACGCCAGCTACTGTTTTTGGATAGGCTATACACAACGAGACCGAATCTCCATACATCTGATACAATAGCATGAGCATCGTCGCAATGATCTCCAATATCCACAACAATATTAGAGTGGAGGGAATCTTGTTTGACTTGAGAAGTTTTCAAATTGTATTGAGCAATCAGTTCGTCAGTTCTAAGATCATAAACCACTATTTTTGGCGGACAGATCTGATTTAAATTGACTGTAGCATTGACAATTCCAGAATCAATTAGCCAAATCCGATGACACCTATCTACAGCTGTACGATACACCGACATCAGTTTTGAGCAGTCAGGTCTATTTGGGTTTCCATGAGCCTCCCAGTTTGGATAGGGCCTTATTGCTGGACTTGATTCTTTTGGAGGAAAAGGTATGGTACCTAAGCTTGCGGGTACGCCATCTTTCCAACGAGGTGTTGTAACAAACATGCGGTTTTGATGGACATCAATTCCTAAAGGTAAATTATTTTTCGGCACAAAGTCTCTGTAAATATCCAATAAAAAATTTAAAATGCAATATATCATTAAGTAACTATGTATCACTGTGAAAGGTAATGCGATCGAAACTATTATTACACCGATCGAAAGGTAGGGGAGAAGGGGGCTCAATAGTATGTGGACAAAGCGGCCAAACGGCTCGTTTAAATTGCGCGCCGTGTTTACTGAAGGTTCCTTAGAACACCAGAGTGCTGCATTAAAAATTTGAGCTTAAAGCGCCATCAGTTGAAGAAATTACGAACCAATTTCCGTCAATGTCAAATTCCTGAAAATCGTCTCATTCTGTTCGGGACACTATATTGGACATTGATCGCTCGAGAGATTTTTTTAAAAAATTATTTTCTGAAGGCAAATTTCATGCGAATTTGTAAGCGAGAGTTTGATGAGCCAGATTGTTTAAACAAGTAAAACTTAGAAGATTTAATCTAGGAAATCCCGAGAAGCAAAATGTACCGATCTCCTAACTTAGTAGTATATAAGTCGGCAGGAACGATCGGAAAATTAATGGGAATATAATAGGAAATAAAATATTGCTCCGTTGACTTTTATTGTATTCTCTTCTACTCTGGGATATGAGTCTTTTTAAATGTTTTCGAATTTCGATTTTAATTTTATCAATATCGAACAACTATATCATATAGCTGCCATAGGAACGATCGGAAAATTAGTCATTAATTGGAATTATCTGCAAGGGTATATAACAGTGGTGGCCAGCAGAAGCAGCACACATCCCTGCAAGCATTTTCTATCGCGGAAGTCACTATTTAGTGACGTCTAGAAGATGAAAACGATCGTCCGCGATATCGCATTAGGATCGCCGAAGTCACCCCCGTCGGAAAGAAATGTTCGGAGCGAGCCGGATCGGACCACTATATCTTAAGGCTCCCATAGAAACAATCAAACAAATATAAGAAAATTCATTGTAACTTTGTAGGAAGTAGGCATGTTGAGTTTTGACAAATAAAAACAACGTTTTATATAGGCAATTTAAATAGATTAGAAATAATAAAATAACTGTTATTTTCGATCCCTACTATATCATTTAGCTGGCTAGGAATAATCGAAAAATTAATCGGAAATTAATAGGAAACAATTTATATCTTCGTGGGTTTTTATTGTATTCTCTTCAACTCTGGGATATTACTCTTCGTTAATATTTCGAATTTATGGAATGGAAAAATTAACGTCAAAACAATAAATTCAACATTTTGTAATTATTATTTTATATTTAGGTATTTGTGTTCTAGTCACATTTTATTATACTTTATGCAAGGATATTAAACCATCGGTATTCTGAAATTAGGTTCCGTTTATTAATCTGTGCTATTACACTTTAGGTTATTCATTTTTAGGGCACTTTTTTCTCATAACTTGTTCACTATTTTATATACCATGTCTGTACTAAAAACGCGTAATTCAAGTTTTTTTGTTACCCATTCAAAATTGATTGTTGACGTTGCACAAAAGTTGAATATTCAAAGTCCAAATATTTCCATTCATTAACGATCTCCAGTTTACTTTCACTCTGCGAAAACGATTGTGGAGTGTATTCATAGCCTTCAAGTGTTTGAGGGACTGGTTGAATAATAAAGTTTCCATTTAAAGACTTAAAGAAAAAGACAAAATGCGAAATTATGCAAAGAATTGGCCACGAGTGCATCATTATGATCCGAAAATTAAAATTTGTGGGTTAAAGCTATCAATTTCATTTAATCCTCAATATCAATCGATCTGAACTAGTAACTTTTTACGACTGGTTTAAAGTATCTTTAAAATTACAAGGTTTCTGAAGCATGCCAGAGCTTTTGAGCTGGCGCTTAAGCTTTTACAAAGCGAAAAAGCTTCTTCGATTTCATAGTGGCGTTATGGAAGGAAAACATTTGAACTTTTTTCTCTTAAGCCTAGTATTCACTTTAATCGAAAAGGCAACGAAACGAACATTTCTATACAAAAACAAGAGAGAACGCTATACCCGGGTTGGTGTCCAGACTATCTAATACCCGTCACTCGGCTAAAGGGAGTGCGAGGGAGATGGAGATATAAACTTTGATCAGCTATAACTTTTTAACGAATGATCCGATTAAAAAAATTTCTTTTACATTTCGATAGGTATTGATAAGCACAACAAAACTGCATTTTTACTTTTCCGAAATATTTAAATTTTTAAAATGGTATATAAGCTATTGTGGGCATTAGAGGGGGCGTGGCACCTTCTGGAAACAAACTTGCGCTGCGTAGGAACTCCAAGAATCTTCATGCCAAATACCAATCCTCTAGCTTTTATAGTTTCCGAGATCTGAGCGTTCATACAGACAGACAGACAGAGGGACATGGCTATATCGACTCGGCTAGTGACCCTGATCAAGAATATATATACTTTATAAGGTCGGAAATACTTCCTTCTAGCTGTTACATACTTTTGCACGAATACAATATACCCTTTTACTCTACGAGTAACGGGTATAACAAGAGAGAACGCTATAGTCGGGTGCCCCGACTATCAGATACCCGTTACTGAGCTAAAGGGAGTGCGAGGGAGATGGAGATATAAATTTTGATGACCTATAACTTTTAACGAATGGTCTGATTTAAAAAATTTCTTCTACATTTCGATAGGTATTGATAAGCACAACAAAACTGCATTTTTACTTTTCCGAAATATTTAAATTTTTAAAATGGTATATAAGCTATTGTGGGCATTAGAGGGGGCGTGGCACCTTCTGGAAACAAACTTGCGCTGCGTAGGAACTCCAAGAATCTTCATGCCAAATACCAATCCTCTAGCTTTTATAGTTTCCGAGATCTGAGCGTTCATACAGACAGACAGACAGAGGGACATGGCTATATCGACTCGGCTAGTGACCCTGATCAAGAATATATATACTTTATAAGGTCGGAAATACTTCCTTCTAGCTGTTACATACTTTTGCACGAATACAATATACCCTTTTACTCTACGAGTAACGGGTATAACAAGAGAGAACGCTATAGTCGGGTGCCCCGACTATCAGATACCCGTTACTGAGCTAAAGGGAGTGCGAGGGAGATGGAGATATAAATTTTGATGACCTATAACTTTTAACGAATGGTCTGATTTAAAAAATTTCTTCTACATTTCGATAGGTATTGATAAGCACAACAAAACTGCATTTTTACTTTTCCGAAATATTTAAATTTTTAAAATGGTATATAAGCTATTGTGGGCATTAGAGGGGGCGTGGCACCTTCTGGAAACAAACTTGCGCTGCGTAGGAACTCCAAGAATCTTCATGCCAAATACCAATCCTCTAGCTTTTATAGTTTCCGAGATCTGATCGTTCATACAGACAGACAGACAGAGGGACATGGCTATATCGACTCGGCTAGTGACCCTGATCAAGAATATATATACTTTATAAGGTCGGAAATGCTTCCTTCTAGCTGTTACATACTTTTGCACGAATACAATATACCCTTTTACTCTACGAGTAACGGGTATAACAAGAGAGAACGCTATAGTCGGGTGCCCCGACTATCAAATACCCGTTACTCAGGTAAAGGGAGTGCGAGGGGGATGGAGATAGAAAACTTTGATCAGGCATAACTTTTAAACGAATGGTCCGATTTGAAAAATTTCTTCTACATTTCGATAGGTATTGCTCGAAGGACCGCGATTCCTTAAGAATTCGCGTGACCATCGATGACCAACTTTTAAAAGCGAGTCTGAAGAAATCGCTGTTGTTGACTGACAGGAGCCAACATAGTTGTCCATGAACCGCGAACTATAAAAAAAATCTGATTCCAGACAAATTTGATCTAGCTCTGTAAAGCATTGACTTAAAATCGCCGCGGTTTTATTTTTATTGACGACGATTTTTATTAGTTTTTACGTTGACGAATTTTTAGCTTTCTTTTTTTAAATTTAATGATTAAATAAAAAAAAACAAGAGAAAACGCTATAGTCGGGTTGGTGTCCCGACTATCTAATACCCGTCACTCAGCTAAAGGGAGTGCGAACGCTGTAGTCGGGTTGGTGTCCCGACTATCTAATAAACGTAACTCAGCTAAAGGGAGTGCGAGGGAGATAAAACTTTGATCAGGCATAAGTTTTAAACAAATGGTCCGATTTAAAAAATTTCTTCTACATTTCGATAGGTATTGATAAACACAACAAAACTGCATTCCTACTTTTCCGATATATTAAAATTTTTCAAATCGTATATAAGCTATTGTGGGCGTTAGAGGGGGCGTGGCACCTTATTGAAATAAACTTGCGCTGCGTAGGAACTCCTAGAATCTGCATGCAAAATGCCAATCTTCTAGCTTTTATAGTTTCCGAGATCTCAGCGTTCATACGGACAGACAGACGGACAGACGGACAGACAGACATGGCTAGATCGACTCGGCTAGTGATCCTGATCAAGAATATATATACTTTATGGGGTCGGAAAAGCTTCCTTCTAGCTGTTACATACTTTTGCACGAATACAATATACCCTTTTACTCTACGAGTAACGGGTATAAAATATTTTAAATGCTTTACAGCACTAGATCAAATTTGTCTGCAATCACGACTTTTGTCCTTTCTTCTCCCTGTTACATACTTTTGCACGAATACAATATAAATACTGTTTTCATAAACACTTTCCCATTCCGTTATATTACAATACCTTAAAATCTTCACATAATTGTAAATGGAGTGAATATAATTAAACATTTAAATTTAATGAAAACTTTATACCGCATCGCTGTGGTCGTTTCACATTGGGCATAGAAGCTGTAGTGTATTCGTAAAGGTACAAATACACAAATAAATATATTTGTATTTGTGAATATTTTTATTGTATGTGTGAGATTTAAATTTAAATTTTCTGAAATGTTGTATGTGAAAAAGTCGATTATATAGTAAATAGGCAAAATGTGGACAGTGTGGAAGCTATCTTTGATGTGCACTCATATTCTCGAAATTCAAAAGCGTATGTATTCCTGTTCATTCATTTGGCCTATTCGGATTTTAGTTTTATTATTATCATTCAATAATTCGATTGCACAGTATTGTATGCAGTAAACATTTTAAAAATTATAAATAAGCAGGTATATGTGTTTAATTTTGTAAATACGTGAAAAATGTAAAATAAATATTAATTATCTTATTCCGAAAATATGGTTTATGTATCGTGTATAAATTGTATTACATAAGAACACCACCGCTAAACTTTAATTGCTACCCCTCGTGTTTATATCTACATTTTTTGCACAAGTGAAAACGATGCGTTAGGCAGACATATACATACATATTATGGGTATATGTTCTTATATCTATAAACTTTTATTTGTGTGCTCATTAAAGCACCTGTTGCTGTTTTTCTCAATACGATAAAATGTTTACTTACAAGTTGAGGTGAACCATTACTTATTTCAAATTATTATTATTTTTTAGATTGGTAAAGATTTGAGAAATGGATTCTGCCTCAAATATCGTGGTAAGTAAATTAGGTCCTAAATAAATTAAAATTCAATATTTTGCTTTTTTGTAAGCATATCCGGCTGCTTAGTTCTTTTTACAAGGCTCATGTTCTTTCCAAACATACAAATATTGGTTACAATAAACTCGAACTATATTCTTTATGCGAATGTCTTTTAACCTCTCTCAGATGTTTTAGAAATTTAAAGAAAAATATTTATAAACTTATCCTATGTCACCATTATTTAATTTATTTAAGAAGTAACTTTTTTAAAACATAAAATATACAAATGATATTAAAACCCTGCAGAGGATAATATAATTTTAGTCAGAAGTTTGTAACGTAGTGAAGAAGAATATTCTTGACATTCTTGGTAATAGAGTCGATGTAGTCCGTCTGTTTCAATACCGTTTACTTTCACAGCCGTCATAAAATATGTATACGCAGATTGATCAGCAAAAAATAAATATATTTCGCATCTTTTCAAATCTTATTTTTGCATACATACCTTAAAGCGCTTACCGATCGGACGTCTATATCTCCCAAAGGAACGGTCAAAACTTGATCTTTTCCAAGATATTTCGCTCAGTATATAAACTATTGATATGAATATCTCAAATTTCTATTTTTTCCCATAGGAACAATAGGGTGAACAGTTTTAAACTTGCATTTTTTTAAGACATATTTGCATATATTTCGTTGTTTATTATTTCATGTTTTGAATTTATGCTATTCTATTCAAATTTTCATTCGTGAAATCTGCAAGGTGGCTTTACAACTTCGGCTTACTGAAGTTTGGATTTATTAAAGGTGAACAGACATCAAACTTGGGAACATATTTAATTATATTATATTATAATATGATAATTATATATTATATATCCTCCTGTACGAATATTAAAAGTCCTCCGTAAGAAATGACACAATTATTATTTTCTTCTTCCACAATATTGGAAACATTTTTTTCGATTTTGGAGCGATGCTTTTTGTTGTATATCTCTTATTCGTAGAATAATAGGTAAAATACTTTGTGTCCGTTTAATATTATTTAGTAGGTAGAATAAAGCGCTTTCGACTCTATAAAGAATTCATATTCATCACTAACGGAATTTTTTCTACAATCTCAAGGAAGAAGTAGTTGAAACAAAAAATGGAACGCAAGAGGTTCAAGCTGGTGTAATCCAATCGGCTCCTGAAGATAATGAGACCTCAGTAGAAAAGGCTTCGGAATCAAGCATTGACAATGATGTAGATAAGCCCGATATCCCAAAAGATGATCACGAGGATGCCGATTTAATAAGTGAAGAAAGCGAATCCGATGATGATGAGAAAACGGCGTCAGATATAGCAGTAACTCCGGCTTTAGACGCAGTAACTGTGGCTTCAGTTGATAAGGCGCAAATATCTATTGGGTCATCAGATGCGGATAACATTACTCAGATAGATAGAAGCACACAACTAGAATCCGAGGAGCCTTCCGGAGAGGGCGTAACTATAAAAGCAGACCCACCGATTACTCCGGAAACTTCGGCCTTACCCATAACAAAAACCGATAAGGCACCAACCGCTTCTGAGGAGAATCCAAGGGTGGATGTACAAGATGACAATGCTATTGATACAAGCTTATCTACTGCTGGAACGGCATCCGTCCAACAAGATACATCAAACATTCTAATCGAAGGCGATGAAGTTCAAAGGACCGAAGATGTGGTATTGAAAGACCACTCCAAATCTTTGACGGAAAAAGTATTTAAATTATTAAATTTATTAAATTAATACAACGCTCTCAAGCTTCTTAAATGCAGCATTATTTAACATAATATTATTAATACAACGATAGCACTGCTTTTCAAAGTGTTAATCTCAAATGCCAATTTTGCTTTAAAAACAAATTTTGAACTGATTTGGAATAATACTTTAACTGCTACTTTCACAAACAAAATCTTAAAACAGGATACTTTAACTTATTAATTAACAGCAACTAGTGCAAAACTGGTACAAATGAACTAGTTGTTTCCGATGACAAGCATATGAAAAATGGACCAGTTCGTTACACGGGAATGGACATAACCTTAACTAGTTAACTCTCCTGCCCCAAACTAGTATTTTACTGGTCCAAAACTGATCTCGTTTACTGCTGGGGTCCTTACTGTCTTATCTAAGGCCTTAATTAAATATCCAAAAAGCCGAAAATAAAACCGCGAATTATTTTGCATATGGATGCTATATATGCATCGTTTAACCATAGAATTTAGGTTGACATCATCATAGACTCAAACCCGACTTTTTAGTAATTTTGTAAAAAAGAAAGGTTTGGTTAGACATAGCAGCTATAAATAAAGAGCCATTGGAATGAGACTGGTATCATCGGAAAGGCTGTTCTTTTGGCTTAGTCTAGCCCCAGTACTGGGGTAATAACAGTACGAAACTTACTTTCGCTGTTTACGTTATAGGGTAAAAGAGATAATTTTCATAAGATATTATTGGGCTCTTTGCACACTAATCCTTCCTTTCTCTGCTATTAAAAATGCGGTTATTGCTCTTTGACGCGGAGGGCCATATTTTTCTACAATTCCATTATTCCTTAAAAACTGTCAAATTAAAAGCTGTCAAATTTTTGTTTTGTCACCCTTAACCGTGACTTTGACCATTTTGCTCAGTTAGGGCCGTTTTCTCGTCCGTCCTGCAAAGTACAATTTAGCTAATGGAAGGATAAATTTATCCAGGTGGCAAATCGGTTTTCGTTTTCTCGTCCGTCATTTAAAACTCCAAATAAAAGGCGCATTAATTTGAGACTAGGTGGCAGCCCCACAACAGAAGAGTTAACTAATTGTCAAAAATTAGTCGAAAAACTATCGAAAAATACCATAAAACAGTCCCACTAACAGCTGATGATATAAACAAAATTCCAAACTAAAAAAAAACAATGTCGGCAGAAAGAAAGTTTCGCGGTAAAAATTATACCGATGAACAGGAGACAATTCTTGTAGAACCGGTGTCTTCGGAATCGCCTCCGGGAGATCATATGACTTTCGGACACTTGTCTATTTTATAAAAACCAACAACATTTTATTGAAGATCTTCAATACGAGGGTATTTCATAAATTGTTTTGAAAAAGACGCTATAGCAAAAGAAACTTCCTTAGCAACTAGACTGGCTGTGGCCACGCTAACACCACAAAAATTGCCAAAAGTTATAAGAAAACTGCCCGCTGCGTAGAATCTAAGAGCTTTCAGAAGCTTAACCCATGACTGTATTGTCGTTTCCCTGTAATAATGGTTTTTGAATATGGAATTAGTTAAATCAAATGAATGCACTTACTTCTTTACTTTAAATTCAAGTCAAAAAAACAATTTTTTGCAAAACAAATAGCACCGTGCTTTTACCCAAGCGAAACCTTTTAACAAATTCTTCATCACTGTAATGTTCGAAGTAATTTCTTTGGTCTTGATATCTGCGCCGATAGGTTCGCACTTTAGACAATTCGACGTTATCCCACAGATTTGAAGATAAATCGCTCGGGAATTCATTTTAAAATCAATCGGATGACTTTAACAATTTTGATTTATATTTAACTGTAAATAGAATCAGCTGTTTTCGAATGAAGAGTGGAACCAGATTGACAACGCTCAAATGTCTGGCAACACTTGCGCAGAAATCCAACCGCACAAATTTGGCACGGTGGATGAAGCACCGAGACAAAATTTGTCGCTACCTGCGCTAACATAAGGACGAGTAAGCCATTTTTTGTTTATCGCTCCGTTGTCCCGGCAGGCAAACTAAAGTACGGACGAGAAAACGGCCCTTAGACTGAAATCTGGCTCATCGAGCTCTCGCTTACAAATTCGACCAAATTGAGCGCAACCAATACTGCGACTATGACGAATTGTTCTACCAAACTGCAGAAGTCATAAAAATAAAATAAGGACCATGTGTTATCATGTAGTACCCTCTACTATTTTCACCCCAGAAGGAATGTTTAAAGTTTTGTTAAATGCCTCGAAGATTGAAGACGAACAAAATATTTAGTAAGAGAAACGCGAGCGACCAATATCCAATAAAATGTCCCGAACAGTATTAGTCTACAATTTTTAATGCAGCACTGTGGTGTTCTAAGGAACCTTCAGTAAACACGGCACGCAATTTAACCTAGCCGTTTGCCCGCTAGGGCCACATACTATTCTGCCCCTTTTACTATTCGAGCGGCCTTCTCCCCTACTCATAACCTCTTTTTATACCCGTTACTCGTAGAGTAAAAGGGTACATTGTATTCGTGCAAAAGTATGTAACAGGGAGAAGGAAGCGTTTCCGACCCTATAAAGTATATAAATTCTTGATCAGTATCACTAGCCGAGTCGAACTAGCCATGTTCGTCTGTCCGTCCGTATGAACGCTGAAATCTTGGAAACTATAAAAGCTAGAAGACTGGGATTTTGCATGCAGATCCTTGGGGTTTCTATGCAGCACAAGTTTGTTTCAGCCGAGGGCCACGCCCCTCTAACGCCCACAATAGCTTAAAAACGATTTTAAAAATTTAAATATTTCGAAAAAGTAAAAATGCAGTTTTATTGTGTTTATTATTATTTATTTACCTATCGAAATGTAGAAAAAAATTTGTTTTAAGTTTTATAAATCCATCTCCCTTGCACTCCCTTTAGCTGAGTAACGGGTATCTGATAGTCGGCGCACCCGACTATAGCGATCTCTCTTGTTTATACTACACAAGTACAACAGATTTGACCTAGCAAACTAATTAGTAGGGAAATTGTTGTTGGAACTGCTTACACTGTTACACTTTTGAAACGTTTGCAACGCAATTGAATACCTTGATTGATAGACTAAACATAGCCCTAAGTCTAGCATTTTTCTAACATTTTAAACGAAAAACAGGTGATAGAATATTTGAGCCTAATGCAGATCAATTAGTTGAGAAATCTTTTTCTTCCGCGCATTTTTTTATAGCCCACTACAATGTGCAACATGTTTGCTATATATCAGCATATTGGCATTATGAGTTCTTATGGCTTACGGCTTTCGAGCTTCATGAAAATGTTCTTGATTAAATACTATCTTTGTGCTAGCTTGCTTGCACGTTTCTACAAAATTAAAATATTTATGCCTTTGCAGACAGTGTTAAAACTTTGGTCAAAAGTTGGATGGGAACAAGGAAGATTCGGTAGTTGACACAGTACCATTTAAAATAGACACCTATCAAAACCGTAGGTGTTTTAAGTTTTGGTTTTTTGTGTAGAACTTACGTACTAAAGAAATTTTAAATTTTTTAAAGCTTTTTTCCCGCTAAAGCAGCGGGTTTTTTTAAAAGTCGTAAAACAAAAGTTTCCTATTTGGAACTCCTCAAAACCCATGACCCTAAAATACAGTTTGGATACGCACACACAAAATTCAATGCTCAGGAAACGTTAGTTATTCTGAGCTAGAAAAAGTGCCTATTTTTGTTTTTGAATAACTTTTTTTCCTGACTTTTTAAAATAACGCACCATACACCAAAATTTGGGGAATCTCAAGGGCTTTACAGATACAAGTTTTAAAGTTTTAAAATCGTAAGAGCCGTTTTTAAGAAATTAAAAAAAAAGCTACAAAAAATAATTTTAAAAATGTTTGTTTTGTTATAATTTTTAAAATGTTTTATTTAGACAAATTATGCTCAGAAGGCGTTTATAGTAATAGTACTTACTTTTTTTAGCATTTCAAAATTCCTTTAAAACGAGGTATAGTGCAAGTCTGTATCTATAGTAGTACAGAAGTTAGGGCCTTCCGAAATTTCGCCATTTATAGCTCTTTTCCCGCTAAACTAGCTAGTTTTTCCAAAAGTGGTAGAACAAAAGTTTCTTATATCGATTTGTTTAAGATTATATATAATTTTTAAGCAAATCTCGGTGTCACAGAAACCGTTTGAAAATCAAGTACACGGTTTTAAGCCAACCGAATAGTAGGCATTGAAGCAAATGTTCCGAAAATCAGACCAAATTTACTCCGAAACTCCTAGAAAACTCTACAGATTCAGTGACACCTACGGTTTTGATGGGTTGGTTTCCAAAACAACCGTACCCAAATCCGTCGACGGTTTCAATAAGTTTTATTTGTCAAGTTTTATATAAAACTCACAAACGGGGTGTCACAGAAATCTCTTCCAACCAAATTTGCCCCCAAAAGCAAATCTCGGTGTCACAGAAACCGTTTGAAAATCAAGTACACAGTTTTAAGGTAGAAGTGGTGAGGTCCTCTCTGAGAGCCTCCAAGTAGAGCTGAGCTCCGTTTTGATCACACAGTTTTAAACCAACCGAATAGTAGGCGTTGAAGCAAATGTTCCGAAAATCAGAGCAAATTTACTCCGAAACTCCTAGAAAACTCTACAGATTCTGTGACATTTACGGTTTTGATGGGTTGGTTTCCAAACCAACCGTAAGACAAAGAATTTTTTTTGAGTTTTAAATAAAAATTGCAAAAATAAAAATCATTGCAAATATGTAAAGTACAATGCCTAATAATGCCAGTTGTGTATTTGTTTTTTATTTTTTCTATGAGTGTTTCTTGTCGCTGATTTTTTTTTTCGAAAAAACAAAAATAACAGTTATTTTCGTCCACTGCAAAATATAATAGCAATTTTGTTTTCACCCTCTATAAGTCATCACCAAAAATAGTTAAAGCCAATTTCGGCTTTCTTTGACCAATTTATTTTCTCTGCAAGTGTATACATATCTTTGGTTTGTCATAGTGTACTTTCCTAGTGGTTAGTTTTTGATTTGATTTCTTGTACTTTAATATACTTTAATATTCTTAGGATTCCAATACACCTATAACCACTACATCTGAACTGACTGCCGAAAACACTAAACACAAGGATGTTTCACCAATTGAACAAGTAAGTATCAAAATTGCCCTGCAGCTTCGTTTGCTATTTCTATTTTTCTATAATTACTTTACAAAATTTGACCTTCAATTACAATAGTTTACAACTTTATATTTTTTTCGAGATAATCGCAGAGACCAATTTTTTATCGTTTCGACTTGTCGACTAAAACTTGGAAGCTAGCTAATGTTCTCAATAAAATTATTAGTATTTATAAATCTTACTAGTCCTTGATAAATAACGTTTTAATGTAATTTAGGGTATTGAATTGGAGGAACTTGGAAGACGTGCAATTGAAAACAAAGATACAAAGTTATCCCAAGAGGTATGTTCCTTTTCTTCCAGTAATTGTATCATGATGGTTATTGGTTTATACACTCAAAATAGGGGGCGGAGTCGGAAAAAACGACGGATGAATCTGAGCTCTTAAATACAAAAGCTAGAGAAAGCGGTAATCTTAGATCTGATCAGGTAAGAAAAATACTTAAATTATTTTGAGTCAATTGGGCCACTTGTTTGCCCAACGACACCAAGCCCGTGCTTGTTACGCGCGGGGCCCTATTATCAATACAAAACAAGAGAGAACGCTATAGTCGGGTGCCCCGACTATCAGATACCCGTTACTCAGGTAAAAGGAGTGCGAGAGAGATGGAGATAGAAAACTTTGATCACTCATAACTTTTTAACGAATGGTCGGATTTGAAAAATTTCGATAGGTATTGATAAACACAATAAAACTGCATTTTTACTTTTCCGAAATATTTAAATTTTGTAAAATCGTTATAAGCGATTGTGCGCGTTAAAGGGGGCGTGGCACCTCCTTGAAACAAACTTGCGCTGCGTAGGAACTCCAAGAATCTTCATGGCAAATACCAATCCTCTAGCTTTTATAGTTTCCGAGATCTCAGCGTTAATACGGACAGACAGACAGACGGACAGACGGACTTACGGACATGGCTAGATCGACTCGTCTAGTGATGCTGATCAAGAATATATATACTTCATAGGGCCGGAAACGTCTCCTTCACTGCGTTGCAAACTTCTGACTGAAATCATAATACAATGCAAGGGTATAACAACATTTTAAATAGGCATACCTGCAAGGGTATGTAAACTTCGGCTGGCCGAAGTTAACTTCCTTTCTTGTTAGAAGTTTGCAAAACAGTAAAAGAGACATTTCCGACCCCCATAAAGTATATCAGCCATGTCCGTATGTTCGCCAGTCCGTCAAAATAATACGAAATTTAACATTTTGTAATTTAATAGGAATAATAGGAATTATCCGCACCAAGTAGGTGTGCGACGTGATTACCTTTCGAACGACGTATAGCACGTCTGAAGTTTCTAAATGGCTAAAGGTACAGAGATATATTCTTGATCGGGATCACTAGCGCATTCGATAACTGTGTTCGTCTGTCCGTCGACTCGTTTAGTGATGCTGATCAAAAATAAAAATAAAGAAGTAAAGGGTCGGTAACGTCTCATTCATTGCATTAAATTACCCTCTGCTAGGGTATAAAACTGGTTCTAAAAAATATTTCTTACAACATTTTACCAACATTATCATTTTCTTTCACTTTTTATTTTTACATTTCAGAACGATTTTAATAATCAAATTCTGGACATTATATCGGACATTGATATAAATATAAAAGCCCAGGAAAAAATAACTCAGCTTAAAGAGCAAGAACTGAAACTTATTCAGAAACAGAACGAACTGGCAAGTCAAATTCAACAGCAACAGATCTTAGCTCAGCAGCTGAACGCACAAAATAAGTTCAAAGAAATTCAATGTCAAAGTGATAGGTTCGAATCAGAAGGACAACTTAAAAATGATGTATTAACCTGCAAAGTAAGTTTTATATTTAATAGAAAGCGCTTTGTACTTAACTTTTTACTTTTAAAATAAACCAACGAAAACATTTTTTTCCTTTAGGAAAACAACAAGAAATTTTTGTAAGAGTCCCAAAAAATGGTGTTTTAAAGCCAACAAAACAAACACAAAAAATAATTCAAAATTTGGGAACGCAATTAAATTTTTGTATTTAAGCAATTTTAGTTAGTTTTAACTTGTTTTTTGGTCTATTTTAAAGTACTAAGATTAGAACCAGAATTAAAACCAAAAGGCCTTTTTAACGACTAACATTTTCACCAATATTGGGCAATTTCTCCAATTTAATATTCTTAATCAGCATAAACATGTATATTATACACAGAGAAAATTCTAACGTTCAGAAAAAGAGGGTAATAATTTCGTGTTAGTCTAACGGGCCTATTAAAAGTTAAACGGTTTACCAGTTCTACAGAATCAATATCACCTATTCAGGGGTGTCAAGAAACCGGAGACGGATTTGGCGACTGTTGGTTTAGAAACCAACTCATCAAAACCGTAGGTGTCACAGAAATTCGAAGATTTCCTTTTTTCGGAAAATTTGCCGAAAAACGACCAGGGTTGGATGCAAACACTAAATACACAGGTACACAGCCAAAAATTTCCACGAACCATTTCAAATTTTCCATGATTTTTGGGTGCTTCTGAGTAAAAGTCCCATACAAAATTATTTTCCATCGCCTACAGGTTCCGCGGTATAGCTAAGAATACAAAAAACCGATGTTTGTCGACATTTTGAATTACGTGGCCAATATAATTGGACTTACCTCAATTATTTTCGCTGAAACCTACTCTCAATACATCTCGGAATTCGAAAAAAATAGTCCGCATTGTGAACCATTGCCTATGTCTTTGGAATTCGACGCCAAAGTAGAAACTCCCAAAATTTTCACAATTTCTCTGATGAAAAAACAATTCTAAGAATTAAATCTTAAATGGAACTAATTTTAACTATTCGTTGAATCTATTGTTCATTGTATGCTTTAATTTCGGTTTAAAGCGTATTGATGAAGATATTTTATTGGATTTCTTATACCAATAAAACCGTTTTTTTTATTTTATTATCTACTCCTATGTGCTGTCAAATTTCAATAAAGTCAAGGCATCCTATAGAATGCGAGTAAACATGTATGTTTCTCTATGTATGTTCAGTGTACGTTTTTAATTTCTTAGTTCTAGAGGTGGCCATGACTTATTCAAAATTTAACAGCACATAGGAGTAGATAATAAAATAAAAAAAGCGGTTTTATTCGTTTAATAAATCCAATAAAATATCCTCCTGAAAATGCTTTAAACCGAAATTAAAGCATACAATGAACAATAGATTCAATGTATAGTTAAAATTAGTTCCATTTAAGATTTAATTCTCAGAATTGTTTTTCCATCAGAAAAATCTCTACAATTTTGGGATTTTCAACTTTGGCGTCGAATTCCATAGACATGGACAATGGTTCACAATGGGGACTATTTTTTAGTAGTGCCGTGATGTATTGAGAGTAAATCCTAGCGAAAATAATAAAGGTAAGTCCAATTATAAAGGCCACGTAATTCAAAATGTCGGCAAACATCGGTTTTTTGTATTCTTAGCTATACCGCGGAACCTGTAGGTGATGGAAAATAATTTTGTATGGGACTTTTACTCAGGAGCACCCAAATATCATGGAAAACTTGAAATGGTTCGTGGAAATTTCCCAAAGTTTAATTTTGTGTTCCTGTGATATCGAATATTGAGGGGATTCCCTAAACTGTTGAATTGCTGAATTGTTAAAAATTCAACAGGAAATTTCAGCAATTAAGGGAACGACCCCAAATGGTTCCTGTTGAATTTTCAAACAGCTGTTATTTGTTGAAAAGTGTCATGGAACCTTGAGCACCTAAAAATTGTTTTTTATAGTTAGTTACCGTTTAAAATTGTTAGCAAGGTAAGAATAATTATACATGAACTGTCTAACTTGATTTTAAAATAAATGTGGCGTACCGGTGATACTAAAATGTGACAGAGTGCCATGACTTTTAACAAAAAAAAAGTGACAACTCTGGTTTTCAACGATTCAACAAAATTTTCAACAGCCTTGAGGTTGTTGAATTGCTGAAATTTCTGAAACTTGATTTTGTATAGAACAGCTGATTAACAGCTGACCAAAATTCAACAATTCAGCAATTCAACAGTTTAGGGAATATTGAATAACCCAGGTCGACAAAAAATAGCCCAAGACTAAACGCTGCAAAACCTGAAAGGATTTTAGCTGTAGAAAACTACCTCATACTTGGAAACTTTCCATCACCTCACAGTTTTGAGAAATCCGTGGTCAAAGCTCCAAATTTTCGATTTTTAGGCACTTTTTGCGGCTTTATGGCGAAAAAACCCTTGGTAGTCCAGAGCCACAATTTAGCGGAAATGTGTCCAATCCCCAAGTTAGGCGACCTCTACTTCTTTAGCTACAATGGATTTTACTAAGGTAAGTTTTGTCACTTTTCTTCCATCTATGGTAGCCTTATATTTCCCTTGTTGAAACTAGACCCGTATACACACAATACATTAAAAGTATCAGGCTACTACAGATAGAAAAAAAGGACAAAATTGACCTTAGTAAAATGCATTGTAACTCAAGAAGTCGCCCAACTTGGTAATTAGACACTATTAAAGTTAAAGCTTTAAAGTACCATTTTCACCAAATTGTGGGTCTGGGCTACAAAGAGTTTGGTTTTGATTAGGCCACAAAAACTATAAATCGAAAATTTGGAGCTTTGACCACGGATTTCTCAAAACTGTGACGTGATGGTATAGGTAGTAAGCTAAAGGTAAAATCCTTTCAGGTTTTGTAGCTTTTAGTCTTGGGCCAAAAAAAAGTCCGGATTTTGTCAGCAATGTAATTATCGAATTTTATTTGACTTATTTTGACAATTTTTCAATTGCAAAAAGAATAGTTCTTTAAAATGTATATTGTACACAATAAAAGAAAAAAATGAAAATTTTGGATTGCCCGCGTTGGTTTATTTACATTTGTAAATTGTAAAATGCCATTTGTACAAATTCTTGCTCTAGAGTTTTTGCGAAGAAAAAACTTAGAGAAAAATCATTAGAAGCTAGTCCGATGTTCTTAATTACTTACTTCTTTTAACATGAAATTTTTACCAGAAATATGTTTCATTTTTAACTACACTACTTAGTACCTTTGCATAAATAATTCGTTAACACAACATTTCGATAACTTCTCCCAAATTTGGTATTTTAAAGTTCGAGCTTATTGGTACCTCTGTCAGGTTGGACAGTTTGGCAACGTTTTTTTTTAGCTAATTTTTTCGAGAGGTTTTATAAAAAGCATATTTTAAACTAGCAAGGTGGGCTGCAGCTTCGCCCACGGAAATTAATATTGAAAATATGTACATATGTATAATATGTACATAATATATAATATACTAGCAAGGTGGGCCGCAGCTTCGCCCGCGGAAATTAAGATTGAAACAAGAGAGAACGCTATAGTCGGGTGCCCCGACTATTAGATACCCGTTACTCAGCTAAAGGGAGTGCGAGGGAGATGGAGGATATACAACTTTGATCAGGCCTAACTCTTAAACGAATGGTCCGATTTAAAAAATTTCTTCTACATTTCGATAGGTATTGATTAACAGAACAATACTGCATTTTTACTTTTCCGAAATATTAAAATTTTTAAAATCGTATATAAGCAATTGTGGGCGTTAGAGGGGGCGTGGCACCTTTTTGAAAAAACTTGCGCTGCGTAGGAACTCCAAGAATCTTCATGCCAAATACCAATCCTCTAGCTTTTATAGTTTCCGAGATCTCAGCGTTCATACGGACGGACAGACAGACAGACGGACAGACAGACATGGCTAGATCGACTCGGCTAGTGATCCTGATGAAGAATATATATACTTTATGGGGTCGGAAACACTTCCTTCTAGCTGTTACATACTTTTGCACGAATACAATATCAAATAAAAACACCTCTTAACGAGGTAAAAAACTAGTGACGATCGCACTTCAACATACAAAAGTTCTGATATCAACATTTGTGACGAAAAATTATTACACTCGTCATTAAATAGACTTTCTAATATTTTCTCATTCGGCCCGCCCTAGCAAACTATTCCAGCCTTTTTCCCTTCACAAGCATTTTCTATTGCTGCGTGTTACGGCTTTCCGAATTTTAGCTATTTATAGCTGTTTTCCCGCTAAACTAGCGGGTTTTTCCAAAAGTGGTAGAACAAAAGTTTTTTATATCGATGTGTTGAACGTCATATCAAATTTTCAAAACTTAAAAAACATGTTTTGGACAAACTGACAAACTGACAAACTGACAAACTGACAAGCTGACAAACTGACAAACAGAATTAAATTTTCATTTTGGGAAGACGAAGAAAATCGTATTTTGGCTATAACTTTTGAACGGAGCGTCGGATTTTATCATATGACCCCTCATTCGACGGGTATTTTCAATAGGAACACAACTAGAACATTGCGAGGGGGCATTTATCCCCACCGGCCCCAACAGCCCCAAATTTCGAAATTTGAACTTTTTTACTTTCACCGCTCTCTCTCCCAAGCCAATTGATTTTCTTAAAGTCTTGGTATGCAATCCTTTAAGTTTTTGCAATACCTTTCGATTGGTGTATTACTCATTACGATCGGACTATCACAGCAGATTTTCATTTCTTCGTGTATATATAGTAGTCGCCTTCGCACACTCTCCTGGTGCGCTTCGTCACTACATGGACTGCCGTCCATAGTGATACCCTTTTACTCTACGAGTAACGGGTATAAATATGTATGTATGTATGTAGAATAGCTACATAAATTGACATACCTTTACCTTTACTACTTATTTACTACTTATTAAAAGCCTAAAAGCCAAGAAATCATTTTATAGAACTTTGTTTCTTAGTTTCCACAAAAACAACAGTATTATGTCCTACACTCAAAAAAAAAACTTGGTAAAATTAACCAATATAATTGTTAAACCGTTCTCAAGCACAAAAATGTTCAATTCTACCAATTAAATAATTACTTTCACAACAACAAATACACACAATTCGCATATACACACACCCAAAGCAAAAAACAAAAAAACGTAAATCTTTTTTTATAGTTACGTAACTATCCGTATACTTAAATTTTACCAATCAAAATTTTTTGTGGGTATGCAAACTATTTAAAAAAAAACAAAAACTTGCAAAAACAACCATTGTCCTTCCTTCCAATCCATTCCATCCCATTCCTTTGGATTGTTTGCATTAGCTAAGTTTTAAAGTTAAGTTTTAAAATTGTTATTTTAGTTTTCATTAATTTTTCAACTTGATTAGAATTATAGTATTAATAGCAGGAAGACAGGTGGAGAGGGACGCCGTGAATCAAATTGTTTAAACATTTCCATTTGTTTAAACAATATGAGGCACGTGTAATAAAGAGCGTGAGAATCAATTGGTTTGAATATTTAATGTTCTTTTAATATTATCAATGCGATTTGAATTTTAAATCACAAAAATCGGTTACAAAATGTCTTAAATCTGTTGTGGAAATGTAAATGAAATATTCTTTTAGCAAAAGGATATCAATATTAATTTATTTTTTGGATATACATATTTCGTGCGTGTGTGTGTACATAGCAGAGCGAATCATTGTTTATTTTTGTTTTTTACAAATCCAGAGTTTGTAGAAAACTCAACATTTGAAAACAAAAGAAAAGATTTGCGATATAATCGATTTTTAATCCGCGCATTTTAAATTTTTTGTGACTGTGGTATTTAATTTTTTTCCCTTGCACGGTCACTCTTGAAATGCTACATACACACATTTACGACTTAATGCAAAGTGCGCCAGCAGAACATACATACATACATATGTGGAGGCCGTGACGTCACACACAACTTTGGAAAATATTGGGGACTTGGCGGCTGAATTTCCAAAAAATTTAAATGCAGTTAGTTGCGGGTATGCCATAAGATTGTGATCATAATTTTTTTAAAACCATTTTAACAACATTTATAACAGAGAAATGACAAAAGAAAGAATTAAAAAAAAACGATAATTCCTATTAATCACTAATTTTCCGATCCTTCTTATGGCAGCTATTTGATATAGTAGTTCCATATTGGCAAAATTAAAATCAAAATTCGAAAACATTTAAAAAAAGTCATATCCCAGAGTAGAAGAGAATCCGATAAAAACCAACGAAGCAATAATTTATTTCCTATTATATTCCCATTAATTTTCCGATCGTTCCTATGGCAGCTATATGATATAGTCGTCCGATTTTGAAAAAAATGTATTCGAAATTCAGAATTAGATAAAAAATGGCATTTCCAAAAGTAGGAGGTTATATGTTCAAAAACACCCAAGATATAATTTTTTTACATCTTTTTTCCCGATTATTCCTATGCTATATGATATAGTTGTACGATCCGGCTCGTTCCGACTTACACTAGTCGGCATAATTATTTTGACAAATTTTAAAGTTAAATCTACTCATATTTTGAACTTATAATAGAAACATTTTGGCACCTATAGAAAGAGCACTTCAATTCCGTTTAAATGACACAACAATGTTCTTAACCCATTAAGCACCCTTTGAAAAATTAGAAAATTAGACAATTTATTTTGAAAATCAAATTTTCAACTTTTTTCCTGGGGCTTAAAACAAAAATGTTTTGATGCAAAGTGGTTCCCCAATCAAAATTAACAATAACTGCAAAAAAAAAATTTTCATAATATTTTTCCTTGTATTTTTATGAATTTTTGAAAATAGCTAAAAATGACAATTTTAGCCGCTTTTTCCTCATTTTCATACTAAATTTTACTGAGATGTCTCCATTCAAAAAATCCAAGGAAAAATATTTTGAAATTTTTTTTTTGCAGTTATTATTAATTTTGATTGGGGAACAACTTTGCATCAAAACATTTTTGTTTTAAGCCCAGGAAAAAAGTTCAAAATTTGTCTTTTACAAAATTTGCTCACTTTTCAAAGGGGTCTTAATGGGCTAAGAACATTTTTGTGTCATTTAAACGATATTGAAGTGCTCTTTCTATAGTTGCCAAAAGTTTATATTAAAAGTTCAAAATGTGAGTACAGTTAACATTCAAATCTGTCAAAATAATGATGCTGACCAGTGTATATACTACCTGCAAAAGAAAGAAGACTTTTGGGTAAGTTTAAGACCGATAGCTTTAAAACTGAGAGACTAGTTTGCGTAGAAACAGACAGACGGACAGACGGACGGACAGACGGACATGGCTAGATCGACTCGACTAGTGATGCTGATCAAGAATATATATACTTTATAGGGTCGGAAACGTCTCCTTCACTGCGTTGCAAACTTCTGACTGAATCCTCTGCAAGGGTATAACAAGCGCACTATCGGAATTCCTGCAACATAACATTGCTAAATGGGTCTTCTGTTAATGCATCCTCAGAAATCATTTTTGATGTTAACGAGTTGAAAACTACAAAAGTGTATCGCAAGATCACCTATCATGTTGTTCTAGAGGAGGGAAGACCAATGACTATGTCTTCTATCTTACGATTGTAAGTCACAGATACATATGTATGTACATTTACAAACATACAGTTATGGCTGGTGCAGTGAACCTATTTAAGTGATGCGATATGTATATATACTTATACAGATACATATACACGTTTCTTGTAGCACATTCCCCTACGCTCGCTTACATATAAGTTTCAAAACAAGAGTGTCTATAATTAGCAGTTTCGAGAAAATTTCGTTCGCTCTCTTTACGCACTATTCACATATTGTATATGTGTAATATATGTATGTATATATATACATTTAAATGCGAAGAGCGTTTGTTGTTTTTTGAATTTTATTTGTGCTTATGAAATTTAATGGATACGGACTGCATTAAATTTCATGAATATTATTAAATAATTCTTAATGCCGAAGCTCATTGAATAAATACGATAAAAATGAATTGTACAATAGAGAAAAAAAGAGGCTATCGTCCAAGTGATCTTATCGATCATAATAAACGGCTAACTTTATTAAAGCTCAGTAAGCAGCTGTGGCAGAAAAAAAATGTACTATATTTCCTTCCAAGGCGTATTTTTCTTTGTAAAACTCCGCTTTTGGCAGCGGCACAAGATAAGAATTAATAATACAAATAAAATAAGATAAGATAGAACATATTCTTATTTTATTAATTAGGAATCCACAAATATATCGAAGACAGTTGATTTGCGCAAAATATTTACTCCTGCGACCGATGCTACTGAAATATTGCCGAAAAATCGTAAGTAAATCAAATATTAATAAGAGAAGGTGATACGTAAAATCCGTTTTTAACGAAGCTTGGAATAATATTATTCATGCTACGCTGTTTATACCCGTTACTCATAGAGTAAAAGGGTATATTTTATTCGTGCAAAAGTATGTTACAACTAGAAAAAAGGATTTCCGACACCATAATGTACATATATTCTTGATCAGGGTCACTAGTCAAGTCGATCTACCCATGTCCGTCTGTCCGTCCGTATGAACGCTGAGATCTCGGGAACTATAAAAGCTAGAAGATTGGCATTTTGCATTCAGATTCTTGGAGTTCCTAAGCAGCGCAAGCTAATTTCAGGCGAGGGCCACGCCCCCTCTAACGCCCACAATCGCCTTAAGACATTTTTTGAAAGGTGTCTTGCGCCCACAACTTTAAAGATTTCGGAAAAGTAAAAAATTCATTTTTATTGTGTCTATCAATACCTATCGAAATGTAGAAGAAATTTTTCAATTCGGACTATTCGTTATAAAGTTATGCGCGATCAAAGTTTTATATCTGAGTAACGGGTATCTGATAGTCGGGGCACCCGGCTATAGCGTTCTCTCTTGCTTTAATTATTATTTTGTTAAGCTAAAAAGAAAGACATGGCTTGCTATGACTAACGCTTCGAAAAAGTTCATTACGTATCGCCTTTTAAATTTAATTTTAGTTAAATTTTTATTAACTTAAATCTTAAACTTATTTAAAATAGGAAAGCTATATGCCTCGTCTGCATTTTATTCTCCAACACTACACCCTACTGTGGAAGACCAAGTTGAGCTAGCACGAAGAATATCACATTCATTAAGTGATATCAGTAACCAAACCTCTAAGGGTCAGTCAATGTATGTCAATCGAAAAAAACGCTCAGACAAATGGGTTCATGAAGGTAGATCTCAAGGTAATAGTTTTTTCGAATCATGTTTACTCTCATCATTAATAAAATCCGGTTCTCATGTTTGTATTACCAGATACTGACTAAAAATTTAAGTACAGTGCCCGAAAGATAATATCTTCTTATCTATACTATAAGCTGCATTCCTAATTAAATCACAATAGGGGAGAGGTCTGTAGGTTGGTTCTTTTATCTTTAACCTGCCATTTCGTCATTCACTTATGAAACTTCACGCATAATGCGGTTATTCCACTACATTGTTCGGCTCATTCATTAGAGCAAGTTTTTCTCAGCCTATACGATTTTACGTAGGTGTGATACAGATATATGTCAGCTGCAATGAGCAAAATTGTAAAAACCGATGGGCACTTTTGGTATTTTTTTTGGTATTTTAAGTAAGAACAATACAAAAATTATTTTAGAATCCTAATTACTCGTCTAAAAAATTTATAAAAAATTGCCTTTTTAAAAATTAATGACGGATAGATAAAATTAAAAACATTTAAAAAACGTGGTTAAAATTTAACCAGTTAAAGTTATTTGACCTATAAAGTTTAAATTAAACGGCTAAATTCTAAGTGACCATGCCATCTTATCCAAACAAATCCCAGTACATGTATATATTTGTCCCTTTCTAATACTCTAATCAATGAGCCGAACAATGTAGTGGAATAACCGCATTAGGTAGTGATTGCAAAGTTAGTCTATTAGCTTAAGAAATAAAATAAATTTCTTTTTTCAATTAGGGAAAACAAAAAAAATATTGTTTTTTCGAAAGTGCCAAAAAACGACATTTTGAAAAAGAGGTCTGGGACACTTTTTAGAGTCAATAAAAATTACACTAAATGTACTCAAAATTTTCAGAAACTATTTATTTATGTTCATTTGATCTATTTAAGTTCGTTTTAACTTATTTCCCATCCATTTTTAATTAACTTAGACCACATAGCAGTTAAAACCAAATGGCTTTTTGAACGATCACATTTTCCCAAATTTCAAAGAAATTTACATGCTCAAAGTGTCCCAACTTACACAAAATGGGTTGTTTCGGGAAAAAATTAATAACTTTTTTTCTGACTCAAAACAAAATGAGGTATCGTTTATAAAAATCCGTTAACAACTTACCTAAACAAGAAAGGAAGCTAGCTTCGGCCAGCCGAACCTTAAATACCCTTGTAAATCACTCCTATTAATTTAAAAATCGCAAAAATCTTAAATTTTGTAGGTATTATTTGACATTATTTTTGCTACCCTTCCCATGGCAGCTTTAAAATATAGTCGTCGGATTTTTGTTAAATTTAATTCGAAATTCGGAAATATTAGTCATGTCCTAGAGTAGAAGAGACTACAATAAAAACCAAAGAAACAATAATTTATTTCCTTTTATTTTCTCAATCATTTTTCGATCGATCCTATGGCAGCCATATAATATAATCGCCCAATTTTTTTTAAATTTTATCCGAAATTCAGAAATATATAAAAACAAGAAAGGAAGTTAGCTTCGGTCAGCCGAAGTTTATATACCCTTGCAGATAATTCATATTAATGACTAATTTTCCGATCGTTCCTATGGCAGCTATATGATATAGTTGTTCGATATTGATAAAATTAAAATCGAAATTCGAAAACATTTAAAAAGACTCATATCCCAGAGTAGAAGAAAATACAATAAAAGTCAACGAAGCAATAATTTATTTCCTATTATTTTCCCATTAATTTTTCGATCGTACCTATGGCAGCTATATGATATAGTCGTCCGATTTTGAAAAAAATTTTTTCGAAATTCAGAATTAGATAAAAAAGTAGGAGGTTATATGTTCAAAAACACCCAAGATATAATTTTTTTACATCTTTTTTCCCGATTATTCCTATGCTATATGATATAGTTGTACGATCCGGCTCGTTCCGACTTACACTAGTCGGCATAATTATTTTGACAAATTTTAAAGTTAAATCTACTCATATTTTGAACTTATAATAGAAACATTTTGGCACCTATAGAAAGAGCACTTCAATTCCGTTTAAATGACACAACAATGTTCTTAACCCATTAAGCACCCTTTGAAAAATTAGAAAATTAGACAATTTATTTTGAAAATCAAATTTTCAACTTTTTTCCTGGGGCTTAAAACAAAAATGTTTTGATGCAAAGTGGTTCCCCAATCAAAATTAACAATAACTGCAAAAAAAAAATTTTCATAATATTTTTCCTTGTATTTTTATGAATTTTTGAAAATAGCTAAAAATGACAATTTTAGCCGCTTTTTCCTCATTTTCATACTAAATTTTACTGAGATGTCTCCATTCAAAAATGGCGGCACGGAATTCGAACTGTTTATACACAAAACTGTGGCCGGTACAGCTTTTTGCAGTTTGTGGGCGTTTTAGGGGGCGTGGCACCTTGATGAAACAAACTTGCGCTGCTTAGGAACCCCTAGAATCTGCTTGCTTAATGCCAATCCTCTAGCTTTTATAGTTTACGAGATCTCAGCGTTCATACAGACGGACTTTTGCACGAATACAATATACCCTTTTACTCTACGAGTAACGGGTATAATAAGAACAAACGATTAAATCACAGACTTATGTAAAACAATACAAAACGAGGACGGAAGCTAACTTCGGCAAGCCGAAGTTTTAATACCCTTGCAGATTTCACGAATGAAAACTTGACTAGAAAAGCAACATGAATTAACAAAACAACAAAATATTTTATAATTGAAAAAAAATTTAATTTTAAAAATTTTCACCCTATTGTTCCTATGGGAGCTATAGGATATAGACGTCCGATCGGCACGCGCTTTTACCCTTATCAAGGTATGCATAAAAGAATACGATTTGGAAAGTTTCATGTCAATAGCTTATATTCTGCGCGAAATATCCTGAAAAACGTTAAATCTTGACCGATTTCACCCTATTGTTCCTATGGGAGCTATAGGATATAGACGTCCGATCGGCACGCGCTTTTACCCCGATCAAGGTACACACAAAAAAATACGATTTGGAAATATTCTTGTCAATAGCTCTTACACTGAGCGAAATATCTTCATTTTTTGAAAGCTATATCCGATTGTTCCTATGGGAGCTATAGGATATAGACGTCCGATCGGGTCGGTTTTCAAACTTGATCTGCGTACACATGTTTTAGGACGACTGTGAAAGTTTTAAGTCGCTAGCTTTTAAACTGAGCTCGCAAACGGTATTGAAACAGACATACAGACGGACAGACGGACAGACGGACATGGCTATATCGACTCCCCTATTGATCCTGATCAAGAATATATATACTTTATGGGGTCGGAAACGTCTCCTTCACTGCGTTACAAACTTCTGACCAAAATTATAATACCCTCTGCAAGGGTATAATTAAGGACAATAAAAATTTTACAAAATTTCAAAAAATCAATTTCTTGGTGTCTTATAGTTTTGAAACACACCTTATATTCGTAATTAGACCCAGTGGAAGCATAGTGAGAATCTCACTGGGAGATAACAATTAATGTTAAGCTACGTTAAAAGGGGTTTGGGCTACGTATTTACAATTTATTTCAGTATATTTTAAGTTTAAAGATGACATTAAATTGTCACTTAATTTTTTATAACATCTAACAAACAATATCTAACCAATTTAACAATCTAAGAGTAAGAAAAGTCAATGGAATAATAAGAAATACATACGTGAGAACCGGCTATTAGGGCAGAATATATTTATAAATAGTTTATTTTAAATACTTTCTGGAAAAGAAATTACATTTAAATTAAATTAATAAACAAGCAAACATTTCACTTTTTCTTTTTAATATAATAGATTTAAAAATAGATACAGTAAACTTGTGAGTTATCATTTTTAAGTACATACATATAAAATCATTTACATATTCAGGGAATGAGTGCTCTAATGACGCTATAAATCCTTATAAAGAGAATTCAGAAACAAATTCCACATTGGAGCTTACAAAGTTGGAAAAAATACCGCTAAAGCTTATAATGAACCCAAACGGAAAAGTCCGTGATTATAATTCGCTCAAAGAATTGATTAACGTTGAAACTGGCCTCTTATCGCCTGACAATTGCGCTGAACTAATAACTGCACTTCAACTTCATCAAGGAAGAGGTAACTTGTTAAATTTAAAATGTGTACTGATTATAATAACACAGTATAATACGATCTTAATACAGAAAGCCCATATTTTGAAATCAAACACAAATACTGTCAACATTGTTTAATAAACATTGCGATTTTCTTAAATCAAAACAAGAGAGAACTTTCCGAATTTGACTTGTTTCTTTGGATCTAGTTGGTAATGCTTAAAATTTAATTTTTAAAAGAATTAGAGCTCTTCAGTTGCTGAAGGGCACTAAAATAAATAAATTGTTTTTAAGATCACCTTTAAAAAGGAAGGATTTTAATAATTGAATTTATTTAGTTTATAAAATGTTCCTTATTGATTGCTCATTAGAGCTCATCATAAAGTCTAAGAAAAAATTGCTTGTGTAAGATTGCCATTGGAAGATTCTTGTGTAAGATTGCCATTATAATTATAGTACACTTAAGGTACAAAGCAACTGAGGAACAATTTATAACTGAGTTGGAACCCAAAAAAATCAATTATTTCTTAAGCACACTATAGGTCAGGGACCGTAACAGTTATAATTTTTTTTAATAACAATCACAATATAACAGTTATACTCTGATTTTAGTTTTTAAAATAAAAACATAACAGTTATTCTCCAATTGTATTAAATAAATCAAATGCAACTATCATTTTTATTTAAAACATAACATTTATTCTATGATTTTTATTCAGGAAGGTGTTTTATTATAAAAGTAAAAATTAAAACCAAATATCTTTTATATAAATATATATGGAAACTTCTTTGTCATGTTCCAATAATATTAAAGTCAAAAATCCATTAGGGGGGAGATACATTCACTGAGGCAGTCATGAGCTGGAGCCTCGAAGAAGGCATCATGAGTTTTTCTAAATTATTTCGTGTGTTAAGAGTCTAAAATCAATCTACAAGATTGAATAAGTACAAAAAAACCAAAAAACAAAAAAGGAAGCTAGCTTCGGCCAGCCGATGCTAATATACCCTTGCAGATCATTCCTATTAACTTACAAAAATTAAATTTAGATTTACTGGTGTATATGTTACAATAATCAAAATTTTAGCTGCTTTAGTATTATTTTGGCATTAATTTGTTGATCCTTCGTATGGCAGCTATATAATATAGACAGACGTCCGATTTTTGTTAAATTTAATTCCAAATTTTGAAATATTAAAGAAAAGCTATATACCAGAGAACAAGAGTATGTAATAAAAATCGACAAAGATATAATTTTGTTCCTATTAATTTCCATTTAATTTTCCGACCGTTCCTATGGCAGCTTTATGATATAGTTATCCGTTTTTATACCCGTTACTCGTAGAGTAAAAGGGTATATTGTATTCGTGCAAAAGTATGTAACAGCTAGAAGGAAGCGTTTCCGACCCCATAAAGTATATATATTCTTGATCAGGATCACTAGCCGAGTCGATCTAGCCATGTCTGTCTGTCCGTCTGTCCGTCTGTCCGTCTGTCCGTCTGTCCGTCTGTCCGTCTGTCTGTCTGTCCGTATGAACGCTGAGATCTCGGAAACTATAAAAGCTAGAGGATTGGTATTTGGCATGAAGATTCTTGGGGCTCCTACGCAGCGCAAGTTTATTTCAAAAAGGTGCCACGCCCCCTTTAACGCCCACAATAGTTTATATACGATTTTAAAAATTTAAATATTTCGGAAAAGTAAAAATGCAGTTTTGTTGTGTTTATCAATACCTATCGAAATGTAGAAGAAATTTTTTAAATCGGACCGTTCGTTAAAAAGTTATTGCTGATCAAAGTTCATATCTCCATCTCCATCGCACTCCCTTTAGCCGAGTGACGGGTATTAGATAGTCGGGACACCAACCCGACTATAGCGTTCTCTCTTGTTTTTTTTTAATTTAATTCAAAATTCAGAAATATTAAAAAAATATTTTTCCCAAGAGTAGAAGGTAATATTTTAAAAAACACCGAAGCTAGAATTTGTGTACCCTTGCAGGGGTATTATAATTTCAGTCAGATGTTTGCAACGCAGTGAAGGAGACGTTTCCGACCACATAAAATATATATATTCTTAAACAAGAAAGGAAGCTAGCTTCGGCCAGCCGAAGCTTATATACCCTTGCAGATAATTCATATTAATCACTAATTTTCCGATCGTTCCTATGGCAGCTATATGATATAGTAGTTCGATATTGATAAAATTAAAATCGAAATTCGAAAACATTTAAAAAATGTCATATCCCAGAGTAGAAGAGAATACAATAAAAGTTAACGAAGCAATAATTTATTTCCTATTATTTTCCCATTAATTTTTCGATCGTACCTATGGCAGCTATATGATATAGTCGTCCGATTTTGAAAAAAATTTTTTCGAAATTCAGAATTAGATAAAAAATGGCATTTCCAAAAGTAGGAGGTTATAGGTTCAAAAACACCACAGATATAATTATACCCGTTACTCGTAGAGTAAAAGGTATATTGTATTCGTGCAAAAGTATGTAACAGCTAGAAGGAAGCGTTTCCGACCCCATAAAGTATATATATTCTTGATCAGGGTCACTAGCCGAGTCGATCTAGCCATGTCTGTCTGTCCGTCTGTCCGTCTGTCTGTCCGTCTGTATGAACGCTGAGATCTCGGAAACTATAAAAGCTAGAGGTATGGTATTTGGCATGAAGATTCTTGGAGTTCCTACGCAGCGCAAGTTTGTTTCCAGAAGGTGCCACGCCCCCTCTAACGCCCACAATAGCTAATAAACGATTTTAAAAATTTAAATATTTCGGAAAAGTAAAAATGCAGTTTTGTTGTGCTTGTCAATACCTATCGAAATGTAGAAGAAATTTTTTAAATCGGACCATCCGTTAAAAAGTTATAGCTGATCAAAGTTTATATCTCCATCTCCCTCGCACTCCCTTTAGCCGAGTGACGGGTATTAGATAGTCGGGACACCAACCCGACTATAGCGTTCTCTCTTGTTTTTTTACATTATTTTCCCCGATTATTCCTATGGGAGCTATATGATATAGTTGTCCGATCCGGCCCGTTCCGACTTATTTACTACCAGCAATAGAAAGAAGACTTTTGGGAAAATTTTAGCCCGATAGCTTTAAAACTGAGAGACGGGTCATTCCATGTGAAACGTGACAGGTCAATTTGGGTCAAATCTCAGAATCAAGCGAAACTTTTTTTTTCGATAGAGGATTGAAATATAAGGATGGGTTTTTTTTATTTTTTTTTTAACTCTTACCGTTTATTTTTAAAAAATATTTTTTTAATTAAGCTCCGATTTTTAGGATATGCAGCTCTTGAGACTCGTTTAAGTTATTTTAATAATTCCAATGCCACTTTGTGGCATATCTTAATATCTTTCAGAAAAATATTTTTAAAAATTTTTAAATTTAAAATTAAGTATTTTTTAAGAGAATTTAAAATTAGAAAACTTCTGTACGCCGGAATACACGCGGTTTCCGAATAAAAAAATTATCCCCATATTGCTTCATCATTTCTTCACAAAGTGGTAAAATAAAATTTTTGTAATCGCAAGACGTACTAGTAAAGACAGCGATTTTAGTTTAGCGACTTTGCATCAAGCAACTACAGCGCAACGTGTAAGAAAGGGAAAGCGCTATTCCTGCTCTGCTGCGCTCGTATTGCTGTTCTCTTCTTACACGTTGCGCTGTAGTTGCTTGATGCAAAGTCGCTAAACTAAAATCGCTGTTTTTACTAGTACGTCTTGCGATTACAAAAATTTTATTTTACCACTTTGTGAAGAAATGATGAAGCAATATGGGGATAATTTTTTTATTCGGAAACCGCGTGTATTCCGGCGTACAGAAGTTTTCTAATTTTAAATTCTCTTAAAAAATACTTAATTTTAAATTTAAAAATTTTTAAAAATATTTTTCTGAAAGATATTAAGATATGCCACAAAGTGGCATTGGAATTATTAAAATAACTTAAACGAGTCTCAAGAGCTGCATATCCTAAAAATCGGAGCTTAATTAAAAAAATTTTTTAAAAATAAACGGTAAGAGTTAAAAAAAAAATAAAAAAAACCCATCCTTATATTTCAATCCTCTATCGAAAAAAAAAGTTTCGCTTGATTCTGAGATTTGACCCAAATTGGCCTGTCACGTTTCACATGGAATGACCCAGACTAGTTTGCGTAGAAACAGACGGACAGACGGACATGGCTAGATCGACTCGTCTAGTCATGCTGATCAAGAATATATATACTTTATAGGGTCGGAAACGTCTCCTTCACTGCGATGCAAACTTCTGACTGAAATCATTATACCCTCTGCAAGGGTATAATGAAGATATGTACTACATATTATGTAGATCCCTACTTAAATTAACTTATCAGTCTAATGGCATTTTTCAGTTGAGTTATAAATGAACTATAAGCTGTTTTTTAAGTAATCAATTTATTTAATTATTTAACTTTAGAAATAGCATATTCTTGATAGCATCTTGCATCTTAAGCCCGATAGAAGCAATTTTAGCGCGGATCCCGTTCTTGCCATTTGGATCTCTGTGTTAATGTGTTTTTCGGAGTCCTCGTTTTCAGATGCCACATCAATCGAACTTAAAAACAAGAGAGAACGCTATAGTCGGGTGTCCCGACTATCAGATACCCGTTACTCAGCTAAAAGGAGTGCGAGGGAGATGGAGATATAACCTTTGATGAGCTATAACTTTTTAACGAATGGTTCGATTTAAAAAATTTCTTCTACATTTCGATAGGTATTGATAAGCATAACAAAACTGCATTTTTACTTTTCCGAAATATTAAAATTTTTAAAATCGTATCTAAGCGATTGTGGGCGTTAGAGGGGGCGTGGCACCTTTTTGAAATAAACTTGCGCTGCGTAGGAACTCCTAGAATCTGCATGCAAAATGCCAATCTTCTAGCTTTTATAGTTTCCGAGATCTCAGCGTTCATACGGACAGGCAGACGGACAGACGGACAGACAGACATGGCTAGATCGACTCGACTAGTGATCCTAATGAAGAATATATATACTTTATAGGGTCGGAAATGCTTTCTTCTACCTCTTACATACTCTTGCACGAATACAATATACCCGTTACTCGTAGAGTAAAAGGGTAAAAGAGTTTTAAAGGCTATATTTAAGTTCAGAAGTGACTCTTTTCTGACTGGTCGATTGAATGAATGAATAAATTGTACTGACATGATTAAGAGCCAACTAATCAAAAGCATTGTATTTTGAAAACTAAAAGTACGTTTTCTGGTTTTTTAAAATCCTTGTGGCTAGAAAGATATTTGGTTTTAATTTTTCAAATAAATAAAAATCATATAATAAGTGTTATGCTTTGACTTTAAAATATAAGTCATCCAATAACTGTTACTTAAAAACCAAATTCATATAATAACAGTATTTCAACAACTTTTTTGAAAAATTGAAACTAAAATAAATAAATAAATAAATAAATAAAAGCTTATGCGTATTTGGGTTGCACGACCAAAACAAAATATTTCCACGTCTACCACTTTTTAGGGCCGTTTTCTCGTCCGTACTTTAATTTGCCTGCCGGGACAACGGAGCGATAAACAAGAAATGGTTTACTCGTCCTTATGTTAGCGCAGGTAGCGACAAATTTTGTCAGGGTACTTCTTCCACCCTTTCAAATTTGTGCAGGTGGATTTGTGCGGACATTTGCAAGTGTTGCCAGACATTCGAGCGTTGTCAATCTGGCTCCACTCTTCATTCGAAAACAGCTGATTCAATTTACAGTTAAATATAAATCAAAATTGTTAAAGTAAAAGTAATTCAGTTTATCCTAAAAAAGAATTCCCGAGCGATTTATTAGTGGGACTGTTTTATGGTATTTTTCGATAGTTTTTCGACTAATTTTTGACAATTAGTTAACTCTTCTGTTGTGGGTTGCCACCTTGTCTCAAATTAGTTCGCCTCTTATTTGGAGTTTTAAATGACGGACGAGAAAACCAAACCCTATTTACCGCCTGGATAAATTTATCCTTCCATTAGCTAAATTCTACTTTGCAGGACGGACGAGAAAACGGCCCTTAGCCTGTGATTTTTTGCAAACTCTTAACTGTTATTTACAGTGCGTGCTATAAATAAACTTATAACTTTTGTTCATTGAAAAACGCAGTAGAAATTTTATAGTTGGGTATCGCTACTGTATTTTAAAAACAACTATTTTTTTCAAATTTAAGAAAATTGTATCCTAAAAATATCGTTCAAAAGTCTCTTCCCTCGATTTCAGAAAAAAGCAAGTAGCAGACCAAGGGCCGTTTTCTCGCCGGTACTTTAATTTGCCTGCCGGGACAACGGAGCAATAAATAAACAAGAGAGAACGCTATAGTCGAGTTGGTATCCCGACTATCTAATACCCGTCACTCGGCTAAAGGGAGATGGAGAACTTTGATTAGCAATAACTTTTTAACGAAAGGTCCGATTTAAAAAATTTCTTCTGCGTTTCGATAGGTATTGATAAACACAACAAAACTGCATTTTTACTTTTCCGAAATATTTAAATTTTTAAAATCGTATCTAAGCGATTGTGGGCGTTAGAGGGGGCGTGGCACCTTTTTGAAATAAACTTGCGCTGCGTAGGAGCTCCAAGAATCTTCATGCCAAATACCAATCCTCTAGCTTATATAGCTTCCTCTAGCCTCTAGCTTCCGAGATCTCAGCGTTCATACAGACAGACAGACAGACGGACAGACAGACATGGCTAGATCGACTTGGCTAGTGATCCTGATCAAGAATATATATACTTTATGGGGTCGGAAACGCTTCCTTCTAGCTGTTACATACTTTTGCACGAATACAATATACCCTTTTACTCTACGAGTAACGGGTATAAAAATGGTTTACTCGTCCTTATGTTAGCGCAGGTAGCGACCAATTTTGTCGTGGTACTTCATCCACCCTTTCAAATTTGTGCGGACATTTGCAAGCGTTGCCAGACATTCGAGCGTTATCAATCGGTTCCCCTTTTCATTCGAAAACAACTGATTTAATTTACACTTAAATATAAATCAAAATTGTTTAAGTAAAAGTCGTCCAAATTATTCCAAAAATGAATTATCTTCAAGATCTGTGGGGTATCGTCGAATTGTCTGAAGTGCGAACCTGTCGTCGCAGATATCAAGGCCAAAGAAATTACTTCGAACATTACAGTGATGAAGAATTTTTTAAAAGGTTTCGCTTGTGTAAAAGCACGGCGCTATTTGTTTTCCAAAAAATTATTTTGCGACTTGAATCTAAAGTAAGGAAGTACTAAAGAAGATCTAATTCCAAATAATCAAAAACCATTATTACAAAAAACGACTATACGACTAATAGCACTTAGATTCTATGCAAGTTTTTTTATAACTGTAGGCGAATTTTGTGGTGTTAGCGTGGCCAAAGCCAGTCAAGTTGTTAAGTAGGTTTCTTTCGTATAGCGTCTTTATTAATTGAAGATCTTCAAGAAAATGTTGTTGATTTTTATAAAATAGATTCGCACTCGAAATGTTATTGAGAGTTGATTTGGTGTTTGGGAAGGGAGATTCCCAGTATTGTTAATGGGAATGAGAGTACAAACATCAATAAAATTAACAGCATTAATTTTCTGTGGCGTGCTTCACAATGTTGCAATTAATTGATAAGATTATCTTCCACCCATTGAATATGATGCCACCAGATCTAACTGTTGTCGAAAATGAAAAAAAGGGCGCAAAATGGTTGAATTTTGGTTTATATTATCAGCTGTTAGTATGACTGTTTTATGGTATTTTTCGATAGTTTTCGACTAATTTTTGACAATTAGTTAACTCTTCTGTTGTGCGGTTGCCACCTAGTCTCATATTATTGCGTCTTTTACTTGGAGTTTTAAATAACGGACGAAAAAACCAAAACCGATTTGCCGTCTGAAAAAATGTATCCTTCCATTAGCTAAATTCTACTTTTCAGGACGGACAGGAAAATGGCCCTAAAAGTTGTGTTTTAAATATTTTAAAGTAGGCATAAACAGCAAACAAAAATCTCAGTAAATAACATGGTTTCTCTTTCTGCTATTAATGCAATCCAATAAATGCAATCGTCAATTTAGTGTATCTATGCTTTAGCACCTTTTTTGTTCAATATAAAATGTTTTCTTATAAAACATGTTTTATAATGTTGTTTTAAACTGAAATTTCAGTCAACTATCCTCTAAATGCGCATTTAAGCAATATACACTTGGCTTAATGTTTTCGAGATCGTATAATGAGACCACATTTTGATTGTATGCCAGCCTAATCTAATTATTATTTTAATGGTTTATATTTTTAAAAATATGTGCTTTGCTTTATTATTGACGCTCCCGCCGCCGCTCCTACTGCCGCTCCCACCGCCGCTCTCGCCGCCGCGCTCGCCGCCCACAACGGCTTGAAAACAACCAACCGTTAACTACATATGCAAATGAAGGAGCCGAGCTGTTTGCAAAACGCCGTAAAAAGGCTGATAATTGGATAGTCGATGAAACCCATTCAGGGACTCAAAATCCTCCGTCTGGTATTCCAGATTACCAGCAGTATCAACAAAGGCCGGTTATATCACCGAACATTTTACCGGCATATTCTGATGCGGGGAAACACCGCGTTCAGTTGAATATTCATCAAAACCAGTTAATTGAAAAGTATTCAAAGCCAGGAGTACAGGTGGTTCAGTCTCCTTGGGAAGCAGCTTTACAAACTGGTTCAGCAAGCTCAGCGTTTTTGGAGGATAGGGATACCAAAGGACAGAGTGTCTCCCCTGCTGCCGCGTCACCAACTCCGTATTACCAAAGTGGTAGAAAGGACTTCACGGATGCTGTGGAACCTACGCACTACAGTCCTCAGAAGCATTATAATAATGTATGATTCTTTCAAGTATTTCAATTATAGGGCATAAGTAACCCTTTTCTTCTACAGGCAATTTCTTCTTCGCCTCCATCTGTCAATGTACCCTCGAATCCCCAAAGGGATCTGGCTTACACACCATGCGTTGCTCAGGGCTGGGGAGGTCGCAATGTGGAACTACCGAAGGGTTAGTATTAACAAAGCTCATTTACGAGTTCTTTTTGAGTTCGTGATCATTTTATAAACTTTACGAACAAGTATTTTTAAAAACCTAAAACTAGAAACGTAGCTAACATCGGCTAGCCGAAGTTCATATAGCCTTGCAGTTCCTTAGGGGCTGGCCATATAATACGTAATAACATTAATCAATTCTTTATTAATAAATTCATTAAACAAGAGAGAAAGCTATAGTCGAGTTCCTCGACTATCAAATACCCTACACTCAGCTAAATGAGTGTGAGGGAGATGGAGATATGCGAACACCAAATGTAGGGACGTGGCATCAAATTAGATTGTGTAATATTTAATGCTTTACAGAGCTAGATCAAATTGGTCTGCAATCGCGACTTTTTTAGGTCGCGGTCCATGGATTACTATGTTGGCTCCTGTCAGTCAACAACAGCAATTTCTCCAGACTCGCTTTAAAAGTTGGTCATCGATGGTCACGCGAATTCTTGGGGAATCGCGGTCCATCGAGGATATTTAATTCGCGGCTGTGGGGTCTGGCTCCCTATAAAAACAATTTCACATTTTGGTCAAATTTTTCAGAACGCCTATTATTTTGACAAGGGAAGAAAAGCCCTTATGTTTTTTATAGCAAACTACTCAAAATCATAGAAAAGGCTACTTTATTTTTATAGCAAAACACGTAACTTTGAAATTCGATTACAAGCGCCTATATTGCTTCATGTAAATTCTTAAGAATTCGCGGTCCGTCGAGGAATTTGGGGGTGAGGACCGTAAACTAGAGTATTACCTTCCCTTTTTATCAAAATAAGTCGAATTTAAATTTAAATAACAACCCCACAACCGCGTAAAAAGGATCCTCGATGGACAGCAGAGAGATTTCTAGCCCATAACAGGTTATTAAAAAATATATCCTGCAACTTTACCTCAATGGTGGTGCGGAAAAGTATTCATTGAAACTATTTAAATAAATATAAAGATTTAAGTTGTTTGAGTTTTGTTTATACATTAAAATGGTAGAGGACCGTGGATGGCACTCTTGTTTCTATAGCAAAACCGGAAACTTAAGAAATTACGGTCCATCGAGGATAATTTTTCGTGAATTTCGGGGGTGAGTCCGCTAATCTAGAGTATTACCGTGTCGCTCTACTGCTTGCATATCTCCATCTCCCTCGCACTTTATTTAGCTGAATAACGGGTATCTGATAGTCGGGGTACGACAATGGCAATCTGTCTTGCTATTTGTTATTTCATTTGGTAATTTAAATATTTCAGAATCTTTGCAATCTAACGAAACTGAATCGTCGTGGCAATCTCTTCCTCATTATTATTTATGTGAAGATAAGCTTACTTCTAATTTTGCTGTAGATGTGCAAAACCGATTAAATGAGCTCGAAAAATTTCAAAAATATTTTTTGGAACACCAGCGTCTTGAAGTAGAAATACTACGGAACAGAGAAAGTGCCCGTGAACTACGTTCAACCCTAGTGCCGTTGGCCTATCAAAATTGTAATGAATTTATCCGAAAAACTGATTTCGGAGTATTAAGTGATGATGACTTAAAAGCCAAATACGACCTAGATGAAAAAGTAAATGTGCGCGAACTAATACAATCTTTCGAGCAACAGAATATAACGGAATTAAACCATTGTCCAGTCAGCGTAGCCGCACCATCAATAGAAGACAATGAAGGCAAGGTTAAACTGTTTGCAAATAGTTTTCTGTTCATAAATAATACATGTTTGTACAATGTAAATTGAATATACATATTTCCAAAATGTGCAGTCAAAAAGTGAATTGTCTTGAAAGTAATTCATGTTAAAGATACTCACAAATGTTTTACGTTTCCGATTAATTGGTTTTGTGTGCATTTCTTTGAAACCAACCCCAGAGCATTTTGCTCAAACAAAATGTTAACTATTTGTACGGCTTTTGTTTTCTGGACAGTAAAATATCAAGTACAAGCGAATAGTGTAGTAGCTTTTGTCCAAGTCCTAAGTTAAGTCATGAAATTATTATGGAAGAAACTGTTAGAATTGTTGGATTTGGTTTAATATTTATTGAGTAATTGGCACGGAAAGCTCGTGATGTGGTGTCAGAAAATATTTATATAAATAATTTACGCTATTAAGGGCCGCTTTCTTGAGTCCCTGTCAAAGTCCTTAAAAGCTATCTATCCGAAGAACTTAAAGACCAGATTAAGTGTGCGCAAAAGCAAATCGGCTTTCTCGACTCCTTTAATTTATCTAAACTAGAAACAATTACAGAGAGCTGTTAGGGCACAGAATTGAGCTGTAATGCGCCAAAAATGGTGTGCATTGATTATTCTATCAGCTGTTTGGGTATAAGTCAAAGGCAAAGTCAGCTGTGATTTCGTTTCTTCCTCTCAGTTGGCTTTGGGAAATCAGCTGTCGTTTTATCGAGCCGAAAACGCTTAGCAGGGAGTCCGAGTCCCTGTCAAAGTTAGCTCTCACATTGATGCTCGAGAAAGCCAAAATGCATTAAGAGAGACTTTATCTGTTCGAGAAATGGACCTAAATGCTCTTGTGAAAAAAAACGAAAATGAAATGTTATATGAAAGCCGGAGCCCTGTAAATCTATTTTTATAGCAAATCGCAGAAAAGCTACTTTATTTTTATAGCAACTTTGATATTAAATTGCAAAAGAAAAAATGATTTCAATGGAGAAAATGAACTTAAATTCTTAACAAATCAGAGTTTTTTTTCGAGATTTTGCGGATTTCTAAACTACTAACAATTTGTTATGCCCAAATGTGTGACTGTGCTATGTTATTATGTTACACTACAGATGTATAATATACCGATTATTTTTAAATATATTTCAAAAGTCGTATATATTAAAAAAGAGTCATATCCCAGAGTAGAAGAGAATACAATAAAAACAAAGAAAGCTATATTTAGTTTCCTTTTATTTTCCCAATAATGATGATATAGTCGCCCGATTTTGATAAAACTATATACACAGTGCAACACGAAAAATGTAACCTCAGTTTGGTTTTCAAAACCTGAAAGTACTCATCAATACGAGTTAAACCACATACTGCGTTCTTCTGGCTTAGCTCGCGTTTGGATATTACAGCGATTTAAAGTTTTGGTGTAAAAATTGATATATAAATGCAATATGTCTTAAAGTTTCAGGTACGCGCCCTTAACATTATATTAGATAAAGATATTGAAAGGTACAACAAGTTATTAAATTTGGTTAAAAAAGTGAATTTAAAACTGTAGACACAAAAACGTAAATAAAACATAGCATTTGGTATTAAAATACAATAAATACAATCTGGTATTTTTCCCGACATTTTGAAGCCTATCTCACGATAGCTGCACTTTTTCTATAAACGTTGTTCAGCATTTTTATTCCTTAGGTAAATACCTATAATAGTCCTAAATACATACAGATAAAATTTCATTCGGCTCTTGAGATATAGCCAATTTTTAATTTAAATTTTTAAATCGCTATAATATCCAAACGCGAGCTAAGCCAGAAGAACACCGTATGTGGATTAACTCGTATTGATGAGTACTTTCAGGTTTTGAAATCCAAAATGCAGTTACATTTCCAAACATTAAAAATGTTGCACAGTGATATGTACAAGTACATATATGTATACACTTTATTTGTAAGAAAAACAGTAGTTTTTCTTAGTAAGGGAAATACTTCCAACCTTACAAATAAAGTGTATACATATGTACTTGTACATATATAGTTTTCGACTATATCATTATTGGGAAAATAAAAGGAAACAAAATATAGCTTTCTATTACTATACCTCCAAAAATAAATAAGAATAATCCCGCACAGGAAAGCAGTGGTTTAAAACGGAGTTATATTTTTTGCGACTTTTTCCATTACCTATAATGGTTATTTGTGATTTTTTTTTAAAATAATTATTACACTTGTTTACAAAAAAAATCGACGTCGCCCTAATTGAAGAAAACCTTAATTTTCTGGTAAAGAACATCTCCCTGATTAAGAAATGGGCACTTATAATTTTTTTTTATGATGTCAATTTTTTTTCAAGTGTAAAAAACGTTTTTGACCCTATTTTATTTTTTATCTTTTGTTCTGGAAAACTGATTTTGGTCATCTTAGACTTATTTTACAGGTAATAGAATGACCTTTGACTTTCTTATACACAGCATTGAGTTCCAGTCATTAGTTTAGATGATACACCGCGTCAAAGTCTAAAAAAGGCAACAAATTCAATTTGGACCGGCATAAATCCGATCATTAAAAATACACGCCTAAAAACCGAAATTAGTTTTATAGTTTATTCTTAAAGATTGGACTTTAAGCAAAATAATAAAACCATCAGCTCAAAAATCAACCAAGCGTTCCATTTTATATATATTTTTCAAGCTGGGTAAAAAGGGTTTTACAGTCCTGTTAAAGCCATGTTAAGGCCCTGTTGTCTCAGTTAACAGCTGTAAACGGCGAAAAAATCACCGTTGTCCCAAACTCAAAATATTCATATAAAGTGACTTCGATTTTTTTTTGTAAACTAGTGTTATTAATCAGGAATATTGTCAAAAACATACATTTAAAAAACAAATTTTAATTTGAAAATACAGCTTTGCAATAATTTCTATTTCGTGTTTCTACTTTCTTTTTATAGGTTTATATGTTCCGAAGGAAATATCTCTTTCTAGCTATGCAGCCCCTCCTCACCAGTACACAGGGCACCATACACATTTTGAACCAAGTCACGGTCCTTTGACACGCCCCTTACCGAGAACTAATTTTTCTGCTAATACAAGTTCGGTTGGAAACAATAGCATTGGCGAATTTCCGGTGTCGAAGCCGTTGTCATCTGGATTTAGTACAGTACCACCAAAGCAGCAGCTGTACCCGCCATCTAGCTATCAAAAAATACCAATTGGATCCGAAAACGTCACTCCTCAGGTCAACTTTAGCCCTACGCCTTTGTCTGTTGATAAATTGGCTAGATATGAACAGCCTGATAGGAGAAACTTGGCCAGTCCAAGCTCACCTTACCTAAATGTGCAACAAAACTCGCAAGTGCGCAATGTTTCGCCAACGCCATTTGGAATTGGACTCAATGAGCATACTTCGGGATCTCCAAGTTCAATTGGATCCCCCCACCGTCAGCTGTTACCAACTGGGTCTCCTAGATATGGACCACTAACTTCTCCACCGGCGAAACAAGGTCAAACTTTTAATAAATGTGCCAGAGGCTGGGGAGCTGTCCTCGACAAACCACAGACCTACCAAAGTCAATACTCCCCAACAGTAGCTGGAAATTTACCATACTCCGATTTTTAGATGTGGCTCTTACAACTTAACGATTTACGACATATTTACTAACAATTTATTAAAAAATATTTAATGTGTTTGTTTATTTGAATTTGTAAAATAATAATGGTACTACATCGAAATATGAATGCAAAAATTTAGTTTTACCCAATCCGTTTTAAAATTATAATTTTGACTTATATTTAATTTTGGGGAGTATAAACATTCAAATAAACTCTCCTTAAATGACCGAATTTGATACAATCGACAATCTAATGGACAGCTAATAGCTGTAATTCTTTCATTCTAAAGCCGGTTCCCCGAGTGCCGGCTAACATTTCTCGCTCAGATAAAATCTAAGGAAATTTGCTTTTCTTAAGCTTCAATGTGAGAGCTAACTTTGAGAAGAAGTCGGACCTCCTGTTCATTTTTTTTAGCTCGATAAAGTTACAGCTGATTTCACCAATCCTAAAAAAATTAAATTTTCCAATTGATAACATAAACAATACCCTTTTCGATTCGAGAAACCTGACCAAAAGGTCTTATTTATTAATATTGCATAGAACATTAAGGTTTCTGATGTGTCGATGAACTTTTTAAAGGGGTTCCCAGAAAATATGCATAACTACTGATAAGAATCTACGGGATAAAACTGTTATCTTAAGTCAGCTGGTGTAATTTGCGCTCAAAAATGGAAGCGTATTTACATTATTTAATAAAGGGAATGTTTGTGGTACCATTGTCCTCGGGCATGGTAGAGTTTTCAGCCGTATTCTAGCTTCTACAGGCAGACTGAGTGTACAGCAAACATCTAATACTCACAAACTTGGAATTTATTTAACCATATAATTGTTTCACAATTATAGGTAAGCGGTTAATTTAAAACAAGAAATTTTTGGAATAATCTGCGTAATCATTCGGGCTAGCGCACTTTAAAGAATACAATAAACCTTTTAACTTTACGATCAACAGTTATACAAAATAAAAATAAAGTCCAATAATTGCAAGTTTATTTGCAATGCTGTTATATGAATATATATACATAGTACATGAGTATTTATTAAAGTAATTTATTTTATATGACTATAGGAATTACATTTAATTTTTGTATTGAATATAGCGCCTTCTTACAATGGGTCCTTTGGAACACGCTGTGATCTGAAAGTAGGTAATATTATCATTATTATAGCAATAAAAAATTTAATTGGAAGTTAATCTGGATCTGATCTAATGCAGTGCCTAAAATACGGACGCGCGCAGAGTTCAGAGGTTAAGCCTAGTGTACTCAGTACGACGAAAACTGCTAGCTAACCATAGGAGTAAGCGAGAGGCAAATAGTAGCTACTTATTAACGCCTTTAGCTGGGACTTTTTCCAACTGCAGTACTCAGTTGAGCTAAGAAAATGGTAAGGAAATACCAGATGAACACCCAAAGAATGGAAAATGTTATCTTTGGCTGTGTTTGTGCAGAAGCGGTGTGCCAATAACAAATTATAAATGGAAGGAAACCCCAAAAAACCAATGGAAAACAGCTTCTAGGAGTTGCGTCAACACATATCGCCATGTCAACAGCAAATTTAAAGCTTGCGACCCAGGTCGGCTCAACATTTTGTAATATTTTAAAATTGGCGCCAGTTAATGTTTGCTGTTTGTCAACAAACCCAGTAAGACCATGCTTCATGCATTCCGGATGAACTCCGAATACTTCGGCCACACTAAAATATTAATATTTTTTGACTAGTAAAACTTTTAGCCGAACTGAGTACGAAGCTTTACACAGGGCTTTTGGCCCAAAATAAACACTTGATATGATTATTTATGATTTATGAAATGTGTGTTTATGATTTTAATCAGAAGTTTGCAACGCAGTAAAGGAGACGATTCTGTCCTTATAAACTTTATAATATAAAGTATATATATTCTTGATCAGCATCACGAGTCAATCTAGCCATGTCCGTCTCTCCGCTTGTACGCAAACAAGTCTCTCAGTTTTTAAACAATCGGGATAAAAAGTCTTCTACCTTTTGCAGGTAGTATATAAGTCGGAACCAGCCAGATCGTTCAACTATATCATATAGCTCCCATTGGAATGATCGGAAACATAAATTTAAAATAATTATAGCTTCGGTGTTTTTGTCAAGTTAACTTGGCTTTCTCAAGTTAACTTTGTTGCCTTATAACTCACTAGCTAAGATAAAAGTACGACCGGTTTGTTTCGTTTTAAAAATTACAAATTAAAAAAATTTGTTGCTTTTATTTTTGTTATGCATTACGCTTGAAAAACACGCAAATCCAAAAACGAACAAGAGGGAACGCTAAAGTCGGGTGCCCCGACTATCAGATACCCGTTACTCAGCTGAAGAGAGTGTGAGGGAGATGTACATATTAGACTTTTTTAACTTTTTAAGGAATGGTCCGATTTGAAAAAGTTTCTTTCACATTTCGATAGGTATAAACACAATAAAACCGCATTTTTGCTTTTTCAAAATCTTAAAAGGTATGGGAGCCAGACACCTTTTAAAATCGTTTAAGAAGATTGTGGGCGTTAGAAGGGGCGTGGCCCTCGACTGAAATAAACATGCGCTGCGTAGAAACTCCAAGAATCTGCATGCAAAATGCCAATCTTTTAGCTTTTATAGTTCCCGAGATCTCAGCGTTCATCCGGACAGACAGAAGGACATGGCTATATCGACTCGGCTTTATAGGGTCCGTGATGCTTCATTCTCTAGACTCATACAAAACGAAATATGTATCTAATATCAAATTACCTTTGGAAAAATACTGCACCAGTCTAAGAACTATATTTTGCGTGCAATTTAATTCAAACTTCAAATTGATGGTAAGCCTACTGCTTGCATATTATACAAAATTTCATATTTATGTTTACATGGCTTTAAAGGTAAACAAGAGAGAACGCTATAGTCGGGTGCCCCGACTATCAGATACCCGTTACTCAGCTAAAGGCAGTGCGAGGGAGATAGAGATATAAACTTTGATGAGCCATAACTTTTTAAAAAATTTAAAAAATTTCTTCTACATTTCGATAGGTATTGATAAACACAACAATACTGCATCTTTACTTTTCCGAAATATTTAAATTTTTAAAATCGCATATAATCGATTGTGGGCGTTAGAGGGGGCGTGGCACCTTCTTGAAATAAACTTGCGCTGCGTAGGAACTCCAAGAATCTTCGTGCCAAATACCAATCCTCTAGCTTTTATAGTTTCCGAGATCTCAGCGTTCATACGGACGGACAGACAGACATGGCTAGATCGACTCGGCTAGTGATCCTGATCAAGAATATATATACTTTATAGGGTCGGAAATGCTTCTTTTTAGCTGTTACATACTTTTGCACGAATACAATATACCCTTTTACTCAACACAGAGATAAAAACGAAACAATACCCGATTGATATTGTCTCCTCAATTTGTACACATCAATTTTCCCATATTAAAACAAGGGAGAACGCTATAGTCGGGTTGGTGTCCCGACTATCTAATACCCGTCACTCGGCTAAAGGGAGTGCGAGGGAGATGGAGATATAAACTTTGATGAGCCATAACTTTTTAACGAATGGTCCGATTTGAAAAATTTCTTCTACATTTCGATAGGTATTGATAAGCACAACAAAACTGCATCTTTACTTTTCCGAAATATTAAAATTTTTAAAATTGTATATAAGCTATTGTGGGCGTTAGAGGGGGCGTGGCACCTTTTTGAAACAAACTTGCGCTGCGTAGGAACTCCAAGCATGCAAAATACCAATCCTCTAGCTTTTATAGATTTCGAGATCTCAGCGTTCATACAGACGGACAGACAGACGGACAGACGGACAGACAGACATAGCTAGATCGACTCGGCTAGTGATCCTGATCAAGAATATATATACTTTATGGGGTCGGAAACGCTTCCTTCTAGCTGTTACATACTTTTGCACGAATACAATATACCCTTTTACTCTACGAGTAACGGGTATAATAATACGAATTGATATCAATACGATAAAAAATCGTAACAATTACAAATGTTGATATGAATTCGTAAAATATTAATATGAAAACTTGAAAGATTGATATGTTCTTCATATCAAATGGGTCACCGAAAAGTCTTCGAAAAAATAGTATGGCTGTGAATTCTGAATTTGTGAGTATTTATGGTATTTCTTAAGGTATTAAATTCATTTCTGGTCTGATTCGCCGCGGTAAAAAAATGTTGCACAGTGTAATTTATAGTATGATAGCTTGTACATGGTACGAGTTTGGAAACTTACCTTAAAGTTAGTTATATAATATTATCGAAATTGTATTAGTTAGTCATCTCTCTCTTCGATACATATGCTCTTCAAGACTTGAAATATATAACAATACCTTTACTGATATGATAGTTATCATTGCAGTGTAAGCCCTAATGCCAATGGCAGCACTAGTTTGCATTGCTGCAGGCTGCTCACCTTTAATAATAGAAAAGTTTAAGGAAATATTTATATCAAATATTTAGAATTTTACCAGTTAATACATGAACCCTAACAGAGGCTGGTATAGCTCCATTTGGAACGCAAGTATAGTTTCCGGAATCCCGTAATGAAGCTCGTGTTAGCATCAATCGACTGGTGGTTCCTACATCAGTTTTTTCCGTTTCCAAACTTATTCCTCCGCGAAGTGAATCAAAATCGACAATAGATGAGCCATGATACCTTTAAGAATATTGTAACCAATAAATAAATAATAGATAAAAGTCATTTTAGAAAAAGCTGATTTCATACCAAATTACGGATGATGCGTGTGTATTTACTGAGCAAGCCAGGGCAATAGTGCTATCACGTTTAACATGGATTTCAGTGGATCCAAGGATTTTCGCTCGAGCCGCTTTAAAAATAACTATTAATTTTTTTTTAAAGCCATTTGTATATGGGCGAGTGTCATTACCTTTTGAATCATAAAACCGCTTTTCCGTTTTTAAATCTCGGAAGTCATTATCAGCTGAAATGTAATAGGTAAATGACGTATGAATTAGTATAGGTAGGGCAAAGGGTCGTGCTGAAAAACGATAGGAACACAAGTACGAAATATACCAAAAAATACCAAAAACATCACAGATACCGAGTTGCCTATGCAAAACATACGTAAAACAAGAGAGAACGCTATAGTCGAGAGCCTCGGCTATCCATATACCCGTTACTCAGTTAAATGAGTGTAAGAGAGATGGAGATAACCTCTCTTAAGCAGCTGAACGCTTTAAAATGTAAAGCCTAGTACTCAGATCGGCTAAGAGTTTCACTAGTCGAAAAATATTATTATTTGAAGTGTGACCGAAGTTTTCAGAGTTCACCCGCATTGCATGTAGCAAAGTATTGTAAATCAGCTCGGTTGACAAACAGCAAACAAATCAATTGGCGCCAATTTGTAAATATTACAAAATGGTGAACTCCTGCGACCTGCAAGCTTTAGATTTGCTAGTGGCATGGTGATATCTATTGGGTTTTCCTTTTATTTTTAATATGTTATTGGCACACCGCCACTGCCCAAACACAAACAAAGATCAAATTTGTTATTCTTTGAGCCGCGGCTAAAGGCGTTCATCGGAATTCACCGGAATTCGGACAGACAGGTGGACAGACGGTCATGGTAAGTTTGAAGGACGAAAATTGTGAACGACCTCTTTTCAAATACCGTTGCAAGATATTGACGTACAAGAACAAGTTAACTTCATATTTTTGGTATTGCTTGATGAATTTTGAGGAAAAAAGAAATGCAAGGGAGGCTTTGCCTTAAATAAAATTGGCATATGTACATAAAAATGGCCCCCTTCTTACTTTATATGAGAGGTTCGCGACTTCTTAGTCGTTCAATGGCTGAGGACGGACATTAAAGTAGATTACTTGTATTATAGTCATTATACCCGTTACTCGTAGAGTAAAAGGGTATATTGTATTCGTGCAAAAGTATGTAACAGCTAGAAGGAAGCTTTTCCGACCCTATAAAGTATATATATTCATGATCAGGATCACTAGCCGAGTCGATCTAGCCATGTCCGTCTGTCCGTCCGGATGAACGCTGAGATCTCGGAAACTACAAAAGCTAGAATATTGGGATTACCAACACATATTTTTGGGCTTCCTACGCAGCGCAAGTTTATTTCAGGTGACCGCCACGCCCCCTCTAACGACCACAATCGCCCATAGTCGCCCACAAACCATACTAAAATGTGCCTGGCGCCCACATTTTCAAATATTTCTGATAAGTATAAATGCAATTTTGTTGCGTTTAGTTATACCTATCGAAATGCAGAAGAAATTTTTTAAATCGGACCATTCGTTAAAAAGTTAAGCCTGATCAAAGTTTATATCTCCCTCGCACTCCCTTTAGCTGAGTTACAACCTTTAGTCGGGACACCAACCCGACTACAGAGTTCGCACTCCCTTTAGCCGAGTGACGGGTATTAGATAGTCGGGACACCAACCCGACTATAGCGTTCTCTCTTGTTTTTATTTGGTTTCATCAAAAATTTGACAAAGCCGCGAGTTCTTCAGCTAATTGGGTGGCCAACTTCTTGGTCAAGATTGCCATTTCCTTACTGTCTTATCTAAGCCCTCAATTAAATATAAAAAAACCGAAAATAAAACCGCGAATTCTTAGACATTTGGTTGCCATACCTGCATCGTTTAAGCCTAGTACTCAGTACGACGAAAACTGCTAGCTAACCATTGGAGTAAGCGAGAGGCAAATAGGCAGCTAACGCTGTTAGCTGGGACTTTTTTCCACCGCGGTACTCAGTTGAGCTAAGGAAATGGTAAGGAAATACCAAAAAATATACTAGATTTAGCGGATGAATTCCGATGAACGCCTTTCCGCGGCCCAAAGAATAGACAATTTAATCTTTGGCTGTGTTTGTGCAGAATAACAAATTATAAATGGAAGGAAAACCCCCAAAACCAATGGAAAACTGCTTGTAGGAGTTGCGGCAATACATATGGCCATGCCAACATCAAATTTAAAGAAAAATCGGCTTCGTTGACATCACCATAGACTCAAACCCGATTTTTTAGTATTTTCGTAGTATTAAAAACCTCTATTTTACAAGTACAACAGATTTGTGTACCTACTACCTGCAATAGAAAGAAGAGTTTTGGGAAAGTTTTATCGAGATAGCTTTAAAACTGACAGACTAGTTCGCATTGAAACGGACAGGCGGACATGGCTAGATGGACTCGGCTATTGGTGCTGGTCAAGAATATAAACCCTTATGTGGTCGGAAACGTCTCCTGCTCTAAACAATCAGTTCTTTCAGATATATTGATATTTTGAGATATTACCAACAACCATACTAATAGTATTAATTTACGTAAGTATATGCACCTGTTATTTCCAAAATAATTGCTAAATTTATTTTTGGCTCGGTATTCACTTGGCACTCATATACGCCGCTATCACGAGGTTGAGCATAATCAATCTTCAAGTCCCAATCTTCACTGCTAGGCGGATGTATTACAGAAAATCGTTGATCGCCAGTGTAAGTATAAATATTCGTTGTAAGAATGTGGAGGTCGCGCTTACGCATCCAAGATACCTACAAAAGTGTTTTAGAAAATTTGATAAAAAAAAGATTGTTTTCAGAAAAAAGTTATTAAAATAAAAGGGTATAAATCAGCCTTTTGGAAAATCATGAAAAACAAGAAAGGAAGCTAGCTTCGGCCAGCCGAAGCTTATATACCCTTGCAGATCATTCCTATTAATTTAAAAATCGCAAAAATGTTAATTTTCCGTCTGTCCGTCCGTCTGTCCGTCTGTTTCTAAGCGAACTAGTCTCCTTGTTTTAAAGCTATCGGGCTAAAACTTTCCCAAACGTCTTATATCTATTGCAGGTAGTATATAAGTCGGAACGAGCCGGATCGGACAACTATATCATATAGCTCCCATAGGAACAATCGGGAAAAAAAAAGTAAAAAATTATATCATGGGTGTTTTTGAACCTATAACCTCCTACTTTTGGAAATGCCATTTTTTATTTAATTCTGAATTTCGAAAAAAAAAATTTCAAAATCGGACGACTATATCATATAGCTGCCATAGGAACGATCGAAAAATGAATGGGAATATAATAGGAAATAAATTATTGCTTCGTTGACTTTTATTGTATTCTCTTCTACTCTGGAACATAACTCTTTTTAAATGTTTTCGAATTTCGATTTTAATTTTATCAATATCGAAATACTATATCATATACTGTAGCAGCCATAGGAACGATCGGAAAATTAGTCATTAATAGGAATTATCTGCGAGGGTATATAAGCTTCGGCTGGCCGAAGCTAGCTTCCTTTCTTGTTTTTAATTGGTACAATACAAATTGTAAGTACCCCTTCTTAATCAGGGAGCCCAAAGTTGCCGGAAAATTATACTCTCCTATGTGGTTTTATTTTACCTGGTGCTACTTAGAAGAATTTTAGTTCATTCTTTTACAAATACATGCCTTAATAACATGAAAGCAAATACGTATACTTACAGTGCGGTTTCCTTTATTTTTAACACGACATCTCAAAATTGCAATTTCGTCAACGACAGCGGACACATTCCTTGGGCTTACATCATCAAAGAAAGGTCGATCAGAATTGGTTAAATCTAAAAGGAATTGATATTAAAAGAATTTACCCAGTTTAACATTACAAATTTGTCTTACCGTTGAGGTTTAAAAATGAAGATGCACTGATATGGTGAAAGCATATGTTAAAATTTAAGATCAAAATAATGAATGGTTTGATTTTAATTGAGGAATTATCCGAGTGTGTGGCAATATTGCCACGCGTCATATTGTATTAATTCATTTACAGCGACTACTTTTAAAATATCAATATCATAATACACATGTTCTATGTATTTAAGTTAGCATTGTGCCCACGACGATAGCACATATATATGCATATATTAAGTCGAGCTTAATATCCGAACACTTTGATTCAATTCAACACTCTAAGTATATGGGGTTTCAATAGCGAATAGATAAAGTTGTTTCTTTTATAGATTTGCGGTTTTCGCGACCTGTATTTTTGATATATGTACATATAAGTATATTTGCTGGCTCGTATTTTTATAAAAAGCTTTCAGCTCTTTTACTTATGTAGTTGGTATCGATAATAATTTTTTTTAGCAGTAAGCTGGTTTCATCCCCTTCACTGTGCTTTATGAAGTTCCTTTGAGTGGGCTTTCAAGGAAACTTTTAGATTTTCTGCAGCCCTTAAAATATTTGCGCATGTCTGCTGTGTCATTTGCAAGAAAGGAAGCTAGCTTCGGGCAGCCGAAGCTTATATACCCTTGCCAATAAAGTAAATACCTATATTTTAATGCTTACTCTATCGGTGCAGTTCCAGGGGTTCCAGATTCTGCGTCCCTTTTTTAATTTTTTTTTGTTTTTGTTTTTACTTCCTACAAAGTTACAATGCATTTTTATACCCTTGCAGAGGGTATTATGATTTCAGTCAGAAGTTTGCAACGCAGTGAAGGAGACGTGGAAACGTCGGAAGACCCCATAAAGTATATATATTCTTGATCAGCATCACTAGACGAGTTGATCTAGCCATGCCCGTCTGTCCGTCCGTCTGTCCGTCTGTTTCTACGCAAACTAGTATCTCAGTTTTAAAGCTATCGGGCTAAAACTTTCCCAAAAGTCTTATATCTATTGCAGGTAGTATATAAGTCGGAACGAGCCGGATCGGACAACTATATCATATAGCTCCCATAGAAATATAGGGGAAAAAAAATGAAAAAAATTAAAAAAATATATATCTTGGGTGTTTTTGAACCTAGAACCTCCTACTTTTGGAAATGCCATTTTTTATCTAATTCTGAATTTCGAATACAATTTTTTCAAAATCGGACGACTATATCATATAGCTGCCATAGGAACGATCGGAAAATTAATGGGAATATAATAGGAAATAAATTATTGCTTCGTTGACTTTTATTGTATTCTCTTCTACTCTGGGATATGAGTCTTTTTAAATGTTTTCGAATTTCGATTTTAATTTTATCAATATCGAACAACTATATCATATAGCTGCCATAGGAACGAACGGAAAATTAGTCATTAATAGGAATTATCTGCAAGGGTATATAAGCTTCGGGTGGCCGAAGCTAGCTTCCTTTCTTGTTTTATATTTGTTTGATTATTCCTATGGAAGCCTTAAGATATAGTGGTCCGATCGTGCTCGCTCCGACATATGTACTACCTGCAATAGAAAGAACATTTTTGGGAAAGACTAGCTTCGGCCAGCCGAAGTTAATATACCCTTGCCGATCATTTCTATTAACTTACAAAAACAAATTAAGATTTACTTGCGTATATGTTACAATAAACAAAATTTTAGCTGCTTTAGTATTATTTTGGCATTCATTTTTTGATCCTTCGTATGGCAGCTATATAATATAGACAGACGTCCGATTTTCGTTAAATTTAAATTTTGATATGTTAAAAAAAAGCTATATCCCAGAGAACAAGAGTATGTTATAAAAATCAACATAGATATAATGTTGTTCCTATTAATTTCCATTTAATTTTACAACAAAGAGAAAAAAACGGAACAATACCCGATTGATATTGTCTCCTCAATTTGTACACATCAATTTTCCCATATTAAAATAATACGAATTCATATCAATACGATACGAAATCGTAACAATTACAAATTTTGATATGAATTCGTAAAATATTAATATGAAAACTTGAAAGATTGATATGTTTTTCATATCAAATGGGCCACCGAAAAGTCTTCGAAAAAATAGTATGGCTGTGAATTCTGAATTTGTGAGTATTTATGGTATTTCTTAAGGTATTAAATTCATTTCTGGTCTGATTCGCCGCGGTAACACTGGCATTCTACGAAAAACGTGAAACTACAAAGTGAAACATTTTGTGCTGTTTAATTTATTTTGCATATGGTTAGTATGTATATTTCAATTCAATTTACTTGATGTTTCTTTAACTGGCATTTGTTTACTTTTTAGAAACTGAAATGCGATATTCGGGGGTCTGTAAAAACGCCATTGACCGACCCGGGACCTCCTGTGAAATGGCTGGCCAGAATGTAGGGATGTCGAAAATATATCAAAATATCAATATATCGATATTTTTTGCAAAAAAATAAATATTTTTATCGTGATATTTTTTGATTATTTTAATACATATGAGCGCCGCTAAAATTTATTTTTCGGCAAGTGAAAATGGTTTTGGCAAGTACAACATTTGTGATAAAAACATAAAATAGCTGCATATGTAAGTACATTGTACTTTTATTTGATCTGATTACTATAAATAAAAGCAAAAAAAAAAATAAATATTGTTTTCTTTCATTTATTAATAAATATAAACTAAAAATTATTATAATATAATTTAAGCTCGTATGTGGGTTAATGTTTAGTGGTTATTGCTTATGCAGCTTAAAATTAAAAAAAATATATATTTAAAATATCCGATATATAGATATTTTTTTTCTGATATATCAAATATCATTTTGATTTTTTGTTTCAATAAAAAATATCATCGATACGATATTTTTAAATATTTCGACATCCCTACCAGAATGCCAAACTGGGCTAGATGTACGGCCCCCTATTAGCTGGGAATCATCTATTGAAGAAATACTCTCTGGCGCTAAGCAAAATGATATACTTGTGGAGCCCAGATTCAGAGTGATCAGCGCCCTTTTATTGCTAAGTCCTCGATACATGTTAATTACTCCATTATTTGTAAAATAAATCATTGATATGAATTTACTAAGGTTTTGGCCTCCATTTAATTACAAAAAGCTAAAAAAAATAAAAATACATTTATATAATGATATGAAAAACCATATCCATCTGATATGAAAACCATATCCATCAAATACGAAAACCATATCCATCAAATATGAAAGAAACTCAGTTTGATATGAAAAATACCATTCTGGTACTAAATTTCCCATAATTTTGTAGCAACATTTGATATGTGCGCATAACAATCTTGTATGAAAAATACAATATTAATATGTGTGAAAATACCAATTTGGTATGTTCGAAAATATAATTTTGATATGGCCACATATGGGAAATTGAAATGAAAAAATACCCGATTAATGACCAATTTTGGTATTTTTTTCTCTCTTACCGTTCCTTTGGCAGCTATATGATATAGTGATCCGATTTTTGTAAAATTTAATTCAAAATTCAGAAATATTCAAAAAATAATATTCCCAAGGGTAGAAGGTAATATTTAAACAAGAGAGAACTCTATAGTCGGGTACCCCGACTATCAGATACCCGTTACTCAGCTAAAGGAAGTGCGGGGGAGATGGAGATATAAAACTTTGATCAGGCATAACATTTTAATGAATGGTCCGATTTAAAAAAATTCTACGTTTCGATAGGTATTGATAAACAGAATAAAAGTAAATTTTTTCTTTTCAGAAATATTTAAATTTTTAATATCGTATTTAAGCGATTCTAGGCGTTAGTGGCACCCTTTTGAAACAAACTTGCGCTGCGTAGGAACTCCTAGAATCTGCATGCAAAATGCCAATCGCCTAGCTTTTATAGTTTCCGAAATCTCAGCGTTATAATACAGACAGACAGACGGACCACGGCTTTTCCCATTTTTTGAAAAACCTTACGGTTGTAAAAACACCACCCACAGCCACCCACCCACCACCTCCCCATTATGGTCAACCCCCTAAAAATATTCAGAATATTTTTTTTTTATTAATAGAAAGCCTATTTATTTAGAAAACAAATATAAGATAGGATAAGATAGTTATTAAAAAAAATTGTTATTATCCTCCACCTTAAGTCTCTGAGGATAAAGCCAAAAAGTTAAAAATTTGGAGGTGTTTTTTTTTTAAAGGGTCAAAAACGGGCAAAAAGCAATGATAGCACTTGTTTCTTTATTATTTCGTTAATACATTTCTATAACAACCTTGCGACGATCAGCGTATATTTTTAACTAAAACTTAACATAACACAAACACTTTTGTTACACTCAAAAACAAGAAAGGAAGCTAGCTTCGGCCACCCGAAGCTTATATACCCTTGCAGATAATTCCTATTAATCACTAATTTTCCGATCGTTGCTATATATGCTATATGATATAGTAGTTCGATATTGATTAAATTAAAATCGAAATTCGAAAACATTTAAAAAGACTCATATCCCAGAGTAGAAGAGAATACAATAAAAGTCAACGAAGCAATAATTTATTTCCTATTATATTCCCATTCATTTTTCGATCGTTCCTATGGCAGCTATATGATATAGTCGTCCGATTTTGAAAAAATTTATTCGAAATTCAGAATTAGATAAAAAATGGCATTTCCAAAAGTAGGAGGTTATAGGTTCAAAAAAACTCAAGATATAATTTTTTTACATTTTGATCCCCGATTATTCCTATGGGAGATATATGATATAGTTGTCCGATCCGGCTCGTTCCGACTTATATACTACCTGCAATAGATATAAGACTTTTGGGAAAGTTTTAGCCCGATAGCTTTAAAACTGAGAGACTAGTTTGCGTAGAAACAGACGGACGGACAGACGGACAGACGGACGGACAGACGGACAGACGGACATGGCTAGATCGACTCGTCTAGTGATGCTGATCAAGAATATATATACTTTATGGGGTCGGAAACGTTGCAAACTTCTGACTGAAATCATAATACCCTCTGCAAGGGTATAAAAATACAAATACAAATACATACCGTACCCGTTTAATATTCTTATTGTCTACAAATTTTAAATCTAGATTTATATGTTCAAAAACCCCCAAGATATCATTTTTAAAAAACATTTTTTCACAGATTTAAATGTTAACTGTACTCACATTTTGAACTTTTAATATAAACTTTTGGCACCTATAGAAAGAGCACTTCAATTCCGTTTAAATGACCCAAAAATGTTCTTAACCCATTAAGCACCCTTTGAAAAGTTGTGACATTTTGTGAAAGTCAAACTTTCATCTTTTTTCCTGGGGCTTAAAACAAAAATGTTTTGATGCAAAGTTTTTCTCCAATCAAAATAAATAATAACTGCGAAAAAAAAAATTTCAAAATATTTATACCCTTGCAGAGGGTATTATGATTTCAGTCAGAAGTTTGCAACGCAGTGAAGGAGACGTTTCAGACCCCATAAAGTATATATATTCTTGATCAGCATCACTAGACGAGTCGATCTAGCCATGTCCGTCTGTCCGTCTGTCCGTCCGTCTGTCCGTTTCTACGCAAACTAGTCTCTCAGTTTTGAAGCTATCGGGCTAAAACTTTCCCAAAAGTCTTATATCTATTGCAGGTAGTATATAAGTCGGAACGAGCCGGATTGGACAACTATATCATATAGCTCCCATAGGAATAATCGGGAAAAAAATGTAAAAAAATTATATCTTGGGTGTTTTTGAACCTAGAACCTCCTACTTTTGGAAATGCCATTTTTGATCTAATTCTGAATTTCGAATAAAATTTTTTCAAAATCGGACGACTATATCATATAGCTGCCATAGGAACGATCGGAAAATTAGTGATTAATAGGAATGATCTGCAAGGGTATATAAGCTTCGGCTGGCCGAAGCTAGCTTCCTTTCTTGTTTTTCTGGTATTTTTTATGATTTTATTGGTTTCTCGACAGTTTTTGAAATCTACGGACTCAAAACCGTCCTGACATTTCCGTGGCGGCCCTGAGTTGATAAACTGTAATACGCATTTTTATATGCAATTTTACAAAACTTTAAAAATGTCCAACCTTTTTTTCAAATTAAAACAGGGATCAGCTGTTATACAGACCAAGTTATGCTTTTGGCTAAGTACGGACGCAAATTAACAGTTTGATAAAAAAAATGTCAATTTTAACACAATTGAGGGAACTTAAAAAAAATCAAGAAAGGAAGCTAGCTTCGGCCAGCCGAAGCTTATATACCCTTGCAGATAATTCCTATTAATCACTAATTTTCCGATCGTTCCTATGGCAGCTATATGATATAGTAGTTCGATATTGATAAAATTAAAATCGAAATTCGAAAACATTTAAAAAGACTCATATCCCAGAGTAGAAGAGAATACAATAAATGTCAACGAAGCAATAATTTATTTCCTATTATATTCCCATTAATTTTCCGATCGTTCCTATGGCAGCTATATGATATAGTCGTCCGATTTTGAAAAAATTTTATTCGAAATTCAGAATTATATAAAAAATGATATTTCCAAAAGTAGGAGGTTCTAGGTTCAAAAACACCCAAGATATAATTTTTTTACATTTTTTTTTCCCGATTATTCCTATGGGAGCTATTACTATGGACGGCAGTCCATGTAGTGACGAAGCGCACCAGGAGAGTGTGCGAAGGCGACTACTATTATATAGCCGCAAAATTGAAAATCTGCTGTGATAGTCCGATCGTAATGAGTAATACACCAATCGAAAGGTATTGCAAAAACTTAAAGGATTGCATACCAAGACTTTACGAAAATCAATTGGCTTGGGAGAGAGAGCGGTGAAAGTGAAAAAGTGAAATTTTCGAAATTTGGAGCTGTTGGGGCCGGTGGGGATAAATGCCCCCTCGCAATGTTTTAGTTGTATTCCTTTTGAAAATACCCGTCGAATGAGGGGTCATTTGTCAAAATCCGACGCTCCGTTCAAAAGTTATAGCCAAAATAAGATTTTATTCTTCTTCCCAAAATGAAAATTTAATTCTGTTTGTCAGTTTGTCAGTTTGTCCAAACCATGTTTTTTAAGTTTTGAAAATTTGATATGACGTTCATCACATCGATATAAAAAACTTTTGTTCTACCACTTTTGGAAAAACTCGCTAGTTTAGCGGGAAAACAGCTATAAATAGCTAAAATTCGGAAAGCCGTAACTTCTATACTACTAAAGCTACAGAGTTGTGCTGCATGTCGTTTAAAAGGTATTTTTAAATGCTATTATTGCCCTTCATATGCAATTTGTGTAAATGTAATAGTTAAAAAGATATGAACAAAAGAAATTTTTTTTAAACTTTCTTTTTAGCTTTTTTTTAATTTTCTCAAAAACGGCTCTAACGATTTTCCTTACAACTTTAAACTGTATAGCCCTTGAGATTCCCTAAATTTTGGTATATAACACATTACTGTAAAAAGTCACGTTTAAAAGTTATTTTTATACGAAAATAGCCACTTTTGCCGGCTCGAACAACTAACGCTGCCTAAGCATTGAATTTAGTATGTGCGTATGCAAACTGTATTTTAGGGTCATGGAATCAATTCAATTGTTTTAAGGAATTCCAAATAGGAAACTTTTGTTTTACGACATTTGGAAAGCTAAAAATAGCTAAATTTCTTTAGTTCGTAAGTTGTACACTACTGAAGCTACAGACATGTGCTATGCCTCGTTTAAAAGGTATTTTGAAATACTTAAACGCCTTTTTAATGAGAAAATATTAGAAAGTCTATTTAATAACGAGTGTAATAATTTTTCGTCACAAATGTTGATATCAGAACTTTTGTATGTTCAAGGTGCGATCGTCACTAGTTTTTTACCTCGTTAAGAGGTGTTTTTATTTGATAGGATATAGTTGGCCGATCCGGCTGGTTCCGACTTATATACTACCTGCAATAGATAGAAGACTTTTGGGAAAGTTTTAGCCCGATAGCTTTAAAACTGAGAGACTAGTTTGCGTAGAAACGGACGGACAGACGGACATGGCTAGATCGACTCGTCTAGTCATGCTGATCAAGAATATATATACTTTATGGGGTCTGAAACGTCTCCTTCACTGCGTTGCAAACTTCTGACTGAAATCATAATACCCTCTGCAAGGGTATAATATAAAACGGTGTCCGTGGGTCCGATAAAAGAGTGTGTTAGTCAGAAAATTCACGATTAAGACATGCCCCTCAAAATATATCCAAGCATGGCCAAACACGATTTTTTTTAATTTGTCACATTTTCACATATAAACAGGGCATATCACCCTAAAAACAAGAAATAACATTTTTCAATTCAAGAAAAATCACCCTAAATTTATCAAAATTTGAATAGTGAATTTTTAGACAAATTTTTCTAAATAGACGGGCGAATCGCCATCTGCCCCTTTTTACGGGCGATTTTCTAAATCCACGGGAGAAAAATCAGTTTTTTAGGGCGAGTTAGGGTAAAAATTTCTATGAGTGCCCTGTATATCGTCCGAATCTTCTGACAAATAAAAGTTCTAAAAAAGTACACAAATTGGACGATGCATTAACCGCTACATTAACTTAAAGTATGTTTTCAAAATTATTGTAATTTATGTATAAGGCCTGCCAAAATATTCGTTTGTTCATTACAGTACTTAAGTCAATGAGAAAGAGATAAATCAAAAATATTTATAAGTCACACCAACAGGTATGTCAGGTAAAAAATTATAGATTATTTAGTAAAACTATCTGTTAAACAAGAATATTGTATGTATGTCCGTATTATTCTTGTTTATAAATATAAAAAGTGTTCCATGCTCTTTAGTGTGTTTTTCAGAAACGAAACGTGTATATATGTAGGTACACTCGTACATAAGCGAATTGGTTGTATACCATAAATACATTCAAAAATAATGTCTCGTGAACTTCGGAATCGTTTCATGTATTTTTCAGAAAATAATTTTCCTTCTTTTAATATGTACATGCTCTCTCGCTAGGCATTTGGTGTTATTTTTGCGTGCTCTTATGTTTAACAGTGCTTAAAGTTGTAATAAGAAATCACTTATGAAATATAAGTAAATTCCTGTTATTACAATATATATTTTCTCCTGGACACAAAAATTACACATAAATATATATACAGAACATAAATACACAAATTTTGTTGTATATCGCAATCGCCCATGAAGAAAATATGCATTTATAAATAAACTGATGTGCTTACATAGCACCTTTATTAGTGTCGGACTATAATCATCTTTAAATCTGACTACAAATGTTACACCCCGTTATGATAATATGTGAAGTGCATTAAGAAACTTTAGCTCATTGTTGTTTGCGAGTTGATGTTTTTAAAATCAATATGTGCGTAAACCAGTGCCAAATATAAAAATTAATACGCCCTCATAAAAATACACCGCAATAAGATACTTTAAAAACTCAACGGTATTTTCCCACTTTAATTTCCAACATAATATGGAATTTCCCAAAAAAGCCGAAGAATCAGCGAAGTACCTGACGACCTTGAGAAGCCCTATTGCGGCTGTAAAAAAAAGGTCAGGACCGTTGGATAAAGCGCTTGAAGAAGTGAACGATGAACCCGAATCGAAAATATTCCTATCGCCATCTTCAGATGTCTCCAGTACTCGTAAGCCAATTAATATTGCGAGCAAGCATTCAGGAGGAGTTCCTTTAGGAAATAGATTGCGCCGTCGTAGCACAAAAGACAAGGAAAAAAAACGTGAGCGCTGGCTTTTAACTCGAAAAACGTGGAGGTATATGACAGATGCTGGTCGCAAGCTCATTCCCGATAGCTATCAGGCAGGGTCGGACAACATTGAGTTGATCGAAGAGCAATTTCAACGAGTGTGTCTATCTGAACCAAGTTTTATTTTATGGAGTCGAAGAACCTCGTACCCAGGAGCAATCAGCGGCTCAAAGCGGAAATTGAAACTATTGTCGAGGCACGCCTGTGCTAGCCGTAGGGAAAATAGAGTGCAGACATCAAACAGTTATTATAATGCCGATCGTACCATCGAATTATTGCAGACATTTCTTAAGCTTCGCGATGCATACAAAACAACAACGCTACTCGGTACCAAAACTATTCGACCTGACCAAACATCATCACCTAGTGCACAGAGACCAAACCTAGGAAAAGAGAATGAAAAGGACAAAATAATGTCCTCCGGCATGACTCTTGAAACAGAGCTTATGTCCCGGCTGAAAGTTTTATCTAATTGCGTTATATTTGCACAAGAAGGAATTCAGTTGGAACTTGGCGATGCACCCGAAATCATTCTTGAGGACAAAGTACTATTGAAGAAAGTCTACAGCGCTCTCAGGAAACAACAGCTTCATCGCACCTTACATTCCAAAGAACCAACCAAATATAGTGTTAATCGGTCAACTTCATTGTCCAGCCTAATAAAAATTGGTATGCATGAAAGTTCTTCGTCTTATAAGAACCATAAGCTAATAAATGAAAATTTCCAATGTGTAAAAGAATGTGATACTAGCAAAATTTTGCCAAGCGCGAAACATTCACTTTATTTAGATCTCAACAATGTTCCACAAAGCTTTGAGTTGTCGAAAAAATGTCTTGTGTACGGAGAGAAAATTGAAAGAACCCTAAAAACCTGTGGAACTCAAACTAGTTTTATTCAACTTAGCGAACTAAAAAGTTTGGCAGAACAGTACAAGTTTATGGTTCAAAATAGCGATAGTCAAATATTGGAAGAGCTTGATAAACAGGAAGGTTTAAACTCTTCACGTTTAAGTTGTAGAAAAAGTTCGATTGACGAAGATATTTCTCAGTCAGTAAGCGATACGATTAAGCGTTATTTGAAAATGGCGAGAAAAAAAAGTGTACAAGACTCTGAATCAAATCGATTTAAATCAATTAACTATGATAAAAATCTCAGAAATATCAAAGCAAAGGGCGAAATAAATCCCCCTGGACTCAATGATGGATTAAATAAGGCTGTACAAACTTTAGATGCTTGGCCCCTTATAGCATTGGATTTTATTAAGGGCAACGAAAGTTCTATAAACCTGCAAAACGCTCACTTAGAATGGATAAGGTCTGAGGATGAAAGAAGACTTAAACAGTTAGAGTGGAAAAAAAGCCAACAACAGTTTAATGATGAAGTGCGAACTCCACATACCATCGAGCGGGAAAACATAGTACACTATTCAACGTGCACGTCTGCACCCACATCGCCAACGAGTCATTCTAAGTTGGAAAAGGCTATAAGAACTTCCAGCGGATTGCTTTCTTCAAGTTCTCATTTTATTTCAAACATTTTGCACGGGCATAGCAATTCGGGAAGCCATATTAACACGTTAGCAGACAAATGTTCGGATTTGAGTAAGTTTATATTAATTCGTAAATGGAATTGATTTCAAGCCCCAATAGTCGATCTAGCCACATCTAGATTTCGGAAACTATTAGATCCAGAGGACTGAGATTTTGCATAGCGCCTAGATCTGGTTGCAGAAAAAATTAAATGGATTGTATTTTAGAGGTGGCCTTGGAAATTAAATTTAAGGATGCTTGGCTCCTAATTAATTTGAAGCAGCGGTCGACACTCAAGGCAATACAATTTTGTTATACCCGTTACTCGTAGAGTAAAAGCATGTAACAGGGAGAAGAAAGCGTTTCCAACCCTATAAAGTATATATATTCTTGATCAGAATCACTAGCCGAGTCGATCTAGCCATGTCCGTCTGTCTGTCTGGGGTCGGAAACGCTTCCTTCTAGCTGTTCCATACTTTTGCACGAATACAATATACCCTTTTACTCTACGAGTAACAGGTATAATTAACCCAAAAAAAATTTTTTTATGTTGACCTGCCTTGAATTTATGGCAAATTTTTTTCAGTTCAATAGCGAACATTTTTTTTAAGGCGATTTTCCGAAATTTAGAAAATTATTTTTATGAGTGTACGCCCGCCTAATGGAACGATGCCGATATGACAATTCTAAAATTGGCATCCTTTGAAGTATAATGGTCGTCGAAAGTGCACCTCTAAAAGCATCAACCTAAATGTTCATATTTTGTTCCTTGCATTTTTGAAAGCCTGTTCGCCGCATCAAATTTTAGAGTTTTTATTAATATATCAAAATATCGATACATCGATTATATATTTCCCCTTGCCTAAATACCGAAAATATGATGAGGAGATTCCCTTAACTGTTGAATTGCTGAATTGTCAAATTTTGGTCAGCTGTTAATCAGCTGTTCCATACAGAATCAAGTTTTAAAAATTTCAGCAATTCAACAACCTCGAGGCTGTTGAAAATATTGTTGAACCTTTGTCACCTTATTTTACTAAAAGTCATGGCAAGTCTACAACATTTTACTATCATAAGTTTGTATTATTTACTTTAAAATCAAATTAGAAAGTCTATTAGTAGTTATTTTTATATTGGTAACAACTTTAGACAGTAAATAACAATAAAAAATAAAATTTTACATGTTTAAGTTCCGTAAACCTTTCCAACAAATAACAGCTGTTTGAAAATTCAACAAGAACCTTTTTGGGTCGTTCCCTCAATTGGTTAAATTTTCTGTTGAATTTTCAACAATTCAGCAATTCAACAGTTTAGGGAATCCCCTCGATTTTTTTGTTAATATTTTATAACCTTTTTGCTTAATTCCTTTTAATTTTGAAGTGAAGATTTCACTGCTGATGATTGTGTTCGGCTACTACATGAATCATTCATGTACAGTGAAGCCTACTCGCTCCTTTTTGTGTGTTAGCTATGTCTAAGCCTACATTACCTCGAGATAAATAAAAACTTTTATAAAATGAGTAAGAAATCAAATTACTTTGACTTTAAAAATTACAGAGCAAGGTGCAAGTGCACTAAATGGTTTTAAATTGGAATTGAAAGGACACAAATGGCACATTAAAGCATGATATTTAACTGTGTCAATTAAAAGAAAACATTCGTTATATATTCATATATTCATATATAGCGCTTCGCAGCCGAAGTTCGTTTTAGCCGAGCTCCACGACCACTTTAACGTGGCACCTTAATATAATCCCAGCGGGAAAATTCCACTGGAAAATATGTAATTTTCATTAGGTTTCTACATACTAGAGACCTGCACGATACGATGGTATACTCGGCATCGTAGAATTGTACGAGTAGCATCGTAGCATCGCCAACAAATTTCAAATTTACTTTTCAAAATAAATTTTAGTGAAATTTCCTCTTCTTCTAAAGAAATGGCGAGTACATTTTTTTTATAATTCGTGAATAGAAAAACCGTAATTGAAGACAACAAATCCACACGTGTTATGTATGTATATGGTCCGTTAATGGTTCTTCTTCCTAAGAATTCGCGGTCTCATTTTGGTCAAGATTTCGTGTATGTTTTGTTCAAAGAACTTCAAAAACATAAAAAAAAACCTTCTTGTTCTAAAGAATTCGCGGTCTCATATTGTTAAATAGTTAATCTATGGTCTTGAATGGATGAGACTTACAATTGTGATATCTTGGTCTATATTGGTTCCGACAAGAATTTTGGTTGATTTTGTTTAATAAAAAAACATGAGTCAGATATGAGTAAAACGATGCCGATGCCTACGATTCTACGATGCCAGATTTGACAGTTGGAATCGGCATCGCCGAGTAGTAATCGAGTACATTTTTACTTACTCGTGCAGGTCTCTACTACATACAAGCGGAAGGGACAAAACCTCATTTTCTCCTTACATTACTTCCATCACTAGTTTCAAAATACACGGGGGTGACACAAAAAGTAAGGGGTAAATTAGGTTTCTATATGGATCTCTGGCAGTAGAATGCAGGGCAAAACCATTGGTTTTTCGACTTCCCGCAATTTAGGTTTTCCACACAAAAAGGAAAAAAGGAAGAAAATAATGAATAAGATAAAAGAATACACTTGTTTAAATGGTCCAAACACTTTTTGCAATGTGTATGGTAAATTTATTATGAACAATAAATTTCGACCCTTTGATCTTTACAGACTTTGTAAAAGTGTAACTGCAATTTTGTTCGTTTTAGTAATGCACAACGTAGTAATGCCATCTAAAGGATTTTTCAATATTTACTCCTAACTTTTTAGTAAAAGGTCCGAAAACAATAAATGGTAAATTAAATTATAATTTTAAGTTGCCATGTTGATTCTTTAAACTTTTTAAGAAAATCACCTTAACTCTTTGGATTGATTGTTAATAATAAAGGCCAATATTTCCAAAAACAGCACCGCCAAACCCATTCAAATCTGTGTCGCGAAATACCGTCAAAGTGAAAAGTTTGAGGATTGATCATTAACTATTGCTTTTAATTAGAAGGGTATAAAACATTGGCTTGCCGCAGTTAACTTCCTTGCTTGCTTACTGACTATAACCATTTTTATTATGAATTTCAGCACACGGAAATGAATCCGCAAATATGCAGAAGTCAAAATCTTTATCTAATGTTGGTCAATTTGTGACTAAAAAAATATGGCGAAGTCGGTCGAAAAGCCAAAATAGACGGAATTTTACTAAAGGTTGTACAAATGTACCTTTACCTTCTCAAAAATGGTATCTATCGGTAAGAAAATAAAGTTTATAAGTTAAAATAATGCTAAAGCTTTTTAAAATCTATTTCAGGAAAAATGCGTATGGATATCAGAATCCGGCGAAAGGTTTCAAATTGTGGATACTTTATTGATAAAGCTGTCTAATACAGAATCAGATTTAGTTAAGGATTTCGCCCTGGAAAAAATTGAGGAACTGAATATTGGAAATATTGAAGGTATGTTGTATTGGGTTGGCAAGAAAGTCATGTCGTTTTTTTTCAATATTTTCAAAGATGATTTATTTATATCAGGACTTATAATTAATCAATTATGTATTGGTCGTTTTGTTTGGCAGCTGCATAATTCCGTGCTCGAAGAACTTTTGATCTTTTCCAGCAAAGAATCGAGACAAGTGGTTTTCGACAGCCTCATTTGAATCAAAGTTTTTACAATTCAAAGAGTTGTGAAGAGAGCGAAACAAATGGTAATCTGAAGGTGCTAGGTCCGGACTATAAGGTGGATGTGGTAGCACTTCCCAATTCAGCTCCGTTAATTTTTGCCGAGTGACCAAAGATGTGTGGGTCCTAGCGTTGTCATGGTGAAAGACTATACCCTTGCGATTAGCTAGTGCCGGCTTCTTTTCTTTAATTTTTTTCCGCCAAATTAGATAGCTGGCGATAGCACACATCTGAATTGATGGTTTCATTCCGTCCCAGCACACACTGGGGCGCCTAGAACAAAAAGCCTGCCAAAATGTTTTTTTTTTTTAAAGATTTTCCAAAATGTTGCAATGCAACTTAAAAAACAATTGAATTCTCTATACAAATCAAAAAGAATGAGTGATCTGTGATGAATGGTTCTCATACTACAGATTTTTAAAGTTGATGTTTGGAAATATAATTGTAGCCAATAAGAAAAAAAAGTACTTTTACACATCTTAGAAATTTTTCTGAAATCGCCCAAGGGCCTAAGTTTTATATGTAACGATTGAAATTTTAAGAGCAACCAATTCTTAAAATATTCAAAAAAAAAAAAAAATTTAGATACATAATTACTATTTTTTTTTAATTTTTTAAAAGTGGTCCAAAAAAATTGGGTTTTTTTGGATATTCTTGGACGTAAAGTAGTGTTACACCCTAGATCCCCCTTTAATTCTTTTTTTAAAAAAAAGTTTAGATATTTAACTACAAATTCTGAAAAAATTAGCCTGCCCTTTTGTGCTTCTTCTGAGAAAACCGCGGTTAAAGTTAGCAAGAAATGTTCGTAATTTGAATTGTCGCCAGCCCTGGTTTCTCCGCGCGCACTTAGAGCATGAATATTCGACTATTTTTTAAACTGTTCTGACAGTAGCGATGAAGATGAAAATGAATAAAAAATTGAAATTATAATTTAAATTTGTTTTATTTTGTTGAAAATATAAATATAATCGGAATATGTTATCGAGATATAATCAAAAACGTGATGCATACCCATTTTTTTAAATTATGCAATATTTTCTTGACAGAAATTACAAGAATAAGAATTAGAAATTACAAACCAATTTTAAAAAAATCTAAACATTGACGTAAATTGATAAATAATGGCTTAATCCAAATTTACATACAAAATATGAAATAGAACCGATATATTCCCTTTTGTACTAAGCGTTTATATGGAAGCTATAAGATGTAGTTGACCGATTTGAGTAATTTTTTTTTCAAAAATCAAGTTAAATTAAAAAAAAATATTGGGAAACTTAGAACTCTATTAGTAATTTATTTATATTTTTCACCTTAAAAAAACAATTTTTTTTCTTAAAAATTTTCTACAACAAAAAATTTGCACTAAAAAAATTCACCTTTTGATGTTTTTTTACATATTCAATTGCCTTTAACAATACCCCATCAAAAGATATTCGCTATAGGGTTCCGCTGATTTAAGGCAGACTTTTGGCTTTTTCGCCCCACTGTGCAGCAGCTCAAAGTGCACTACACCCTTCCAATTCCACCAAACAGACAGCATAACTTTCCTCTGATGGATATCGGCCTTTGATGTGGCTTGGGCTGGCTCATCTTTCTTGCTCCATGATCTTTTTCGTTGGACAATATTGTAAACAACCCACTTTTCGTCGCCAGTAATGATCCGCTTTAAAAAAGGATCGTTTTTAACTCCAAAATCTCTAAGCCTGAATTTGGCAAACCAGCGCTGACATTGGCGATCACTCATGACATCTTTACCATACACTTCGCACAATTTTTCGTCAGCTTCGACCGCTTTTTTTTTCTTTTCGGAAGTAAAAAAGCAAAATATGTCGAAAATGCTCACTTTGATCCTCCATGTTTAATTTGGTATAGCTTCCACAAATCTTATCGAATAATTACCAAATTTGAGCTTTAAACGATACTAAAAAGTGTGACCCTGGTGCTCGATTAGATTAAAAACAATTACTAAAAAAAACGACATGACTTTCTTGCCAACCCAATAAAATAAATACTTATTACAAATTTAATTTCAAAAAATTCATAAATCTAAATTATTTTAATGTTCTTACATAAAAGTTATTTCTATAAATAAAACTCATATAAATCATTTTACAAATCATTTAAGTACCGGTACCAGAACGTGAACCAAAACATCAATACCAAATTATAATCTTTTACCGAATAAGCAGATTCAATATGGAACCAGTACTAGAACCGGAGCCGACATAAGATTCGGTTTGCTTCCCAGGTTTTTTTCTTTTCGATTATTTCTATGGAAGCCATAAGATATGATGGTCTGATGCGGCTCGTTCCGTTATATGTACTACCTGAAATAAAACAAAAACTTTACAACTGAAAGACTAGTTCGCATGGAAGCGGACAGACAGTCATAGCTAAATGAACTCGGCTATTGGTGCTGATCAAGAATGTATATACTTTATGTGGTCGGAAACGTCTCCCTCACTGCGTTGCAATTTTCTGACTGAAATTATACTACACTCTGCAAGTGGATAAAACTTAACTTAACTTATATTTTTGCTGTAAATTAGTCTAATATTCAGAGATAAATTGTCTGTTATTGTCTTGCTATTTCTTTATTGCTTTATTTAAAAAAAGGCATATAATGGTCACGATTCTTGCTACAAATTTCTTTTTATTTACTAAAATTTTAGATTTGAAGAAAACATCAAAGAAACGACGAATAGCTCTAAAAAAAAAATCCCTAACAACGAGCTTTTTTGATATTGGAAAGAAAGATGATCAGAGTAAGTTTGAGTTAATCAGACGTTTTTGAAGTGTTCTTTCTATTAGCATTAAAATAATTTTAAACTTAGAAAATTCCCATAATCCAAACTTTCTATATATCAAGATGGTCGCATTGCATTGTTTGGAACTCCATTGGAATGTTGCTTAACAAGAGACACGAAGGAAAACGTTAATATAGAGGACCGTTCAAAATATTCACTAATGTCAGTGTTTCGGGGAAGCGGTAGTAATCCAGGAAGTGTTATGAAGCTAAACGATAATGTAAGTTCTGCAACTCAAGACAATTTGCTTCCCATTTTTTTATGCTAAACTTTTATAATTTATTTTATTTGCTATATATAACATAACTTTTTGTTGTGCTTAATATTTCGATATAATTTTCTTTTCGGTATACTTATAAGTAAGACCAAAGGATATCTCAACGGTCCGGCATCCTTATCAGCCGAGAGTGAACAAAAGCATGAATTCTCGGTTGTCGCATAAACATAGTATATGCGAACTAGTCTCTTAGTTTTAAAGCTATCGCGATGGGACTTTTCCAAAAGTCTTCTTTCTATTGCAGGTAGTACGTTTTAACTTCATAGGAAGTAGGCGTTCTGATTTTTGACAATTTAAAAACCAAATTTAAAATAGACATACCTACAACGGTATATAAACTTCGGCTGGCCGAAGTTAACTCCCTTTCTTGTTATACCCGTTACTCGTAGAGTAAAAGGGTATATTGTATTCGTGAAAAAGTATGTAACAGCTAGAAGGAAGCGTTTCCGACCCCATTAAGTATATATATTCTTGATCAGGATCACTAGCCGAGTCGATCTAGCCATGTCTGTCTGTCCGTCTGTCTGTCCGTATGAACGCTGAGATCTCGGAAACTATAAAAGCTAGAAGATTGGCATTTTGCATGCAGATTCTAGGAGTTCCTACGCAGCGCAAGTTTATTTCAAAAAGGTGCCACGCCCCCTCTAACGCCCACAATAGCTTATACACGATTTTAAAAATTTAAATATTTCGGAAAAGTAAAAATGCAGTTTTGTTGTGCTTATCAATACCTATCGAAATGTAGAAGAAATTTTTTAAATCGGACCATTCGTTAAAAAGTTATGGCTCATCAAAGTTTATATATCCATCTCCCTCGCACTCCCTTTAGCCGAGTGACGGGTATTAGATAGTCGGGACACCAACCCGACTATAGCGTTCTCTCTTGTTTTTAACTATTATCTTATGCTATATACTGTATTATCTAAATCAATATAAGTCTTCGAATAAAAAATGGGTCAGTGGTAAATTCCTACCAGAGCGGATTGACATAAAAATCTAGAAAAATCAGCATAATTCTGAAATAATTAGGAGACGTGTGTGAGGTACAAATTAAAACAATAAACGACCCCAAAGTGCCCCAAAATTCGATTCGTTTTTTTTTAAATTCTTTCTTTTGCCATTTTTCTGTTATAAATGTTGTTAAAATGGTTTAAAAAAATTATGATCATAATCTTATGGCATAGCCGCAACTAACTGCATTTAAATTTTTTGGAAATTCAGCCTCCTTAACCAAGTCCCCAATATTTTCCAATTCTCTTATGCGTGACGTCACGGCCTCCACATATGTTTGTATGTATGTTCTGCTGGCGCACTTTGCATTAAGTCGTAAATGTGTGTATGTAGCATTTTAAGTGTGACCGCGCAGGGGAAAAAATGAAAATACCAGTCACAAAAAATTTAAAATGCGCGGTTAAAAAATCGATTATATCGCAAATCTTTTCATTTGTTTTCAAATGTTGAGTTATCATAATCTTATGGCATAGCCGCAACTAACTGCATTTAAATTTTTTGGAAATTCAGCCTCCTTAACCAAGTCCCCAATATTTTCCAATTCTCTTATGCGTGACGTCACGGCCTCCACATATGTTTGTATGTATGTTCTGCTGGCGCACTTTGCATTAAGTCGTAAATGTGTGTATGTAGCATTTTAAGTGTGACCGCGCAGGGGAAAAAATGAAAATACCAGTCACAAAAAATTTAAAATGCGCGGTTAAAAAATCGATTATATCGCAAATCTTTTCATTTGTTTTCAAATGTTGAGTTATCTACAAACTTTGGATTTGTAAAAAACAAAAATAAACAATGATTCGCTCTGCTATGTACACACACACGCACGAAATATGTATATCCAAAAAATCAAGATAATACTGATATCCTTTTGCTAAAAGAATATTTAATTTACATTTCCACAACAGATTTAAGACATTTTGTAACCGATTTTTGTCATTTAAAATTCAAATCGCATTGATAATATTAAAAGAACATTAAATATTCAAACCAATTGATTCTCACGCTCTTTATTACACGTGCCTCATATTGTTTAAACAAATGCAAATGTTTAAACAATTTGATTCACGGCGTCCCCCTCCACATGTCTTCCTGCTATCTAAATCAATATAAGTCTTCGAATAAAAAATGGGTCAGTGGTAAATTCCTACCAGAGCGGATTGACATAAAAATCTAGAAAAATCAGCATAATTCTGAAATAATTAGGAGACGTGTGTGAGGTACAAATTAAAACAATAAACGACCCCAAAGTGCCCCAAAATTCGATTCGTTTTTTTTTAAATTCTTTCTTTTGCCATTTTTCTGTTATAAATGTTGTTAAAATGGTTTAAAAAAATTATGATCATAATCTTATGGCATAGCCGCAACTAACTGCATTTAAATTTTTTGGAAATTCAGCCTCCTTAACCAAGTCCCCAATATTTTCCAATTCTCTTATGCGTGACGTCACGGCCTCCACATATGTTTGTATGTATGTTCTGCTGGCGCACTTTGCATTAAGTCGTAAATGTGTGTATGTAGCATTTTAAGTGTGACCGCGCAGGGGAAAAAATGAAAATACCAGTCACAAAAAATTTAAAATGCGCGGTTAAAAAATCGATTATATCGCAAATCTTTTCATTTGTTTTCAAATGTTGAGTTATCTACAAACTTTGGATTTGTAAAAAACAAAAATAAACAATGATTCGCTCTGCTATGTACACACACACGCACGAAATATGTATATCCAAAAAATCAAGATAATACTGATATCCTTTTGCTAAAAGAATATTTAATTTACATTTCCACAACAGATTTAAGACATTTTGTAACCGATTTTTGTCATTTAAAATTCAAATCGCATTGATAATATTAAAAGAACATTAAATATTCAAACCAATTGATTCTCACGCTCTTTATTACACGTGCCTCATATTGTTTAAAAAAATGCAAATGTTTAAACAATTTGATTCACGGCGTCCCCCTCCTCCTGTCTTCCTGCTATCTAAATCAATATAAGTCTTCGAATAAAAAATGGGTCAGTGGTAAATTCCTACCAGAGCGGATTGACATAAAAATCTAGAAAAATCAGCATAATTCTGAAATAATTAGGAGACGTGTGTGAGGTACAAATTAAAACAATAAACGACCCCAAAGTGCCCCAAAATTCGATTCGTTTTTTTTTAAATTCTTTCTTTTGCCATTTTACTGTTATAAATGTTGTTAAAATGGTTTAAAAAAATTATGATCATAATCTTATGGCATAGCCGCAACTAACTGCATTTAAATTTTTTGGAAATTCAGCCTCCTTAACCAAGTCCCCAATATTTTCCAATTCTCTTATGAGTGACGTCACGGCCTCCACATATGTTTGTATGTATTTTCTGCTGGCGCACTTTGCATTAAGTCGTAAATGTGTGTATGTAGCATTTTAAGTGTGACCGCGCAGGGGAAAAAATGAAAATACCAGTCACAAAAAATTTAAAATGCGCGGTTAAAAAATCGAGTATATCGCAAATCTTTTCTTTTGTTTTCAAATGTTGAGTTATCTACAAACTTTGGATTTGTAAAAAACAAAAATAAACAATGATTCGCTCTGCTATGTACACACACACGCACGAAATATGTATATCCAAAAAATCAAGATAATACTGATATCCTTTTGCTAAAAGAATATTTAATTTACATTTCCACAACAGATTTAAGACATTTTGTAACCGATTTTTGTCATTTAAAATTCAAATCGCATTGATAATATTAAAAGAACATTAAATATTCAAACCAATTGATTCTCACGCTCTTTATTACACGTGCCTCATATTGTTTAAACAAATGCAAATGTTTAAACAATTTGATTCACGGCGTCCCCCTCCACCTGTCTTCCTGCTATTAATAATATAATTCTAATCGGGGTGAAAAATTAATGAAAACTAAAATACTGAAAACAAAATAACAATTTTAAAACTTAACTTTTAAACTTAACTTATGCAAACAGTCCAAAGGAATGCGATGGAATGGATTGGATGGAAGGACAATGGTTGTTTTTGCAAGTTTTTGTTTTTTATTAAATAGTTTGCATACACACAAAAAAAATTTGATTGGTAAAATTTACGTTTACGGATAGTTACGTAACTATAAAAAAATATTTACGTTTTTTTGCGAATTGTGTGTATTTGTTGTTGTGAAAGTAATTATTTAATTGGTAGAATTGAACATTTTTGTGGTTGAGAACGGTTTAACAATTATATTGCTTAATTTTACCAAGTTTTTTTTTGAGTGTAGGACATAATACTGTTGTTTTTGTGGAAACTAAGAAACAAAGTTCTATAAAATGATTTCTCGGCTTTTAGGCTAATCTTGGGAATTTTTAAAATTTTAAATAAGTAGTAAAGGTAAAGGTATGTCAATATATGTAACTATTATACATACATACATACATACATAGTATGTATTACATACATACATACATACATATTTTCAATCTTATTTTCCGCGGGCGAAGCTGCGGCCCACCTTGCTAGTTCTACAATAAGATTAGGAGAACGCAATTTTAGGACAATTTTGCCGAGTTCAAATCACCCTTAGTTAATGTTGAATTGAGCAACTGCTCTTCAAGTCAGCTCCGTTTCAAACGGATGGACTCTATGCGAAGAGACTATTAGTAGATGTGAATACTAGGCTTAAAGTTTCCATATTATTTTAGGCCTGCACCAAAAACACTGTTGAGCAGTGAAATAGTTATTATTGCTTAAAGCCTAGTACTCAGTACGACAAAAACTGCTAGCTAACCATAGGAGTAAGCGAGAGGCAAATATGCAGCTAACGCCTTTAGCTAGGACTTTTTCCCACCGCGGTACTCAGTTGAGCTAAGGAAATAGTAAGGAAATACGAAAAAATACCAGACTTAGCAGACGAATTCCGATGAACGCCTTTAGCCGCGCCCCAAAGAATAGAAAATTTAATCTTTGGTTGTGTTTGTGCAGAAGCCGTGTGCCAATAACAAATTACACTAGTTTACAAAAAAAATCGACGCCACCCTAATTGAAGACAACCTTAATTTTCTGGTAAAGAACATCCCCCTGATTAAGAAATGGGCACTTATAATTATACCCGTTACTCGTAGAGTAAAAGGGTATATTGTATTCGTGCAAAAGTATGTAACAGCTAGGAGGAAGCGTTTCCGACCCCATAAAGTATATATATTCTTGATCAGGATCACTAGCCGAGTCGATCTAGCCATGTCTGTCTGTCCGTCTGTCCTTCCGTATGAACGCTGAGATCTCGGGAACTATAAAAGCTAGAGGATTGGTATTTGGCATGAAGATTCTTGGAGTTCCTACGCAGCGCTTAACATTTTGTAATATTTAAAATTGGCGCCACTTGATTTCTTTGTTATTTATGAGCCCAGCTGATTTACAATAAGACCATGCTACATGCAAACTCTTAGCCGAACTGAGTACTAGGCTTTAAATACGAATGTACAAACTTAAAATGGTCGGAGATGTCTTCTTCACCGCTACAAATGAATACCTTAACATTAATTATTGTAACACCTTGCGCTTTTTAGGTGAGGTCATGTGAAAGCTTACCATCTAAGTCCCTGGAATATGGATACATGGATCCCTCTGAATGTTTTAGCGACTCTTTCACAAATATATCAAAACCGTCATCGTCGCTATCCCAGTTTGAAATCGGAAGCGCTGAACTATGTTTCGAAAAGCCGTATCAAGATCAACCACTACTTATGGTGCCAATGTTTGTAAATAACTGCATCGAATATTTAGAAGAGAATGGTTTACAAAAAGTTGGGCTTTTTCGAGTAAGCACATCTAAAAAAAGAGTGAAACAAGTGAGTCGATAAGAATCATTTAAAAAATTACTGTATTTATTATTTAAACTTTAACTATTAGTTGCGCGAAGAATTCGATAAGAATAGTCATTTTAGGATTTCTGTTGATACATGTCCGCACGATGTTGCAACCCTGCTGAAAGAATTTCTACGGGACCTTCCGGAACCACTACTTTGCGACAGACTCTATTCAACTTTTTTAAAAACGCAACGTATGTATTATATTTAACATGAGATGCAATCATCTTTAAGACGACTAATTTCAGGTATACGGAATAGACGCTTGCAACTAGAGGCTATATCACACTTAATTAGATTACTTCCTATACCCCACAGAGACACGTTGTATGTCTTATTAGAATTTCTAGCAAAAGTGGCAGCACATAGCGATGATATATGCTCTTCTGACGGAAATTGTTTAATGATTGGAAATAAAATGGATAGCAATAATCTAGCGACAGTATTTGCCCCAAATATATTGCGTAGTACACATTTGACATTGCCACGGGACAAAGAGCAAGAAAGTATGAACGATGCTATTAATGTCGTAAGGTTGGTCACGTATTTATTAATTCTTTATAAGTCTCATAACATGTAGTGCTTTTTTAAAGATTTCTTAAGACTATTTTTACAACTTCGAGTATGACATTTATTTGTTCTTCTTATAATACGCTGAAACACTAAACATTTAGATTTTTGTAATCTACATGTCCAAAACAGACATGGAAACAAAAAGTGAATTAATCTGGGGTGTCACAGAAACCGGCGACGCCGGATTTGGGTACGGTTCGTTTGGAAACCAACCCATCAAAACCGTAGGTGTCACAGAATCTGTAGAGTTTTCTAGGAGTTTCGGAGTAAATTTGCTCTGATTTTCGGAACATTTGCTTCAATGCCTACTATTTGGTAGGTTTAAAACCGTGTACTTGATTTTCAAACGGTTTCTGTGACACCGAGATTTGCTATTGGGGGGAAATTTGGTTGGAAGAGATTTCTGTGACACCCCAGGAACCGCGGACTTTGGATCGAGGAGTCAATCCGTCAAGATCAGTCAAGATATCAAAGTGAACAAGTCAGTCAACCAGAACACAAGTGAAGTCGTCGGAAGCAGCGCCGTGGGAGCCTACATGGAGCAAGATCGCTACGTCGAGAAGTTCGGGATTGGATCATCAGGAATCTCCGAATTGAGACACAGGTAGCTGAGGTCCAGAGGGCATCACACGGCTAAGTCAAGACGAACTATTCCTACTCTTGTGACGACTAAACCCTCGCATTACGCCTGGCGGCTCTGTCAGAGTTGAGCAGTGAAGTCCGGCGACAAGAGATCGTGAACTCGGGGCGAGAGCCGTCTAAACCCAGGGTGCCTTGTTTCAAACACTACTTTGGCACGTCCCGGCGTCAGCGCCTCACTGATCTACTGGGCGGTCACGTTTATATAAATTTGGTGGGACGAACGCACAACTTCTCTGAGCTAGCCGCACGAATCTCGTAGCGAGCAGACATAAATAATTAGTTCGCTACACTATAAAGTATATATATTCTTGATTAGGATTACTAGCCGAGTCGATCTAGCCATGTCCGTCTGTCCGTCCGTATGAACGCTGAGATCTCGGAAACTACAAAAGCTAGAAAGTTGGGATTACCAACACATATTCTTGGGCTTCCTACGCAGCGCAAGTTTATTTCAGCCGAGCGCCACGCCCACAATCGCCCATAATCGCCCACAATCTATACTAAAATGTGTCTGGCACACACATTTTTAAAGATTTCGGAGAAGTATAAATGCAATTTTGTAGTGTTTAGTTATACCTATCGAATTTCCAAATCGGACCATTCCTTAAAAAGTTATGCCCAATCAAAGTTTTTTATCTCCATCTCCCTCGCACTCCCTTTAGCTGAGTAACGGGTATCTGATAGTCGGGGCACCCGACTCTAGTGTTCTCTCTAGTTTATCTTAAGCCTTATGGTAGTTCATTTCAACCAATCCGCCTTTTATAGCTCATATGAAAGGTAATTCATTTCTTTATGGCATTTCTTAATAAAGATAGTTCCTTATATAGTTAATAAATATATGAAGCAAACAAAAAATAAAAGCTAACCTAAATTCAGAATAAAATTCTATGTACATTTATATGTACAATGCAATTTTAGAATTATCTTGATTTCCATGCTAAATTTAAGCACATATCACAGCAGGCCTATACTTTTCACTTTCTAGAGAAAACCCAATTTCTGACTTTTATTTAACAGTAGTCTTTCAGAAACCCTTTTAGGTGACTGTTAAACTTAAAAGGGTCTCACCGAGTGGTTACCGAAAGACCGACTGATTTGTTCGGTTCAGCTGAAATATTATAGTTTCCTCAATACCTTCCGATTCAATTAAACAAATAATGGAAAGCTAGCAGTCGGTTTACTGCGTCATCTCCTTTAGCTTAGTAACGGGTAAAACGTGTCGATGTGTTCGACTATAGAGTTCTCTATTGCTTTTTATTTTTATAACCCATTTATTAATACAAATGTATGTTGTAGTGATATTAATTGTTTGGATATGTCGATCCTCTCCAACCAAAGACATTTAAAAATAGGCATTACATTTATTTCTATTTATTATATTTTTGTCAGGACCATGATCAATCATTATGAAGAAATTTTTAAGATATCAGCTGAACTGCTTAATGTTATCTATACTCAAGTGCTGGAAGCTTGTCCTGAAAAATTATACGAGATAATTTCAACGAAAATGAGTGGATCCGAATGGTAAGACCTCAATGAAAATATATTTCTTTATAGTGTTCTACAGGTAAGTATCATTATCAGCAGTGTTCATAATATTGTATTCAAGGGTGTTACAGAAATTTTTTTCAACCAAATACCCTTGTATACCCTTGCAGAAGATATAATGATTTCAGTCAGAAGTTTGCTTGATTAGCAGCGCTAGACGTGTCGATGTAGCCACGTCCGTATGCAAATGGCTTAATAACACAAAAAAAGTTAAATAAGGAAGTGCCTTAATATTAGTGGTACCGATCGACGAGGAATTCGGTAAAGAATTTTGCTGCTGCTTAAGAATTCTACATTTTATTTTTTCTACTTTCACTGTAACTTTTCCTAAACCCATCGCCTTATGAAAAGTCTTATTACCAAAATTTGAAGGGAATAACAGTACTTTCCGATCGGCGTATCACTTGTTGTGATTGAAGAGTTAATAATAAGTTTAGCGAAGCATCATTACAGCGTTTAGTAAAATTCTATCTAAATAAATAAATTAAAATTAAATTAAAGGGTTTACACTTTAAAAGTCGTTTTAATCTTACTTAAATGTCAAGTACACCTAAATTTGTGATGCCTAAAATCGCTGTCGTAATTTTATGCGGAGGGGGTTTTCCTTCCATTTATAATTTGTTATTGGCACACAGCTTCTGCACAAACACAGCCGAAGATCAAATTTCCTATTTTTTGGGCCGCGACTAAAGCCTAGCAGCGACTTTTTCCCACCGTCGTACTCAGTTGAGCTAAGGAAATTAAAAAAGATTATTTTTTAGTTTTCCCTAAGAAAAAAATATTTTCTTTCGTTTAATTTGAAGCTAAAAGAATAACCTTTCGAATGGTAGCTAATTCGTTAAGTTTCATAAGCGAATTTCGAAATGCTAGATGAAAAACAAAAGATGTACCCACCTACAGACCTCTCCCCTACACTTTTGGCGCGCAAATACATTTTTTTTCTGACAATAATTACATTTGTGAACCATCTTCATTAAATTCTCTCTGCTCCAATGACTATAATCATTTAATTATTTTAACATCATTTCGACTTGTTATAAACAATTTTTAACCTATTTTTTGTTTTAATAAGGAACCTACAACAATTAGAGGAACAACCTAACAGTTTGTCTGATGGCGCACACTGGGGCGCCTAGAACAAAAAGCCTGCCAAAATGGTTTTTTTTTTTTAAAGATTTTCCAAAATGTTGCAATGCAACTTAAAAAACAATTGAATTCTCTATACAAATCAAAAAGAATGAGTGATCTGTGATGAATGGTTCTCATACTACAGATTTTTAAAGTTGATGTTTCGAAATATAATTTTAGCCAATAAGAAAAAAAAGTATTTTTACACATCTTTGAAATTTTTCTGAAATCGGCCAAGGGCCTAAGTTGTATATGTAACGATTGAAATTTTAAGAGCAACCAATTCTTAAACTATTAAAAAAAAAATAAAAAATTTAGATACATAATTACTATTTTTTTTAATTTTTTAAAAGTGGTCCAAAAAAATTGGGTTTTTTTGGATATTCTTGGACGTAAAGTAGTGTTACACCCTAGATCCCCCTTTAATTCTTTTTTTAAAAAAAAGTTTAGATATTTAACTACAAATTCTGAAAAAATTAGCCTGCCCTTTTGTGCCTCTTCTGAGAAAACCGCGGTTAAAGTTAGCAAGAAATGTTCGTAATTTGAATTGTCGCCAGCCCTGGTTTCTCCGCGCGCACTTAGAGCATGAATATTCGACTATTTTTGACTGTTCTGACAGTAGCGATGAAGATGAAAATGAATAAAAAATTGAAATTATAATTTAAATTTGTTTTATTTTGTTGAAAATATAAATATAATCGGAATATGTTATCGAGATATAATCAAAAACGTGATGCATACCCATTTTTTTTAAATTATGCAATATTTTCTTGACAGAAATTACAAGAATAAGAATTAGAAATTACAAACCAATTTTTAAAAAAATCTAAACATTGACGTAAATTGATAAATAATGGCTTAATCCAAATTTACATACAAAATATGAAATAGAACCGATATATTCCCTTTTGTACTAAGCGTTTATATGGAAGCTATAAGATGTAGTTGACCGATTTGAGTAATTTTTTTTTTAAAAATCAAGTTAAATTAAAAAAAAATATTGGGAAACTTAGAACTCTATAAGTAATTTATTTATATTTTTCTTCTTAAAAAAACAATTTTTTTTTTCTTAAAAATTTTCTACAACAAAAAATTTGCACTAAAAAAATTCACCTTTTGATGTTTTTTTACATATTCAATTGCCTTTAACAATACCCCATCAAAAGATATTCGCTATAGGGCTCCGCTGATTTAAGGCAGACTTTTGGCTTTTTCGCCCCACTGTGTGGCGTCTTCGAGTCTCCGATCCAAGAAAAACGGTTTGTACATTTTAATTATTATACCCGATACTCATGAGTAAAAGGGTATATTATATCCGTTCAAAAGTATGTAACAGGTAGAAGAAAGCGTTTTCGACCCTATAAAGTATATATATTCTTGATCACAAGCCGAGTCGATCTAGCCGTGTCCGTCTGTGTGTCTGTCCGTCCGTATGAGCGCGGAAACTATAAAAGCTAGAAGATTTGCATTTTGCATAAAGATTCTAGGAGTTCCTACGCAGCGCAAGTTTGTTTTAAAAAGGTGCCACAAGCTGTGGCGCCCACAGTTTTGATGCTATTATGAAAATTGTAACTGTAATACCTATCGATTGGCCTAATAAAAGTTTGCCACCCCCACTCTAACGCCCACAAACTCATTAAACCTGGCTAGCGCCTACATTTCCGCCTTTCATGGCCAGTAATACCAATATCTCGCAGTAGATGTCCTTTTAGACACCCTCTGGTCACTCTAATTCCCAAGACGTTAATTCAAAATCTAAATTATATAAATCTAAATAATATAATTAATAGTCAAGGCACTCGACTATAGCATTCTCTCTTGTTTTTATGATAATAACATTAACTATTAACACGATTTAATTTTAGGCATGACCTCATTAATCAATTTAATGGCAGTGACTTAGAAAAACAACAAAATAAAACCAAGGACTTGAAAGCAACGTCCCAAAGCAACTCATATGACACCAAGAGATGTCAAGAAGAAAGCTCCGAAATTTTCACCGCTAGTCTGAAAATATCTGTCCCGGAAAAAGGTCATATAAACCAAAAAGAATATATAGAAAACAAAGGTTAATACATCTTTCAATTTATAAATACCTCTTTATTTACTGTTTACTTATTTTATAAACCTAGAAAATAAAACATCATGCCGAAAAATGTCTGCGCCCAGATTACCAACCAATACTTCAGACGTTACACCGTTAAGTGCAAATGTTGTTGAAATGAAAAACACAAAGAAAGCAGATACTTCAAATAATTTCGTTGACATTCATCAAGCAGGAATACGGAGGAAAGCAACTTACAAGCGGGAGCACTTAATATCTAGCTCAAGACGAGTAAACCAAGGACCTTAAATAATAGTTATTACATATTATCGCCTAATAAATATATAATTATACAAATGATATTTCGTTGTTGTTGAAGAATCTATTAGAGCCCTGCATAAGTGGAATCATAGGACCTTATGACTCACATTTAAGTTTTTATTATTAACTAGCAAGGTGGGCCGCAGCTTCGCCCGCGGAAATTAAGATTGAAAATATGTATGTATGTATGTAGAATAGCTACATAAATTGACATACCTTTACCTTTAATTTAAAAAATTCCCAAGATTGTTTCTTAGTTTCCACAAAAACAACAGTATTATGTCCTACACTCAAAAAAAAATTGGTAAAATTAAACAATATAATTGTTAAACCGTTCTCAACCACAAAAATGTTCTATTCTACCAATTAAATAATTTCTTTCACGACAACAAATACACACAATTCGCATATACACACACCCAAAGCAAAAACAAAAAAACGTAAATCATTTTTTATTGTTACGTAACTATCCGTATACGTCAATTTTACCAATCAAATTTTTTTGTGTGTATGCAAACTATTTAAAAAAAAAAACAAAAACTTGCAAAAACAACCATTGTCCTTCCTTCCAATCCATTCCATCCCATTCCTTTGGATTGTTTGCATAAGTTAAGTTTAAAAGTTAAGTTTTAAAATTGTTATTTTGTTTTCAGTATTTTAGTTTTCATTAATTTTTCACCTCGATTAGAATTATATTATTAATAGCAGGAAGACAGGTGGAGGGGGACGCCGTGAATCAAATTGTTTAAACAATATGAGGCACGTGAAATAAAGAGCAAGATAATCAATTGGTTTGAATATTTAATGTTCTTTTAATATTATCAATGCAATTTGAATTTTAAATCACAAAAATCGGTTGCAAAATGTCTTAAATCTGTTGTGGAAATGTAAATGAAATATTCTCTTAGCAAAAGGATATCACACAGAGAAAAAAACGGAACAATACCCGATAGATATTGTCTCCTCAATTTGTACACATAAATTTTCCCATATTAAAATAATACGAATTCATACCAATACGATACGAAATCATAACAATTACAAATGTTGATATGAAAACTTGAAAGATTGATATGTTTTTCATTTCAAATGGGTCACCGAAAAGTCTTCGAAAAAATAGTATGGCTGTGAATTCTGAATTTGTGAGTATTTGTGGTATTTCTTAAGGTATTAAATTCATTTCTGATCTGATTCGCCGCGGTAACACTGGCATTCTACGAAAAACGTGAAACTACAAAGTGAAACATTTTGTGCTGTTTATTTTAATTTGCATATGGTTAGTATATATATTTCAATTCAATTTACTTGATGTTTCTTTACCTGGCATTTGTTTACTTTTTAGAAACTGAAATGCGATATTCGGGGGTCTGAAAAGACGCCATTGACCGACCCGGGACCTCCTGTGAAATGGCTGGCCAGAATGCCAAACTGGGCTAGATGTACGGCCCCCGATTAGCTGGGAATCATCTAATGAAGAAGGACTCTCTGGCGCTAAGCAAAATGAGATACTTGTGGAGCCCAGATTCATCAAATCCATCAAATATGAAAGAAACTCAGTTTGATATGAAAAATACCATTCTAGTACTAAGTTTCCCATAATTTTGTAGCAACATTTGATATGTGCGCATAACAATCTTGTATGAAAAATAGCATATTAACATGTTCGAAAATACCAATTTGGTATGTTCGAAAATATAATTTTGATATGGCCACATATGGGATTGATTGATATGAAAAAATACCCGATTTATGACCAATTTTGGTAATTTTTTTCTCTGTGCAGTATTATCTTGAATTGAGCGAACCTTTATTCCTTAGTCAGCTGCAATGCACACACACAAACGTACACACGCATATATGTATCCGTAATAGTGTCTACCCTGTTTCCCGCCCAGCCTCCACTCGTACCACCCAACACGTACACAGGAGGAACGGTGCTAACTACTGAAGCGGAAGTCCTGGGCGCCCTGGCCACCATGAAAAAAACCAAAGCCCCTGGTCCAGATGGAATCCCCAACGCCGCGCTGCATGCCATACGCCATACACGAACCTCTTCGTACAGATGTACAATAAGTGCCTCTGCGAACGCGTTTTCCCCACGAGCTGGAAGCGGCAAAGACTCGTGCTTATTCCGAAACCAGGGAAACAGAACGATGACCCATCTTCATACAGACCTCTATGTATGCTTAACACAATAGGCAAAATCTTCGAACGCATCATCTGCACCAACCTGGAGAATGAGCTCGAAGAACGCAACGCTCTGTCCGACCACCAGCACGGCTTCCGGAAGAAGCGTAGCACTGTCGACGCCATCCGAGAGGTGACACAACTGGCTGCGAACGCCATTGAAGGAGAAAGGTGGCGGGGTGGCGCAAAAAAGTACGACGATGTACGACGGGATCCTTAGGCTGACGTTACCTGCTGGCTGCACGGTAGTGGGATTTGCTGACGACATAGCGTTGGTCACGGTGGCCAAAAAGCTAGACGACCTAGCGGACGTTTGCAGCCGGTCAATCGACATGCTGATGAGCTGGCTAGCTGGCAACGGGCTTACACTAGCGGAGCATAAAACCGAGGCGGTGCTCATAAGCAGCAGAAAAGTCGTCGAGAAGGTACGGTTCCGAGCCGGCGCAGCAACAATCGAGTCCATCCCAGCGATCAAGTACCTCGGGGTTCTGATCGACCACAGGCTGACATACAAGCATCACTTGGAATATGTAGCAGCCAAAGCGTCCAAGGCGACAGCTGCCATCTCAAGGATGATGGCCAACAAGAGAGGACCAAAGTAGCACAGCCGTCGCCTCATTGCCACCGTGGTAACCTCGACGATATTTTACGCCGCGCCTATCTGGGCCGATGCAGCGAAGTGCCAAACATACATCAGGCAATGCAAGGCAGTCTATCGACGATGCGCACTGCGGATCTCATGCTGCTTCTGCGCAGTGTCCGAGGAAGCCGCTCTAGTGGTAGCGGGAACAATTCCGATAGACCTCCTAGCGGCAGAGCGTAGGACTGGAGTCTCGGGTGACAGGATTCAGCGAGCCAGGACTGTCGAACTTTGGCAGGAGAGATGGGACACCGCGAGAACCGGAAGATGGACGCACAAGCTCATCCCTAATATAGCTCCCTGGCTAAACAGGAGGCATGGGCAGGTTGATTTCTATACGGCGCAGATGATAACGGGGCACGGTTGCTTTAAGGAATACCTGTGGCGGTTTAAGCACGAACGTGACCCCTATTGCGACGTTTGCGGCAACACCACCAGCGAGGACGCGGAGCATGCTCTCTTTGTATGCCCCCTCTATGGTAGAGATCGAGCAGTTGCGGAAGCGGTGACGAATTGTCCGATAACGGCGGACAATGCTATCGAGTGCATGCTGGACAGCGCAACCAAATGGGACGCTGTTGCCCATATGGCAGCAGTCATCATTAGGGACCTGAGGCGTCGAGAACAACGACGCTCCGGATCCAGATGAGGAGCGGCACCCTGACCGCCTTCCGCCCCGCGAAGTAAAGCTTTGCGGCAGTTCCGCGGGAGCGGCACCTTCTTTTCCTTACCTTCCCTTTCCTTTATATTTATATATGTATATATCTAAATTTCTTTCAAATAATAAAAAAAAAAAATATATATATATGTATCTAATGTATATTTCATGCGTGTGTGTACATTGAAAAATTGTTTATTTTTGTTTTTTACAAATCCAAAGTTTGTCAATAACTCAACATTTGAAAACAAAAGAAAAGATTTGCGATATAATCGATTTTTTAATCGAACATTTTAAATTTTTTGTGACTGTGGTATTTTAATTTTTCCTCTGCACGGTCACACTTAAAATGCTACATACACACATTTACGACTTAATGCAAAGTGCGCCAGCAGAACATACATGCATACATATGTGGAGGCCGTGACGTCACACACAACAAAATTGGAAAATATTGGGGACTTGGTTAAGGAGGCTGAATTTCCAAAAAATTTAAATGCAGTTAGTTGCGGCTAAGCCATAAGATTATGATCATAATTTTTTTAAACCATTTTAACAACATTTATAACAGAAAAAATGGCAAAAGAAAGAATTTAAAAAAACACGAATCGAATTTTGGGGCACTTTGGGGTCGTTTATTGTTATAATTTGTACCTCACACACGTCTCCTAATTATTTCAGAATTATGTTGATTTTTCTAGATTTTTATGTCAATCCGCTCTGGTAGGAATTTGCTACTGACCACTTTTTTATTGGAAGAATTATATTACTTTAGATAACACTACATTACATCTAAAATTTACCTCGATGGGTGCAATAAATTTAAATTCGTTACGAATTCCTTAATTAAACTGCGTTCTCCAAAAAGTTCCCCGACGCAAGGATTCTGAGAAACAGGACCTCAAAGTTTGAAAAAGGCTATAAATCGCAAACTTTCCGGGGTATTAGGGGAGAAGGGGGCACTAATAGGATGAAAAGTTTGGTTAGACTTTGCAGCTATAAATAAAAACTCATTGAAATGAGACTGGTATCATCGAAAAGGCTGTTCTTTTTGCTAACTTTTCCCTCATCATTTTGAAGTCAATTGCAAAGCCTTCGAGGTACGTTGCAAAATGTCAACAACTTTTTAAACTAGTATAGCCCCAGTACTAGGGTAATGACAGTACGAAACTTACTTTCGCTGTTAACGGTATAGGGTAAAAGAGATAATTTTTATAACATTTATTTGGACTCTTTGGCCACCAATCTTTTGATCTAAAATGGAATAGAATTTTGAACCGCGGTTTTTTGGCGTGTATTTTTAACGAAGCCATTTATACCAGCATTTTTGCATTTTTTCTACCTTTTTCAACTTTGACAAAGTGTAGCTTCTAAACTAATGAATGGAACTCAATGTTGTGTATGAAAAAGTTAGAGGGTATTCTACCTGTAAAATGAGGGTTTGATAGCCGCAATCGGTTAATCACAGGTCAAGTTAGAAATTAAAAAAGCGTCAAAAACGTTTTTTACACTTAAAAAAAAAATTGGTACCATACAAAAAATTGTAAGTTCCCTTTTCTTAATCAGAAAGATGTACCTTACCGGAAAATAAAGGTTTCATGAAGTGCGTATTTCATCAATTTGACTAATGACTGAAACTCAATGATTTGTATAAGAAAGTTAAAGGGCATTCTATTACCTGTAAAATGAATCCACGATGACCGAATCAAAACTCAAGATAGAAAATAAAATAGTGTCAAAAAGTTTTTTACACTTAAAAAAAATTGGTACCATACAACAAAAAGCAATGTCAGCTTAAGTACTTATTTTATAGATTTTGTTTATAAACTGGTGTAATCAGTCTGGCTTCCGGAAAAAAAGAAGTTGCACCACTGCCATTATTAAAATAGTTGATGATATTCGCCGTGAAATGGATAATAGTAGGGTAACTATGTTGACCCTCCTAGACTTTAGTAATGCATTTGATACCGTAAATAACTAAAATAATAAAACTGCGTAAAATGTATAATTTTTCTAATACTGCAATAAAGCTTATGGGAGATTACATTAGTCTACAAAATAATATTAATGATTATATTTATGACCCTTGAATCACGAAAAAAGCACGTTTTTTCGATGACACAGTTTTTTTTTCCAACGGACCCGAAATTGTATATCACGTAACCCATTAATAAAAAAATAACTGTTAAAATTGTTTTTAATGCTAATTATTTTTGTCTGCTTTAATAAAATATTCTCTTAAATTATTACCAAGTCTCCTTTTGTTTACAGTCTATTTTAGTTGTAGGTATATATTAATATTGTAATACAATATAGTAATTATTTATAATGAGCACTTTCATTTTGACCTAAATAACAAACAGCGCTAGCGTAAGATAATATTCACAGCCAGATCTTAAAATTATTTTAAATATTGTTATGTTTTTGCACATGCCCTTTTCCATTCACTTATGATTATTATTGTAACATTTTAAAAAATTCTTTCGTGTAATTTGCACTTAATTATATAATTATAAGTATAATCTATAAATTTATAATTATAATATATTAGTATTTTATTTGTAATGCACTGCGATCTCAGAACACATTTGTGAACTTGGAAACGGCAGAATTAAAACATATTATAGAGTAAGATCTCATATTAATTTATTCAAGAGATATCTTTAAGATTAAAAATAATCTTTATAATGTTCAAAAGCCATTTGAAAAAAACAGTTTAGAACTGTAAAATAACGTTTAATTTGAAGGTTATATTTTCGCAGAAATAGAACCCCACTCAATGTGACCAAATTGAGTGAAATCCTATATGGCTTATATGCGAGCGTTAACTATATTTGAGTATTCTAAAATTATAATCAAAAAACGGTTCACCTATCTATTGGGACTGTTGCAGTTTTCACTTTCGAATGGTTACTTTTTTTGAAGAAAAGTATACAACAGATTCCAACAATATTTCCATGTTAGTAATTTAAATTGAGTTCCAACAAGAAAGGAGGTTAGCTTCGGCCAGCATACCCTTGCAGGTATGCCTATTTAATATGATGTTTTTGAATTTAAAAAATTAAAACACCTATTTCTCACAAAGTTGCTGATCAAGAATATATATACTTTGTGTGGTCGGAAACGTCTCCTTCACTGCGTTGCAAACATTTGACTGAAATTATAATACCCCTGCAAGGGTATAAAAATGTTTCGAAAGTGAGAACCAGAACAGGCCAATATTCGTTTCGATTATAATTCGATCTATAAAAAATAAACTGAGAAACTGTTTCACTCTTTTTAAAAATATTCTCAGGCACTTATTAAAACTATTTTCTTACATTGCATTTTTTCTATTTAATTAACTTTTTTATTTTATATGTTATGTTTTGAAATATTGGATATATTTATAGTGCATACAAGCCAACATATTTTGTTAACTCAAGCTATATTTATAATTATTGTATTGTTTAGCATTTCCCGACTCTCATTCATATGTAAATATTAAATCTGGAGCAGCTTTAATTAGTGCTACTATTGTCATTACATCGGCTTTTTGTATTCCCTAAATTTTCAATATTGATTCTAACCAGCATCAAATCCAAAAGTTTAAAATTGTTTTCGTATGATAACTTTTATCTGTATCCTGAAGTAACTTAAAGATTAAATATTTATTTACATTTCTTTTTTAAAATTCCACAGTTTTATAATATATAGATATCCCCAAAAACCAACAAGCGAATAAAATTCAAACTATTAATAAAAAAATTCAATATTTTCGCACTATTGAATGTCAATAATAATGAATTATCCACCAGTTTTAAAATTTTGAAATTAGTAGTTTAAAAAGAATTTGCGTAAAAAAATTCAAAAAACATTTACTCAATAAGTAACTCTGAATTTTTTTAATAATTGTGAGAGGACAACCCGCACCCTGCATTGCATACATTTGTTAATATTTACAAATTATGTGTATACCCTTGCAGACGGTATAATAATTTCAGTCCAAATTTTGCTACGATGTAAAGGAACATTTCCAAATTACCAGATCCGTCCGTTTCGAAAGGGGGTAGGGGGGTTTTAAACCAACTTAACCCCCGCACTCCACTTTCTACGCCCTGATTTGACCAATTAATTGTTACTCTCATAACAACAAAATTCACAAAGTAACTATTTTACAGAATTTGTACTATTAAATAGTAACCAAAACAATAACAAAATACAAGTAACTATTTTCCACAGTAGAAAACCATTTTTTATGGTGACGAAACTATCCGAAAGAGTCAATTTTACCGATTCGTGCAAAAGTATGTAACAGGGAGAAGGAAGCGCTTCCGACCCTATAAAGTATATATATTCTTGATCAGGATCCCTAGCCGAGTCGATCTGGCCATGACCGTCTGTCTGTCTGTATGTACGTATGAACTCCGAGATCTCAGAAACTACAAAAGCTAGAAGATTACTCGGCGCAAGTTTGTTTCAGCCGAGGGCCATGCCACCTTTAAAAATTTCGAAATGTAGAAGAAATTTTTTAAATCGGACCATTAGTTAAAAAGTTATGCGCGATCAAAGTTTTATATCTCCATCTCCCTCGCTCTGCCTTTAGCTGAGTAACGGGAATCTAAACGTCGGGGCACCCGACTATAGCGTTCTCTTTTATTTGTAAGTTAAAAACGTACATATAGAATCCAACATTAAATAAAAACGATAACGGCAACTAGCATAGGTAGGGATAATTTTTAAAACCTTTAAAGATTTCACGAACTAACATGTGACTAGAATAGTTCAAATTTAAAAATTATAAAATAATAACAAACACCGAAATATAGACAACTATCATGAAAAAATAATATGTTATAATTTTTTACCCCATCAGAGTATGTATAAAAAACAAGAAAGGAAGTTAGCTTCGGCCAGCCGAAGCTTATATACCCTTGCAGATAATTCCTATTAATTACTAATTTTCCGACCGTTTCTATGTCAGCTATATGATATAGTAGTTCCATATTGATAAAATTAAAATCGAAATTCGAAAACATTTAAAAAGAGTCATATCCCAGAGTAGAAGAGAATACAATAAAAACCAACGAAGCAATAATTTATTTCCTTTTATATTTCCATTAATTTTCCGATCGTTCCTATGCAGCTATTGCGTAGAAACGGACAGACAGACGGACGTACCGACGGACAGACGGACATGGCTCGACCGCCTAGTGATGCTGATCACGAATATATATACTTTATGGGGTCGGAAACGTCTCCTTCACTGCGTTGCAAACTTCTGACTGAAATCATAATACCCTCTGCAAGGGTATAACAAGAGAGAACGCTATAGTCGGGTGCCCCGACCCATGCCAACAACAAATTTAAAGCTTGCGACCCATGTCGGCTCAACATTTTGTAATAATGTTTGTCAACAAACCCAGATGATTGAGAGTTAGATCATGCTACATTGCATTGCGGATAAACTCCAAAAACTTCGGCCACACTAAAAGATAAATATTTTTCGACTAGTGAAACGAAAACGATATTAAATCAGACGAACATGGCTATATCGACTCGGCTAGTGATCCTGAAAACGAATGTATATACGTAAAAGGGCGGGAAACGTCTCCTTCACTGATGTTGAATTTTATTGTGCAAGAATTTTTGGTTTTGTGTGTCCCGCAGACTAGTATTAAATATTTACGTTAACTTTGAAGACAAAGAATGAGTAAGACACAAAAGGGTCGATCAAATTTTAAGTCAGTCGGATCCTACGATTCTGGACGATATCTTTAAATCAGCGGTCGGCACATTCATACGATGACATTTTGTTTTATATTTGTGTGAGTAATTTGCACTGGGCAGCTCATCGATGTGTGTGTGCAGACCGCTGTTCTACAGTGTGCGTGAGAGGAAGCGGATGGGACGCTGCCGACCGCTGCTTTAAATGAAGAAGAGTAGCAACGAGTATCAAAAATCACTTCTTCGTTAATTTTTTAAGGGGAGGGGAACACATCTTGTGTTATCGTGCACTTAAATACAAATGTTTTACAATTTTATTTAATATAATATTTTGCAATTGTTTTAAAATAAGAAAACGAACTGAGATCCTGTTAATTTACTTAACTCTTTGAAACGAATACACTGGCTCGAGCTATTTATGCAGATATTTCTTGTTTACTTTTCTCTCTTTGCTAAGGGTATAAATATATTCGGTTATACCAGTCTCATTATATAGTCGTTTCATTTGCAGTATTTCCAGTAAATACAAAGCATTTACACAAACTTAAAAATGTTTGTATACCTACTGTTATATAATGTTACTGTTTAAGGTACTCCTAATTAATTATTGGTTCTCCTATTAATATTTTGGCATGCCCAAGCCGAAGAGTTTAATCACTTTTATTTCATTGAGCTTAGATCATGACACATAGTCACGATTTGAATATTCATCTATATAACGTCCAGACGCTGAAATGAGTTCTAAATTCAATTAAACATTAGCCACGCCAAACGTAATTGAGAACTTACAATCTTCCATTAATATAACCTGGGTATTTTCTATATTTGTACTAGATGCAGAATGTGGAATTACATTGTGCTCCTCTTCGTTCCATCTTGTCCTGGTACTTGATCTTGTTACAGCCATTGGAGCTGAGTAAAGACTTAAATCTGTCGGACTAATAACACCAGACATTGTGGAAATGGAGCCGGCATATCCCAAAAGCTTAAATTAAAAAATTATAATACATTAATTTAAATAAACTGAACTAGGTTTATCTACACACCAAAATAAACTGGTAAAATTAACCAAGTTAATGTTCAAACAGTCTTCAACCACAAAATTTGTCGATTCTACCAATCAAATAGTTACTTTTGCAACAACAAATACACACAATTAGCAGAGACACACACCTATTTAATTGGTAGAATTGGCAATTTCTGTGGTCGGGGACTGTTTGACAATTAACTTGGTTAATTCTACCAAGTTTTTTTTTGTGTGTACAAATAACAAACAGTAGAAGGCAACAACAATTTTGATTTTCTTATAGCCACAAACAAATTAATACATAATTAGACGTTAGATAGTAGGTTAAATAAATAATTAGCCTTATGATAATATCAACCCTGCTTAGTAGGGTTGTTAAAACATCGATGGTGGGCACTATCGATGTTTTTGGCTATCGATGGTGGTCACTATCGATACTATCGATAGTATCAGAAATTAAAGAAAATAAAAAACAAATTACAAAAATGAAGGAAAATAATGAAAAAACAAGAAAGGAAGCTAGCTTCGGCAAGCCGAAGCTTATATACCCTTGCAGATAATTCCTATTAATCACTAATTTTCCGATCGTTCCTATGGCAGCTATATGATATAGTAGTTCGATATTGATCAAATTAAAATCGAAATTCGAAAACATTTAAAAAGAGTTATATCCCAGAGTAGAAGAGAATACAATACAGACGGACAGACGGACATGGCTAGATCGACTCGTCTAGTGATGCTGATCAAGAATATATATACTTTATGGGGTCGGAAACGTCTCCTTCACTGCGTTGCAAACTTCTGACTGAAATCATAATACCCTCTGCAAGGGTATACAAATATTTGAAAATGTATCCTTGTATCATAAAACTTATGAGAAAAACTACGATCTTAATTTTACTGCGAAGAAAATGAAACAAAATTCAATGTTGAGCCCTAACAATGAAAATACCGTCTTGTCGTAAAAAATATACCTTAAAATATTTTTTTTTCTTAAAATATTCCAAAAATTACATGTAAAATGGAACTATTTTTCTGAGCGATAGTATCTATTGTGGGCCCAAACCATCGATGTTTCCTAAATTTATAAACCATCGATAGTATCGATAGTGCTATCGATTTTTTCCCCAACCCTACTGCTTACTTACCGATGAAGGTTGCGAATGAAAGTGATTAAAATATTCTCTGTTATTTGATGGGGGATACATTTGCGTTGTAATTCTGCTTATGTTGGAGCCTGATAAAAGTTTACATCGACCTGGATCAAGGTAAGAATGGGGGCTTGTTGAGGCCGGCGTGTTGAGCGGCGGTTGAGGAGATGCGGTTCCTCCTATTTCGTGATGCGCCACAACATCTGTGCTATTGGGACTATTGCTGTTGTCCAGAGTATTTGCAAGTCTTATATTATCCGATTCCAAGCTATTTTTCGCTATGCAGTTGTTGTTGCTCAAGTTTGGAGATTGGATTGTCAGCGGCAACGAAGGAGGTGGTGATTGGACTAGTGTTAGATCACTGCTGCTGCGAATTATAGCTACAGGTCGAGCCATCGGAGGTAGCATCGGCGGAAGCATTGTACTGTGATAGTGAGTTGACGGCGAGCTCGCCAATTTTGCAGTTCGCAGCTGCTGATGGATTTGAAAATGTGGAGAATGACCTTGTGATACGTGTGAATGTGGGAGTGTATGAGAGTGCTGAAACTGATGGTTTTCAACAGATCCTGTTATTGTTGTCGTGTGACTAGAGTCTTGACAAACATATGTGACAAAGTCTGAAATATCTTGAGGCTCCGTTGAATATTTATCGGAGCCAATACGATTTTGTTCCTCATCGGAAGTACTTTGAGATGATCGCGGATTATTATGCTGAGGGTAATATAAAGAACTAATCGGACTGGTGGAAGTCGTATTTAACGATGAGCAGTTATGTTGTGGTAAAGCTGTAATTAAATTGGTTCAAGATCTTATTTAATTATCTGAAATGTATATACTATACCTTGGGGAAGTGTCCTACTGTTAAGAGACGTATAGCGGTGCAGCGAAATGGTTGGATCTGCCGATGTTTTTGGATCGCTGTTAGAGCTATCATTAGCTCTTACGATTAGTGAAAAACTACTATTCCCATTGTCTGATGGAGTACTCGTGATGGGCGGTGAGTTGCTTTGATCGATTTTGTTAGCAGCATGCGCATCGCCGTTTGTGCTTTCTGTACGTAACAACGGACTTTGTGATAAATGCATACTCCTCTGATCTATAAAGTCAACTGAACGAAGAATTCGTAAGCAACTTAAAAACAAGAGAAAACGCTATAGTCGGGTGCACCGACTACCAGGTACCCGTTACTCAGCTAAAGGGAGTGTGAGGGAGATGGAGATACAAAACTTTGATCGCGCATAACTTTCTAACAAATGGTACGATTTAAACAATTTCTTCTACATTTCGATAGGTATTTATAAACACAATAAAACTGCATTTTTACTTTTCCGAAATCTTTAAATATGTGGGCGCCAGACACCTTTCAAAAAATGGCTTAAGGCGATTGTAAAATGAGGCGTGGCACTTTCTTGAAACAAACTTGCGCAGCGTAGGAACTCCTAGAATCTGCATGCAAAATGTCAATCCTCTAGCTTTTATAGTTTCCGAGATCTCAGCGTTCATCCAGACAGACAGACGGACATGGCTAGTTCGACTCGGCTAGTGATCCTGATCAAGAATATACATACTTTATAGGGTGAGAAAGGCTTCCTTCTAGCTGTTACATACTTTTGCACGAATACAATATACCCTTTTACTCTACGAGTAACGGGTATAATAATCTGATAAGTATACGTACTACTATAACCAAGTGGAATCGGATTGGCCACAATTGCTCCAGACTGAACCAGACTCTGGGCGGCAGAAACTGAAGATTCTGTGTTAATTTGATATGTATTGCACTCATAGGCAGCTGCGACATTCTCCCTTTTAATAAGATTAGAGTTCAGGCTACTATCGGTTGCTTCATCTAAAATTAAATCTAATAAAATTGGTCTTAAAATTATTTCAACCTTACATTTTTTGTACAGACTTTGTAAAATTAGCATACTAAATTTTGTAAAGTAAATTTTCAAGCAAATTAATTTTTTGTTTTAACAAATATAAAAAAATCAGATTAATTTGACAGTCAGGAAAAAAGTTATTGATTTTTCAGAAACTACAATTTTGTGTAAGTTGGAATACTTTGAGCGTGTAAGTTGGGACACCCGTTTTGCATACAGCCCGACAGAGGTCGCTTTCTGCCCAGTGCATTTCTTGGAAATACGGGGAAATGTGACCGTTCAAAGAGCCTTTTGGTTTTTATTATTATTTTGTCTAAGTTCTTAAAAAATGGACGGAAAATAAGTTAAAACGAACTAAAATAGATAAAATTAACATAAATAAATAGTTTCTTTGGGTTACTTTAATGCTAAAACACTAAGCTTTCCATCGGTACCTAACACGTGAAGTTTCATAAGCTTATGACCAAATGGCAGATCAAAAACAAAAGGTGTACCAACCTACAGACCTCTCCCCTATTATTTAGCGTTTGGCGACTGAGCAACATTTTTTTCAAGATCTAAATAACTAACTTATAAACTAAAATTATATGATTATTTACAAAGTCTGTTTAAATAATAAATTAGAAAGCTACTAGTACCTTTGGATAAAGTCCACAGTTCTTGGGATGAAAACACTCCGGTCGCTAAAATAATATCATTACAAACTACTCCATTATATGGATTTTGTCTAACGTTCTCATTTTTCATATCAATGACCTCTTCTTTTCTATCTGACAGATCATTATTTCGGTTATATATACCCAAGTGTGGTGATCTTACGCCTGGAGTAGTTGAAAAACTTGAATTAATATTAGAAACTGAATTATGAGTGTTTATAAAGTTTGCCAAGTACAAGTCCAATTCTCGAACGGAAACATTTATGTGGTATGGATTTACACATAATCCTGGATGTAAGCATTCTGGGTTTTTTTCTAACCGCTCGCCATCTGTGCTTTCTAGGGGAATCGCTTTGAAGAGTATAACCATAACTAAGTCAAGTCGCCATACTTTGTCAGCCTGCCGTAAGCAGTCAATGCGTCTCATTTTTCCCTTTTGATCTGGGTTAGAAAGAACACATATTGATTTCCGTTTTCCGATTATTGATTGCACAAAATCCTCTCGACTTTCTTGTGTAATATCTTTTCTGAGTTTTCCAAGAAGACGGGAAGCCCACTTTTGCTTCACCTCAGTTTTTTCATTCTGTAAAAAAAACGTTATAATTTTCTAATTTCATAATATTGTTTCCTATTATTACCTGCAGTTCATCCTTACAGTGCCTTTCCTCTTCCAATGACATACGTTTTTCGTGTTTCTTATAATACTTTCGCTTAGCGGCTTGCAAATTAAACCAAGAGTAGGAAAATGATTTGACGTACGGTAAGAGTGCCTCAATAAAAGGGTGAAATTCATCCTATATGTAAAAAAGACATTCAATTAGTCACTGTTTCTTATGATTGTAAGGTCTTCAGGTGCATAACACTAAAATAAAATTGTGCTTAAAATAAAATCTAAATCAGGCGTTAACAAACATACTCATAAAGACATAAAATCCGGTATGTCCGAGATTTATTTATTATACTTATTATTGCCTTATGTTTTTTATTAATTTGTTTCTATAAAGTATGGTAAAGATGGAGTATAAACTTCAGAAAATTTCTATTTTAATAAAAAATGAATTAACTTAGAAAAAAACATCGTGTAGCGTAAAATGTGTAAAATAATTAAAAACAGATTGTCAAACATTTGTATGTACAGATTGTCAAACAATGATACATTGAAGTGTATCATTCCGTTAATATATTCTTTGATAAAACAAAGAAAAAGTCCTTTTAAAAACAAAGACACATTACAAAATATTATTAAAAAGTGTTTGATTTCCGTCCAAAATCCTTTTGTAAATTAACAAAAGCGAAAGCGATTCCTGTAATCGAAAGGTATCGCAAAAACTAAATAGATTGCATACCAAGACTTTAAAAATTGCAATTGGTTTGGAAGAAAAAGAGGTGAAAGAGTAAAAGTAACAAGATAGAACGCTATTGTTGGGGGCCCCTACTATCAGATACCCGTTACTCAGCTAAAGGGAGTGCGAGGGAGACGGATATATAAAACTTTGATCCCGCATAACATTTTAAGGAATGGTCCGATTTTAAAAATTTCCTCCACATTTCGATAGGTATTGATAAACACAATAAAAGTGGTGTGGGCGCCAGACACCTTTCAAAAAATGGCTTAAGGCGATGTGGACGTTAGAGGGGCGTGGCACCTCTTTGAAACAAACTTGCGCTGCGTAGGAACTCATAGAATCTGCATGCAAAATGCCAACCTTCTAGCTTTAATAGTTTTCGAGATCTCAGCGTTCACACAGACAGACAGACGGGCAGACTTTTTAGGGTCGGAAATGCTTCCTTCTAGATGTTACATACTTTTACACGAATACAATATACCCTTTTACCCTTACCCTACGCCCATTAAACCATTTTTTGAAAGGTGTCTGGCGCCCACATCTTTAAAGATTTCGGAAAATTAAAAACGCAGTTTTACTGTGTTTATCAATACCTATGGAAATGTAGAAGAAATTTTTCAAATCGGTCCATTCGTTAAATAGTTATGCGCGATCAAAATTGTATATATCCATCTCCCTCGCACTCCCTTTCGCTGAGTAACGGGTATCTGATAGTCGGGGCACCCGACTATAGCGTTCTCTCTTGTTTTGTATTAAAGGGAACCAGTCACCACAACATCGAAGAAATTATCCTCGATAAACAGCGATTTTCTAAGAACTCGCATGACCATGGATGACCAACATTTATCACTGTAGACAGCAGTAAACGTAGTGACGAATCGCGAGGAGTAAACTAAGTATAGCCGCAAAATTGAAAATCTGTCATGATAGTCCGATCGGCCGAAATAATACCCCGATCGAAAGGTATTATTAGGGCCGTTTTCTCGTCCGTCCTGCAAAGAAGAATTTAGAATTTTTCAGACGGAAAATTGGTTTTGGTTTTCTCGTCCGTCCGAGGATTTCGTAATGGCGTCATCATGTTTTTGCATTGCTTATACCCTCTAAGATTACATTATTTCTAAAATGCAGAGCATGTAAAAAACAGTTGATCGTTTTTTCGTTTGCTGTTTCGGTCTGAACGAAACCGAAAAAAACTTAAAAATTTGGTTTCGGTCTGAGCGAAACACTTTATTTCAATTTGTGTCGGTTTTCGGTTGACCGTTCTCGACTGAGAAACATTTTTTTCGGTCCCTTAAAAAACCGTTTTTTGGGACCATTTGTATGAAACGGTCCCAAAAAACTGTTAGTAGATGAACAAAACTTTGAAATGCTCAGTAAAGACGGTCTTTTTCGACAGTTCTGCCTTTCCCTTGCCTTACACCATTAAAATATTTAAGGCAATATATAGAACATTTATTTAAAAATACATATATAGTAATTAACCTAATTATTAGCACCTGTGCTTATTACCAGAATTCGCGGTTTTTAAACTTTTATGATAAAGCGCCATTGGTGATGCTGTTATATAAGTAAATACAATGGCCATCATCTCCTGAAGAAATCGCGGTTTTAAGTCTTGTAAGATAAAGTCTCTAATTGACGTTGTTATACGAGTGAATATATACAATCATCAGAAGATGATGGCATCTTCTGAAGAACTCGCGGTTTTTTATTTTGTTTGATAAAGCGTCTAAGAGATAGTGTTATACGATTTACATCACCTTCCATCATCTTCTGATGAATTCGGGGTTCTTCTTATTTTACATTAGGTAAAAGTATAACTGGAAATAGTGGTCTGCTAAAGTTCTGAACATTGCGTTCAAGCTTAAGAATAACAGTAATAAAATCCAAAGTAATCTTCGTTTAGGATTTATAAAAGTAAAAAAATCGCATTATTTTTAAAAAATTAAATTTTTAAAATTTAATTAGGTTTAAAGTGTTAGGAAAAAATCAACAAAATTGTTGGTATATAGAACATATCTGTACTTTAAACACATAGGTATAAAAAGTCAAAAGACCGTTTTTGTTCCCCGTTCAGCTCAAACGGTCTTTGATTAACCGAAACAGTTTTAAAACAAAAAAACGGTTACTGGTTGAGCAAAGACCGAAAACTTTTTGAATCAAAATAAGCAGTTTCTATGTGACTATTTGCTCAAAGGGTCCCGAAGTGAGAGTTATTTTGAGAAAGCTAGAAATAGTGAACTGTTTTTTACATGCTCTGTTATATACCCTTGCAGTTATAGTGAGTACCCAAAATTGAGTCCTCACTCGATCGGTGCTGCTTTTCGGGTTCGAAATATATTATGCCTATTACAAATGTTGATATTAAATTGTCAAAAATTAAAACGCCTACTTTCTACAAAGTTACAATGTATTTTTTTATATTTTTTGAGATTATTCCTATGGGAGCCATAAGATATAGTGGTCTGCAATAGAAAGAAGACTTTTGGGAAAGTTTCATCGCGATAGCTTTAAAACTGAGAGACTAGTTCGCATAGAAACGGACAGACGGACATGGCGATTGGTGCTGATCAAGAATATATATACTTTATGTGGTCGGAAACGTCTTCTTCACTGCGTTGCAAACATCTGGCTGAAATTATAATACCCCTGCAAGGGTATAAAAATGTAGGTCAATGGCGTACCTCCTACAGCACACAAAAATTAACTCAGCTCGAAAATGTGAAAAGAATTTGAAAATACAATGTGGATAAAAACGCTTTTAATTTAATTTTGCGCAGTCACCAACATTTTGTCCTATATCTTGAAACTACTTTTAATTTGTTTAAAATCATTAAAATCAAAATTAGGCAAACTTAAAATCCAAATTTTTCTTTGTTCTGGAAGTACTCTTTTCCTTTCAAGTAGTGGGTACTGTTATTATATAGGTATATAAAATGGTGTTATCCTGCTGTCTACAATATCATTACTGATATAAATATTACATTTTATTTATATATTTCTGGGACATGGGTAAGACAACAATTTTATTACATTGACAAGATGCAATTTAATGATTCAAAATGAGCAAGCTAAAAAATCACACACATTGACACACTTTAGACACAGCTAAAAACATTTTTAAGTATATATATCAAGCATTGATGTTTAACTACATTTACACTTTGTTTTTCATGTTCAAGTTTTATGGACCTTTCGTTTCCTGATCAATCAGACTTATTTTCATACCTGACAGTAAAGTATGTAAAATCCGATAAGTTGGAACTAGTAATTCAATAAAAGGAAAAATGCGAATATACATATATGTAAGCATAAGTTAATTCTCTATAAAATACTTTATTTATAATCTTATCTTTTCTACAAAAGTATTAATTACCGACTATTGGTTCAAACAGCGATATCACTGACATATTTTCGTAAAAAGTAGGAAAAATAAAAGGAAGCTTTACCTGTCCCGATGATGATGTTTGCAAATAAGAAGATACGTCCGTCTCGATCATACAGCCTCTTAGAGTATCTGGTATAAACATACCTTAGGAATTTTGTTGTTCATTGAATTTATTGATGCTTTGAATCCATCGAAAGTGATCTAAAACAGGATATACAAGAAATGTATTAAAAGGTTTTGAAAATTAAACGGTAATAACACCACTTGTCTAAAAAAAAAACGACAAAGTTATCCGGTTTTCACAAAACGATTCATTTTTCTACGCGTTTTTAAAAATAAATGGATTTTCAAACCAAAATCGGCTTTTATTAGCTAAAGAATAAAATATAGATTACATTGAGTCTTAACACTGCGGACGGCAGTCGAAGTAGTGATGAATCGCTCCGGGAGTGTTCGCGAGGAGACTACTAAATATAGCTGCAGAATTGAAAATCTGCTACGATAGTCCGGTCGAAACAAGTATCACATCGGTCGAAAATTATTATTATTCTTAAAACTACGAATTTATAGAAGTCGATTAGTTCGGTAAAAAAGAGAAGAAAAAAATTAAGTCCCGGTGTAGCAAAATAAACATTCCATAGCACAGGCTCTGGGAACATAATGGGTTTCTGATCATCTTACAATAAAGCATGGGTGCTCAAAAAAATAAAATAACCATTTGCATTGTGAAAAAAAAGTTCAATGGAATTATTGTTGGCAAGTTAGCTCGCAGCTATTACGGACAGCGAGACAAAGAAGAATCGAAGTGTGCTCAATATTAGATAGACGTGTGCACGCAGGCATGCTTTGTGACTTTAGAAACACAAATGTGCACCGCGTGCATATGGGCTAAGCATCCCTGCAATAAACCATTCGTATGCCAATATATGGATGCAGCGATGTAATATTATGTGTAATTACTAGGACTTTAAAACCGCTAGTGCGTATGACTCAAATAAATTAAGAATTAGTGAGAGCCATTGATGCACTCAGAATAGATGCAAATAAAAGCTACACTCAAAAAAAAAAACGCCTAAAATCGCCTTTGGTTTTAGAAAATCGCCTATGGATTTGCGTCACTGGCGATTTTGTCTATATTAAAGAAAGTAGGTTTTTAAAATCAATGGCGTTCTTTTCTAAAAAACAAAAAAAAATCTGCAATTTAGAAATTTTTTACTAGAAAGTAAAAAAGTTATGTCTTACAATTTAGAAATAAAGGTTTTCTAAGAAATAGAAATACTGTTTTTTTTTAATATAGAAAAATTTTTTTCTAAATACAAGAAAAAATTTCTCAAATCCAGAAAATACAAAAATGATGCTTTGGTGGTAATCGGAATTATGCCGGTTGTTTCTGTGACGCCACGCCCCCCTTGTGTTTTTGTTCTCCGTTCTTGTTTGTCATCTTATTTTAATTTCCTTATATTGTGCACGTGGTGTAGGTGATGTATATGTTTATTATGTACATGCTTTTTAAGTTTCAAATCGGACCTGTAATTATAACTGAAATCAGTATACAAATTACAAATTATAAATATAAAAACCCAACAACTTACACTTTTGAGAAAAACATCTCGGGTCGCCCCACGCGGGAATCGAACCGCTTCCCTCGGAGTTTGCAGTCAAGCACTCTAACCGCTGCGCCACGGATGCATCGCGTGAGGCGCTGTCCAAAGTCTATTCACATTTTGTTCTCTTATTTTTAGTCAAATCGATCTGGCTCGCTTCTAGTTATTCTTTTTGTTTATTTAATTTTGTTCGTAATTATTTATTGATTAATTTTAATATTTATACACAAATATATTTTACTATGGTTCAATAGTAACAGTATTTGAATTTCAAATTTGAAAAACATAAAAATCATTTTTAACAAAATATAACTATTAAAAAAATTTTAAAAAATGCAACACATTTTTTTTTTATTAATATGTAAATATTAAAGATTAAAAAAAAAAAATAAAAAGACGCCATGCATTTTTCGTCTCGACGTGGGATTGAACTCACACTTGCGGCGATTAGCTTGTATAACATATTCATGCACGCACGCGTTAGACCCCTAGGCTACCAAATTTTCTTCGATTAAAGGCGATTTTTTCTGAATGTTAGAAAAATTTTAAACATTTTTTCGGTTTTTTAGAAAAACAATATTTCTATAAGAATTTTTTCTAATTTGAATGGCGATTTTTTTTTATTTTTAGAAATGTTTAGTCTTTTTTTTCTAAAAGCAATGGCGATTTTAACCCTCAAATATAGAAAGGCAGATTAGAAAAAACACCTTATAATTTAGAAAAAAAAAGGATTTTTCTCATATTGAGAAAAAAATTTCTAAAAAATATCGTTTAACAGAGAAATTTTCTGAAGTTTAGAAATTTTTTTCTCTTTATAGAAAATTTTTTCTAAAGCACAGAAAATTTGTATTTTTCTATATTTAAGAGAAAATAATTTTTTGAGTGTATCATCCATTGTAAAAGCAGGCCCAATATTTTTAATTCTCAAATTTGATTTTTTTTAAATGTTGTTAGATAATAATATCATATTTATTTTAACAGAATAATAATAGAAAATGTGATTTTGCATACAACACTTTTGTTAGACCAAGGTAACATTTTTAAAATTATTTCACTGGAATAACAACAGTACTCCAAACTTTCAGAAAATATTTGTTTATGTTATTTTAATCAATTTTAATTCGTTTTAACTTATTTCCAGTCCATTTCTTAAGAACTTGGACCAAATTACAATTAGAACCGACAGGCTCTTTGAACGATCGTTTTTCAAAAAAATGTATGCAAAATGGGTGTCTCAACTTACACGCTCAAAGTGTCCCAACTTGCACAAAATGGGTAGTTTCGGGAAGAAATTAATATCTTTTTTTCTGACTGTCAAATTAATATGATTCTTTTTTTAATTTATTAACAGTTTTATTAGATATATTTTAAACCTTTTACTAATTTAATATAATCACATTATTAATTTTTTAAAGAAATTTGAAATAAAGGAAAATAAACTTTTTTGGTGAAAAATGGTGCACAGCTTAGATTTGGCCTGAGACCTTAAATAAAAATTTGTTAGTGGAAAAGTTTTGAGAAAGTGGGGACTCCCAACTTACGGCCATTCCCCTACTTCCGCAAAATCCACTTCTTTTTGTCCCGAGCGAATACGACAGTTTTTTAACAATATCTTAAAAACAAAAAGTGGTTCAAAATCAAGATTTTTACACAAAATAGAGCTTAAGAAAAGGGAAAATTTAAATATTAAATTATTATTATTAAAATTAAAATTTTTTTTTTCAATATTTTTCGACTTTAAAGGTGTGCGATTGTCGTTGTGTGTTGCATGGAAGTGCCATATCTGCCGCGAGTATTACATTTTACCAACTTTTTCGAGCTTAGACTATCCCAAGCACGGAGCCAAGAGGTGTGATAGATAACCCCCACCTCGGTTGAAAAATAAAAAGAAGTTTGGTATTCAAAAAGTATGCAAAACAAATTTCTGATTCACTCCCCACAACAAAATCCTTGGTCCGACTCTTGTCTATGCGTTCTATGAATGCATAAAAAAAGTTGAAGGGCGTTCTATTACCAGTAAAATAAGCTTTACAAACGGAAATCGGTTATCAAATCTATTTATTTACTACTTATTCGGAGTGCTTAACAGTCGCAAATAATACATTTATGGCTGAAGTATGTCTTAACTAAAGAACTATAAACGTTTGGAATGTGTTTATTTATCTTTGATAGGAAAAACATTTTTAGGTTTGCAAATGTTCACTCAGATGTAAAATCGCATATATTTAAATCAGTTCAGTCTAAATGCTAAATATTAATAAATATTCAGAACAAAACATTTTACTACAAATACAGGTTTTATAGAAATTGTATAAGCGATTCACAAAATTGTTATTGCCGCCGACATTTCTTATTTGACCCGCATAGCATTACACAATCACAACGTATATTTTCCATTATTGGGCTGTTTACTTTACTTTAATTATTTATAAACGAGACATTTCCGAATTTTACGAGAATAAAGCTTTGGATTTAGTAAAAAACACAATTTAATATTTTTTATGCACACATACATGTATATCTAGAATATTCGTAACACAGTGAAGAATGACAGAATAGCTGTGTTATGCAAAACGAGTACCTATAGACTAAATTTAAAATTGGCAAATCACAGATGACTGCGTGGATTTGTGTTCTCGTCAACTGTTAGACTCTTTGAGAGACTTATATATGTACATGAATCCAAATTAATCAACAAATACATAAGCGTCCCAAAGGGCCCGAACAAACAAACCGTTCTAAAAATGGATACTCCTGCTCTTAGCTAACTGGAACTAAATGAGAGAGCTCATTGATATTCAAAATGCGCATGTGCCAGGCAACTACAGTATAAATACAACGTGCAAGAATACCGCAGATATCTGGTAATGTTAAGGATTGAATTGCTCAAAAAAAAAAAGTTGAATACTTTCAATTTTACGAGCTCTTTAGTAATGTAAACAAATAAGAAAAATAAACTCGGAAAAAAGTATTTCTAAATTTTAGAATTCGCCATTAAAAATAAAATCCCTTTTTTGAAAAATATTTTTAAGATGGAATTTTTCTTAAAGATATGAAAAATAAAATCTCTCATTTTTTTCGTGCCGTGGTAATCGAAAATATTTTGTACGTTTTTAGAAAAAAAAAATCAATTTTTTTTATTATTTAAATTGGTAGAATAACTCTTTAGAAATGTGTCATGAAAGTTTCACGCAGAAATTCGAACTATTTTGGAACTTATAACAGGATGACCTTCCTTGTGCAGTAGATATATTTTATCACTTTAAATGCGTTTTTCTCGAAACCATGTTTTCCTCAGCTGCGGATTGTGTATCTCAAAACGTAATGCTTCGATCATCATGCTGCTCTTACAGAAATGTTTTTAATGAAATCGCCCACTGTCTGAACCTACTTAGTGTAGATTTTGTAGGTTTAAGTATTTGTTTGTTACAACATCAAAAAATATGAAAAAAACTTATTTTTGACTTTCAAAGAGTGCCACGACCAGAGTTTTTGAGATATTCTATGTAAGTTAGGTTCAGACAGTTTCTACATTATTCTTAGCAAAATAAACTTGGTTTCATGAATTTATACGCTTGCAGGTATGCCTATTTAATGTTGTTATACCCTTGCAGAGGGTATTTTATGATTTTGATTCTTATTTTATTTATTTTAAAAGGGTTTGATGTTTTTAGCAGTTTAAATATATGTTACCTGTGCGGGTGTCCAATTCTGTGATTTCTCTGTGGGATTGCGGATTGGTTGCAATTCGTATTCAATAACGCTTATTTAGGTGGCGTGCCCACGTGACCAAAGATAGGTAGCCAAAATTTGCCAGTAAATACCTTTAAATTATAAAGATTTTCCTTAACCTGAAAACCCCATCAACCAGGAATTTCAGGCCTTGTTATTGACTCTTATTGAATGCTTTATTTGCTGCTATGAATAAATTATGTTAATAATATTTTAACAGGTATATAACAAATATGTAATTTCAAGGTGGGTTGTATTTTCGATTTTTCGTTTTTTAAACTCAGTTTCAATTATCAATTATAAATATATTTTTTTTTATTCTTTCATCTCTCTCTCTTACTGTCTCATTTTTTGTTTTCTCGCAGTTGACGCTTATTCCGGCAATGGTTGGCTAATTTTTGTATAGTTACTTTTAAAAATGGTTTATGTTGTGGTTTATTGTGCTAATGCAATCCTTTTCTATTTAAATAACCTACATTTCTGTCATTCAATACAGTATGTGATTAAAGAATATGTAGTAATTATATAACTTTTTCTCCATTTTATTTAATTAAAAACCATGTAACAATGTCTTTTTTGTGTTATTAGACTATTTAATTTGATAGTTAAACAATTCAATCGTATTATATACATTTTCAATAAGTTCTATGTTTTTTCATTAAGTTTATCAGATGTATATATCGGATATATATACCGATAGACGTTTACAACTTTATTATCTGATACAAATTAATAACTCAACTCGGTACCGCTTCCGTTTACTTTATAAAATTCCGAAATCGGTGTTGAAAAAATATAACTTTCCTAAAATAGAATTCCATGTTCATTTATTTACTGCCTTATGTATGAAATTGTTAAATTTTTAGCGAATACGAATTGGACTAATTTAATTTGTAATTAAATGAAAATGAAAACCTAATGCAATTAATTAGTACAAATATGGTAAAACAAATTTTGCAAAATTTGACCTTTGTTTTCATACAGTAATTAAAATATACATTTTATTTAATGTTGGCGTGTTAAATTTAACCACGAAAACGCTCCATCTATACAAATGTTGGATCCGAGGTTATCGTACTTTTTTATACTCGTTACTGGTAGAACACACTGGTATACTGCATTCGTTAAAAATTTGCAGCAGAAATGCTTTTCTGACCTTATAAAGGTCGAGATCACGGAAACTATACAAGTTAGAAAGTTTTTAACAATCTGAAATTAGTGATGTCTACGCAGCGCAAGTACATTTAAAAACATTTCCCACGCCCACTTTAACACCCACAAATTGCTAAATTCTATTGCGCCCCATTGTTGTTATACCCTTGCAGAGGGTTTTATGATTTCAGTCAGCATTGCAACATAGTGAAGTAGACATTTCCGACCCCATAAAGTATATATGTTCTTGATGATGCTGGACGAGTCTATCTAGCCATGTCCATCTGTCCGTCCGTCCGTCTGTCTGTCCGTCCGTTTCTACGCAAACTTGTCTCTCAGTTTTTAAGCTATCGTGCTAAAACTTTCCCAAAAGTCTTCTATCTATTACAGGTAGTATATAAGTCGGAACCAGACCACAGGAATAATCGGAAAAATAATGGAAAAAAAATTATAGCTTCGGTGTTTTTTGACATTTTACCTTCTTCTCTTGGGAATATTATGTTTATATCGGACGACTATATCATATAGCTGCCGTAGGATCGATCGAAAATTGATTGGGAAAATAATAGGAAATAAATTATAGTTTCTTTAGTTTTTATTGTATTCTCTTCTACTCTAGGACATGACTTGTTTTAATATTTCCGAATATCGAGTTAAATTTAACAAAAATCGGACGACTATATTTTACAGCTGCCATAAGAAGGATAGAAAAAATATTATCAATTTTTGCGATTTGTAAATTAATAGGAATGATCTGCAAGAGTATATAATCTTCGGCTGCGCGAAGCAAGCTTCCTTTCTTGTTATACCCGTTACTCGTAGAGTAAAATGGTATATTGTATTCGTTCAAAAGTATGTAAAAGGAAGAAGGAAGCGTTAACGAACCTATAAAGTATATATATTCTTGATCAGAATCACTAGCCGAGTCGATTTTGCCATCTCCGTCTGTATCTGTTTGTCTGTCCGTCCGTATGAACGCTGAGATCTCGGAAACTATAAAAGCTAGAGGATTGGCATTTTGCATGCAGATTCTTGGAGTTTCTACGCAGCGAAAGTTTGTTTCAGCCGAGGGCCACGCCTACTCTAACTCCCACAATCGCCTTAAACGATTTTAAATGGTGTCTGGCACCCACACCTTATAAGATTTCGGAAAATTTAAAATACAGTTTTATTGTGATTAAAAATACCTATCGAAATGTAAAAGAAATTTTTCAAATCGTACCATTCGTTAAAAAGATATGCGCGATCAAAGTTTTATATCTTAATATCCCTTGCACTCCCTTTAACGGGTATCCGATAGTATGGGCACCCGACTCTAGCGCACTCTCTTGTTTTTTGTTGAAAAATGGCTTTCGTGACCCTAACTCGTATTTTACTCTAAACTAGGTATTAAGAGTCAAAATGGTCAAACATAGAAACTCTTTCAACTTCCTTTTTTCTCAAAATCCTTGTGTTTGGTATCACTTTCGTGGCGATCGAACACATTAAAATTCTGCGTAACTCTGCGATGCTACAAAAAAGTTTCAACAAATTTCACAATATTGAATAATTCATATTTTATAATAATGTCCTTACAAAACATTTTTCTACAGATAAGCACGTATAAAACTATTGCTCTAATCAGAACAATTACTTTATTTAAATTGTATGGCTATTTTTTTATATTTTTAATTTTTCAAACATAATAACATTAGCTTTGTGCAGATTGAAATTGTTTTCCTTTTTACTTTAATTTTGTATGATATTGCTATGTATGCAAGTATAAATCAACTTATGTACATCCATGTACGGGTTTCTCCGATATACTTACTGGTGTTACTATTATGTTATTATTGAATTAAGATTAAAGTTACTCAGGTTTTAAACGATGCCATTGTACTACAGTTTGTCTGGGCTTTGAGATCATGTCTTGCCAATGTTTAGTTTCTGATGCTCCAGAACCGTTTTTACCTAAATAAATGACATACAAAAATATATTAGTTACATAAAATAAAATATTGCGAACAGTTTTCATTTTTATTCTCACCCGCTAATAATATTCGCCCTATTAACTCGTTCCTCCCTATGTTATCGAAATCCATTACCATAACATCCAAGGAACATTCTCTAATTTTTTCCCATGGAACGTTAAAACTAAATGATTCATTAAATACTGGATTTAATGTACATGTAAATATAGGCGTTTTTCTTTTCTCTACCCTCTTATCTCCAAACTGAAGCCAAACCTTTACGTAGGGATCTAAACGAGTTGAAAAAAGGAAAATATTAAATTCGTATTTCTTACAATTTATACAATATATAATCTAATATTACTGAAATAAATATATAATGGCTTTATGATACAACTGAACATCAACAATCTTGATCAATTATTATACCCGTTACTCGTACAGTACTCGTGCAAAAGTATGTAACAGCTAGAAGGAAGCGTTTCCGACCTTATAAAGTATATATATTCTTGATCAGGGTCACTAGCCGAGTCGATATAGCCATGTCAGTCTGTCCGTATGAACGCTGAGATTTCGGAAACTACAAAAGCTAGAAGGTTGAGATTTTCCACACATATTCTTGGGTTTATATTAGCCGACCGTTACGCCCCCTCTAACGCCCACAATCGCCCACTAACGATTTTAAAATGTGTCTGGCGCCCACACCTTTAATGATTTCCGAGAAGTACAATTGCCATATTGTGTATATTTATAACTATCGAAATGTAAAAGACATTTTTTTAATCGGACCATTCATTAAAAAGTTATACGCAATCAAAAATATTTTATATATCCATCTCCCTCGCACTCCCTTTAGCCGAGTGACGGGTATAAGATAGTCGGGACACCAACCCGACTATAGCGTTCTCTCTTGTTTTAAAATTATGCTTAAACAATTTAAATTTAAATGTATATATTAGCTCCTATGAGAGAAAAAGTAAACAAATAAAAACTTCTGATATCAAATAAAACAACCCGCTATAGTCGGGTTGGTGTCCCGACTATCTAATACCCGTCACTCGGCTAAAGGGAGTGCGAGGGAGACGGAGACATAAACTTTGATCAGGCATAACTTTTTAACGAATGCTCCGATTATTTTATTTAATTGCATTTATACTTAACCAAAATCTTTAAAAAATGTGGGATCCAGACCCATTTTAGTATCGTTTGTGGGCGATTATGGGTGATTGTGGGCGTTAGTGGGGGCGTGGCGCTCGGCTGATATAAACTTGCGCTGCGTAAAAATTATTACACTCGTCATACACATTCTTAAATTTTCTCATTCGTAACGCTCCAATAGAAAATACCTATGAATGGAAAAAGGCTGTTGCGAGGGCGGGGCAAATCAGAAAATTGTACCGTTTATCATCGTTGTCACAATCTTCAAAAATGCATATCAAATTAATTTTCAACTTTTACTATGTCTAGCTTGTAAACCAATGACTAAAACTCAATGATGTGTATGAGAAAGTTAAAGAACCTTCTTTTACCAGTAATGTGAGTATTTGATAGCCAAAATTGGTTTATCAGAACTCGAGTTAGAAAATAAAAGCATCAAAAACGTTTTTTACACTTATAAAAAAATGGGTACCATACAAAATTGGTAAGTATCCTTTTCTTAATCAGGGAGATGTACCTTACCGAAAAAGCGAGGTCGCCGACATGGCGTATTTCATTGGTTTTTTTAAACTGGTGTTATTTGTATACCTGGGAAAGGTAAAAGGTACCACTAAAGTTTACCTAGGTACGTACCTAGGTGAAAATATCTATGTATGTCCCAACTCTGCAAAAAATTATATCTTCGTTTATCTTTATTGTTTTCCCACTAATCCGGGATACACCCTTTTTCAATATTAAAGAGTTCATAAAAATCGGACGACTATGTTATATAACTGCCTTAGGAAAAATCGATGTATGTTACCGCTTACCAGATTTTCCGTTGATATCCTTAGCTTTTAAATTTCTCGCTTTTATCAATGTTAACGTCAAAATTGAGTTCGACGGGTGATAGCACAGGGAGGAAAGAAGTTCTCCGCATTTATCCTTCGCAGGGGGCTTTAATGCCTTCCAAAATGATTGTTTTCCAGCAAAGTCAACCTTATTTAACAAAGAAAACAAAAGTTTTTACTGAGCATGAAGATACTACTATTACTTGAGTATTTACCTGACATAGGGGAAGAAAAACTTCTCCTATGGAGTCATCTCTTGAGAATCGATCGTAATCAAATACATGTAAGTGTAAAACCTACAGCGTGTTTATCGTCCATTTTAAAAAATAAACAAACAAGTAATATGTGTTAATAGTATTAGTCGTTTTACATTTTTGATTTAATTAAATTAAATCAGTTTGAAACTGATAGAAAATATTTAGCTGATCGGATCTGTACCCAGATCGATCGTTCCCTTTTGGTCAGTATATACCACAGTATTTAAAAACAAGAAAGGAAGTTTACTTCGGCCAGCCGAAGTTTATATACCCTTGCAGGTATGCCTATTTAAAATGTTGTTATACCCTTGCAGAGGGTATTATGATTTCAGTCAGAAGTTTGCAACGCAGTGAAGGAGACGTTTCCGAAGTATATATATTCTTGATCAGCATCACTAGGCGAGTCGATCTAGCCATGTCCGTCTGTCCGTCCTTCTGTCCGTCCGTCTGTCTGTTTCTACGAAAACTAGTCTCTCCAAAAGTCTTATATCTATTGCAGGTAGTATATAAGTCGGAACGAGCCGGATCGGACAACTATATCATATAGCTCCCATAGGAATAATCGGAAAAAAAGTAAAAAAATTATGCCATTTTTTTTCTAATTCTAAATTTCGAATACAATTTTATTAAAATCGGATGACTATATCAAATAGCTGGAATATAATAGGAAATAAATTATTGATAGATAGACTCGGCCATTGGTGCTGATCAAGAATATATATACTTTGTATGGTCGGAAACGTCTCCTTCACTGCGTTGCAAACATCGGACTGAAGTTATAATACCCCTGCAAGGGAATAAATATTAAGAAGAAAACTAAATTTAGATTTTATGTATTTTTAAATAAGCAATTTATGCTTGCGATACTTGCGCTGCGAAGGAACCCAAGAACATGATGGTTAATCCCAACTTTCTAGCTTTTAAAATTTCCGAGATCTTAGCGTTTATACGGACATACAGATGCCTTCGTGTAGCATTTTTACGATTTTATTTTGTAAACTGATGTAATTTAAAATGGGCTTATATGAAAGGAAGGCGGATCAAAGGATAATCATATCTAACCTTATAAATATCACAATATAGATTTTTTGCGATTTCTTAATGTTAAGAAGACATTATGTATATACTTACACGAGATTGAAGTTTTTGAATGGGAAATCCCTCAAAGTAAAATGTTTCATTCCATCTAGGATTTAGGGTTCGCCGTTTTATTTTGGTCTCCAATCTATGTTTCTTATCAGGTAACAAGGTTACACGAACATATGGGTCGGAAGTACCACTTAAATCTTTTGCTGGAAGCTCTTTTCCTTGCAGAACTTTTAAAATTAATGTTGTGTTTTGAAAATCGTACTCCAAAGAAAAATGTATTTGTCCAACATTTTCACTCGGATCGTTGCTATCCAGGTACATGTCTGTCATTGAGATACTTTTATTCTAAAAAAAATTAAAATATTACAAATTTTAAATGGTACATAAAAATTAAACAAAAACTTGGTTTAAATAAACTTAAAGTGAACGGTTAACTAAACAAGTATTGGTTTCCTTTTTACTTTATCGGGGGTGTCTTAGAGGTCTCTTCCCACAAATTTGAATTTCAAATTCAGTAATATATCCGTGCTATGATATTTTTCTCAAAAAAGCAGTATTTATACCCGTTACTCGTAGAGTAAAAGGGTATATTGTATTCGTGCAAAAGTACACCCAGAGAAAAATCCGTTCGAAACGTTCAAAAATCAAGCCCAAACGGGGTCAAAAAGTGCGTAAGCCCGTTTGTTGTCAGTTCATGAACGCTTGTTCATAAAATTTTACCGAAATATTTGGCATGCTTTGCGAACGAATGGGGTCACTTTTAGAACATATTGGTGTTGAATTAGGAACATAATGGGCTTAAATAGGTAACGAACTGGTATTTTTCTGTGAACGGAAAGGGGACCATTTTCGAACGCATCAGCAAAATTCTGCGAACGGAACGTTCTTACTTATGAACATATCGTTCTTAAATTAAGAAAGGTTTGTTAAAAATTCAAATCACCATAATAAAAAATGCGTACATATTTTTATTTTTGTATATATTTCGAAATTTTATTGGTCAGTAGGCTCTGAAGATGGCCCTAAGACCTATTGGCCCAATAGCTGCTTGGATGTCCTCCTCGGTGAGATACCGCAGACTCTCAAATGTCACTTGTGATTCTAAAAAAAACATAAAGTAAAATAAATACATATGTATGTGTTCAGGCTTTCGTAAAACAACGTGCTTGACTTTATTTTATGAATTTATATAAAAGAAAACTCTCACATACAAGAACAATTGGTCAAGGCGCTTTGAAAAATCGTCGCACAATTGATTTTACATTCTTTTTTTATGAAGCACTCACCTTTTAGATGGGAATACACTTGAATAATCTGCTTTTTTTCCAAAAACTCCAACAGCTGTGCGTCGTCGCCGGTTAATTCAGTGCAAACTTCCTCGTTTCCTTGATAAATCATACTTTATTTTAATTGGATTAATGTAAATTGATCTCCATTCAATACTTACCGTCGTACTCGCACGTAAAAACGTTAACGTCCAGCTTATTTTCCATTTTAGCACAGCACTTAGCAAATTGTATACAAAGAACACTCACCACAAACAATGTGCCGAACAAATAATCGATTTTCGATAGAAATTACCTCGTCTATCGTAGCTTTTTTATAAACGGCGTTCGAAATCTGAGAACTATTTTCGCAATTTGACACCAACTCGTTCAAAGCTGGAAATTTTTATGAACGGCGTTCGATTTTTAATAAAACTGTTCCACTTTTATGAACAGAAGGTTTTGTCTTCACGAACGGCGTTCTAGATTTGAGAACAAACGTTCAAAATGTGAGAACAAAAAAAGGAGAACGGATTGTTCGCAAATCATGAAAAATGTTCTTGATTTTTTTCGTTCTTTTTTTTCTGGGTGTATGTAACAGCTAGAAGGAAGCGTTTCCGACCCCATAAAGTATATATATTCTTGATCAGGATCACTAGCCGAGTCGATCTAGCCATGTCCGTCTGTCCGTCTGTCCGTCCGTATGAACGCTGAGATCTCGGGAACTATAAAAGCTAGAGGATTGGTATTTGGCATGAAGATTCTTGGAGTTCCTACGCAGCGCAAGTTTATTTCAAGAAGGTGCCACGCCCGCTCTAACGCCCACAATAGCTTATAGACGATTTTAAAAATTTAAATATTTCGGAAAAGTAAAAATGCAGTTTTGTTGTGCTTATCAATACCTATCGAAATGTAGAATCGGACCATTCGTTAAAAAGTTATGGCTCATCAAAGTTTATATATCCATCTCCCTCGCACTCCCTTTAGCCGAGTGACGGGTATTAGATAGTCGGGACACCAACCCGACTATAGCGTTCTCTCTTGTTTTCATTCGCGTTTGGGAGGGTTAGAGGTCATTTTAGACCCTTAGTTTGTTCGCCAATATTGTTTAGAATCCTTTAAAGATTACGATCCCCCTATACGATTCATCAGTTTTTTTGGCCCCATACAAATCGAACCGCTCTAGGGCGTCAGACATTTTTAAGGTCCTCTAAGATGAATGTGGCTCTTAGAGTGGGCTTGGCGCTTTGCGTGATCTCAGCGTTCATACGGACAGACAGTCGGACATGGCTAGATCGACATGGCTAGTGATCATAATAAAGAATAAATATACTTTATAGGGTCCTTCTACTTGTTACATACGTTCTGACAAACGGTTACTTTTCTTTTCGAGTAACGGGTATAAAAATATATTGAGTGTTAGAAAGGGGATCAGGTACTATACACTTACAGCGGAATCCTTAGTATTACCATCTCCAGCGTTTCCTACCGAGGAAACATTTTGTGGCTTTGTTTGTGTAGTTCCCGAACCACTTCAAAAAAACATTACTTTAAGTTAATTCATCTGATAAAGTTAAATTACTTACCCAATTAAAGGAGTTCTAAGACTTAAAAATCCATTCAATTTCCTGTTTATGTTATTTTGAAGAGGTGTCGTGATAGCTTGTGTTACCGGCACTTGCGGTTTTGTAGGTGGATTACCGGAGTCAGCAATATCCTGAGCAGCCCTTCAAGTTAAGAAATACATTAAAATATTGTTGTTTAGACGTTAAACAGACGTTTAAAAACATTGCTTTTTATATCCAGTAGAATTTTCATACTTTTCTGTATTAATAGGTTTCCCTTATATATTTATACCCTTGCAGAGGGTATTATAATTTCAGGTAGAAGTTTGCAACGAAGTGATGAAGACGATTCCGACCACATAAAGTATATATATTCTTGATCAGCACCAATAGCCGAGTCCAGCACCCATAGTCAATCCATGTCCGTCTGTCCGTTTTTATGCGAACTAGTCTCTCAGTTTTAAAGCTATCGCTATGAAACTTTCCAAAAATTTTTCTTTCTATTGCAGGTAGTACATTGTCGGAGCGAGCCGGATCGGACCACTATATCTTAAGGCTCCCATAGGAATAATCAAACAAATATAAGAAAATTGATTGTAACTTTGTAGAAAGTAGGCGTTCTGAAAATTAAAATCTAGGCATTTATTTTATCTGCAAGAGCATATAAGCTTCGGCTGGCCGAGGCTAGCTTCCTTTCTTGTTTTATTATGAACTATACTGTATTGGGACAGCAAAATATAAAAGTAACTAAGGAACCTTTATGTGAAAGGCATTAAATGGATATAAAACAATACAAATTATTTACCCTCAAAAGGCGATTCTTCATCTTTATCGGGGGGGTGGCACAAAATTTTGGTTGGGCTTCAACTTACCTAAGACTATAGCTACTAGATTCTTCGTCTTCATTTGGTTCAATAAACTGTAATTGGGATCTTTTATGCCTCCACCACAAGTATCCGCCAGCCAGAAAAAGAGCGATAGCAATAATTAGACCCAATACAGCCAGACAAGCTATAAGTACTATGCTCGCCATATCTGCAATTGGGATTTAGAAAAAGATACTTTTATATTTCATATGACGTCGCACCCTTATATGTAATATCAAACAAGATTATGTAAGATTAAACATATTTTAACATACATATATTTGTAAGTACATGCATATTAAAACTTTTTTGTATAAATAAATAATATATAAAGTTGTACAACACCAATCTTGTTTTACAGCAACGTTATATTTTCTACAACATTAAATATTAAATAACAGCTCTGATTTTTTTTCGAACTGAGAAAGATAATACATTTTTAGTCGAATAAAGTCGTACTTTAAACTTCAAAGGTTAGCTTTGTTTTGTTTATTAATTTTTCGTATATCTGATAAATTACACATTTTTAATTTTTAAACTAATGTTTAATTATTTTTTTTTAGCACGAAAAATGTATGTTTATGTGTTTAATAATACAGGCACACTAAGGTTGCAGCTGCCGGAGTGCTCAAAAGAGTAATGAAGAGACCAAACTGATATGAAAAACATAGTAGTTAAGGTACTATCTGCTTGTAAACGGCCTTGCAAAAGTGCATGTATAATTATTATAACAAATTTATGTCTTTCCTGTGAATTTTACAAAAAAAAAAGCTATATTTTAGTTCAAAACAAATTTATTCGTAAAACAATACGTTCGTATAAGTTAATATCGAGCTACTTATGGCAATGAAAACACGTCGAATACATTTTTTTATAAGAGTTTAGGTTCGGGTCATTTGCATGGAAAGCTCGACTCCGTGCGCATGACAATAGAAGAAGCCTATATGAATGAGAGCGAGAACCATGTCCTGAAGTGCTTTTAAACTTTTTTACGTTTTCTGAAATATAATTGTGACTTTCCACGGCGAACATAAAGTTGTTATTTATTACAATTGACTGAAATCCACATTCAGCACAGAACCTAAAGAAACCGATCTACATATGTAGTTATTAACGTACGTAAATACCTATTTATGGGTCATTCTCTGGAAAGTCCGTCCATTTTTGTGACATATTTTTCTTTATTTTGTAAATCTATATGTACAATGTACATTGTACATACGTAAAAACAAACATAAAAAGGGGGATTTCAGGGTTGCCAACCGATAAACACTAAAACTTTTTCGGAAATCTGCAAACATTTTTATACCCGTTACTCGTTGAGTAAAAGGGTATATTGTATTTCCGACCCTATATAGTATATATATTCTTGATCAGGGTCAATAGCGGAGTCGATATAGCCATGTCTGTCTGTCCGTCCGTATGAACGTTGAGATCTTGGCATTTTGCATGCAGATCCTTGGAGTTCCTACGCAGCGCAAGTTTGTTTCAGACGAGAGCCACGCCCCCTCTAACGTCCACAATCGCTTATAAACGATTTTACAAAATTTAAATATTTCGGAAAAGTAAAAATGCAGTTTTATTGTGTTTATCAATACCTATCAAAGTGGAGAAGAAGTGCAGAAATTTTTCAAATCGGACCATTTGTTAAAAAAATATGACCAAATAATGGATTTTAAGCAGCCGCTTTGCTGCATGCATTTCTCCATCTGTCTAATAGTCAATGTAATCTAGTTTTGGGTTGCTCATAAGTGAGTGTTCACTGACTAAACTGAGGGAGTGAACATGTTCCTTCGAACTTGTTCTTTATTGTTCACTTGTTCATTTTTGCTCTCTTGCTGCTTTTTGTTCACTTGATCAGTTTTGCTCTCGTACTTGCTCTTTAAAATTTAAAAAATTCCCTAGAAAGCCGAGAAATCATTTTATCAGAATTTTGTTTCTAAGTTTCCACAAAAACAACAGTATTATGTCCTACACTCAAAAAAAAACTTGGTAAAATTAACTAATATAATTGTTAAACAGTCCTCAACTACAAACATTTTCAATTCTACCAATTAAATAATTACCTTCACAATTTAACTCTTTTTTTATAGTTACGTAACTATCCGTATACGTCAATTTTACCAATCAAATTTTTTTGTGTGTATGCAAACTATTTAAAAAAAAAACAAAAACTTGCAAAAAAAAACATTGTCCTTCCTTCCAATCCATTCCATACCATTCCTTTGGATTGTTTGCATAAGTTAAGTATAAAAGTTAAGTTCTAAAATTGTTATTTTAGTTTTCATTAATTTTTCAACTCGATTAGAATTATAGTATTAATAGCAGTAAGACAGGTGGAGGGGGACGCCGTGAATCAAACTGTTTAAACATTTCCATTTGTTTAAACAATATGAGGCACGTGTAATAAAGAGCGTGAGAATCAATTGGTTTGAATATTTAATGTTCTTTTAATATTATCAATGCGATTTGAATTTTAAATCACAAAAATCGGTTACAAAATGTCTTAAATCTGTTGTGGAAATGTAAATGAAATATTCTTTTAGCAAGAGGATATCAGTATTAATTTATTTTTTGGATATACATATTTCGTGCGTGTGTGTGTACATAGCAGAGCGAATCATTGTTTATTTTTGTTTTTTACAAATCAAAAGTTTGTCAACATTTGAAAACAAAAAAAAAAGATTTGCGATATAATCGATTTTTTAACCGCGCATTTTAAATTTTTTGTGACTACGGTATTTTAATTTTTTTTCCCTTTCACGGTCACACTTGAAATGATACATACACACATTTACGACTTAATGCAAAGTGCGCCAGCAGAACATGCATACATACATATGTGGAGGCCGTGACGTCACACACAACAAAATTGGGGACTTGGTTAAGGAGGCTAAATTTCCAAAAAATTTAAATGCAGTTAGTTGCGGGTATGCCATAAGACATTTAACAACATTTATAACAGAGAAATGGCAAAAAAAAAATTTTAAAAAAAGCGAATCGAATTTTGGGGCGCTTTGGGGTCGTTTATTGTTTTAATTTGTACCTCACACGCGTCTCCTAATTATTTCAGAATTAATTTGATTTTTCTAGATTTTTATGTCAATCCGCTCTGGTAGGAATTTGCTACTGACCATTTTTTATTGGTCCAATTATATTAGTTTAGATGACAATGCGTCGGATTAAATCGTTTGTGGATTTAGACATGAAATCATACAACAAATTGAACGAAATTGGGTTCGAACAACTGGCTGTATGACCGTCAAATAATATTAATTAGAAATGGAACTTAGCTGAAGCGGTTTGAGCTACCGTTGCTGCTGGTGAAAGTCCAGGAGAGGAAATCCAAAGATCCGGTAGAAGGATCAAAATGTTGGAGCGGGGGTGGCTTTTCCCAGGGAAAAATTCGGTTGAAATCCGCACAGAGCTAATATCGAAAACACGGGGGGAAAACTTCGGGGTTTTGCGCGACGTGTGGGTGTTTATTTAAGTGTTCCCAGATCAGGGGTTTCTCCCTAGATTTAGGGGTTTTTTGACGTTTTAGGGGGGATTTTAGGGGGGCGAAATATTTAGGGTGGCGAAATTTTTAGGGTAAAAGTTTAGGGGTTTTTTCGGAAATTTTATTACCAAAATGTTTGAAAAAAATACTAAATACATGTAATTTCTAAAAAAATTTCAAAAAATAAAAAAATACCACACCCGATTTTCATTTTTTGTACACAGATCTTAACATTTCTACAAAGTCATATTGTGATATTTCTACTGGTTTATTTGGACACTTGTAAATTAAAACTAATTACATGAAGCTTAGCTTAGCGGTTATAGAGCGGAGCGTAAAGTCGCGGGAGAGTTGAAGAGGGAGAGCGAAGCGCAGTGCGAGCGAGCGAGATGTGGACATCTGGAGATAACTGCCGCTCGACACTGCCTCCCGAGATTAAACGCCCTTTTGGCGTGAACAGACAGAATGCCCCATTGTAAGCTGTCAAAAAATTGTCAAAGCCATCGACAAACTTTATATATACAATATATATAAATACATATTTTAATAAACAAATAATTCATGTCTATTTCTTTATCGAATTATAAGACATCTTCGGCAAAAATAATTCCCACATTTAATAACATTTTAATGATTTATTTTATTCACATTGACGTTAGAAACGGAAAATTCAGACGGCAAACGGTATACGGTAGTGTGAACCTGAATTTCCTTTTTTCACCATCTTCCCAACGTTTCCCCAAAAAATACTAAGACACTTTGCCTTTCAGAACCTGGAAAAAGTTTATTTCCATATTTAATGAAATGACACAGATATCCTTTTGGTTGGAATTCGGTTGGAAACTGCGTGAGCCACAACACTAGTTCAATACGAATTCCGCCCCAAAGAGAGTTGTGCGCCCCCCACGTATAACAAATCCTATTAGGCCGTGGAGTCACGTCCTTAATTAAGAATTGGCAGTTTTCTAAAGACTAGATATGCCAATTCGACTGAATGCTTAGAAATAAATCAGCCAGGAATTCTTCAGTAGGAAGGGAAACTTTGTTCCCACACAGAAACCCCCGAAACCGATGGAGGAGGACGTGCAAATTTAGTAGTCCTGAAGAAGACAGAATGACAACTCAAAACTAATTACAATTTGAACGCTAGCATGTGGGAGGTTTTCAGCGGCAAATGATTTGCATATTGTTACTAGCAAATTGTCCAAAAATAAGAATTCCATCCAGGCAAGCGCGTTGTGAAAACTATGACCAACAGTGACGCCACGAGAATTTCCGAAAATTAAAAACGACCCTTATTAATGTAACGGAACATATCAGGATCAGAGTCAGGATCATTCCCTGCAAAACTGCATAGCAACACCTCTTCTCTTCGGTCGTGCACCAATACAAATTTCCTTATATTTCCTTTGGCCATTTTAGTGCAAAAGCATTCCCTTCCATAAAATTACTGAAATGCTGGAAGAAGAGTTGAAACGACGCTCCCGGTCCCTTTCTAGCACATTAATTTCCTATGTAGAAAAAGTCGCTGAAGCGGAATTTGGTCGCTTAAGCGAAACCCACTTCTGCTTGCACAGGTTAGGAAGGGGTATCGATTTGATTGTCTCCAAATCGTGGGTGGGGAACCTTATGTGGACAATTCTAACTAATATTTCCGAAGAATACAGACAGACGGACATGGCTAGATGGACTCGGCCATATATATACTTTGTGTGGTCGGAAACGTCTCCTTCACTGCGTTGCAAACATCTGACTGAAATTATAATACCCCTGCAAGGGTATAATAGCCTCTTCCCATACAGTCCATCCGTGTGAAACGGTTGGGATTTTTGACGAATGTGAAACTCGTGTTCCCACAGAACTCCATCCACCATCTACCATCCGATAACAGCTGACTTAAGAGCAGTTGCTCAACTCAACGTTGATGAAGGGATATTTTAACTCGGCAAAACTGGCGTAAAATTGCGTTTTCCTAAACATATTGTAGAATAATAGAATAAATAGCATAAGATAATAGTTTAAAACATATGTGAGCTTTTATAACACATTCTATAACAAGTATGCATACATATTACTGACTGGGGGAGAGCCTAACCTCCCGTACCCCACACTCCGCTCTTACTACGCCTCTGTCTAGCCAATATTAATGTGTAAAATTTGTAAACAAAACCAAATTTGTGCTGTTTTGGTAATTTATAGCAACTTTGGAGCTTTATAGGAGTACATAGTACACTTTTAATTAATATTTGTTAGTATTTACGAATTTCAGAACATATTCTGAGACTTCGCTGCAAACATTGATGTTTTCGTTTGCAGAACAGCTTAAATTTTTGGCCACACATAGCAACTTGTTGGCGAATGCTTTTCCGCTCATAACAAACTACAAATAATTCAACAATAGCCAAAAAACAATGAACTTGAGCATTATTTAATTTTTTCCCGCCATTGATTTGATTTGTTCTCGTAGTCAACGTTCCATTTTTCACAGTCAAGAGGAAGAATTCAGAGTTGCACCGAAAAAACATCGCCTAACTATCGCATAAAAGAGCCCGTCAAAGTCCGTCAAAATTGGATGGCGGACTAACTGGGAAATTTTCGGAACGGCAAAACCTTACGGACCATCCGTTCAACGGATGGTAGATGGTGGATGGAGCTCTGTGGGAAGACCCTATAAATATCTGAGTAGTCTTGAATTTGGAATTTTGTATAAACGCGGAAAAGTGTGTGTGGTGTGTATGGTGTTTTATTGTTAAATTTCTTAGGACTGAAACTTTGGTATATTTTTAAAAAGAAGTGGGTTAATTTGTCAGTCCAATTGCGGTCACTCTAATGACAAATCATTTTTGCGCGAACGCTATTAAACCTGAGTTATAAGTCTACATATGCTTATGTACCTTTAATTAAGATTTGTTTCTTCTAAATCACAACATGATTATTACAATAAAAAATCTTCAGCAGCAAACTTTTACCATTGAGTTTGCTCCGGAAAAAACGGTACGTGTTATTTATATGTACATTTGTATGTATATATGTAATACCAGTAAAAAAAAAATACATTTTTGAGAATATTTATGTATGTATGAAGTAGTATGATGGCATAATACAAAAAAGCTTACTTTTTTGAAGGTGTTGGAACTGAAGAAAAAAATATTCGACGAGCGTGGCGCTGAGTATGTTGCCGAAAAGCAAAAACTGATTTATGCTGGCGTTATATTGACCGATGAGCGTACCGTTGGTTCATACAATGTTGATGAAAAAAAGTTCATAGTAGTGATGTTGACACGCGATTCATCCGGCTCAAAGCCTAGTCAAAATCGCCCGAAGGAAACTGACAAATTAACAAGCACCAACGATTTAAGGGATTCAAAGGCTCCCGAAAATACCACCACTAGTAATTCCTCTGCGACTGCGAATACGGAGGAGCAGTCATCAGACTTAGCCAGTGAAACAGCAGTTACAGTTTCAAGACCTATATCCAGTAACGACTTAATCGGCGAGTTGGCCAATGCTTCCCTACAATCTCGCGCTGAATCTAACTTGATAATGGGTGACGAGTACAACCAAACTGTTCTGTCAATGGTCGAAATGGGTTACCCACGCGAGCAGGTGGAACGTGCAATGGCCGCCAGCTACAACAACCCGGAAAGAGCCGTCGAGTACCTCATTAATGGCATACCCGCTGAGGAAGAAGCTATATATAATGTAGATGAATCCGCAAATCCCAGCGTAGTCCCTTCCGGACCTCAAGCTGTGTCCGCATCATCTGTCGAACGTCCGCCCGAATCCAATTCAGGTAACCATGCTGTTCTAATCGGGGGTGACGCAGGAATCCTTTCGGACGAAATTCGAAATGACTACTATTACTGAATTCGACCCGCTTAAGGATGTGCGAATAGGCTTTAAAGTTTATCCGCCATACGCACTGTTGCCATCGATAAAAAATGTTTAATCTAGGTGGCGTAGATTTTAACCTTTCATTTGATGTCTTACTCCCCCTTTTTAAACCAGTTATAACCAGGGACCGAAAGTACCGGTTATTTAAAATTGTAGGAAAGTGCTACAAAAATATCAAGAACACCAATAAGTTCCAAATTGCTTAAGCTATGCAAATATGCAATTATTTTTATTTTGTGAGTTTTACTTTTAAAAATCAATGGTAAAAATTATTTTTTGAGTTTTGTTATAAAACTCAGGCAGTAATATCATTAATGATATTTTTTCAAAAACCAAATATCATCCATACGATATTTTTTAAAAATTCGACAACCCTAGTTTTAAACTCTGTAGCTGGTGAAGAACCCTAAAAAAATACACTGGAAAAAATATTGTTATTTTTTAAGAAAAATATCTTTTAAAAAAATTGATTAGCGAAAACATCGTAAAGATATCTTTCGTCGTTCCGAAAATATACAAAAAAGAATGAGTGCACCTTTTTTTGAAAAACTCGCAAAAATGCTACTTTGTGACCATTATAACTCCGTTGAAACTCAAAATTTCTTAAAACCGTACAAATGAAGTTTTTTTTTGTCGTTGTGAACCGGAAAAGTAAACAAAGTTGACGAAAATCGGACCTTCGAATCGTGGGTGGCCCACTTGGGAGATTTTGACTCTTTTACAGTTCGCTTAAGAATTTAAAAAACCCGCCCCCTGTGAAGTGAAAAATGCGTTTTTCACCTAAAAATTCGACTTTGGGCTAAAAAAATAAATACTTAAAGTTAAAAAATAAAAAAAAAACTTCCTAGGGTTTTTTTTATGCAGAAATATTTAATGCAATAGTGATAAACTTTATTAAAGTTGTATTATTTGTTTAATTTACTTTTCAGATCCCTTTGAATTTTTACGTAGCCAACCGCAGTTTCTTCAAATGCGTTCTCTAATATATCAAAACCCCCATCTTTTGCATGCAGTATTGCAGCAGGTGAGCTCAATAATAATAATATAATGAGTAATAATCTGATTCTTAGATATAATATTATTACATACAGATTGGTCAGACAAACCCAGCTCTTTTACAACTTATTTCCGAGAACCAGGATGCGTTTCTAAACATGCTAAATCAACCAATTGAAGGCGAATCGGAATCGAATGACACAGTACCACGATCTTCAACTGTTCGTACTGAGTCAAATCCAGCGAATATTGAAAGCCTCTTTTCATCAGAACTGGAAGGAGCCGTTGCAGCGCAAAGATCAACCGCTGGTACAAGTGTGGTACAAAGAGATAACGCAGCGGAAATTGAAGATTTGGAGCAACCTTCTGGAGTCTCAACCATTCGTCTGAACCGCCAGGACCAGGACGCAATAGAACGGGTATTAAACATTTTTGTTGTGTATGAACTGTTAATATATAAGATTCTTCTACAGCTGAAAGCACTCGGATTCCCAGAGGCACTTGTACTGCAAGCATACTTCGCGTGTGAAAAGGATGAGGAACTAGCAGCTAATTTCTTGCTTTCTTCTAGCTTTGATGATTAGGTTGGTCAAATGTAAAAAGTTATGCTTATACTATATACCGAAATCGTTACGAATAAAATTAGATGTTCTAAAACCATATGTAAAAGGTCAATCGTAAAAAAAATTACATTTTTGTATGAATGACTCCAGTCTTCATTTCATTTTGGACAAAAAAAAACATAAAACAAAAACATCCTAACAAAAAGCTAGCTTCGGCCATATATGCACGAGTTCAATTGTAAGTGAGCACTTCCAAGTTGACTTGGATTGTTCACTCACTCTGACTTACAAATATATTTCCAAACGAATTAATCCAAGTGCTGGAAATTTCAAGTCAACTAGCTTCAAGTCACTGTTGGGCCTAAAAGCGTGCGAGTGAGTTGAGTGGCCCGATATTTCCTTTCGACTGACTGGTTTTGTTTTGGGATTTCCTAAAATAATAATTTCCCTATGGCTCAAGTCGTATGTTTTGGAATACATATTCAAGGTTTTATAATAATAATAAAAAAAATAATAATGAAGAGAAAAGAAAACTATGATATCCACGAAAAGTTAAAGCAAGGTAAGTATGAAATCATAAACAAGCGAGGACGCATCAAAGTCTGGGACACTTTTGGAATGGTGCAGGATGATAAGAACAATGTGATCGAAAAAGTTGTGGCTTACAGAGTTGGTTTGGTTTTCCAAGGGACCTAAAGATTTATTTTCCATATTTGTAGGAGTAGGAGCTCGGCATCAAAAAATCAAGTAACTTTGCGATTTTTTCTATAAAAACTGGTTAGATGGATTTAATTCAAACCAATTGTATATTATAAAGTTTCATTTAAATAACATCCACTAATTTTTATAACCGATACTATCGGCTAATATATCGGTGGCAAAGCGATTGCTGGAACACTATTAAAAAAAGGCGTTTTGCGGTGACCACTGTATTTCCTCCAAAAATGATCGGATTTCCATTCTGCTTTTACATTTAGCTTAAGAAAAGAAAAAACCCGCCCCCTGGGAAGCGCGATTTTTAAATTTTTTTTTTAAAGAATTTTTTTTGCATTTCCGAAGTTAAAAATGCGTTTTTCACATAAAAAATTCGTCTTTGGCCTTCAAAAAAAATACTTAAAGTTAAAAAATAAAAAAAAACGCTTCCCAGGGGGCGGGTTTTTTTTATGCAGAAAAATATGCGACAAATTTGAAAACGATCGATTGAGCCGTTTAGAAATGCCGATGGCCACAGACTTTCAAAACGTGGTTTCGAGAAAAACGCACTTAAAGATGCACTTACGTACCTAAAGTCTTAGAGGTAAGGGTACTCATTTTAGCATAACTTCTTAAGTTTTTGTCCGATTGACTTAAAACTTTTTTTGTAGAATCTTAAAATGTTAATCTACAATAAAAATAAATTTAAAAAAAATCGATTTTTTTTTTGCTAGACCCTACCCCCCCTTAAGAATTCGCGGTTTTTGAAGAACTTATTCAAATATCCAATGGACGTGTAATATATCATATGAAAGGTATTTATCTGAAAAATAAAAGAGCTATTTCCGTTTTTTTGTATTCCCCGTGGTTTAAAAGATATTTGCTTTTAATTTTTTTTATAATAAAAATCATCAAATAACTGTTATTTATAAATAAAAATCACACAATAACAGTTATTCAACAATTTTTTTGAAAAAATTGAAAATAAAAGTATGCGTATTTTTGGTTGCTGGACCAAAAAAAAATATTTCCATGTCTACCACTTTTAAGTAGATCACGTTTTAGCCTATGATTTTTTTCAACCTCATAACTGTTATTTGCAGTCCCTGATAAAAACGAATGTGACCAGCATGCTTATGGGCTTATGAACAACACAAAAAATCGTTTTTTTCTATTTATCTCCTTTATTTCCTTTGTTAAAGCGGTGTATTTTAGAAAACTGAATGAGTGAAAAAAATTGAAAATAGCGGTTATTCACTTTTTTGAAAATCCTATGTAGCCTCTTAAGAGTTTATTTCAGGTAAACAAATCGATGTTATTTTCTGGAATTTTTCCTTTGATCTCAATATCGCGGTATAAAGTGTGTGAAAAGTGTGAAGTGTCCTAGAACTATTTGGCTCTCTCTTTCTTTTGTACGTGACTGACGGGATTCGTCAAAGTTTTGAACTTTGGTCTGCAAATTCAAAAAGCAAACTCCCCAATTAAGTTGGTTTGATTTGACTCCAACGAGAAATGTTTCTTAAAAAAATACTCAAAAACCATTTTACATTTGACCAAATGCATCTTTACAATTGTTTATTTTAAATGTTTCATTTTACGACAATAAATAAAACAGATTCACTGAAATGTTTTCAATTGTAATACGCATATTTGTTTGACCACAAATTATATTGCATGTATCCCCCAACTTTTACTAAATCTTACTTGCCAGGAATGTTGGTATGCTATCCTAGTGCTTATGTCCAAATGTTATAACTAGCGGCAGCAGCGCACCACAAATCATAATTATCAATTCACTATATTTTAACGCGTGTAGGCTATTACTTCCATTTTTGTCATTAGTAACAACATCTCGAGATTCCTCTAGTAAACGGTAATCATGCTGATCGCTCTGTGATAATCCCCCCTGGGTAAGTTCTGGTAAGACATGAACAGTGGCAACGTACAAAAATGTTCCGGCCGAAAAAAGCATAGCTATCCCAGTGGCATTTACAGAATTTAACGTTTCCTTCTGCTCCTGGCCTATTCCAAAGTACGTTAAAATAGTCAAAAGAGGTGCTGATAGGGAAAACAATGCTAGGTGTCTTCGAATTTGTTGCCTGTCAACCTTCTCATGCAGTAAGAAAGTCACCAGCCCGAATGCTGCGGGTGCCTTGTGAAGCATTATAGCTAAAAATACAATTATCTCAACGTCCTGATGGCTGGTCGTGGCTGCTGCCCCCAAAGCAACTCCATCAGCTGCAATAGAAAACGAATTAAAAAAATGTCCGACTAAAGTAATAACAGCATGGTTACCTGCAGCGTGGACCACCAATCCGAGAGTTAGGGTGGCACTGTTCTTTTTGTCACTTCCGACATTGCTTTTCCGCTGTGATATGTCCACCAACATCATGAAGACGAAACCCAGCACAAGAGAAAGTCCTATGGTCTGCGAGTAGTCTTGATGCTCTGGAGTCAGTTCCTGTGGTCGCCCATTACCCATATACAGTGATCGAATGCCTTCTGGTATTATAACGGCAAGAGCAGTTCCCACTAACAAACCGGCGCCCAGCACAGTGACACATTTGAGCTTTTCCTTAAACGAGTTATATTTCGGCAGAAGGAATTAAATCAAATGAAGTGTAAATGTGCTTGTCCAAGTACGAACCTCGCTCAATTTCATCAACATCGGTATGCTCCCTGCCAGGTACGACCCAACAAGCATAACCAAAACTAACAAAATAAGAATAATGGTTTCTTCAGCCATGATTGCCCTGTGAGATTTAAACGGGCATGATCTATCAACGTTTACATGTTTTTGCCAACTCAATTCCCAACTAGAGATGAGCCGCAACCAGCGTTACTCCAACATCCCTAATATATCGGAACACTTCCTCGGTGCGGCAACCAACTGTGGAACGTTGTAAGTATCTATTTTCCACAGAGACACTTCAAGCAGCCGAATACGGGAAAGATTTTTCGTTTCGATTTAAATTAAAATGCCTTTTATATTTTGGGTAATAGATTTCGAGGCGAAAGTTGCTTATTGTCTTATTATTTTAACCACGTTTGGAAGATAGATGACCTTTCAAATGGCTTATTCTTTAAATTCGTATAATGTTTTAGTGCAACAGATGGTCTTGCCAAGAAGCACAAAGGCTAATGCGGTTATTCCACGGCATTGTTCGGCTCATTCATTAGAGCAATTTTTTTTCAGCCTGTACGAATTTACGTATGTGCGAGCAAGACAGACATATGCCAGCTGCAATGAGCAAAATTGTAAGACCGATAGGTACTTCTAATATTTTGTTTGGTATTTTAAAATAGCTCCATACGGTACTACCTGGACCATTACTTCAATGAGCAAAATTTAATCTAAAGAGTAGAATTTTGATCATTCATTAAAGCTACTGTAATAGCCTCTTCCCATGAGTCCATCCGTGTAAAACGGTTGGGATTTTTGACAAATGTGAAACTCGTGTTCCCACAGAACTCCATCTCATCCAATACAAGCTGACTTGAAAAGCAGTTGCTCAACTCAACATTAACGAAGGGGGATTTTAACTCGAAAAAACTCGCGTAAAATTGAGTTCGAATGCTCATAAAAAACTTCAAATAATTCAACAATAGCCAAAAAAAGAATGAATGCTCAACATTATTAAATTTTTCCCGCCATTGATTTGATTTGATCTCGTAGTCAGCATTCCATTTTTTTAACAGTCAAGAGGAAGTATTCATAGTCGAAAAAACATCGCCTAAGTATCCCATAAAAGAGCCCGTCAAACTCCGTCAAAATTGGATGGCGGACTAACTGGGAAATTTTCGGAACGGCAAAACCTTACGGACCATCCGATCAACAAATAGTGAATGGACCTCTGTGGGAAGACCCTATAATATATCAAACAGTGCGCGCGCAAATAAAAAAATATTTTTCACGCCCCCGCAACTGCAGCACTGCTCACAGCTATCGTGGATAAGACGCTTTAAGACGCGTTTAAAAAATGGTTTCACATTGGTCGGAAAGATTTTTTATAAAATGTATTAAAACATCTGAAACAATTTTTTAGTACACTGATGGCGGGTGTTACAGAAATCACGCAGCTCTGAAGTGCATTCTCGTTAAAACAAAAATATTATTATATGCCGTTGCCTTTGCACCTTTGCACAGTTGCCACTGGTAAATTTTGTTTAGATCATTTAAATTATATTATTAATTAAGATCTTCCATCTGAGAAACATTTTACTTTAACATTTCTATTTTAATTGCAAGAAGACAAATCCCACATGCTTATCTTAAACTTAAGAAATAACTTTAAAACGTTTTGCCGTTGTTTTCGGAATTTGAGTAACTATTCCCAGCTTCTTCCATGGCGGAAATTAATTGCGGTTTTCAACTCCTACTTGATCTTCAAAAAAAATTTTTAACAAATTATTTCAAACATTTAAAATTTTAATTTTCTCTCACTCTTGCGTGCTTTCGCATTCTTGACACACGCTTTCGCTATCAGGCATTGAAATGTGCCGCAATAGCTTAAAAAATCTAATAAAAGTATTTAAAATACTTTTAACAATGTGGAAGATTTTTATAATAAACTTTATCATTTAGTCATTAGCCGTTAATCAACAAATCAAGATGATCGGGGCAGCGGTCTAAGTTTTAACAAGAAAGGAAGGTAACTTCGGCCAGCCGAAGCTTATATGCCCTTGCAGAGGTTATAGGTTCAAAAACACCCAATATATAATTTTTTTAAATATTTTTCCCCGATTATTCCTATGGTAGCTGTATGCTATAGTTGTCTGTTCCGGCTCGTTCCGAATTATATACAACCTGCAACAGAAAGAAGACTTTTGGGAAAGTTTTAGCCCGATAGCTTTGAAAATGAGGGACTAGTTTGCGTAGAAACAGACGGACATACGGACATACGGACATGGCTAGATCGACTCGTCTAGTGATGCTGATCAAGAATATATATACTTTATAGGGTCGGAAACGTCTCCTTCACTGCGTTGCTCTTCTAAATGAAATCATAATACCCTCTGCAAGGGTATACAAATATAAGTTAATTTTAAATGTGACCCCCAAATGAGAGGGGTTTTCAAAATGTTATAGTCTATAACAGGGGTGCCACAAAAATCTCTTTGGGCAATATTTTGGTAGAACTTGAATTAGGGGAGAAGGGGGCTCTATTAGTAGGAAAAGTTTGGTTAGACATAGCAGCTATAAATAAAGAGCCATTGGAATGAACTGGTATCATCGGAAAGGCTGTTCTTTTGGCTATAACTTTTTCCAACATCATTTTGAAGTCAATTGCAAAACCTTTGAGGAACGTTGCAAAATGTCAACAACTTTTTAAACTAGTATAGCCCCAGTACTGGGGTAATGACAGTACGAAACTTACTTTCGCTGTTAACGGTTTAGGGTAAGAGAGCTAATTTTTATAAAATTTGTTTGGAATCTTTGGCCACCAATATTTTGATCTAAAATGGAATAGAATTTTGTGATTTTTTTAAACCCTTTCCCATGATATAAAAATGCGGTTATAGCTCTTTGACGCAGAGGTAAACATGGTACAAAAGATATATTTTTCAGGGCTGGATGGTAAAATGTATCGATAATTTCGCGGTCGCACTCTGCCCATACTATGGTCGAGTCTTGCTGTTATAGGGTCTCCGATGATTTTACGTCAATAATAAAATTTTCCAAATGTACTAGGAGACTCCGGTTATTTTCCTCTGTCGTTGGCAAAAACAAAACAATAATTGAAACAAGATTCGAGTCTTGGCCATAATCTGAACATAGTTGAAATGTCGTAATCCCACTTAAAAAATAGTACTTTTTCGTTGAACACATTACATTTTTAGTATATTAGTAGGTTTTACGGTCATACTAACAAACAAAATTGTCAAATAGGTAAATACTGGACATACATGGTTGAGTTCGTCAAATAATACATGGGACACCAAACAAAGGAAACATTTACTTGCTTTTTCAAGGTTCATCTAACAAAACTGTTTCCATGAATATTGTGCCCAATTGAGATCATATGTGTATGTGTTTACATAAATATGTATAAATGTATTACTTTTCCGTTGAATTCACAGGCAAGACAAATGTATTTCTTTATTCGTCAACCTCTGTTGAGTAGCTACTTATGTACATACATACATACATGTATACATATATAACATAAGATTTAATTAACTAAGTATTTAAACTGCCGTCGAAGAATGTTAGTTTATTCTTTAATATACATAGAACCAAAATCGGTTTGTAATAGAGATTAACAGCAAAAACCATCATTACACAGCAAAAACAATGTTAAAATGGTTCCTCAAGAAGCAATCCTCTGTGTAACTTCGTCAGTTGATTGGAAAACTCAATTTCGAAGGGAAAACTGAAATGAAATAAATTGGTCCGAAAAGTCAAGTCTACCACCCACGACATTATTTAGAGGTTCCAGGATAAATTTCGATTTGCCAATAGAGGCGGGGAAGGCCAAAAGAAAACTGAATGCCTTATTCCAAAGTTCCTTAAGATTTTTAAGGCTAAAAAATATTTTAATGTTTCTTTCGTTGGTCTAAAAGTGCATAACACAACGCATAACGCTTAAGGGGGGACATCTAGGTAACTGGTGAAAAAAAAGCGGATTTTCTGGATTTTTTTTTTGGCCAAATGAAGAAGCCAATTGAAAATTTGTAAACTACGTTTTATTATATTAGGTCCAAAGTACAAAATAAAATTTTTTTCGAATAAATCGAAAACAAAATGGCGGCTGTGCAGCATTTCTTCGGAGGCCCTTTTTTGTTAAAGGGGGTCCATGGCCGGACACCTAACGTCCTTAATTTTTGATCTAAAAAAAAAAAAAAATTTGGTTAGTTTCTATACCTCAACAGCTATCGACGGACGTAGGATTTTTTCGATATTTTGATTTTTTAAAAAATGGTGAGTGATTGAAAAAAAAGTAGCATTTTTTCGAATAAAACAAGAGAGAACGCTATAGTCGGGTTGGTGTCCCGACTATTTAATACCCGTCACTCAGCTAAAGGGTTGGTGTCCCGACTATCTACTAGACGTAACTCAGCTAAAGGAAGTGCTAGGGAGATGGAGATAAAACTTTGATCAGGCATAAGTTTTAAACGAATGGTCCGATTTAAAAAATTTCTTCTACATTTCGATAGGTATTGATAAACACAACAAAACTGCATTCCTACTTTTCCGATATATTAAAATTTTTCAAATCGTATATTAACTATTGTGGGCGTTAGAGGGGGCGTGGCACCTTTTTGAAATAAACTTGCGCTGCGTAGGAACTCCTAGAATCTGCATGCAAAATGCCAATCTTCTAGCTTTTATAGTTTCCGAGATCTCAGCGTTCATACGGACAGACAGACAGACAGACGGACAGACGGACAGACGGACATGGCTAGATCGACTCGGCTAGTGATCCTGATCAAGAATATATATACTTTATGGGGTCGGAAAAGCTTCCTTCTAGCTGTTACATACTTTTGCACGAATACAATATACCCTTTTACTCTACGAGTAACGGGTATAAAAAGTCACAAAATTATTAATAAAAAAAAAAGTAAGCAAAATAAAAAAAAAATCCTACGTCCGTCGATAGACATAGGTATTTTGAATATACTGTCAAAAATTGAGATCGATCGGTTAAGATTTGTTCGAGTTATGTGTCCGGCCGCCTCAAAAAAAGTGGTTTCGAGAAAAACGCGTTTAAAGTTTTAAGGTGCCCGGGATATACATGTGAGGCATCGCCGCAGAATGGAAAATTTCGACACTTAGACACTTTTGCCGGACTCTATCTTTTGGTATGTTATTTTTAAGACCCTAAAGCATTTTTTAAGCGAAAAAAAAAATTTCCGATTTTTTAAAAATTCTACCTAGATGTCCCCCCTTAAGAAAATCCTTAAAGAAGTTACCTAAAAAATTGGTCTTAAAACTTTCTTATTTCGATGAAAGCTTTGTTTCTATTAAAGTTAGTATGGAATTCATACATCTCGACCAAAGCAGTTACAGTAGATCACATTAATATTCGGTTTTATTATATATTATATTATATTATATAATATATTTTATTACATATATATTTTTTATTCGTGCAAAAGTATGTAACAGGTAGAAGGAACGGTTTCCGACCCTACAAAGTATTTTATTCTTGATCAGGACCACTAGCCGAGTCGATGTAGCCATGTTCTTCTGTCTGTCTGTCCGTATGAACACTGAGATCTCGGAAACTACAAAAGCTAGATAGTTGGGATACACATATTCTTTGGCTTCCTACGCAAGGTTGTTTCAGCCCAGCTTAAAAAAACCACGAATTCTTTAGAAGATGATGTCTTTGCCAATTGTACTCGTGGATGTACCTAATATTGGATAAATAACCTAAAGTAAAAAAAGCTTAAAAAAACCGAGAATTCTTCAGAGGATTATGGCTTTGCCAATTGTACTTCTATAAATGCCTTACTAAAGGCGTTTAATATACATAAGAAAATAAAAAACCGCGAATTCTCCAGAGGATGATGGCCGTGCCTATGTGTACTCATATAACATCTACTGTCACTTTAGTCGCTTCATTATTCGCTTACGATTTTTTATATCATAAGAAAAGTGTTCGATCCAGTAGATAAACTTCTAAAAGTGGCCTTTGCTAAATTTCTATGCGATTGGATGCAAGCTGAAGAGACATGGGCGAATAGAGTTTTATTTGCAAGTTTTATGAATAAAAATCCCAAAAAACGATTATTTGAGATTTTAAAAAATAAATAAAAATCTCAAATAACGATTGCTTTGGAGGTATAACAAGGTCGCCTTTGATTAGTAATTCGGCGAATTTACTTTGTAAACTGGTGTAATTGGATGCCCCATTCAGAATGTAGAAGGAATGGTACTCTACAGTACATTTCGTCTTGGATTGACAAACTTATTTTGATATTTAATCTTTCTATATGCCTAAGATCAGAGAGGGAATGTGATTCCAAAGTAGTATTATTTTTTACCGAGACACCTTATTACATCCCAGACTTCTCTTTTTAATTATATGTATAGCTATAAAAAAATGTTTTTTACAATTTTTCTTAACATGTTTGTATTTCAGCTAAATTATTATAAAACGGATAAAATGGGTAATTGCTTGAAAATGAGCAGATCAGATGACATTTCACTTTTACGAGGCAATGACAGTTTTAACGGCCAAAATAGCGGAACACAACCATTGTATCATGTAAGTATATTTATGATCCCTTCATCGTAAATTTTAATCCGCCAGCGAAAAAAGTAATTGTTTAAAGTACTAGATTACACTAGTTTACAGCCAAAATGCTCCCCAGCAATTGATGGCAAATTCTGTTAGTGTTTGACCCCTAGATCGCGAAAATAGCATTAATTTTTTTTTCGATGGCACAGTTTTTTTTTAAAGATTTTTTAAAGTTCGAAATGTTAAATTTCGGACTTTTTTCGAACTTCTTCTTATATCTCGGCAGATATCCACCCGATTGGGCCAGTTTTAGTTTTATTTTAAAGTCAATAGATCAAAGCTCAACTTTGCCATACAGATCAATATGATTGGATAAGTAATGGCAGCGTAGAAACTTGACAAAGATGAAAAATGTGTTTTTTGGTCGACTGTAAGTCGGCTGTATATATCGTAAAAACTCGAAATAAATCCGTTGAAAAATCATAATGGGTACAAACTTAAAGTTTACATCCTACCGAATAAAACATGCCGGATATGGCCCAAATCCAAGGAAAACTGGATTTATGGTGGATTTTTAAAGTTCGGATTTTTCCACTTTTTTCGATTGACAAAGTCCAAATTTAAGATTTATCATAGGCGGCGACATGTAAACAAAAATGAGTGGTGATGGCAGCCGGGTCAAAAAATAGCTAAATCAGATATTTAAAAGCTAGAAATTTATAAAAATGAATTTAATTTTTAAAAATTCTTTAAAAAATATTAAAATTCTTGCGTTATGACTGAGAGTATTTTTAATAAGTAATATCCATCTGGACAATTCATTCTTAAAAAGTAGCTAACCTTAACTTTACAAAAGCATGCTCTTTTTAATAAGTACTGCCTTATCAAAAACGAAAAAAAGAGTACGTATTAGAGAAAAAAATAAGAAAATAATGAACAAGATAAAAGAATACACTTGTTTAAATGGTCCAAACACTTTTTGCAATGTGTGTGGTAAATTTATTATGAATAATAAATTTCGACCCTTTGATAGTGAGGTGATAAATCGATATTTCCTCTACTTTCGCATTAAACCAAATCTTGAAGAGGCTTGGACACCGAGGAGAATTTGTGATTCTTGCCGCTTGACACTACTTAAATGGAGCGAAGGCAAAAGGTATGTTTCAGTTTTGGATTTTTTGTTGAAAGGTCCTTCATTGTTTTCTTGACCTAGATGCTACTTGAAGTTTGACACGCCAATGATTTGGAGAAAACCATCTTGTCATGTGACAGATTGCTATTTTTGCCTTAGTAAATGCTTAGGCATCGGAAAGAACGCAAAATGGAAATACGCGAAAGTGCGCTCAGTGACACTTCCCAAAATTCATTCCGCCAATGTACCATATCCAGTATGTCCCGACAAAATGGATGATTCTACATCTTCGGATAGCTCTTCTATTTCCGATGACTCCAGTCCGGGTGAAGAAGAAGTTATCCTACTTTCTCAAGAAAAGTTAAATGATTGGATTCGAGATTTAGAGCTGACAAAAGAGAAGTCAGAGTTGCTTGCATCTCGAATGAAGCAGCACGGATTTCTGAAACCAGGAGTGAAAACCACTCTTTATAGAAACCGGCATAAAGGTTACGCTAAGTATTTCGCCAAAGAAGATCAGATTAGCTATTGCAATAACATTACTGCAATGTTCCATCAGCTCCAAGAAGTTCATAATCCGAATGGGTGGGGACTCTTTTTCGGTGGTAGCAAAGCAAGTTTAAAAGCCGTTTTGGTGGACGATGGGAATCGGAACCCTCCCTTCCCACCCCCCCCCAGTTAACACCAAAGAAACGTATGACACAATATCCAGATGGATATTACTTATTAAAAATACTCTCAGTCATAACGCAAGAATTTTAATATTTTTTAAAGAATTTTTAAAAATTAAATTCATTTTTATAAATTTCTAGCTTTTAAATATCTGATTTAGCTATTTTTTGACCCGGCTGCCATCACCACTCATTTTTGTTTACATGTCGCCGCCTATGATAAATCTTAAATTTGGACTTTGTCAATCGAAAAAAGTGGAAAAATCCGAACTTTAAAAATCCACCATAAATCCAGTTTTCCTTGGATTTGGGCCATATCCGGCATGTTTTATTCGGTAGGATGTAAACTTTAAGTTTGTACCCATTATGATTTTTCAACGGATTTATTTCGAGTTTTTACGATATATACAGCCGACTTACAGTCGACCAAAAAACACATTTTTCATCTTTGTCAAGTTTCTACGCTGCCATTACTTATCCAATCATATTGATCTGTATGGCAAAGTTGAGCTTTGATCTATTGACTTTAAAATAAAACTAAAACTGGCCCAATCGGGTGGATATCTGCCGAGATATAAGAAGAAGTTCGAAAAAAGTCCGAAATTTAACATTTTGAACTTTAAAAAATCTTTAAAAAAAAACTGTGCCATCGAAAAAAAAATTAATGCTATTTTCGCGATCTAGGGGTCCAACACTAACAGAATTTGCCATCAATTGCTGGGGAGCACACCAAGAATATTATTTTGTAAACTAGTGTTATTTAAAATCTTAAAATAAGCTTTATGGATATTTTCATTTCAGCAGGACGAACAGTATCAACCAGTATTTTATCCCACCACATCAGCTTCCGCTACTCAAACACCGTCTTCTATCAATCGTCAACTTTCCGACGACAATCAAGTGAAGATTGCTAAGCGTATTGGATTAATGCAACATTTGCCTATAGGAACATATGACGGAAGCTCCAAAAAAGCACGAGAATGTGTAATATGCATGGCAGAGTTTTGTGTTGATGAAGCTGTGCGATATCTTCCTTGCATGCATATTTATCATGTCAATTGTATAGACGATTGGTTGTTGAGAAGTCTTACATGTCCTAGTTGCTTAGAGCCGGTTGACGCTGCCTTACTGACGAGTTATGAATCGACATAGCGTTTATAAAACGATAGTATATTTATAGTGTTCGCTTTAAAATTTTTCGGGTAAAATCAAATAATTTGTACCATGCAAAAGTTATTATTTGATACATTTAAATTTAAATCATTGTTTTTTATTAAAATGTTATTGTTTTTAATCAAAACGTATTATAATATTTAATTCTTTGTAGTGTTAAATAAATCATACTTGCAACATTGGAGAGCTCAAAAATAGAATAGCTATTCGGGAAGAATTTGTATTGATCTTCGAAATTGAATTTCGCCCAAAGGAATTTGTGCGAGACCGCCTAAGATAATTTCGTGTACATATATCCATATTAAATTTTTTCTAACCAATAATAATTTGATCATTGTTACCATAAGTCATTGTATTAACGATTTGATAATAAAAGTATAGTTTTATTTAAATACGAAATTATTCCTTTGTGTTTGAAAGATACCTATATGGTTGGTATGTATGAAAAGCAAAATTTTTAAATGCGATTTTTAAATGCGATTGTGATGCTTAAATGATTTTTATAATGCACAAAAATATGCATATTTGTCACATTTTGCACAGAGAAGACGCGACTTACGAAATGGTTTCAGTTCAGTTCACGCAGTCGAAAGCAACGCTGGAACGTCCTGCAACATAGGCGGATCTGACGCTCTCACCAACCCTTTCTCTCGTTACTCTCTATAATTAAAATTCTTTATGAATATGTGAAGGACTTTTTTCCAAACTGATCGAATTCCCATCACTAGTCCATAATCCAAGTCCGACTATCAGATACCCGTTACTCAGCTAAAGGGAGTGCGAGGGAGATAGAAATATAAAACTTTGATCAGGCATAACTTTTAAACGAATGGTCCGACTTAAAAAAATGTCTTCCACATTTCGATAGGTATTGATAAATACAACAAAACTGCATTTTTCCTTTTCCGAAATATTTAAATTTTTAAAATCGTATATAAGTGATTGTGGGCGTTAGAAGGGGTGTTGCACCTTTTTGAAATAAATATGCGCTGCGTAGGAACTCCTAGGATCTGCATGCAAAGTGTCAATCTTCTAGCTTTTATAGTTTCCGAAATGTCAGCGTTCATACAGACAGACAGACAGACATGGCTAGATCGACTCGGCTAGTGATCCTGATCATGAATATATGTATATACTTTATAGGGTCGGAAAAGCTTCCTTCTACCTGTTACATACATACTTTTCCACGAATACAATGTACCCTTTTGCTGTACGAGTAACGGGTATACTAATTCGATGTTTTTGAATTTTAAAAACTCAGAATTTTAAATCTATTTTTAAAACAAGAAAGGAAATTAGCTTCGCCAAGCCCTTGCAGTTAAAAGAAATACTTATCGTTTAAGCCTAGTACTCATTTCGGCTAAGAGTTTTACTAGTCGAAAAATATTAACCTTTTAGTGTGGCCGAAGTTTTCGGAGTTCATCTGCAATGTTTGTTGACAAACAGCTAACATAAACTGGCGCCAATTTTAAAATATTACAAAATGTTGAGCCGACCTGGGTCGCAGGTCGCAAGCTTTAAATTTGCTGTTGGCATGGCGATATGTTTTGCCGCAACTCCTACAAGCAGTTTTCCATTGTTTTTTGGGGGTTTCTCATCATTTATAATTTGTTATTGGCACACCGCTTCTGCACAAACACATCCAAGAATCAAATTTTCTATTCTTTGGGCCGAGGCAAAAGGCGTTCATCCGAATTCATCCGCTAAATTTTTGGTATTTCCTTACCATTTCCTTAGCTCAAATAAGTACCGCGGTGGGAAAAAGTCCCAGCTAAAGGCGTAAGCTACCTATTTACCTCTCGCTTACTCCTTTGGTTAGCTAGCAGTATTCGTCGTACTGATCAAACTCGTTCACTTCCCCTTCTCAGAGATCGTTGGTTGCTATACCTATGCGTCGCGAGCCTGTCGGTGCTGCAAAAATCGACAATCTTTTGAAATATATTATTTTAATAAAGATCACAATTGAATCCAAATCCGATTGACCAAGTGGTGTAAATGGTGGTAAATTTTCGGCAAGCCTCCGAAAACTTTAAAATAATGGCATACAACTATTATAGGGATGCCATTTTGGAATCCGATTTCCACATGAAATGATATACTTTATAGATAATAGAATAATAATTACCTTTTAGTTACATTCAATCAATAAATAAACAACTTTTTTGTAATATTGACTCATTTATTAAATGTAATACATTAGAATAGTAAGTGATGGCTTGAGTGTGTGTAATAGGATCTGTCCGTTAGCATTTGAATTAATTTTAGGTAAAAGTGATTACAGTCAATTTGTGTATGCCTTTGTATATTTATTAAGTTTATTTAAAGTACTTTTTTTTGGATAACACCCAATTTGACAGCAACAATTACCCGTTGATTTGGGATGTGTTCTATTGTAAATTATGACATTTTGAAATTATAAATTGGCTTTTCCGGGTTCCTTATATTAGTTTATGTAGTTTGCTGCGTTACAGGACCATTTCTTAACAATTCAAAGCAGGATTGGCCGTTATCTTAAACAAAATAATATTATAACAAAACATACACAGTTCGATAATAGTATGTGCACTCACAGTCGGGCTGTGCATGAGTTTGGTTTGAATTGTTATTTTCAAGAATGTGTGTTTAAATGGATATAGATGCCAATGAAATTCAAACTGCGGTTTCAGTGTGACTGTGGGATGATAAACGTTCGACATCAATTTCTGGTATGGTCAGCTCATCGGGTATATTATCGGCATACTCAATGGAAGAGGTTTCCGAAAGGCGTTTGCTCAACGAAGTCTGCTTTCGCAGTACCTCAGCCAGGGACGTGTTGGTGTGATCACCGTAACGGGCGTCGAGACCTTGCCGGAATGCGTTCACCACACGAATCTAAGCGCACATTAGGTAAAAAGAAAAGAACAACACCAAGAACAGTGACAAAGGAGACAGAAACAACAATATAAGAAGAACATACTTAATCAGTCAAGCTAAAGAGCCGATTATGCACATATTAACATACATTCTTATTATGAATGTATAAACTAAATGGAATGCAAAAAAGGGGGCCGATTTTTTATTTTATTACGAGCATTTGTGTACACATGGATAACTAGTTAGGCAGATTTTAAGCGCAAAATAAAATAATTATATCCCACTTGAATCAGACGGACAAATTAACAAGCAGTAGCATTTGTCACAGTCCACATGTTTTGCTTTTTTCTATTTGTATATCGTGATTTATTATCGATAATTCGGACGACATTAGCTCAACTATTAAACAATTGATCAACAATCGAAAAGCAAGTTTAATTTCTAGCATGCATAATACAACAGGCAATTTCAAAATCACTTAAACGGCGACAAAACTACTAAACAAATTAATTGTTGTCCATAGGATAGAAATTCAAAAACCAAAAAGAAGTGCCCAAGAAAACAAACTGAAAACATAATTAACAAATAAATAACAAGGTAAAAGGAATCATAGATATGACTGAGCTATTCGGTTTTCCGAACAGTTCCTTTTCTTTTTGCTACCATAGATACGGTAAGAACATTAATTATTCAAAAACTAGAAAAGTTATTAAATTTGTAGATAACACTTGAATGCCTATGTAGTGCGATGTATTCAGCGCATATTATTGCAGACAAACAGACGTTTTAAAAGTAGCGATAATACTTCTTATGTATAAACATTGAAACATATTAAAGTAATACCATTACTAAAGCTCATTTTCAGTGGCACACCTAGGCCAAGAGCCAAGATATAACTTAATGTTTTGACTTTTTTTAAATTATTATAAATTTGTAAACATAAATTTGAATAAAATTGTGAAGGCTTACAGCTTGATCAGTGTTGCTCTTGCTATATGGGACCGGAATCAAGCGTTCTTGCAATTCGCCGCCTATTACCTTTAAGAATGAAGAGAAAGAGAGGGAGAGAGATAGAAAGTAAAACAGAAAACAATAAGTGGGAAAGAGAAAAATAGATATAAGAAGGCTGAAATTTAGATTAATCTTGCTGCTATAAAAATGGTTCACTACACACATTTTAACATTAATTTCAATATAATATACATGTATTGTTGTTCAATTGTTTTAAAGCAAATAAATGTAAGTTGAAATGATCAGAAAAATACTTTGGTGTTTGAAAATATACAAAAATATGTATGCACCATAATAATACATGTATCGGTAAATGTATAATAATCCATAGGTATGTATGCACTTTTATGTAATTGTGATAGAGGAGGACATGTTAACTTTAGGATAATCAGCGTGTAATAATTCTGGAAAAGACACAACAGTATTGTTGTTAAAAAATTTGAAAACATGAAAATCGTTTCTGAAACTTGTTACACAATATATTGACGCCCACCTTCGATATATGTATGCACATGTGCGTATTCAACTAGCGTTTTTAAATAAACTACCTAGTTCTTTACTTATTTTAAAATGCTAAATTGTAAATACTTTTACCATATTCGATTGATACCAACGTGTTTATATATGTTTGTGAATTCCTTTACATCTACAATTCATTTGCGGTTTGCGGTCCACCTTAGACTCTGTATTTAAAAATGTATAATTCCACAATATATTGTAATCGGATACGGAAATAACGGGAATGGATATTTTGTCATGTACTTTTAAGAAACGCCCCTTAAAAAATACTGAAATGTATATTAAGGGCGGTCCAAAAAATACTGCAATAGATACACTAATAATATATTCAAAAAAGAACTCCACGATTGGGTAACCTTCGTTAATATTAACGTACCACACAGAAAAAATAGACTTATGATTTGTTTTTTTGTTAGTAATAAAAGTACTACAATAATACATTTTTTTTGCAAAAATACGAAGTTAATTTATAAAAATGCATGCTTACATTTTCTAAATGGTATAGGTAAATATTATTGTTAAGAACATAATTTTCGGGATACTCAGGGAACCTTTGGTTATGTGAGCATTGGGCGTACTTATGTGGTTGAGGATAACAAGCTATTTAATATATGCAAATAAATGTTACAACTCTGGTATTATGCAATGTACATGCACTTTTGTATTATACGCTAAATAAATTCACTTTTTCTAATTGGGGTTCCCTAAAGAGTTTACAGTTGAATATAAAAAATAATCAATGTGCTTCCTTAAAACATTCTATAAGCATGTTCATTTACTTCTTCATTTGGGTTGAGGCTCACATTTGGGATTATGTTTAGAGAATCATGGCTAGTCTGATTTGGATCTTTGAATATTTCTTGGGCCTCACCATGATTTGCAGTCTCAAATTTGACACAAAGTCAAATTTGGTTTGGGACGCTTAATTTGTTTAAAGACGACAACTGAAACCATTTAAATTCGAGTCTCATTCTGTCCATTGGAATGTTTAGTTTCGGTGTTATTACAACGGATTTGTTGTTGCAAGTTATGTGCAATTTCTGAGAAGCTTTGGCTTGAGGCAGGGGCAGATACGTTTGTGGGTTTTGATGGGTGTTGGGAAGTTAGTCCGTTGTGCCCAGTACGCTGATGCTGTTGCGGGTCTTCGTCAATGTAAGATATGTCCGACGGTAGCAAGGCGCTTGACACGTTCTGTTGAGGCGGCGGTGGTTGTTTTGGCTGCTGCTGGTGGTGGTGCTTGATGTAATTGGGGCTCAGCAGGTTAAAATTGTACAACGGGTGGCCACTGCTCACTGGAACTGGCATACCCGTCCGAGGACTGCGTAAGCTATGTAAGCTGTGCATCGACCGGCGCTCATTTATGTCTTCCAATGTGGAGCGAAAAGCACGAATCACACGCAACTGAAACAAACAAAATTAGACAAAAAACGAACAGAAACAGAAACGTAAACATAAAGTAAACAACCAACGAAATAGCAATACAGTTAAACATACACATATATAAATATATGCATTTACTTTTTGTAAATTCATATGTGTAACCATTAATCGCACAGTTTTAAATTATTAAAAGAAAATTAAGCATAAAACAAACTAGTTTCTTCGGGTGTCAATAAAGCGCATTTTAAGTCTTTCAATCTGCAAAGTAAGCTCTATTGCATTGTCGGTTAGGAATGTGTAGTCATACATACGTGTACACATATAAATAAGGTTTTCCATCATGCGTGCGGAGGATTTTATGTTTACTTAAGCGGACTCGGATTCAGAAACTGAGACAATAATGCGGACGAACAAGAACAAATCTTTTTAAACTCTTATGGCTTCCTCCCTTGAATATACATACATATACCCAAAGAAGTAATCCAACAAAAATGCATTTACACAACCACTATAAACCGCAAACTTAAGGAAATTAATATGGTTTAAATATATTTAGGGCATGCTGTTGCGTTTGTGGTGACTTAAGACTTTTGTTTATTTTAGTACTCCAAACGTTGTAATATTAAATCAAATCAACAATATAAAAAGGGTTTATACAAACATTTGTAATGACACCAAAATTACTATGTTCGGATATCTTATTGCTCAGAAGTGTTTAATGAACAATAAAGACGAGGTAGTCGATTTGGCTTTGGCCAAAATATTATAAAAATATATATCCTTGTAGTGCATCGATGCCTTCTTAAGTATAATAAAGTTTGGTAATATACTCATTGAGCATCTGCTGCAAGAATTTAAAGCTACTTCTAAAAAATGTAAAAGATAGGTATAAATGTATTAAAGCATTTTAAAATAACCGAACAAGAAATCATTCTATAGGTAAGCCAGAAACCAAAATTAAGTTTTCTGTTTTTGAATTTAACATGATTATAGAAAAATAATTTGTATATACTCATTTTCTAATTACTATATTCTCATCCATTTCTCTTAACGTCTTTAAGAAACTTTTCAAGTAATGGCAAACGATTCTGAAATTCTATCGTGGTTCAGGTATTTATAACGCATCCAAAATTAAAATTAAAAATAAAGGGTCGAAAACCCTTCCCGCCACCACATATTCCAAAATATATATAATAACTGGTTTAGTAATTTTCCAACGGGTTACATAAGGTTTTTGAACCAAAAACAAGCACTCTTTCATTGATTTTTATTTAATATTTTAAAAGATTTACATGATTTTGTATATTGTGTTTCATGAGTCCCGGCTAACATTTCTCGAAAAGATACAGTTAGGGATGTTGTATTTCTCGAGCCTCAATGTGAGAGCTTTGACAAGGACTCGACTCCCTGTGAAGTCTTTTTTGACTCGATAAAAAAACAGCTGATATCCCAAAGTCAAAGATTTACTAATTTTAAAAATAAAAAAAAACTTGATAATTTATTCTAAAATTTGTTTTTTGCTGTAACATTTTTGAAAAAAATTGTATTTATTTACAATTTCTTCGTTTAAACAGTACATGTTGAGGTAACTATAATAAAACATTTGCATCATAATTTGTTGATGATCCTGTTACCGGATAGGTACTTTTTTTTGAGTGTAAGAAAAAATGGTCTCAGTATTATTACTAAGCAAACATGTTCCTAAAATTTTCTAAATCATTAAGCCTACATCATTAGAAATATTACAAAAGAAATCATAAAAAGGAGCTTGTTTTTGCCCCAAAAACCCCGTGCTAAACAAGCACATGAAAAAGGCCTCTGCTAGTACACACAAAAACATAGAAAAAAAAATATGTTTTAATCAAGTTTCAAGCTTTTTGGCTTCGATGAAATTCACGGAGAATTTCCCTAAATACCTTTCAGAACTAGAGGTAATGCTTGTGCTTATGGTCTCTGCTGTGAGCGAAAGCTCGATTGGCCAGGATACAGTCAAACTCATCGAAGTGGTTCAACTTGCGATAAAGGACGAAAAATAAATATATTTATTTATAGCTGCTATGTCCAATAAAACTTGTCCTTCTATCGTTATCTAACTCTAAATGTGGAAAGGCCAATATCTAAATCCCTCCTTATTTAAGTATTATTCCCAGAAATAAAGTCTATGGTCTATGCCCATTTCTAAATCTGTCCATATCTAAGAAGTTCGATTGCCACATATTAAGGTCTATGGTTCAACGACTATAATGCAGGAAAAAATGTTGTTACATTACGCAAAACTAAATTCTGTAAAACTATATTTTTAAATAATTGAAAATGCGATTGTTTATTTATTTAAAATTTGTACAGAAATTTGGTTTAATAAGAATTACTTCTCATCCGAATTATTTAACTTATAAGTAAAATATTCAAAAAAAGGGAATCTGTAAAAAAATTGATTTAATAAATCATTCGCTTAAAAAAACAATAAAAAAAAAAATCAATTGGCATCCCGAGGAATTTATTTAATGTCCTCCTTTTTGATTTTACGTCGTTTTGTGTTGAGGGTAATTTGATCTATTCAGGGTAACAAAATCTATTTATTTATCTTCCAATAAAATTTCTTCCCAAAAAGTTTTGCTCACAGAAAACGTTTCAAAATCAAGTACCCTATTTTAAACCAACAAATGTTCCTAAAATCACAGCAAATTTACTCGGAAACTCCTAGAAAACTACAGATTCTGTGACACCTACGGTTTTGATGGGATGGTTTCCAAACCCCTCGTCCCCAAATCCGTCGCCGGGTTGTGAGTTGTGTGACACGCCTGAATATGTATTATTTTAGACTCACCGACATTAACAAATAACATTCATTAACCTCATTAAGTATATACTACTTATTCTGTAAAGTACCGTTCAGAAACACCTGACCTGGAGGGTCACCTGAAATCGAAAATCCTAATGTGGTACTTAAACTTGTGCTGACATAGTTGGGCGTGAAAGTGCCGCAAAAAGGTAAGGAAAATGTAGGAAAATGCAAGGAGGATTTTACACGTATCCGGAAATGTACTAATTGATTATATGAGTTGATTTGTACTGCTACTGATTTTACTTTATTCGACGTGCATGATTTTTCGTAAATATTGTTTTTAGAGGAAAAATTAAAATATTTTAATTACGTACGTTTGAATGCCCTTTAGAAGTGTAGAGTTGGATTAGCGTTTGTATTGAAGGTGGTTGTAGAAGATAGTTTAGTAGATATCAGAGAAAAATACTAAACATTCAGAATTTGAAGCGGAGCAGAAGACACTTTTAAGACGATGTTGCTGTTGTTGTTGTATATTGTAGTTTAAAGTAGTAATAGTAGTTTATCTTGTTGGTGAACAATATTGTTGTTTTTGAAGTATTTATTGTAGTTTTAGCAAATTAGTAGTAATAATTCAAATCCATTTTATTCGTTTGAGCAGTTCTAAGAATTAACTCATATTTCAAGGTTAATTTAATTACATATCCTAACCGAAAAATATTATATTTTTTTTATTGAGTACTATAAATTGATAACAATCAGGTAGTCCTATTTTAAGTGATTATACTTACAGACATTCCCGTCCAATTTATAAAGAATGTAACTCTTACTATATAGACAAACATGTGCATAACTACGAGGTCATATTTTCGGCTCAGGTCCTACATAACTTTTCTAATCTTTCTAACCTTTTCATGGTATACTTTTTGCTGCATTATTAATTTAATTTACAATGTACATATAAGAAATTTTGATCAATATGCGCTTTATAAAATGTAATGATATACACATACTTTATTATATCACTTAGATTAGTTTTCGAATTTGCGAGGATAACTGCAGGTTAGTTTCAATATTACATGTATGTAGAACTTGATGATCATTTTATTGCAATTGTCAATTACACCTCAGTCTCTCGTATTGGTTCCGCCGGCTTTAAAATCACAAAAATTAATAACAAATATCTCATAATTACTTTTGAAACAAATAATCGAAATTCAAAGCGGATCAATCAATAATTGTAATATATTTAAAAAAGGATAATTAAATTAAATTTATAGTTTATGTATTGGTATATGTATATGAATGAATACATGCGTGGCTCTAATTTATAATGTTAAAAACAAAAAAAAAGGTCGTTTTCTGTTAAAATGTAAGCCTGCCAACCATGTAAAAGTTTAAATGTTTATAATCTCGTAGGTTTATACACCATACAAAGTAATTATTCCCAACTTTTATTTATTGAGAGCAAGGGAACATTTACTTACTTTTTTTGTCAATCAAGGGTGTCACAGAAATCTCTTCCAACCAAATTTCCCCCAGAAGCAAATTCATTTTAAACCAACCGAATAGAAGGATTTGCAGCAAATGTTCCTAAAATCAAAGCAAATTTACTCCGAAACTCATACAAAACTCTACAGATTCTGTATGATCTACACCAGCGGTCGGCAGCGCCCTATTAAGTGAGCATAGGGATTTGCTCTGCCCACGCGCTGCTCGCTCACGTATAACGTAGAACAGCGGTCTGCACACACACATCGATGAGCTGCCCAGTGCAAATTACTCACACAAATATAAAACAAAATGTCATCGTATGTGTGTGCCGACCGCTGATCTACACACAAAAAAATATTTTAAATAAAGTTAATTGTCAAACAGTCCCCAACCACAAAAAATGATAATTCTACCAATTAAATAGGTGTGTGTCTTTGCTAATTGTGTGTATTTGTTGTGAAAGTAACTATTTGATTGGTAGGATTGACAATTTTTGTGGTTGGGAACTGTTTGACAATTAACTTGGTTTACTTGACCAAGTTTAAAAGGTGTCTGGCGCCCATATCTTTAAAGATTTCGGAATAAAATAAATGCAATTTAGTTGTCTTTATTAGTATATAAAGAAATTTGGAAGAAATTTTTCAAATCAGATCATTCATGAAAGAGTTATGAAGAAATAATGGAATTCAAGCAGTGCAAGAAGTTTCTTTGCTGCATGCATATCTCCATCTCCCTCTCACTTCCTTTAAAACATATTATGACTTTGCCACATTTTAAAAAACATTAAAACCCGAAGGTTTTTATTTAACTTACATAAATTTACAAAAATTATTTGGCGGTTCGTGGGCCGTTTTCTCGTCTGCATGTTAAACTAAGAGGGGTGTTACACATATATCACTAGGTGTTTAAAATCACTTTAAAGGGACTGGCACACAAATATTTTGTTTAGGAAAATAACTGAACCGAAACTATTATTTATTAGATCGGGTTCATTCCAAGAAAAATTTGTATTTTGTCGTTTTATTTTTACCAATTGACAAACATGGAATATTTTGGGGAGTTGTGTGTTAATATTATAGTGATTCTAGTAAAGGAAATCAAAATACATGGGTATTTTCGGGTGCTATCAGATACCCGTTACTCAGCTATAGGGAGTGCGAGGGAGGTGGAGATTATAGCCCTGCATGAATTGATTCAATGAATTATTTTGAATTTTGAGTTTAATAGAATTTAATAGAAAAAATTCATAAAATGTAATTATTCATTCATTCAATTTCATCGCATACAACAAAAAATTAATAATTCACGCAGGGCTCTAGTGGAGATATAAAACTTTGATCGGGCATAACTTTTTAACGAATGGTCCGATTTGAAAAATTTCTTTTACAAGAAAACTGCATTTTTACTTTATTGATATCTTTAAAGGTGTGGGCGCCAGACCATCGTTTAAGGCAATTGTGGGCGTTAGAGGGGTCGTGGCCCTCGGCTGAAATAAACTTGCGCTGCGTAGGAAGCCCAAGAATATGTGTGGGTAATCCCAACTTTCTAGCTTTTGTAGTTTCTGAGATCTCAACGTTCATACGGACGCACAGACGGACATGGTTAGATTGACTCGGCTATTGATTCTAATCAAGAAAAAATCACCAAAAACGTGATTACGTAATATATGGACAGCCCCTAAAGAATTAAGACGCATGTGATTTCCTTAAATGTAAAGTACCACAACTACCAAAGCTGATGGACATATTTGAGCAAACAATGGTTTGACAACATTTAAGAGTAGATAATAAAATCAAAAAAACGGTTTTATTGGTATAATAAATCTAATAAAATATCGTTAAGAAAATGTGACCAAACATAAACCCTTAAAGTGTCCAAAATTACATAACATACACAAAATGGGTAGTTAAGGGAAAAAATAATAACTTTTTTCCTACTGAAAATGAAATCAAACTTTGGTAATATTGTTAGGATTTCTTTAAAATGTTTTAAACTTTTACCAAATTAATTTAAGCACGTTTTTTTACAGACTCCCCCATTCCGCTCAATTCCTAGGATAGCATATGATTGGTTTGATCAATTTTAATAAAATTAAATTATATTAATGACGGAAAGGATAACAAAACGGAGTACAATTGATTGGTTAAAAGGATTTTGCGGGCTAAATTCATACGTTTTATATTTTTGTTCATATGAATTCAGCGGAGAGATGTTTCTGTGGCACCCATGATTGATTCAATTTTAAAAGATACAAGTATATATAACTCTCTATCGAAAACGTCAAAAGTGGACTAAGCTTTATGTACGATATGTGACGATATATGTACCTATATATATACATATATTCACTGCGTTGCAAACTTCTGAATGAAATCATAATACCCTCTGCAAGGGTATAATAATAGAAAAACAAGAAAGGAAGCTATATACCCTTGCAGATTATTCCATTTAATCGCAAAAATGTTAAATTTCTTAATATATTGATATTATTTTTTCTATCCTTCCTATGGCAGCTATATAATATAGTCGTCCGATTTTGATAGAATGAAAATTGAAATTCGAAAACCTTTAAAAAGAGTCATATCCCAGTGTAGAAGAGAATATAATAAAAACCAACGAAGCAATAATTTATTTCGTATTATATTCCCATTAATTTTCCGATCGTTCCTATAGCAGCGATTTTGATATAATGTTATTCGAAATTCAGAATTAGATAAGAAATGGAATTCCAAAAGTAGGAGGTAATATATTCAAAAACACCCAAGATATAATTTATTTACATTTTTTTCCCGATTATTCCTATATGATATAGTTGTCCGATCCGGCTCGTTCCGACTTATATACTACCTGCAATAGAAAGAAGACTTTTGGGAAAGTTTCATTCCGAAAGCTTAAAAACTGAAAGACTAGTTTGCGTAGAAACAGACAGACGGACAGACTGACGGACAGACGGACATGGCTAGATCGACTCGTCTATTGATGCTGGTCAAGAATATATATACTTTATGGGGTCGGAAACGTCTCCTTCACTGCGTTGCAAACTTCTGACTGAAATCATTATACCCTCTGCAAGGGTATAAACATTGTAACTTGTTGTTGACATTGTTGACAATTTAAAAACAACATTTTAAATAGGCATACCTGCAAGGGTATATAAACTTCGGCTGTCCGAAGTTAACTTCCTTTCTTGTTGTATCTTAATAGTTAGAGATTGTTATACACCTATAAAAACTTGTTGTGAAACGATGATCGATATGCTCGAAATGTAAACAACAAGTAGTAATCAACATCTAAGTGGGCCAGTTCGAATTCCGAATATGACCTACTCCCTTCCACTCATGTAACTTTAAGCGCTATCCCGCTCTACTTCTTTTTCGAAGTCAGAGAGCAATAAATCGGCAAAATTATGTTATTTAATATAAATTTACCAGAATTGCATGGCAAAAACGATATGCGTTTAAGTACCAGAAATTTACCATGCGCACCTGCGTAGGAACTCCAAGAATCTGCATGCAAAATGCCATCGTCTAGCTTTTAGAGTTTCAGAGATCTCAGCGTTCATACGGACGGACAGACAGACGGACAGACGGACATGGCTAGTTTGACTCGGCTAGTGATCCTGATCAAGAATAAAATACTTTGTAGGGTCGGAAACCCTTCCTTCTCCCTGTTACATACTTTTTCTCGAATACAATATACCCTTTTACTCTACGAGTAACGGGTATAAAAATGTAAAAAGGTAATGCACATAATGCCCTAAAATATTATAGAGGAAAAACTTAAGAATTGAAACTGATAAAGAAATCGCGGTATTTTAAGATTATTTTTAACTAAGAATTCGATAAATCAACAGCGAGTTTTTAGAAGCGCATATCCCACATCCCATATAGCCCAAAGTCGTAGAAGTAAAGTTTATTAAATCGAAATGTTAAACACATAAAAAAAGGTTCCAGCACCCTAAAACAGCGTTTGGGAATTTATTTTGGAAAGTCCCGCTATATCTGGTTTTTGGAATAACTTTTTGGCAAATGAAGTTTTATCCGACGCGTAACTTAAGCAAGAATACTACTAATACCATACACAGGAAAATTCTGGAAAATACTGGTCCTGAGGCATAAATAGCCATCATCTTCCAGTTTACAATGTGTTGTGTTTTTGTGTTCTTGCGAAGTTGTGTTATTTTATATAAAACCTAAGCAAGTCTTTGTGTAACCTTTCAAAATAAATTCTAAAAGTTGGCTTACAATAAGTCTTGTAATTTGTAATTAATAAGATTGATGTACTCTGTTATTTAAACTAATTAATAGTTTTCGAAACTTTGATTTCGTCTGTATTACCTTTCCAATAGACATTTAAGAAAAACTTGAGCTAGATCAAAACATTAATTCAACACAGTTTAAAAATGCTTTTGGAAAGAAACCCGTTCTATGGTTTACATATTTTGAAATCGCTGAACATAATGAGTTATTCCTTCAACTTTTTTTAACCTGTGTCCTTTCCAGATTTGTAATTTTTCTGACTGATATCCTTGAATATTCGCATTTTCCTATTTACTAATACATATATTAAAAGTGCTAATGCTATAATTTTGACAAGATATTGGTATGTGTGTGTGTGTGCGGAAGAATACATTATTCTAAAATTACGTAATATATATATATTTACAGTAGCAAACAGAAGGAAATATAAACTGTAAAAACAAACTGACCATATATACAATACGCATATATGCATGTTTGCACGGACTACTCCTATAATGGGTGGCAATTACTGCATATTAAGGTAAAGGCAACACAAGAAAGGTCTCGTCGATGTCAGGGTGCGAGTGAATAATTTAGAAGAATGAAACTATAAATATAACCATAAAATATGACTGAGTTTTTTGTTTAACAGAACACTGTCTAGCTGCCAATACATAAAATCATATACAATTCTTACCGGTACTGAAATCTGGTCGTTAGTTGAGTTTGCGCATGAGTTTTCAATTGCAATTAATGATGTTAATGACACAGGTCATACGTACAATGATTATTGTTTAATTTGTATTATTTATTTATGGTTTTTTGAATATGTCATTTTATAGTTATGCATTTATGTTATTATAGTCATTTTTGTTATAGGTTGATGCAATCGGGAATGGATTAGCAATTAGGATATTGAAAGGACAAAAAATGTTAAATTAATGTTAGAAGGTTTTGCATTGTTTCTTGCACTGCAGCATAGGTATATTTACACTCAAGGGCGTAGCCAGAGAGGTTTGTGTGATAACCCCCATTTCTAGGTAATACTCTATGCAAAATATTGTGTTTGAAGTTGTGATATACAAAAACACCCTTAACCATGTACTGGCTACGCCACTGCTTACAATCATAGACTTTTACACTGTGTATTAAAAAATGTATATGTAGTGATACTAACTCTTTATTGTAAGCTTAATGCTATAATACATTTCCAGAACAAGTAAAAAATGTTAAAATAAAAGACACAAAATAATAACAACCACAAAACTACAACCTTCTTGATTTCATTTTGTTGTAGCATTGTTGCCACTTTATTTTGAAAGATGCATTTAAAAATTGACTAGTATAAAATTAAATATGCATTCATAAAGGAGGGGGTAAGCGAATAAAATGTTTTAATTGGTATATATATTTGTGTTTATCAGAAAATTATACTGAAGCATAACTATCAATTTATTTTATTAGATAGTTAATAACTATTAACAACTATTAGTTATATATTTTCACCATTAAAATGTCCCCGAATATTTGAAGGGTGCCACTTGCTTTTCTTCCCCTTTTTAAAAAAATGTAAATATAATTGTCTAGATATACGGCATGAACTCCAAATTAGGCAAATTATCCTCCGTGAACCGCGATTTCTTAATCACATAGTAGATGTTTGTCATTCATGGTGAGTTCTAAGGGAAACGCTGTCAATTGAGGTTATTTTATTCGCTGGTGGGAGGACTGGCTCCGATAAAAAACTATTGCCCAGTTTTCGCGAATTTTAAAACTTTAATAACACAAATATAATACGAATTTTAAAGTGGTGTGGTTTGAAGACTTTTAAATCTGTTTGTTTAAAAATACATAATCCCTTTTTCGTTGTTTACAACTTTAAATAATACCTGTAATATGACCGGAGTCGATTAAAAAAGACAGACAGACAAAAATTGTTTAAGAAATCGTAAGTTTATCGAGAATAATTTTTTGGAATATATTCCTGATCTAGACAATTGCCAAAATAAACGCTATAGTCAAGATATAGTATGTTAGCCAGGTACTCAATTAGTGGACATTTATTATTCATGAAAGAGAACTTTAAATTAAACTATCAGTATTAGGCTTACATTTTTAAGAAGTTGGGATTCTTACTACTATTATCCAAAATTGATAAATAACCGGATTCCATTCGCACATTACATCAATTAGCTATTTGCACGTTATTTTAGACCAGCGGTCGGCAGCGCCCTATTAAGTGAGCATAGGGATTTGCTCTGCCCACGCGCTGCTCGCTCACGTATAACGTAGAACAGCGGTCTGCACACACACATCGATGAGCTGTCCAGTGCAAATTACTCACACAAATATAAAACAAAATGTCATCGTATGTGTGTGCCGACCGCTGTTTTAGACTGTCGTTCCTATATAAAAAATGTTTCTATAACAAAATAAATGGGACTATAAACATTTCTAAAAATTTTTTTATAGCGAATCGAATTATATTTTATATATTTCTTTTGTCTCTTATCATTTGTTTTTGATCCCTATTTTGCCATTTAAGCCCCGGTGGAATTTGAATTCGTACGCAGTCAAAGTGAAAAACAATGGTTTTCAAAACATATTTTTTTTGCGTATTAATTGAATATCACATTTCCTTTTACTTTTCATCTGAGCGGTGGGATTTATTGCTAGGGAAAACAAATGCTCTCCTAAAGCGGGGACTGAAGTACAAGACGACCTTCATCGGAATAGAAAGAAACAATGCGACGGATAGGAATGGACCCAGTCAGATCAAAATTTCGTCAAGAAATGTACAAGAAAGTATGCAGGAATAGTTTTTAATTTGCTTTCCCTAAGTGGTGGCTAATCGATTTGATAGTATGTAGTTGTGATGGAATAAAATGAAACACAAATTTAAATATAACACTAGTTTACAAAATAATATTAATTAAATGCTCCCCAGCAATTGATAGTAAATTCTGTTATTGTTGGACCCCTGGATCAAGAAAGTGCCACTAATTATACCCGTTACTCGTAGAGTAAAAGGGTATATTGTATTCGTGCAAAAGTATGTAACAGGGAGAAGGAAGCGTTTCCGACCCTATAAAGTATATATATTCTTGATCAGGGTCACCAGCCGAGTGGTCTGTCCGCCCGTATGAGCGCTGAGATCTCGGAAACTATTAAAGCTAGAAGATTGGCATTTTGCATGCAGATTCTTGGAGTTCCTACGCAGCGCAAGTTTGTTTCAGCCGAGGGCCACGCCCCCTCTAACGCCCACAATCGCCTTAAACGATTTTAAACAATGTCTGCCGCCCACGATTTGTCAAATCGGACAATTCTCCATCTCCCTCGCACTCCCATTAGCTGAGTAACGGGTATCTGATAGTCGGGACACCCGACTATAGCGTTTTCTCTAGATTTTTTTTTTAGATGGCACAGTTTTTTTAAGATTTTTCAAAGTTTGAAATGTTAAATTTTTGAATTTATTCATAAAATTCGGTTCGTATCCACCCAATTAAGGCAGTGTTCATTTCATTTTAAAGTCAGTCGATCAGAGCGTAACTTCACCATATGATTGGAAGAGTAATAACATTGCAGTAGCTCGACAAAGATAAAAAATGTAATATTTGGTCGACTATAAGTAGGCTGTATGTATCGTAAAAGCTCGGAAAAAATCCGTTGTAAAATCATAAACGATACCATACTCGGATCCACGGAGGGTGAAATGGGTGATATTTCACCCCCCACTCGAGGGAAAAATTAAAAGAAATTTGGTATTCAAAAAGTATGCAACAAAAAATGTTCCGTTATCACCCCCCACAACCAAATCGCATATCCGCCACTGGGTACCAACTTGACGTATACATCCTAGCGAATAAAACACGCCGAGTATAACCAAAGTTCATTGGATTTATAATAGATTTTTAAAGCGCAATCCGAGCGCTGACAAACTGTCAAAACAATAGCAATAGCAAGTAGCCAACTGAAGAATTGGCGCATAATTTTTTATTATCTTTATTTTAGCTTCGGTAATCTTTTAAAGACTACCTAAAGAAAAAGAAAATTCCATCGATTTTAGTGACAGCCAAATTACAGGAAGAAAAAAATCATACTTTTTGGCCACCAACAAATTTATAAAAATTTCTTTTTAATGCTCCTGGTGCACATCTAAAATTATACGTTGTTCATTCAAGCCGTTCAAATTAATAGCTCCAATAGATAGACACCAATAACTGTTATTTTTTAAGGATTATATAAATGGCTTACAAAAACTGATATTTTCACCTCTATATACAAGTCAAACGATAAAAGTTTACCTCTTGAATCAATACTGTGCACTAATATGAACCTTTCTACAATAAAAGTAAAAATGTTAGCTATTTTACATTAAGTTTATACATAAAGGCCTTAACAAATTGCATTTTCTATTCCTAATTTTAATTTTTTTGTCTACGCCACTGTATTTTTTTATAAATATTAAATTCTGAGTTGATAAATTGAGTACCAGGTCGATTCACTCGACTATAGCGTTATTTCTTATTTAGAAGTTCAAATAGAATCCGATACTTGGATATATATATTTATTTATACCTAATATTCATCTAGCTTTGAATGTTACATTTAAGAAAATGCGACCCCCTTTCTCAAGACGATGATGGAATACCCTAGCAGTTTTAACCAGAGCCCTGCATAAACAGTATATTTTGATCACAGCTGTGATCTTACGGTGTCTATTGATATGTATATGTTTCAAAATATTTAATATTTTTATTTAAACTTAAAATTTTAAATGTTGTTAACAAAAGTGTTGATTAATTTTGAAGGTTTTTAAATGAAAAATTAGGGCTATGGTTGAGTTTGGATAACAATTGTCGCTACTGGTTTGCTATGCCGGTGTTTGATCTGGCAACCCTGCCAAAATTTGAGGATAATGATTTGGTGAAATTACTCAATAAAGACTCGCCACGAACGCAGGAGCAACTTGCATATCTATCTATAGTTTTTTAATGATAAAATGTAAATTTTAGTTAAAAAACACTAACTTTATTATTATACTCCTAATATTATTATAATATTTAAGGAATGAAATTGACCGACATTTAGGAAACCGTGAGTTTCGCAGAAGAGAATGGTATAACATAACTAGCAATTGCAGTGTAAAAACACAATTATACAATAAAACCTGTATTCCTCCGAGCAGCACTCTTAAGAATGCACAGTAAGAATTTTACGAAACAAAAGATGTCTCGCTACTGTTGATTCATGCCGTGCTCTAGTTTAAACCACACATTTTATGTAGTTTGGTTCGATTAGAAATATTTTATGTATAGCAAATAGTTGTTCTATCTAAAGCCTTATACTCACATTAAAAACCTTACGAAATTCAAGTTCGTTTACAAAAATTATCCAATAAAAATTTCCTAAATATACGTATGTTTGTACATTGTAAAAGTTTCCGACCACATAAAATATAAATAGCCGTGTCCTTCTGATCGTCCGTATGAACATCGCGCAAGTCGGAGCACCCGTGGAGGGTGATCAAAATGGAACGAGTACATCGAAAAAGACGTTCAGTGGCACAGACTAACCACAAACAATTTCTAGCCATTGACCATGCTATTTGGGTGCTCCTAAGTAAAAGTTCCTTACAAACTTATGTTCCATCACACACAGGTTCATGGTGTGTAGCTAAGAATACAAAAACGACATTTTGACTTATAGGCCCCATAATTGGACTTACCTTAATTATTTTCGCTAAAATCTACTATCAATACATCATGGCACTACTTAAAAAGTAGTTCCCATTGTGACCCATTGCCAAAGTTGAAAATTCGACTTAAGGAGTTATCATGAAGACATTTTATTGGATTTAATCTGTTTTTTTTTTTTATTATATTAGATACTTCTTAAAGTTGTCAAATTTCAAAAAAGGCTTGACAACCACTAGAATGAATAAATGAACAAGGTTCACTGAACATGCATAAAGAAACCTACATGTTTACTAGCATTCTATACACTCAAAAAATTATTTTTCTTAAATACAGAAAAACAAATTTTTTCTGTGCTTTAGAAAAAATTTCTATAAAGAGAAAAATATTTCTAAACTTTAGAAAAATTCTTTATTAAACGTTTTTTTTAGAATTTTTTTTCTGAAATTTAGAAAAATACATTTTTTTTCTAAAACATAAGGTTTTTTTCCTAATCTTGCTATAATTACTTGAGGGTTTAAATCGCCCTTGATTTTAGAAAAAAAAGACAACATTTTTCTAATAAATAGAAATATTGTTTTTCTAAACAACAGAAACAATTTTTGAAAATTTTTCTAACATTCAGAAAAATATTTTTCTAAAGAAATCGAAAATGTCACCTCATTTGATCAGTTTCCCTTCTTGTTCACTTTTTAGAAAATTTTCTTTAAAACTAAGAAAAAATCACCTTTAATCGAAGAAAATTTCCTTTTTTGGTAGCCTAGGGGTCTAACGCGTGCGTGCATGAATATGTTATTCAAGCTTACAACCGCAAGTGTGAGTTCAATCCCACGTCGAGACGACAAATTAATAGTGTTTTTTTTTAATCCCTAATATTTACATACACTAGTCGGCATTTCATTTTGACAGATTTGAAAGTGAAATCTACTCATATTTTGAACTTATAATATAAACTTTGGGCACATTTCGTTTAAATGACACAAAAATTTTCTTAACCCATTAAACACCCTTTGAAAAGTACGAAAATTTTGCGAAAGTCGAATTTTAAACTTTTTTCCTGGGGCTTAAAACCAAAATGTTTTGATGCAAAGTTAAGGCAAAATTAATAATACCTGCAAAAAAAAATTTCAAAACCTCTTTCCTTGTATTTTTTATGATTTTTTGAAAATAGCTAAAAATGACAAGTTTAGCCGCTTTTTCCTCCTTTTCATACAAAATTTTACAGAGATCTTTCAATTTCAATTAAAATATATTGTTTCTAAATTGTAAAAAATCGAAATGCCTACTTGGAAACGAAACAAATTATAATGTTTTTATATGCTTTTTTGTTTCTATGTGAGCCATAAGATATAGAGGTCCGATCCGGCTCGTCCCGGTGATAGAAGACTTTTGGGAAAGTTTCATAGCGATAGCTTTAAAACAGAGAGACTAGTTCGTAGAAACGGGCAGACGGAAAAACGGACATGGCTGGATGAACAATAACATATATACTTTATGTGGTCGGAAACGTCTGAAATTATAATACCCTCTGCCAGGGTATAATGACAATATGACAAAACAAGAGAGAACGCTATGGTCGGGTGCCCCGACTATCAGATACCCGTTACTCAGGTAAAGGGAGTGCGAGGGAGATGGAGATATAAAACTTTGATCAGGCATAACTTTTTATGGTCCGATTTAAAAAATTTCTTCTACATTTCGATAGGTATTGATAAACACAACAAAACTGCATTTTTCCTTTTCCGAAATATTTAAATTTTTAAAATCGTAAATAAATATGCGCTGCGTAGGAACTCCTCGAATCTGCATGCAAAGTGTCAATCTTCCAGCTTTTATAGTTTCCGAAATCTCAGCGTTAATACAGACAGGCACACAGACGGACAGACGGACAGACATATATGGCTAGATCGACTCGGTGATCCAGATCAAGAATATATATACATTATGGGTTCGGAAACTCTTCCTTCTACTGTTACATACTGTTTCACGAATACAATATACGCTTTTACTCTTCGAGTAACGGGTATAATTAAACTAAACTGTTTTATCCAATGAAATATCCTCATAAAAACGCGTTAACCCGAAATAAATGCATAATACAGTGGATAGTAAATTGCATGAATAATAAAAAAATAGTTCCATTTAATGTTTAGCTATACCGCCGGTGGATCCTGTGGGTGATGAAACATAAGTGAGTATGGAACTTTTAGTCAAGAGTACCCAAATATCAGGGAGATGGTTCGTGGACATTTTTGGCTGTGTAACAAACAAAAATATAAAATTATACTTTAAACATCGATCAGAAAATCAACTTTTGAAGTTACTGCCATAAATCTTCATTAGTTTTGTAACAAAACTTTTTGGTTAGTCAACATCAATTATATTTAATGTTTTAATTAATCCTAAAAACGGATATAAAACTTTGAGGTTGATGGTTGGATAAATTGTGAAAGCAAATAAAAAGGAAATTTATATATGGCTAAATGGGTTTTATACAGTATCGGTATTCCGAATACATAAAACCACATATTTGTTGGAAGTAATACAAAGTAAGAAGAAAAAGTATTTTAAAGAAATACCAGAAGCTCGATTGTAAAAAAGGTATATATTTAATTAATAAACTGAAAGGTAACCCATGAAAGTTATCAAAAAAAAATTTTAAATAATGAATTATATAATATTTAATCATTTCATTAAAGTTAATCTTTGCTGAAATAATACAAAAGTGCTAGTTTCAAGTACTTAAAACTGTGTATTAAGTCGCCTTTAGATACATTTTTGATGTTTTAATAAAGATACATTTTGTAATCGTTAAAAAAGGATAATACTACAACATAAAACAACCGGCTAAATGTTTTGATTTACGTGAAGTAGTATCTCAGAATTAGTCGCGAAATGTTTCCTTAATACATGGTCATATTACATTTGAACGGCAGAATGACAGAAAAATGCTAATGTACAAGAAACAGACAGAAAATAGGTAGTCGAAATAGATAGAAAGACAGATAGAGCAAGAAAAATTGGAAGCTTAAAGAGACAGAGGTAAGGCACAATAAGCTGTGGCTTCACACAAAACTGTTCTAGTTCTATTTAAAAATCAATCTACAAAATGTTCAGAAACGTTTCAGTAGGAAAGAGCATTAAAAAACTTACTACTTATGCCTACCTAACTCAAATTGCTTCCTTTGCAGCATATTTACATTCGTTTAATAACACTTTTAATTCTTTATCATCTCAAAGATGTGAGCTTCGGCTTGCCGAATATTGCGAACTCATTTTCAAAAAAATTTCCTTTATCTGCATACTTTAATAAAAAAAACGTTCATGCCATTATCATAATCCATATTTATATAAAAATTTTATAAATATATATATACATATATAAAGATAATATAAAGTGATATAAATACATATATAATATAGTATAAACAAATACCATATATATATATAAATATATATATATATTTATAAAATACATATATGTATATTATATATATTTATAATAAAAATATGTTAACATCTGAACCATCTAACTTGACTAATTAACGTGACGGTACTGTGTCCAGTTGTGAGTACACCTACTGACTGAGAACTTTGGGAAAAATAAAGAAAATTACAAAAAAAAATTCAGTTCAACTAAAAAAAAATTGTAATTAGAATTCGATTGGAAAAAAATAAAGTCAAACAATAAATAGTCTTAACCGCAATAAAACTCATAATAATATTAATTCATGCGAACGTTAGGTTGATTATTCGGCATTAGCTTATACTAGTCCAAGAGTTTTGTATCGCACATACATATATTAAAAGTAGGATTGTTTGATTGGAACGAAGACTTTCCATTCATTTTTCCAAGCCACCATGGCATATTTCGGAAAATAATCCTTAAAACTTAAACAGAATGCCTGTACGATTTTTTGTCAGCGTCTAAATAAAATAAATTAAATTATACCTAGATATTTGTGTATAATATGACTAAGATAGCATATAAATACCCATGTAATGTAATAAATGTGATTAATGTATAGAAATATAAACTTAAGAAAATAAATCATAACAAAATAAAAATATTATACTTTAAACAGACATGATAACATAATTTTGATCCTCTTTTTCAAATAGTTGAGTTTTTCTATTTAATTTTATGTAAATGATATATTTCATATGGCACTTACTTGAGTTTGCAAGCGAGTTAGTCCACGAATCCATAGAATTTGTCCAGCCCTTGGTTTCTTATCAGAATCAATTGAATCAAAACGTTCCTCGCCCAAATTCATGGCATCTGTATACTCCTCGGGATGGCCGCGACCCCAACTGAAATATTAAGAAGTTTAATATTAAATTATATTAACTTCTTTAGCTGAATAATCTGTCTATCTAAAGCCCGCGGTTTTGTTAGTAAAAATATATAGATTTCAGAAAATAATAATATAATTAAAATGTATCCTAAATACAATATGATACAAATTTTTTGAACATGTAAAATGTACCTTAAATAAAATAGGAATCAGTGTCTTAATCATTTCTCATCAGAAGAAAATGTAACTCGCTTGTTTCACTAGTTATATTAATCAATAGCAACACAAAAACAATCGTTAAGAGCGTTTAAACTGAGCTCATGCTATCCACAATGTATACAAAACTGTCTAGAACTGCATTTTATATGCTTTTGCTGCTGCTTCTAAAAAAACAAGAAAGGAAGCTAACTTCGGCCAGCCGAAGCTCATATACCCTTGCATATCATTCCTATTAAATTACAAAATATTAAATTTCGTATTATTTTGACATTTATTTTTGTATCCTTTCTATGGGGCTTCGATTACACTGTGCAAAAAAATTGAATTTGTTACGAATTCCCAAGTTAAACTGCGTTTTCCAAAAAGTTCCCCGACGCAAGGATTCTTAGCACAAGGACCTTTAAGTTCGAGATTGGCCCACTTTCCGGAGGTATCACAGGCAAACGGATTCATGGTTTGTTGCGATGTTAAAGTTTTTTTTTAATATTCACTCTTTATCTTTCAAACCCCATACTTAGAATAATTTTAGAATTTTTTTTGTTATTTGTTACGATCTTATGGAAAAAATTCTATAAATTCCATCCTTCGACGTACAAGGCTGATTTTTATACCCGTTACTCGTAGAGTAAAAGGGTATATTGTATTCGTGCATAAGTATGTAACAGCTAGAAGGAAGCGTTTCCGACCCCATAAAGTATATATATTCTTGATCAGAATCACTAGCCGAGTCGATCTAGCCATGTCTGTCTGTCCGTCTGTCCGTCTGTCTGTCTGTCCGTCCGTATGAACGCTGAGATCTCGGAAACTATAAAAGCTAGAGGATTGGTATTTGGCATGAAGATTCTTGTTATCTTGGAGTTCTTACGCAGCGCAAGTTTGTTTCAAGAAGGTGCCACGCCCCCTCTAACGCCCACAATAGCTTATATACGATTTTAAAAATTTAAATATTTCGGAAAAGTAAAAATGCAGTATTGTTGTGTTTATCAATAGCTATCGAAATGTAGAAGAAATTTTTTAAATCGGACCATTCGTTTAAAAGTTAGACCTGATCAAAGTTGTATGTCCTCCATCTCCCTCGCACTCCCTTTAGCTGAGTAACGGGTATCTAATAGTCGGGGCACCCGACTATAGCGTTCTCTCTTGTTATCTATGTGATTTAGTACGGACCTATGTGTGTAGTACGCATAGCATTCAGAATGCACGAAAACGCGGTCATAAAATGCGCGGGAAATAGCGGCATATGTACATAATATGTACTTTGTTTAAGCACTTAATATACGCGTCTTGCTGTTAGTTTATTAAATGCAATTTCAGGCGTAACCGCCTAAAATTATCAAAAAAATTTTCAAAGAAAAATCGATGATACCTGATAATTATTAAAAAAAAATATCACGATAAAAATATTTATTTTTTCGAAAAAAAAATCGATATATTGATATTTTGATATATATTTGACATCCCTAATGTTGAACAACTAGCAACAATCCGCTGTGATGGAATTTGTTTTGCAAATGATGAACAGAATCGAATTAGGCGATATTCAGCACACAATAGTTAAAAACAAGAGAGAACTCTATAGTCGGGTGCCCCGACTATTAGATACCTGTTACTCAGCTAAAGGGAGTGCGGAGGAGATGGAGATATAAAACTTTGATCGGACATAACTTTTTAGCGAATGGTCCGATTAAAACAATTTCTTACACATTTTGATAGGTATAGATTTCTGTGACAGCCCCGATTATCAGCAACGTCGCTTGTTGATCTCCTCTAGCGGAACGATTTGGTAACTGGTAAACTACGATATTTTCACCAAAAAATAGCCCCTTTTTAATTCGTGTGATCTGCATTAAATGTAGTCTGTATTTAATTTTTAAATTATATTATTTATACTTTTGTGGCCCATCCTTTGCAAAACCGCTCGCCTAATCCCCAATTTTGATTTAATATTTTAGTAAAAACATTGACATGTGCAACTAAAATAAATTTTGTTAACGTAAGTTATTGACGAAAGTCGTAAATTACTTTTTGCCTCCTTTGCCAATGTACCAAAGTATGTTCTACCAAATAGATTTTAGATTTATCTTCAACAGTTATCCGCATTTTAAATCGGACCATTAATTAAAAAGTTATGAGCAAATAATAAAATGGGTATTTGATAGCAAAGGGTATCTTATTGTCGAGGCACTCAACTGTAGCATACCCTCTTGCTTTTAGAACATAAACGTGGACAAATTTTGAAACAAACTTGAGCCGAGCAGTCATGAATAGAATTTGCCTGTTTAACCGCAATCTTCTAGCTCGAGATCTCTACAAACAGACACAGACAGTCGTTCTACTTGCAAGGCCACAGACAAAAACAATTAAGTTCCATACTAAACTGAAACGGATTGCACTTTTCATCGCTCAATTACATCCAAACGCTTATTTTTATGACAAAAGGTGTTATTAATGAAAAGTTGAGGATTCTCAAGGGCTATACAGTTTCACACTTAAAATGAAATCGTTAGAGCCGTTTTTGAGAAAATATCCAAGAAATTATTTAAAAAAATAACTTGTAACCATAAATTGTAAACTATCTTATTTAGCTTATTTAGCATTTATCGGTAGCTTAAGTCGTTTATAAACTATAATGATTTCCTCGGGGTTTTCCAAAAGTCGTAGAACAAACGTTTTTTAAATCCATCTGCTTAAGACAGTAAAATTTATTTCAGTATCCTAAAACCAGGAGTTGATGCATACCCACAAACAAAGAAACAAATATTATGTTTTGGAAAGCACTCCAAAATCTTGATTTTGGAATAACTTTTGAACGGAGCACCGGATGTTATCATATGACCCCTCATTCGACGGGTATACAAGTCCACTAATATAAAAGGCCATTTATCACCACCGGCCCGAAAAGCTGCCTCTAAATTTTCACTTTTTTACTTTTCCCGGGTTTCTAAACCAATGGAAATTGTTTAAGGGTTGGTATGCAATCCTGTTAGTTTTTTGCGCTATCTTTCGAATGGTGTAAATCTCGTTACAGATTTGCAGATTTTCAATTCACACTCTCCTGGTGCGCTTTGCTGCAACGTGGACTGTCGTCGGAAACGCTTCCTTCTCCCTGTTACATGCTTTTGCACGAATACAATATACTCTTTTACTCTACGAGTAACGGGTATAAAAATGTCTTTGAGATTTCTCCTTGTGTGAACAGAACGCCTAATTTCTAAGTTTTACGGCTTTTTTAAAAATCACGACGGAATATTAAGAGGACACTGATATTACTAAGCGTTGCTTCCTTGCCATTATCTTCTCAAGCACTCGCGGTTTTTATCTTTAGATGATAGAGCTATGCTGTGATGCTGTTACATATATGAGTATTCATGTAAGCATGTTTATATATACATGAACTTATCGTCAGATTTAAATACCAAACAAAAACAGTTGGTTATTTATTGAACAAAGTTTTTTTAAAGAAGAATTATTCCTAATCTGAATATAAAAATAAATTAAATAAAAACGAAAAAGAAAATAAGTTTGCTTAACCTGAAATATTTATAATTACATATATCAATATAAAATACTTAAACATACTTACATTCGGATAATAACATAAAAATAACTTTAAATTTCTTACCTTCTAACAATTTTAAATATTTTTTATTGTATTTAAGTATAAAAAATAACATTTCTCATTAATATACTCGTCTTAATTACTTTCACGAAAAAGTCTGTTGAACAGTTCATTTATTTTGACTGAAGAACATATTTATAAAATTATATATATAAAATAATGAACTTTACTACAAGCATATTGATAATAATTATTATAAAGGTTATAGCCATCCGCAGTAATCAAATAATACAACATTAGAACATAATTATTTTTTTCTTAACCACAGCTTAGAGTCTTAGGACTAACCAGCACTGAGTTAATAAATGGAATACACTTATATTTAATATTTATAGACTTATATAATGCAAGCAAATTAGTTCAAGCTTGAGTCAATATCCATTTTAAGCGGGTATTTTTATGCGTAATAACGTTAAACATTTACTCACGATAATATCTTAGGTAATTTTCTTGTAGGCACTGAGGTGATCAGTTGACCCCAGACAAGTGTACCGATTCCAAAAAATATACACCAGAGCCACTGGTCTAGTGACAAAGCCTTGGTCGAGAAAGCCATTTTACCATATTGAATTATCAACACCTTAAATACATATAAGGTTTATATTTAAACATGTTTATAACATTATTTTTTCCAATGTGCATACCTGTGATATCATAGTGAAAATCCATATGGTGTAAAATATGGGATTTGTAAGAAGACCTTCAATAACGTTGCGTTGCCCATGGATTTTTCGAGCGTTTATTTCGTTAAACAATGTCATCATGACAAATGTATTGAATATAATAGTAAAGTGCTGTGTTGGGCCTGCATTAAGTTCTTGCCCGCGTCCAGATTCAATATCAAGTATTAGATCACCTATAACGCATTCAAAATTAATAACAAGAAAATGTAATGCTTAATTTAACTTACCAACAAAGAGCAGTCCAAATATTATTACCAATTGATAAAGCGCTTGACCCAATATGTTTTTCATCATTGTGCGAGAAATTAAAGGTTTTGTGCGGCCATAAGGTTTGCGGAGCAATAGATCTGGCGTCGGAAACTCTGTTGCCAGTGCAAGCGATGCCAATGTATCCATTATTAAATTGACCCACAACATCTGAACTGCCTAAAAATTAAGTTTTTGTATTATTATATATTCTTTGTTATATTTTATTTAGACAACTTACTTTAAGAGGAGAATCTTGAACAGCGCACGCACCAATAAATGCAACAATTACAGCAACTACATTGACTGTCAATTGAAATTGCAAAAACTTAGCTATGGAGTCATATACGTTTCGTCCCCACATTACAGCTTTTACAATGCTGCTAAAATTATCGTCAGTTAATATAATATCAGAAGCTTCTTTAGCAACGTCTGTTCCGGCAATTCCCATAGCAAAGCCCACATCGGCTTTTTTCAGAGCTGGGCCATCATTTGTTCCATCACCAGTTACAGCAACCACTTCTCGGTTTTCACTAACAGTGCTGTCAATGATACCTTTAAATTCAAATAGAAATACAAAAGCAGTTACAGTAGTTTAAAACAAGAGATGACGCTGTAGTCGAGTACCTCGACTATCAGATACCCGTTGCTCAGCCAAAGAAAGTGCGAGAGAGATGGAGACATGCATGCAGTAAAGCGACTGCTTGAATTACATTATTTGCTCATAACCTTTAATGAATGATCCGATTTAATTTCAACATTTCGATAGGTATTAATAGGAACAACAAAATGACATTAATACTTTTTCAAAATCTTTAAAGATGTGGGCGCCAGACACACGAAAAAAATCGTTTAAGGCGATTGTATGCATTAGAGTGGACCGAGATAGACAGTCAGACAGACAGATGTACATAGCTAGATCGACTCGGCTTGTGATCCTAATCAAGAATATATATACTTTATAGAGTCGGAAACTTGACCTTCTACCTGTTACATACTTGTGCACGAATTCAATATACCCTTTTACTCTACGAGTAACGGGTATAATTAATTTAATATAACTAACCCATGCAGAGCGAATTCGGATTTTAGACAGAGGATTGTAACGCAGTTAAAAAGACGTTCCCACACTATTCTTGATCAGCATCACTAAACGAGTCGATCTAGCCATGCCCGTCTGACTGTTTCTGCGCAAACTAGTATCTCAGTTTTAAAGCTATCGGGATAAATCTTTTTAAAGGTCTTATTGTATTGCACTATATATTATTATACTATACTATAAGCTCCCATAGAAAGAATCGGAAAATTAATGAATAAAAAATATTATATCTTTAACATTTCATCTTCTTCTGATTGATCGGAAATAATTGGATAAAAAATAAATTGTCCACTACCCTGGGACATACCATTTTTTAATTCTTCAAAATTACGAATTTAATTTTATACAAATCCATAGGAAGGATTTAAAAATAAATGGTCAAATACTACAATAAGCGAAATAGTTTGTATTATTGTTCAACAAATACAAAACTTTTTTAAAAATCTTAGCTTGCTTCCTTTTTTTTAAAGATTGGTTGCAACTTAAAAAACGATTTTAAAAATTATAAATGTTTAGGTACCTTGCCCTTTGGGTCAAAACCTTATACCAAAACCGTTCTAAAAAAATAATTGACAACAAACCTTTAACCAAAGTATACTTGTCCGTTGGGGATGATCGTGCAAGAACCCGCAATTTTGGCCACACTTTATCAATAAGATGTTGTTGAATCTGTGAACAAAAATTAAGGCCATAACATCTGGTGAGCAAATCGAAAAGTTAAAAACATACATCTCCGTTGCTATCCCGTATACGCCTATTAAACTCCTTGCCTTCCAGAATAAGAAAGTCGTCATTGGGACGCAAAATACCACATTTGCCGGCTATCGATCGAGCTGTATTAATGTTGTCTCCAGTGACCATGCGAACGGTTATACCAGCGCGTTGACATTTTCGAATGGCGTCTGGTACTTCGGGACGAACTGGATCTTCTATACCAACCACACAGAGGCACGTAAGGTTCGTCATAATGTTTTCTTCGTCGTCCCAGTTTGGTTCGCCATCAATATGCACTTCATTAAGTGCAGCTTTGCCAGGCACAAAGTCGCGATACGCCACAGATATTGTGCGCAGTCCGTCACAAGCCATTGGTTCTATAACTTCACGTATTAGACGCTCCTGCATATCCCTTGTAAACTTCTCCAAGGTTCCCTCATGACCATAGATAAAGGAACACCTACAATTATAATACATAATCAAAAATTTCTAATTCTTCAGTAAAGATGCTAACTTTTTCATGATGATTTCAGAAGCTCCTTTGGTATACAATCGATATCCTCCATTAGGTCGGGGTATAACAGTGCCCATGCTCTTGCGAACTGAATTAAAAGTATACACGCGGGTGAATTTATCCTCTGTAATTTCGTCTCGAATAGATTGGTACTTCACACCCAGGCCCTGGACAAATCCCAAAAGAGCACACTCTGTTTTGTTGCCAACTTGGATTGGTAGATCTCCCGGGTTGTGTCCAGCCTTTTGTGAAAAGCAATTAAAATATATTAACATTAACCAGCTTAAAAGTCAACAAATAAAATATTACCATTATGTTTGAAGTGTAAGCTGAGTTAACAGATATTCCCATGGTAATCAAATTTCCCACATGTTGTGGTATATCGCCAAGGGTTGGCAAAACTTTGCACAATTTTTCACAGATGTAAGATTGTACAACGGTCATACGATTGGTCGTAAGAGTTCCAGTCTTATCAGAGCAAATGGCAGTGGCATTACCCATTGTTTCACACGCATCCAAATGTCGAACCAAGTTGTTGTCCTTCATCATTTTCTTGACCGAGTACGCTAGAGACAGGGTTACGGCCAGAGGAAGTCCCTCTGGTACTGCCACTACTAATACTGTAACACCAATTATCAAATGCTTTACCAAGTTATTGGCATAAGTATTCTTCCACGGCTTATCGTCAATAACGAAAGTTTTTACACAAAACTGAATAATCAGAATTATGACTGTAAGCACAGCAATGGTTGACCCAGCATATCCGATCTGTATTGCTAATTTTGTTAGCTTGGCTTGCAGAACAGATTTTTCTTTTTTATGTCCTGACTCAGGAGCTGCGGATGTCGATGACGATTGCGGCACATGATTTCCCTCCGATTCAGATTTGGTTCCCTCGCTTGTCACTGTTTGGCGTTGAGTTGAAGCATGCGTGCTCTTTGTTTGCGTACGTCCGTCGCTTTCTCCTAAATCGTGAGACAAGAAGTAATTTAATAATTTATAAATATTTAACTAAGATGACATTGACTGATTAAACTAGACAATGCAAAAACCTTGTATCAGATTTAAAATAATAAAGCTAACATTTTTTGATTTCATATAATCATAATCATATAATAATAATCATATTATTATTTTTTTAATAACTCTGTTGCCTTGAATTACATATAACCCAAAAACGGCAAAAATTACACACATTTTCCGTTATGTATTGGAATTATATCATTAAATAAAATAAAATACCTCTTCAAATTCGTATGTACACAGTGCACCGAATTTAGTAAGTACTCCGCGAAACTTAGTAAAGCCGATATGGATTTTGGGAAAAAAATATTTAGACTATTCATCAAAAAAATGCCAAGTAGAAGATAGCACATGCTTTTTTACACATACATAATTATTTTATTATCCATAATGTTCCTAGACTAACTTTCAACTAACTTTCCCAGGACACTTCGGAAAGAAACTTTCTGGTTTTAAAATTCTATGCGATACCTTTACAGTGAATTTAAATTATTATTTTCGTTGATAGTGGAAAAATTTATCAATAATTATGTTACAATTGAACCTTATAATCAGGTCGAGTGTAACCTTTTAGTAGTTCGAAAACTTACAGCAATGCCCTGAATTCCGATAGAATTCGGAATAAATGATATGGGCAAGTCAAGAGTTGTAATAGTAAACAGAAAAATATATATTTTGGGGGGATGAATTCTAAACCAATATTGTCATGATCTTTTCCATGATACGTAACAAATCGTTTTGCGATTAAAGTTGAAAAATAGTAAACGCTTTCGGCAGGAATTATTTTTTTACCTTTATTTCCTATTTTAAATCTGTATATGTTTTAAAGCTGCTAGGGCTTGTTGATTTTAATTATTATTGCTCTTAGTATTGACGACCTAAATGTATTCCATCAAAAACTGTTTCTACATTTAAAAACGTCAGTTTAAAAAAATCTCTATTTGTGGCCGAGGAAAATTGATTAGGTAAACTCACAAAGCGCGACATGCTATACTCGACTTCCTTGCTATTTTAGTTCCCGAGATCTCAATGATTATTCGGGCACATATGTACACCGACATGGCTCGGTCAAGTCTGCCAATGCTACTGTTCAAGAAAAACAAGTCGTTAATGATAGTGTTAGCACAGAATGCGTACACCACTAAGATCTTGGAATTTTGCAACTCTTATTGCGGTTTCTCTTCGATTTCAAACGTAACATTTATCAATAAACATATAATTTAGGGGTAAGGATAAGGGTTTTAATTGTTGAATTTAAAAAAATCGATATAAAATAAATGAAAAATATATATATATCTTTGAACTGTCAGGATAAATCTAAGAAAACACTATAGGTGAGTAAATAGGTAGATAGATGTAAACAGTATTCTTAAATAAACACGCGCATATAAATATTCGCTTCAAAAATGTCTATATTACAAAAATAATAATTAATAATATTACGCAAGAATTCACCTGTCACACTCTTTTGCTTGTTGGCCTTTTTAGCTTCTGGATTTCAACAATGATATTTAATCATTATATATATATCCGTATCATTTATATTTTGAATACATTTTTGTAGATATTGGTTGGTTTTTGTGGTAGGTGTTGGTCGCAGGTTTTATTTGGTAGGTTGGTTGACAGATTGGTTTGTTGATTGGGTAGATGAAGGATGATGGGTCAATCAATTCACATCATGCAAATCACGTATGACATTTGGAATATGAAAAAATAGCAACAGAAAAAGAAAATAAATAAAAAATATATAATATACACATTTATAACAATTAAAATGTTTTGGATAACGCCGGTTGGGTCTTATTAATTTTTTATATTAGTTATAAATATGTTTGTATTTAATTTGCATCAGGATTTCAAAAAACAGTTATAAGATTAAAGAAAATCACATGCGTAAAAGTAATCTACATAAAAGTAAAGGTCGCAAAATATTTTTTTTTATCCAAATCGTAAAAAAAAACTCATACTCTCTTCTGTTTATACTGACAAATAACCGTTATTTAATTATTTTTATTTTAAATATCAACTCTATAAATATAAATTAACTTTCTTTAAGCGAAATATAAAAAAATCTTGTTCTTTGGATCAATACTTTTTATATGATATATGCCAATGTTTCATTTTTATTAAAAATAATTTAATTCGTTTTATAATTGGTTTGCCAGAATAAAAATCAGATAATAAATGTTTTGTTTTGAGTTTGAAAATAAAAAAATAAGAGCAAAACTCCTAAACTGTGATTTTTATACCCTTGCAGAGGATAATATTAATTCCGTTAGAAGTTTGCAACGTAGTAAAGGAGACCTTTCCGACCCCATAAAATTTGAAAAACTAAATCGTATAGCTGCCATATCGGAATTGGAATTGGAAAATAATAAGAAATATATATTATTATAGCTTTGTTATTTTTGATCATTTTGTCTCCTAATCGGGAGTATAACATTTTGTATAATATATAATAATAATAAATATATATTATTATAGCTTCGTTATTTTTTTAAAATTTTGACTACTAATCTGGGGTATAACATTTTGAAAATCAATATTATTTTTTTAATACATTTGTGAATTTTTTGATTATTATCTGCAAGGGTATATAAACGTCTACTTGACGAAGTTATGTTTCCTTCTTTTAATAGTAAAAAGTATAACCGTTGTGTTCCCTGTTTTAAATATACAGCCATAATAATATTGCTTTGTTCGTACTAACCCTTTTTCATCTTTTTAATTTCAGCTTCCTGCTCATCAACTGCAGCGCCAAGAAGCGTAAAAATGATGCCAGCTTGTGAGTTAACCCCTACGGCAGTGACCACCATTTTACCGCTTCCTTCCATAACATGGGTGCCTGATAGAACCATGGGATCAGCGTCTGGTCCCTTTTTGACATGATCAGATTCTCCAGTTAACGATGATTCATCCACCTACAGAAAAACCAAAAGGTAGCATAAGTAAAATGGTTTTGTTGAGTATTTTGCGATTGGAAACGGGATGTTTATACACTCAAAAAATGATTTTTCTTAAATATAGAAAAACAAATTTTTCTGTGCTTTAGAAAAAATTTCTATAAAGAGAAAAAAATGTATAAACTTTAGAAAAATTCTCTATTAAACGATTTTTTTAGAATTGGTATTTCTGAAATGTAGAAAAAAAATTTTTTTTTTTAAATATACGGTTTTTTTTCTAATCTTCCTTTCTTTATATGAGGGTTGAAATCGCCATTGATTTTCGAAAAAAGGACTAAATTGTTTTTAAAATAAAAAAAAATCGCCATTAACAATTTCTTACATAATAAAAAATATAGTTTTTCTAAAAAACAAAAAAAATTTTTGAACATTTTTCTAGCATCCAAAAAAATATTTATCTAAAAAAAATTGAAAATGGCACCTCATTCGATCAGTTTCCATTCTTATTCACTTTTTAGAAAAATTTCTTTAAAACTGAGAAAAAATCGCCTTAAATCGAAGAAAATTTCCTTTTTTGATAGCCTAGGGGTCTAACGCGTGCGTGCATGAATATGTTATCAAGAGTACACATACATAGAGTGGTCACCCAATATAATAAAGTCTGTCGTATGGCGGGTTCTAGCGGTGGAACCCGCAGTTTAACAACAGAACCCGCACTGCTCGATTCTACTTGGAATCTATTCGGTCGCGGCACTGCTTGCCATTTGGCCTAGCGGATAAGACATCTGACTACCAATCTAAGCGATACGGGTATCGAATCCCGCTGTAGAATTTTTTTCTATTCTGTAATTTTGTTTTGTTTTTGTTTTATTTTGCATTTTTTTTTGTTTTTTTCTATTTTGTAATTTTGTTGTTGTTTTTTTTATATTTTGTTTTTTTTTCTATTTTGAATTTTTTTTTTTTTTTCTATTTTGCCATTAGAAGAATAGTTAAGGGGAAAGTATAGTTTGTGGCCCTAACGGCTAAACGGCTTGTTAAGATGGTCACTCTTTTTTGTGTAGTTACCTTTGACCATCAAAGGGTAACGCTATTATTAAATAGATAGATATTAAAAACATATTTTCGCGAACTAAAATGTTTTGATACTTTTGCACGAATACAAAATACCCTTTTACTCTACGAGTAACGGGTATAAAAATGTATTAAACACCATTGTATTATTAATATTCACAAACTACATTTTCGTTAATATATTGATAGCATTTGAGTTTGGTGATACTTAATTAAATTTTCCAATCCTTTTTTCGAAATTGTCATGCAAAGTGAGATTACACAAAAATTGTAATTGAAAGGGGACTTCCATATAATATGTAACCACCTAGGAGTGGGAGAAGTCATCCAAATAAAACAAATTAAGTTTTTGTTTGAAAAAATAATTTGGAAGGGTGATCAACAGACGCTTACGCTTACAGACGATTACGTAATACATAAACAGCCGGAAACCAATGCCGGAAGAACTCAGTACCGTACTTTTCTTTAACTTACCTTCAAGTCGTTACTTTGAATGAGACATCCATCTGCCGGTAATAAGTCTCCATATTTGACCTGGGCTATATCTCCAACAAGAATATCTCCAACGGAAATTTGGCACACCTCCCCTCCTCGGATAACTGAAAACTTGTGCTCGCCCTCAATACGATTCTGCAGACCTCGGAATTGTCTTTCTTTTGAGTAATCATTAAAAGCAGTAACTATAACTACTACAATAACCGAAATAAGAATAGCCAATCCTTCAATCCAACCATGGTGTTCTTCCTCCTCCTGTAGTACAGCTGTAAAATAAAATATATTATTATATTACAAGTTTCCTCTTCAGGCCAATTAATTAATCAGGATTATTAAGGAACTTACGCGCATCCTCGTCGGCGGGTTTATAAAAAGATAGACCAAGCGATACTAATGCAGCTACCTCTAAAATAATAAGGGTTACATCTTGAAGAGCCTCCCAGACTAGAGTCAAAAAGGTTTTTGGTGGCTTCGGTGGTATTACGTTTGAACCGAATGTTTCCCGCCTATGCTCTTCGTCAGCTTTCGATCCACTTAACCCTAAAGTTACATCAAATACGTTTCACAAATGAATATATATATAGTAAAAGAAAATAACTTGCCTTCATTGGGAGATGTGTATAACTTTTTACATAATTCATGAATACCACCAAATTCCGCAATCTTATTTACACCTTCAGGACCACGATGCTCCATGAGCTCGCGCAGTTGTTTAAGGGAAATACCATATTGCGCCGGTCTTCCATCTATAGTGGCCATTTGTTATGGTCTAATCTGTAATTAAGATTTAATTTATAGCTAGTAATGGCAAAAAGAGCGCCTTCTTAAACGTAGATTTAGGAGTTAGATTTCAAGCAATCATTCCATGAAATACTCAAAATCGTGTGTAAACACCTTTTCACCTTTGACAACGCAGGAAAGCTGTCTATGAATTTAGGATTATACATCCTGCATTTTGCAAACACTTAATTGACAGCCAAATATTTGCCTTTTTTTTTGTTTTTCCAGTTTTTTAAAGTGTTTTAGTGTGAAATTGGAAATTGTTTTGATGCAATCGGAAAGATAATAGTTTAATAAACAATATTCCAAAATAAACAAGAGAGAACGCTATAGTCGGGTTGGTGTCCCGACTATCTAATACCCGTCACTCAGCTAAAGGGAGTGCGAACGCTGTAGTCGGGTTGGTGTCCCGACTATCTAATAAACGTAACTCAGCTAAAGGGAGTGCGAGGGAGATAGATGGATATATAAACTTTGATGAGCCCTAACTTTTTAACGAATTGTCCGATTTAAAAAATTTCGTCTACATTTCGATAGCTATTGATAAGCACAACAAAACTGCATTTTTACTTTTCCGAAATATTTAAATTTTTAAAATCGTATATTAGCTATTGTGGGCGTTAGGGGGGCGTGCCACCTTTTTGAAATAAACTTGCGCTGCGTAGGAACTCCAAGAATCTTCATGCAAAATGCCAATCCTCTAGCTTTTATAGTTTCCGAGATCTCAGCGTTCATACGGACAGACACGCGGACAGACGGACATGGCTATATCGACTCGGCTAGTGACCCTGATCAAGAATATATATACTTTATAGGGTCGGAAATGCTTCCTTCTAGCTGTTACATACTTTTGCACGAATACAATATACCCTTTTACTCTACGAGTAACGGGTATAAAAATCTAGTATCTAGTATCCTTATGCATTTCACGTTTAAAAAAAAAATGTTTGTCATTCTTCCTTTTGCAAACAATTACTTGACAAACTGTATGTATGTATTATGTATACATATGTATCTCTAAACAAAAATAAATTTTTGAAAAAATAAAATTTTGCGAATAAAGCGATTTTTTGTCTTAAAGGATTTGATTCAAGTTTTTAAAATGTGGGTAGAATATAAGCATAGCTTGAGCCAAGCCAAGGCTAGATTTTAAATCCATTTTTCGGGTTGCATTGTGATATACAAATCCAACGCAAAACTCGCAAAACTAAACATATTTCTCTACTTTAAGCACTGCCCGCGTTCAGAAAAACAAACAGTCAATGATAATTCATAACTGATCTATTCTACGAGTAACGAGTATTATTAATAATGGGCTTAAATACATTTGCTGAAATGCTTAAAACATAGGTAATTAAAATCTTAACAAATTAAAAAAAATCAAATTAATTTGTCAGTTCGAAAAAAAGTTATTGATTTTTCCGAAACTAGCCATTTTGTGTAACTTAGAACACTTTGAGCGTGTAAGTTGGGACACCCGTCTTGCAAACAAAAAGGCCTCAGTCCGACAGAGGTCGCTTTCTGCCGATTAAATTTCTTTGAAATTGGGGGAAATGCGATCGTTCAAAGAGCCTATTTATTTTAATTGTTATTATTATTTAAAACGAATTTAAATTGATTAAATTAACATAAATAAATAGTTTCTAAAAGTTTGGAGTACGTTTGGTATTCGTTTTATTGACTTAAAAAGTGTTCCAACTTACATACCTCTTTTCAAAAAAATTAATTTTTAGTTTTCCCTAAGGAAAAAAAAACTTTTTTTGAATTACTTTAAAGTGTTTAAAAACCACTAAGCTTTCGATCGGTACCTAACACTTGAACGGATTTTGATACAATTTTATTCAAAATTCAGAATTAGATAAAAAGTTGTATTTCCAATAGTAGGACGTTATATGTTCAAAAACACCCAAAATATATTTTTTTAACATTTTTTTCCCGATTCGTATGGGAGCTGAATGATATAGTTGTCCGATCCGGCCGGTTCCGACTTATATACTACCTGCAATAAAAAGAAAACTTTTGGGAAAGTTTCATCCCCGATAGCTCTAAAACTGAGAGACCCGTTTGCGTAAAAACGGACGGACAGACGGACATGGCTAGATTGACTCGTCTAGTGATGCTGATCAAGATTAAATATACTTTATGGGGTCGGAAACGTCTCCTTCCCTGCTTTGCAAACTTCTGGCTGAAATCTTTATACCCTCTGCAAGAGTATAAAAAGCCTGGCGCCGACATTTTTACAGATTTTGTAAAAGTGTAAATGCCATTTAATTATTAATATCTATCGAAATGTTAAAGAAATTTTTAAAATCGGACAATCTACTAAAAATGAGCAAAAAATGAAACAGCCACTATCTCATCTCTCTCCCACTCCGTTTAGCTGAATAACGGGTATTTAATAGTCGAAGTATCCGGCTATAGCGTTCTCTCTTGTTTTTTTCTATTAAAATGGCAGTTGAAATATAATATTTATATAATTTTAGCTGCACATTTCTCAAAGGCATCGTGCATACAAAAAATAAACCAGACCTGAATAATTATAAAGAATTTAACCGAATTAATGTTCTTTCTATTTATAATTCTGTTAATAAGTATCGATATTTCGATCATCGATGCATGCCTGGTGGAATGTTTTACGGTGACTAGGAAATACTAGTCATGAAGCAAAAATTCTTGGATTAGTAATCAAGAAAACATAAGTGATCGGATTTCATGTTTTTCTGCTGATTTTTCACTGATTTTCGCAACGTTGAAACTCAAAACACGTCGGCCTGTGTTTTGAAACTCATATTCACTTACCAGTGGAATCACCCGCAGTCAATCGCGTCAAGCTTTTTTTAAATGATTTCTTATTTATATTTGCGTAGTCTTAAATTATGATAGTCGTTAGTGACGCATTATAGACGCTATCAAGATACGAAAATGACTGCATGAACTGTCGTAAATACATATCTAGCTGAAAGTGGATTGAATCCAAGAACGTAGGGGCAACTGTAAAGCAGTTATTAAATATAGACGTTTTCCTTAGCATGGTGATAAGCTTCTAATCTGATAAAACATAATGACGTCAAAATGCACAATACCAGTAAAAACCAACTCTGACCGATATATTCGAAACCGGTGGCATACAGTTGAGTTCACGATAATACTCTTAATATAACGGCCTGTGTACTTTTTTTCTTACTTAACGTTAAGTTGTGCCTTATATTTTACTAGATTGGGGTGAAGGATGGAAGGGCCGCCATTCTAGGACCGAGCAATGGGGTCTAGCAACCTTGACCAGTTTTTTTTAAATATTTTGTTATTGTATTCCTCGGAAATTAAGTAAGAGGTAGAAGGCATCCTATGAAGTGTATATATTCTTGATCAGGATCACTAGCCGAGTTGATCTAGCCATGTCCGTCCGTATAAAGGCTGAGATCTCGGAAACTATTAAAGCTAGATGTTTGGGATTTCTTGTGCAGATTCTAGTAGTTCCTTCGTAGCGCAAGTTTGTGGTATCATATCTAAATTTACATGTATCCTTCTTAAATGTGAGTATATTTCTTTCTTTTTTGATTGGACCACGACTACGTCCTGCTATGTCAATAGTCTTTATATTGCGTACAATTTTTAAGAAAAAAAAAAACAAAGCGACCTATCATAATTTTCCTGTTCATACTTTGAGTTACTACTCGTATACTATCTGCATTGATGAAATGTACCATTTTAATAAATAATTTACTAATTTTATTTAATAGGTTTGAGTGTAATAATACGGACCATTCAATCGAAAGATAAAGCATTATTAGACAATATAAATCAGAACTTTCGTACATCATATGTATGTGTTCATACGCAGTGCAAGTTTGGTTCAAAAAGGTGCCACGACCCTCCAACGCCCACAATCGCTTTAGAACGATTTTAAAAATTTAAATATTTCGTAAAAATAAAAATGCAGTTTTATTGTGTTTATCAATTTCTATCGAATTTTAAATCGGACCATTCGTTAAAAAGTTATGCGCGATCAAAGTTTTATATCTCCATCTCACTCGCACTCCCTTCAGCTGAGTAACGGGAATCTGGTAGTCGGGGCACCCGACTATAGCGTACTCTCTCTTTACCTAACATATTTATATTGAAACATAAATACTAAAAACTGACCATTCGGAAGCAAAACTCGGACTAAGTTATCGTCTGAGTCCAAAGCGGCAAATTGTTAGCCAGCACAAATGATAACGACAGAATATTTTAAAAGAAGCAGAATTTTTTTTACTATTCAAAGTGCAGTCACTATTTTTATGAACACAGCTGTAAAAGTTCTGAACTTTTATCAAAGTGATGAGGTATGAACGTCTTCCATAAATAGATATACACGCATTTATACGTCTGTAAGAACATACTGGTGCATAATTTTGAATGTATTTGAGTTTGATTCAAGCAAAGGGGATATCATATTTGGACCATCGGCAGAAATTCTTGCGAACATTACATGCGAGGTCCACCATTCTTTCTTCTACATTCATATGTACATACTTAGAGTGTATATACGTAGGTATGTATAAGAACACACATATGAAGGTTCACAGTTTTTGTTGTATACATTATACCACGCCTTGTAACAAAAAACTGTATTGCAGAAAACTATTGAACTATAGTACTCATGCTTCTACGCGAACGCGGCCTAATAGGATCCATATTTTCACGCACTCACACATCAGAGTCAGAGCCTTGTTCAAAGAATTAGTATGTCATTTATATCCACGCTCCACAGTCGGGAATCTTACGTCATACGTCATGACATGAGCTACATACATATTTGCACTTGTATTGGCCACATTGGCAATGGAATAAGATATATGCACATACATTTGTATGGGGAACGGAACCTTCAAGCAAGAGCACTTTATACTTATACACACTAATATATTGATTCTGACTACCTTCGATGATATCAGTCAATCTTAAGAAAGCAAATCAAGACGGGCGAATCGAGAGTCTGTATATGGATATCTTGGATATGCCCATGATATCATACCAGTTCCCTGACCTGACCGTTAAGTTATTTTGAACGTTATTTAACTAATGGCTTTTTGGTGGCATACATACACAATTAGCGGTGTCTTTAATTGTACACGACTCAGTAAAAACGCCGCGAAATGTACGAAATGTAGCTAATATTTAATCTAAATTCTGACACACTACACACTCGACGCCTTTTTATTTTCGGGCTAGAGATGAAACACACAGAACATTGTTTCAGTTTAAATCGCGATATTTTTGTGGTAACTCTGGCCGAATTTCGAATTTGGAATTTAATCAACACTAGGCGAAACGTTGTTGTACGTTTAACGTAAGGTCATTTATGCTGCATGACGTAACTGTTGCCTATCGATGTTTTTCCTAGCACCGTAAAAATCAGATGGCAACTCTTTACGTTGCGAAGAACTAGGGATGCGAAGTAAAAATAAATCGCGATATTTTTGCGGCAAAAGCAGCGCCCTCTAGATGTGGGAGTCTAGTCAAGTCACAATCAATATCGAAGGACGTAAGTGTCATTCAACGTGAGGGTCATTTATGCTGTATGACGTTTATTATGACGTATTTGTTTACAGGTAGAACTTTTTTGGTTTAGTTAACATTGAGTCACGCGTTAACAGCAGAGCTAGCAGTGCGCACGCACTATATATTCACACAGTGCACTGCCCAAATAATACATGAAGTATTCAGGTATTCACCTTGATTTTTCGGAGAACTACCGCTTCGGTCTTGGAACACAGGACTGCGGCATCGACTGGACGACAGCGCTATTTGTAGAAGATGTGAGGCTCTGAACATTATCTGACAGATAGCGTCCAGCTGTTTGCCCTGATTATCGCAGCTATCAACTTATCATTTGTTTGACTTTATTACGTTAGCACTGCGGCGTCCATCTACCGGTGCGATAAGCAGCATAAACATTTTTATACAGGCAAAGAAAATTTGTGAATATCGCATGTAGGGAAACAAATTGTTTTTCACGCATAAATTTCTTAATTTATTCATTGCATGTCCGTATATTACAAATGGTTAAAAAACATATATATTCGAGTTTTAAATTACACCTAGTATTTTTTCAGGCAGACCTTGCTAAATTGGTTTTTCATGGAGTTCTTAGGAATTCACAGTTTTATTGATAATTACTGATTGTAAAATTACACTGTGCAGCATCAAAAATTTACCTCGATGGATGCTATATTTTTGGATTCGTTACGAATTCCCAAGTTAAACTGCGTTTTCCAAACGCAAGGATTCTTAGCAAAAGGACCTCAAAGTTCGAAAAATGCTGAAATTGGCCAACTTTCCGGAGCTCTCAGAGGCAAACGGATTCATGGTTTGATTCGATGTTAAAGTTTTTTAAAAGATACACTCTTTATCTTTCAAACCCCATACTTAGAATAATTTTTGGATATTTATTAAGGGAGAAACAAATTTTAGAAAACATAGTCAAAAAACATAAAAGCATACAGCTGCGGTCAAAATAGTAGTAGTGTTGCCGCCCTTTGTTTTTTATAGATTTGTTTTTGTAATTTATCTTCTCCTGGTAATATTGTATTGATTATAATTGTACTATTAGACTAATTGGATAAGAAAAGCGAAAACAACAAACTTTTAAAAACACAGAACGGCAACACTACTACTATTTTCACCGCAGCTGTTTGCTTTTATGTTTTTTGACTATGTTTTCTAAAATTTGTTCCTCCCTTAATAAAAATCCTAAAATTATTCTAGGTATGAGGTTTGAAAGATAAAGAGTGTATCTTTTAAAAAACTTTAACATAACATCAAACCATGAATCCGTTTGCCTCTGAGAGCTCCGGAAATTTGGCCAATTTCAGCATTTTTTGAACTTTGAGGTTCTTTTGCTAAGAATCCTTGCGTCGGGGAACTTTTTGGAAAACGCAGTTTAACTTGGGAATTCGTAACGAATCCAAAAATATAGCATCCATCGAGGTAAATTTAAAAATCATTAAAAATGCTGCACAGTGTTATTGTTAAGTTGGGTTTTATGGTTCTTTTTGTAATTAACTCTGAACAGCGGTGCGAATCTGGTCACACTAAAATACAAATTTATGTTTGAAAATGAGGAAGAAGAAGAAAAGTGTGGGATCCCGTGGCAAAAGGGGATGCGAAAAATAGTGCTAATTCCGCACACGCCTGACAGCCAACTGAAGAGCCGAGTTGTAACCGCCACCTGCTGCAACTTTGTAAATTACATCCTTCGGGCTGAGACAGGACTCTCCATAAATTTACCAAAATTTGATTTTCGATTAAATCTGGTCATTCTAAAATTTAAATTTAGGTTTCAAAATGAAAAAAGAAAATGTAACGACCTAAAGCGAATTAAACCATTCAAAGAGAGTTTAAAGGACACAATGCAATTTCAAATGAATTTCAAAAAGAAAAAATATTGCTTCATATATGTGTGTTTTTCCTGATTGAAATGACGTAACCGAGTTTTTTACGTTCTCGGTATTCCCTAAACTAAATTGCTGAATTGTTGAAAATTCAACAGAAAATTTCAGCAATTGGGGAAACGACCCAAAATGGTTCTTGTTGAGATTTTAAATAGCTGATATTTGTTGAAAAGTTTTACGGAACTTAAAACAAGTAAAATTCGATTTTTTATTGTTTGTTACTCAGGGTATTCCCTAATAGCCCAGTCCCACAGAGCACGTAACGGGGGAACGGTTGAAATTTTTGACAGATGTGAAACACCTGGTCCCATACAACACATTTGTAAATCTACCATCCCCCATCCACTAATAGTAGAAGTCATTCAAAAAAAAAAAGAAGTCAAAAATTCTGGTTGTAAATGTATGTTTAATATAAGCGGCACAAGACATTTTTAGGGGCAGAATGTTCAAGGAGAATGATTGTTGGTGGATCGCCTGGTGGCTTAACCCAAGAAAATCGGGTGACGAAATTGCTATTCTTCTCGCATTGCCATCGCTTTGGGATATTTACCGAAGTATATCGCTGTTGATTAGGTTTTCAGCTTGGTCTTCACATGTTGTCGGGAAATATTAAACCTTATGGGCCGGGACATCCCTATAGGGAATTCTTCCTAACTCCGCGCAAGTCCACAGTGTTGTCCTGCCACAGATAAATTAGGAGAAAATACATATACGCTGTACAGTTCAACCTTCCGTATCTTCTGCATACGTTTTCCTGCACTGCAATTTATATTAAGAATGTCAATAATTTCTTGGGTGTCTGGGACAACTATCGGCTAAATATCGGCGAGAAAGGTCGGTTTTGGAACAATAGTTTTGCATGGGGGAATAACTGGGAAAATTTTGGAACAGAAAATTCCTATGGAACATCCGTCAAGGAGATGGGGGAAGGTGGATGCTGCTCTGTGGGAATAAGGTATAAACTGATGAATTGCTGAATTGTTGAATTTTGGTCAGCTGTTAATCAGCTGTACCATACAAAATCAACTTTCAGAAATTTCAGCAATTTAACAACCTCGTGGCTGTTGAAATTCAACAGTTTAGGAAATACCCTGGTCATATTACGGCGACAACGGTACAAACGGACATAAATGGTTTCAAACCTCAACCTTAAGCCGTCTTCCTTTTCTCTATATATTGAAATTAATTTGAATTTCATTACCGTTTTCGTCGATATACGATAAAAATAGCCAATATTTTAATTTCCTCAATAATAATATCGATAGACAATCACCATATTTTTATAAAATTAGAGATGGACAAGATAAAATCTAACAATTTGTATATTTTAGAATTGATGTAATAGATGGGTTCCACTGGCACATATATGGATATTTGTAATACAAGTGACTGACTGTGGAAGTGTTTATCCTGGCAAACTTTCAACTATTAGGGTCTTCCCACAGAGCTCCATCCACCATCTACCATCCGTTGAACGGATGGTCCATGAGGTTTTGACGGGCTCCTTTATGCGATAGTTAGGCGATGTTTTTGCGGTGCAACTCTGAATTCTTCCTCTTGGCTGTGAAAAATGGAACGTTGACTACGAGAACAAATCAAATCAAAGGCGGAAAAAAATTAAATAATGCTCAAATTCATAGTTTTTTTGGGCTATTGTTGAATTATTTGTAGTTTGTTATGAGCGGAAAAGCATTCGCCAACAGGTTGCTATGTGTGGGCCAAAATGTAAGATGTTCTGCGAACGAAAACATCAATGTTTGTAGCGAAGTCTCAGAATATAGGCAATTCTCTGCTCTCGCACGCAATAGAAGTAAATTATAGTTATTGTCCTGAAAAATTATCCAAGGATACTCAAATTACTTAGCTTAGTTGAGGATTCATTTAAGTAGAATCAAATATCACTGCAAAATCGTATAGAAATATGTTTTTATCAAGTTTCAAGCTTTTTGGCTTGGTTGACATCCCCAGAGAATTGCACATATGTTCTACAATTCGTAAACACTAACTAATATTAATTAAAAGTTTACTATGTACTCCTATAAAGTTCTAAAGTTCCTATAAATTACCAAAACAGCAAACAATATTTACAAATTTGCCATATTAATATTGGCTAGGCAGTTAGGCTCTCCCCCAGTCAGCAATTTGTATGCATACTTGATATTGGATCAAACAAAAACACCTCTAAACGAGGTAAAAAAATAGTGACGACCGCACCTTCAACATACAAAAGATCTGATATCATATTTTGTGACGAAAAAAAATTTTACATTCGAAAATATAAAAACACTTTCTAAAATTTACTCATTCGGCCCGCTTCAGACAAATCTATAAGATTTTACCCACACGAACATTTTCTATTGTAGCGTGCCGAAAAAGTAAATTTTAGAAAGTGTTTTTATATTTTCGAATGTAAAATTATTTTTCGTCACAAAATATGATATCAGATCTTTTGTATGTTGAAGGTGCGGTCGTCACTATTTTTTTACCTCGTTAAGAGGTGTTTTTGTTTGATATCAGAAGTTTTTAAAGGGACAATTTATACCCTGGGTTTAATTTACATATTAGTATACCTCATACCATGTCCAAAAGTCATCCCCATATAACTTAGTTATTAATTTATTTATTTATTTTTTATTTATTAAAGTTAATAATTGTATAATGGAACGGTTTAAAACAATTTTACCGATTCCTTGACCCTAAAATACAGTTTGGATATGCACATACAAAATTTAATGCTTCTAAGCACGTTAGATAAATAATTGTAATTTTTTTAAAGATTAAAAAATTACTTTTTGTCATTCAATAATTGTTAAAACACTTAAAACTTAACTTTTAATCATTAAAAATTGTTAAAGGACTAGTAAACGATGAGAAAACATGAATTCCATAAGGATCCGATAAGAGTGAGAGAGTAGCCCTACTTGCTGCAACGTGTTTTCATAAAAAAAGCAGAGGCCATTTTAAAAAAAAATTCGATATTTTAAAAACTAAAAATGGCTCCAACTGTTTACAAAAATCGATTGTAACTAACAATATGGCGCATATATTGATTTATAAAAAAAAATTTAAATACAAAATTTTTTAGAATCTTAATTTGTTTTTATTTTTAAGAAAATAAAAACTTATTTTTTTTAACATTTTTTTTTTAAGAAGAGGTTTTAGAAGAATTAAATCAAAACACATGAAGTCACGCGGATTCATATAACCGGAGATAAAGATTTTCAATGAGAGGGTACTTTTTCAAATTTGTCAATTTTTGGAAAACTTTAAAAAATTCTAACTAAAAAAATAATTTTTTTTCGGACAAATCCTGATACACGTGATTGCTCATTTTCCGAATAGAACATGAAAAAAAATTTTTCAGGCAAATAAAAAATGTAAAAATTTTTTTGGCCCAAAACTGTTCGGCTCGTAAATGAACGGCCCTTAGGCAGCATTAATTGTTATGAGCTGGCAAAAGTGGCTATTTTCGTTTCTTAATAACTTTTAAACGTGATTTTTTACAGTAATGTGTTATATACCAAAATTTAAGGAATCTCAAGGGCTATACAGTTTAAAGTTGTAAGGAAAATCGTTAGAGCCGTTTTTGAGAAAATTAAAAAAAGCTAAAAAAAAGTTTAAACAAATTGTCTTTTGTTCATTTCTTTTTAACTATTACATTTACACAATGTGCATATAGAAGGCGTTTATAGCATTTAAAAATACCTTTCAAACGAGATGCAGCACAAGTCTGTAGCTTTAGTAGTATAGAAGTTACGGCTTTCCGAATTTTAGCTATTTATAGCTGTTTTCCCGCTAAACTAGCGGGTTTTTCCAAAAGTGGTAGAACAAAAGTTGTTTATATCGATGTGATGAACGTCATATCAAATTTTCAGAACTTAAAAAACATATTTTGGACAAGTGGACAAGTGGACAAACTGACAAACAGAATTAAAATTTCATTTTGGGAAGAAGAAGAAAATCTTATTTTGGCTATAACTTTTGAACGGAGCGTCGGATTTTGACAAATGACCCCTCATTCGACGGGTATTTTCAATAGGAATACAACTAACGTAGTCCGGGGGGCCAATTATCCCCACCGGCCCCAACAGCTCCAATATTCGAAATTTTCACTTTTTCACTTTCACCGCTCTCTCTCCCAAGCCAATTGAATTTCTTAAAGTCTTGGTATGCAATCCTTTAAGTTTTTGCAATACCTTTCGATTGGTGTATTACTCATTACGATCGGACTATCACAGCAGATTTTCAATTTTGCGGCTATATAATAGTAGTCGCCTTCGCACACTCTCCTGGTGCGCTTCGTCACTACATGGACTGCCGTCCATAGTGATATGTTATACAAGCTCAGATATGTTTTAATACGTTTTGTTACGTTCCCCCTTATACGTCATTTATGTTGTATGACGGGATAGGAAAAGTAAAAATTTATCCAAGTCACAAACCGATTGGTGTCACCAGGGATGCGGAAAAGTATTCTTTTAATAAAAATAAATCGCGGTATTTTTGTAAAACCGTCGGGCGACTTCCACCTCTGATTTTTGTACGTGCGTGTGTGTGTGGTGTTCTGTTCGGCTTTTGATTTTGTGAATTCTAAGCAGCGAATTGTGGTTATACACTTCAAAATAAACAGTTGGTAAAGCATGAAGATAAATGTACAAATCAGAGACCGTTTAGATATCGGAAAATTTTGATAGGGAACTGGGCGAATGTCGGGAGTTTCCGCATAAAATATGAGATCTAGTGCACTATGGTGAAGCGTCCATGCGCGGCATTGCCAGGTGAAAGTAAATTGTGGAGTGTATAGAGTATTCCATGTTTTTGGTATTTTGCATTTTGAAGGAATCGCACAGTAGTATACACAACTATAGTATTTTTACACTCTTCCAGATGGTAACATAAATTTTGCACCTACGATCCTTGAAATGTTTGTATGTATACATACATGTCAATAGATCAACTTCGCCGGGCACTTCAGTAAAAGTTTTAAAATCTAGTCTAACAATACTGAATATCATTTACGAGAGATGACTTAAATTTAAAAAAAGGCGAATCCTAGCGTTTCGTAAACTTCAAATGTTTCTTTAAAACTTATAAAAATTTCAATTTTTGCAGGTGAATTTGGCTTCGTGGAAAGAATGCATCCTTAACTCGTTGCTGTCTGCAATAATACATTTTCTATATTGTTGATACTATTACATTTTTGACCATAATATGGAATGTTCAGAATTCGTGGGCCCAGCAATTTCTTCGGCATCTGATGATCTGAATTCAGAGCATGTCCTTCAGGCCGAGGATAATAACGGTCCTGGTCGAGTTTCCATGGATGTGGAGGAGAATGTTGACCACCTGGTGGCCAGCAACTTGTCCGGGTTTCGATGGAAGCGGGTTCTTAACCCAACAGGACCACAGCCGCGACCCAGACATGGACATCGCGCGATAAATATCAAAGAGCTCATGGTCGTCTTCGGCGGCGGGAACGAAGGAATTGTTGACGAACTGCACGTCTACAACACTGGTAATTAAATTGTGACACTTGTCCACTGCATTCTACTTTCAAGCGATTATTGCGATGAAAATAACGTTTTTGTTTACAATTCAGTTGGTTTTGTTTTTAATTGAACTTGATTTAGTTGATGAATCTGACAGGAATAATTTCTGTAAAGTAAAAATAAATTATTCCACATTAAGTACCCCAAATTTTTGTTTATCTCATTACTCTTCGCCATAACCTTTATTTGGATACCATTTTAATTTAAACAAGAAAGGAAGTTAGCTTCGGCCAGCCGAAGTTTATATGTACATATACCCATGCAGGTATGCCTATTTAAAATGTTTTTAAATTGTCAAAAATCAAAATGCCTACTTCCTACAAAGTTACAAGGTTTTTCTATTGTTTTTTTTATTATTCCTATGGGAGCCATAAGTTATAGGGAAGGTATTTATAATTGTAATCGAATTCTAAAAGAATTTATTTGTGATAAATCCGGTTTTTTTAGCTAAAAGTTTCTGCTTAATATTAGAAACTTGTACATTTGTTGGTTTATTTGGTGAAAACAATAATTTTTTATAAAAAAATACAAAATACAAAAATATAGTTGAAATGAAGTCGGAATTCTGACTATCGTACTCTCCTGTTTTATTTAATTGTAGTTACAAATCAATGGTATGTGCCCGTACTAAAGGGAGATGTACCGAACGGATGCGCTGCATATGGATTTGTTGTAGAGGGCACTCGTATGTTTGTCTTCGGTGGAATGATCGAGTACGGAAAATATTCAAATGAGCTCTATGAGCTACAGGCCACTAAATGGGAGTGGAGGAAAATGTACCCAGAGTCCCCGGACAGCGGGTTGTCGCCGTGTCCTCGCTTGGGTCACAGTTTTACAATGGTTGGCGACAAAATATTTCTGTTTGGAGGACTAGCAAATGAATCGGACGACCCGAAAAATAATATTCCAAAGTATGTTGTCATCTCTGTGAAATAAAATAATGGATAACATTTTGATACTGTATTTCAGATACTTAAACGACTTGTATATATTGGATACTCGAGGTGTTCACAGTCATAATGGAAAGTGGATAGTACCCAAAACATATGGCGATAGTCCTCCTCCACGGGAGTCTCACACAGGCATCTCGTTTGCCAGTAAAAGTACTGGAAATTTAAATCTCTTGATTTATGGGGGAATGAGTGGATGCCGTTTGGGAGATTTGTGGTTGTTAGATACAGGTAACTTTAGTAGAGGCCCATATTTTCTTGGTTTTTTATAATGCTTATTCCTTCAAGACTCAATGACATGGTCAAAGCCAAGAACTTTGGGACAGGCGCCGTTACCGCGCTCATTGCACAGTTCCACAATGATTGCGAACAAAATGTATGTGTTTGGTGGATGGGTTCCATTGGTGATAAATGATTCGAAGTCAACGACTGAGCGCGAATGGAAATGTACAAACACTCTTGCCGTTCTTGACTTGGGTAAGTAAATGTGTAGACCATATGACATATGTTTATAACTAAATCTATAATATAGTATTAGGCTAAGTTCAGACCGACATTTTTGTTTTAACTTTTTAAATTGCCTGAAGCTTACTTGTTATGGTACATTTTAGATACGTATTTGATAAGTAATTCGAAAAACATTTTTAAGAAATGTTAACACGTGTCCCGCTGAGACCATGTGTGCTGACCCTAAAAAAGCAGGCCAGGATCTTAAAATTACAAGAAGTTTTTTTTCTGTTAGTGTATAAAATAATAAAATATAAATAGGGGAGAGGTCTGTGTTTTTATCTGCAATTTCAACATTCGCTTGTAAAAACACGTGTTAGGTACCGTTTCCAAGCTTAGCTTTTAGCTTCAAAATAAAAAAAAATTTATTTTATCGATGGAAAACTAAAAAATATATATTTTTTAAAGTGCCAAAAAAACACTTTTAAAAGACAATAAAACCCACACCATAAGTACTCTAAACTATTAAAGTTTAAACAATTTTAGTGTCCTGGTGTGTTGAAATTGAAGAAGTAAAACCGAAAGGCTCTTTGAACGATCACGTTTTCCCTAATTTCAAAGAAATTTACTAGGCAGAAAGCGATCTGACGGGCTGAGGCCTTTTTGAATGCAAAAAGGGTGTCCCAACTTACACAAAATGGGTAATTAATAACTTTTTCCTGACTGTCTAATTATTCTGATCTTCTTTAGTTTGCCAACAGTTTAAGTACTAGTTTTTTAAACCTTTATCAATTAAATTTAAGCAAGTTATTAACTTTTTATAGAATTTCAAAAAAAAGTGAAAATACATTTTTTTGCCTGAAAATGGTACACGAGCGTTACAGCTTAAATATATCTTAAATAAATCTTAAATTCGTAAAATCCTAGACAAAACACCACATAAGCTCCTACTTTCCATTTATTTTTTAGCAGATTTACTTCCTATGGTAGAAAATGTCGCTGTAGCATAAATACTCTCTGGCTGTACAGGTTGTAAATCAGGAATTTATAGCGCCTTTCTACGCGGTTTTCTTTTCTATTAATAAAACTCACATAATTCAATTGTACTGGTACGTATTGGTATCAGAACCGGAACCAAAACATCAATACCAAAATATAATCGTTTACTGATTAAGCAGATTCGGTATGGGACCAGTACTCGAACCGGAACCGAAATAAGATTCGGTTTGATTCCCTGTTTTAAAGCTTATGAATTATAATCTTAACTAATTAGTTGGAATTTTTTACTTTCAGAAACAATGACTTGGGACAATGTCACCTTAGACACTGTAGAGGAAAATGTGCCGCGAGCTCGTGCTGGCCACTGTGCAGTTGGTATTCAAAGTCGTCTCTACGTGTGGTCAGGGCGAGATGGTTATCGCAAAGCATGGAACAACCAGGTTAGGGTGAGACATTCTGTTGCTGAACATATTTACTATTAATAGACAAAAGCAGAATTAGCCGATTAATGTTTGTTTATTATTACAATTATTATTACAAACAAACATTCACTACAAGCGTGACATAAAAACACGATTTTTGAGTTGAGATACAGAAATTTTCGTTAAGTATTAATGTAAGTTGAAGATTTGAAATGCGCGTATCTCAAATTTTTTTGAGTTGTGTCTCTCTTGCAGTTCTACGTTCCTAAATTAAAACTTACCAGTTTTGAATCGTTTAAAAAGAATTAAAAATTAATCAATTTCTCCGTACAGGTTTGCTGCAAGGACCTGTGGTATCTGGAGGTCTCAAAGCCATTATATGCAGTTAAAGTTGCGCTAGTTCGCGCTTCTACTCATGCCCTAGAGCTCTCATGGACTGCGACTACTTTTGCAGCCGCCTATGTTTTGCAGATCCAGAAAATCGAGCAGCCACCTAACGCAATCTCGAAACCGTTAAGCCAGAACATTGTGCAGCAAGGGACAACAACGCCTGTTGAAGCGTCGGGAACAAATACGACAGAAAATTGTTCGGAAAGTGCCTTGACTCTCGGGGTCGAAGCAACATCTACAGCATTGAAGTTGGAAAAAAATACGTTGCAAACAGCTGGCAGTCAACCCGAAACAAACGTTCAACCATCTGTAAATGACTTATTACAATCAGTTTCGCCTCCTCCATCGCCGACATCACGGGTCCAAAAGAAACCCCCTGCCTCAGCGGGCGGTGCTTCCCTTTCAATGGCTTCGTCAGCCACATCTGTGCAGCCTCAAATATCTGTAATCAGTAGTACTGCCGTGGTAGCCGGCAACAACACCGCATCTAATAGTAGTGCCGTTAGCAGCATATTGCAAAAGTTTCGACCAGCTGTAACCGCCGTAAGATCATCTTCTACCACCACGGCAAGTGTTGCTACCAGTGTAGCAGACTCTCTGGCTATGCGGGTACCAAGTGCGATGTCGGCGAACGTTGTGCTCAGTTCTGTAGCCTCGAGCAGCGCTTTGCGTATTGTCCCTAGCGTAACTGCTTCGCATACATTGCGCCTAGCTTCCGCCCAACAAGGCGGCAGCAGCAGCGGCGGGAGCAGCACTGCAGTCAATATATTAAAAACCCTACCAAGTGCTGCTGTACAATCGCAGCCCACGGCACAGGCCACCACGTCCATCGGTGGAAAGCAGTACTTCATCCAAAAGCCTCTTACACTCGCCCCAAACGTGCAGCTCCAGTTTGTTAAGACCAGCAGTGGTGGCATGACTGTTCAGACGCTGCCCAAGGTTAACTTTAACGTACCGAAAGGAACTTCCCCTCATGGTATTTCAATCACAAACCCACAGTTGGCATCTGGTACTACTCAAATTCAGGTGAGCATGTAATATTAACGTAAATGTTAGGCTGATAGAAACAAGAAAGGAAGCAAACTAAAAAAATTATTTCTCCATATTATACGTTCCGCATCACAGAGCCTCAAATATTTGTATTCGGGGGGTCACTTATTTCTTATTATAACATTTTATTCCAATACCATAATTTCCAACCAAATTTCCCCCCAAAAGCAAATCTCGGTGTCACAGAAACCGTTTGAAAATCAAGTACACGGTTTTAAACCAACCGAATAGTAGGCATTGAAGCAAATGTTCCGAAAAGCAGAGCAAATTTACTCTGAAACTCCGAAACTCTGTGACACCCCAGTATATATGCGCTTGTATGGCTATAAGGTATATTACGTTAGTCACAAGGCATGTCTTGAGCTGCAGGGGTATGTAAACATGCCGAAGCTAGCTTCCTCCCTTGTTAAGGGGTTATAAACAGTTGTACCGCACAAAAAAATGAAATTTTACCGATTTTTTTTGACACCAAAAAAAATACTTATTAAAAATGTTTTGCGGGCGTTGTTTAGTACATGTTTCTGAGTACTTATTAAAATTTTTTCATAAAAAAATATTAAATAATAAAAATGTTATGGCCAAATTCCAAGATCGTCTTTTTTCGATGGTGACTTGCGGTGAACATCATATCCCAAGAACGGTTCATCTCAAATTCCCAATTCAAAAAAATTTCGTTAGTATATTGTATTGCCTAGTCCCTGAACGAAGGATTTGTAAAAATTTTGATTAAAAAAAAATGGCGACGGTTTTAACAAAAAATGTACTTTTTCAAGGTATAAAATTTTGGATTTTATGCTATAAAATTGAAAAATGGAAAATCCTTCGTTCAAGGACTAGCTATTGTTATAATAAATAAGTGGTCAAAATTTGGTGTCGATCGGATTAATAGTGTTTAGTAATCGTGTCCACCGCAAAGGTAATTTCGAAAAAACAAGATTCTGAGATAATCGCGTTTAAAGTTTCAAGTTTGTTTCGGCCGATGTGCAGGTAGTGCGGTATAAATAGCTACAACTTCGGTTCTAAAGCTCCGATCGTTTTGAATTTTTGTGAGAGTATTCTCAACAGTATATACTTAAAGAATATGCAATAAAAAAATTCGATTTTTTCATCTATCACAACTGTATATAACCCCTTAAGCTGTTATACATTTAGTGGATACCTAGGAATGAATAGAAACAAAAAAATATTAAGCAGGGTAAACATGGAAAAAAATTTTTGATATAACCATGATAAGTATGTCTTTCTTATTCTTCCAGGGATCGACATTGGCCGGAAATCAACTTCAGAAACCCATTGTGTCTGGAAACGTTCTGAAGCTGGTATCGCCCCATACAATGGCCAGTGGTAAACTGATTATGAAGAATTCAAACATTTTACAGATGGGCAAGGTAACGCCAAACGTAATGGGAGGGAAGCCCGCTTTTGTTATAACAAATAAACAGGGAGCGCAGTTGGGGAACCAACAGATCATTATTGTAACCACTGGTGGCAGCATGCGAACCGTTCCAGGTAGCACGGTTATGACTAGTGCTGGTGGCCCTGCATCAGGGACCAATATCGTTAGTATAGTCAGTTCAACGTCGACAACGGCTAGTCCGCTGCAGGCAATAAGCGGGCAAAGAACTGTAATATCCAACCAAAGTGGAGTAAAGATGCTGCGAAATATATCATCGGTGCAAGCATCGACATCAGTAGCTATTGGGCAGAAACCAAGCGGCACTCCCATTCATCAGAAAACGGCCTTGTATATTGGAGGTAAAGCGGTTACTGTTATGAGCGCCAATGCAAGTATGGCTACTTCGGGAAATATTTCAAATAAAGTAATGGTGCTACCGGGCACAAGCTCAACTAACTCCGCTGCTTCTACTACGACTATAAATGCGAGAAAGAGCTTTGTTTTCAACGCCGGAGGTAGCCCACGTGCCGTCACCCTGGCAACTAAGAGCGTGAATGCAAAAATCATACCGCCAGCGCAAACACTAAAGGAGAGCATATCGGAAACTCCTATTCCAGTCGCTAATATAAAAGACACCGACCCAATGGACGATATAATTGAGCAGTTAGACGGAGCAGGAGATCTGCTGAAACTTTCTGATGGTCAAGCGCAGCCAGGATCGGAGGAGGAGGACAATAATGATGACAACGCTACTTCGTCGTCAGTGTCTGTGTCAATATCTACTGGAGGTGACACTACAGGACCATCAAGAGCTCATAATACCATAATTACGGAACCGCCTGTTGATATTGTTGAAGATGTTTCCGGGGTGAGCAGCACAACGGGTGTTAGGGAAACAGCAAACATCGGCACTGACAAAATAGAAGCTTCCAAGACATGCGAAAAGGAACATGATAAGGTGGAATCTAAGGTAAGTGCATATGTAAGTCTTACAACCCCCTTCACTACATGCGATAGAAAGATTCATCACGAAAACCTTAAAACTGAGAGACAAGTTCGCGTAGAAACGTACAGACGAATCGATAATATATATATTTTATGTGATCGGAAACGTCTCCTTCATTTCGTTGCCAACTTCTGACTGAAATTATGATACCCTCTGCAAGGGTAAAAAATATATACTCCTTTTTTTAATTTTTTATACGTTTGCGGGTAAAATAAATACATACTAATTTATCCCATACCATTTAAGAAAACTGTCTCCTAGTAAAATACCCAGTCGGGCCGAAAGCCGTAGTTGCTGTGCTCTAAAGTTCCTTTTCAGTTAGCTCATAGTTTTGCACTGTAAGTTATCTTTATATAAATAAAAAAAGTAAAGACATGCTGTGCTATAAAGAAAAGTTTGGCAAAACTTCATATGGTACGTTCCTCATCACACAGCCTCAAATATTTGTATTCGGGGGTGTCACAGAAATCTCTTCCAACCAAGTTTCCCCCAAAGGCAAATCTCGGTGTCACAGAAGCCGTTTGAAAATCAAGTACACGATTTAAAACCAACCGAATAGCAGACCTTGAGCAAATGTTCCTAAAATCAGAGTAAATTTACTCCGAAACTATTAGAAACCTCTACAAATTCTGTGACACCTTCGGTTTTGATGGGTTGGTTTCCAAACCAACCGTCCCCAAATCCGTCGCCGGTTTCTGTGACCCCCCTTATAGTGAATCCAGATTAATTTAAATATTTATATAAATAAATAAAGTAAAGACATGCTGTGCTATAAAGATAAGTTGGACAAATCTTCATATTTTAACCAAATATCTACATCAAACAAAAACCTTCAATTTTCATGATATAGGTATTTAAAAAATATTTCAGTGTAAAAAGTATGTTGCGGACATATTTACATAAAAAGTTCTTAAACAAATTTGCGCTGAATGGCAAAATGTGTCTCTTCACGTCATTTTTTACAAATGCTTATGTATTAATGGAAAAAATACATATAGACAAACAAAATACATTTTTTTTGGTAAAATAATTTGTTGAAAATATTAAGTTTCACGAAAAAAAAATTCCAATCCAGTAGATATGTTTCTAAACTCTAAATGCGTACTTATCGAAACCATGTTTTACCCAGTTGTGGATCAAATATCTTAAAAATAAATTGATCGATAATCAAAAACTTTTACAGAAACGCTCCTATTTTAGCATATTCTAATTCGTAAAATCTAAGGGAAATTATTATGCAGCTCTCGTTTTACTCTGAAAATTAAATCTTTTTATAGGTTAAGTCAACACCAACTTCAGATGATCGCCATCAGCCCACAACTTCGGAGACTGAAGCTGCCAACATACTGACGACAATAAAGTCTGGTGAGGCATTAGTGCTTGGGAGTACGGAATCCAACAAGAACTCTTCAGGCTCTACAAATAAAGATCAAGATGAAGATATAAAGTTTAAGCAATGCCAAGAATCCGTAAAGCGACCAACGTCCGAATATCAAAATGGTTTGTTTTTGTGCGAAAACTTTTATATTTATAGTAATATATTTCAATCTAGTCGATGGCTCACACTTAGAGGCCTTGGCTTCAGCTGCAGTACTGCAAGCTGCGACGGCAGACGTCACAACACTGGCGACCTCTGGCCTAGCAATAAAAGATTTGATAGAACGACCGGGCATTGAAGCACATCCCAGAAGTAGCAACGTTGCTGAGAATCAACAACCCAATGTACGTCCAACTATATACTAACTATAAACATAGTGGTTAACTTTGTGGCTAAAATTCCGTCTGTCTGTTTATTCGCAAACTAGTCTCTCAGTTTTAAAGCTATCGGAATGAAACTTTCCAAAAAGTTTTCTTTCTATTGCAGGTAGTATATAAGTCTGAACCAGCCGGATCGGACAACTACATCCTATAGCTCCCCTAGGGATTATCGGAAAAATAATGGAAAAAAATTATAACTTGTGTTTTTCGACCCTTCATCTCGTGGGAATGTTTTTTTTTATATATTTCTGAATTTCGGATTCAATTGAAAAAAAATCGGAAGACTATATCACATACACTCGCGGAAAAAATAATAGAAACGTTTTGTTAGAGCTTGCTTTCTTCTCATTTTTTCATTAATGAAAGATTAAAGATTATTCTAGTAGCTTAATTTACAACAAGCAAGCGATTTCTAAAAAGTCCAAAAAAAAAAAATTAATTTTCTTTTAAGGCCGATATTTTTGTGGAAAAAATTATAGAAACGTTGGCAAATCATACAAAAATGTTGGCTTAAGCCCCTTACAATCGTAACTGAAGGTGTTGTGTTGCTGTTTTTTTATACTTTTAAGAAAAAACAAGAGAGAACGCTATAGTCGGGTTGGTGTCCCGACTATCTAATACCCGTCACTCGGCTAAAGGGAGTGCGAGGGAGACTGTGAACTTTGAACTTTGATCAGCAATAACTTTTTAACGAATGGTCCGAATGGTCACCTTCTTGAAATAAACTTGCGCTGCGTAGGAACTCCAAGAATCTTCATGCAAAATGCCAATCCTCTAGCTTTTATAGTTTCCGAGATCTCAGCGTTCATACGGACGGACAGACAGACGGACAGACGGACATGGCTATATCGACTCGGCTAGTGACCCTGACCAAGAATATATATACTTTATAGGGTCGGAAACGCTTCCTTCTCCCTGTTACATACTTTTGCACGAATACAATATACCCTTTTACTCTACGAGTAACGGGTATAAAAAGGGTAAAAGGGCGTGCCGATCGGACGTCTATATCCTATAGCGCTCATAGGAAAAATAGTCAACCAAACATTTTTTTCAAGATTTTTATACCCGTTATCGTAGAGTAAAAGGGTATATTGTATTCGACAAAATGTATGTAACAGCTAGCAGGAAGCGTTTTCGACCCCATAAAGCATATATATTCTTGATCAGCCGAGTCGATCTTGCCATGTCTGTCTGTAGATATAAAACTTTGATCGCGCATAACTTTTTAACGAATGGTCCGATTTGAAAAATGTCTTCTACATTTCGAAATGTTTAAATGTGTAGGCGCCAGACACCTTTTTAAAATAGTTGTGGGCGTTAGAGGGGCGTGGCCTTCGCCTGAAATAAACTTGCGCTGCGTAGGAAGCCCAAAAATATGTGTGGGTAATCCCAACTTTCTAGCTTTTGTAGTTTCCGAGATCTCAGCGTTTATACAGACGGACATGGCTAGATCGACTAGGCTATTGATCCTGATCAAGAATATATATACTTTATAGGGTCGGAAATGTTTCCTTCTAGCTGTTACATACTTTTGCACGAATACAATATACCCTTTTACTCCACGAGTAACGGGAATAATTAAAATAATAATAAAAACCCGAATTTAATATTTCCTTTTTATTTTTTGTATTTCATAGATTCAATCCACCTCAGTGGTCGTCGCTGTGCCAAACACGTCGCAAAACGAGAACCAAAAATGGCACACAGTAGGCGTGTTTAAGGATCTCTCGCACACAGTCACCAGCTATATCGATTCAAATTGCATAAGTGATTCCTTACTTGACGGTATTGATGTGGATAATCTTCCAGATTTCAGCAAATTTCCACGCACCAATTTGGATCCTGGGACGGCTTATCGTTTTCGCCTGAGTGCCATCAACACATGTGGTCGAGGCGAGTGGGGAGAGGTTCGTTATCCAAATAACTGTATTGCTTACCTATTGATGATAAATGCTTTAAACTTTTGCTACATTTTTTTTTAAATTGCTCAATTGTGATGTCTAGTAATTCGCGTATCGATTCTTTATAAATAGAAAATAGATGAGGTAAAATGTCAAAACAGCCAAAACTTTACATTTTAAAAACGAGTGGGTCGACTCTAAAATAATATTGGAAAAAGATATTTACTTTACATATTTAAATACATTAATAATTACAATTTCAATTCTAAACTTAAATAGTGTCGATAGGTGTTAATAAAATATGTCCGTCTGTCCATATGAGATCTTGGCGTCTATAAGAGCTAGATGGATAGGGCAAGGCATAAAGATTCTACTGTACCTATGGCCAAATTTTCATTATCATATTTGGGTTTTGCTTTATTTTCTGTCAGAAAAAGTTAACACGAAGCTAAATTGTTTGTTGCTAGTTTTAGGTCTCGAGGTTTAGTCAGATAAAGCTAGTAATCCTTTTAGCGTACTCGGCGAGTATCTTTTCCGACCCTAAGAAGTATATATATTCTTGATCACGATCACTAGCCGAGTAGATCAAGCTACGTCGATCTAGCCACGGCCGTCTGTCGCCAAGATCTCGGAAACTACAAAAGCTAGAAAAGCTTCCTACGCACCGCAAGTTTGTTTCATCCGAGTGCCACGCCCCGACTATCAGATACCCGTTGCTCAGGTAAAGGGAGTGCGAGGGAGATGGAGATAGAAAACTTTGATCACGCATAATTTTTGAACGAATGGTCCGATTTTAAAATTTTCTTCTACATTTCGGTAGGTATTGATAAACACAATAAAACTGAATTTTTACTTTTCCAAAATATTTAAATTTATAAGCAATTGTGGGCGTTAAGGGGGGCGTGGCCCCTTCTTAAAAACTTGCGCTTCGTAGGAACTCCAAGAATCTTCATGCCAAATACCAATCCTCTAGCTTTTATAGTTTCCGAGATCTCAGCGTTCATACAAACGGACAGACGGACATGCCTATATCGACTCGTCTAGTGACCCTGATTAAGAATATATATATTTTATAGGGTCGGAAATGCATCCTTCTAGCTGTTACATACTTTTGCACGAATACAATATACCCTTTTACTCTACGAGTAACGGGTATAAATATCAAATTGTTAGGTTGAAAACTGTGGGAATGGTTATCATGTTAAGCAACAAAAATTCGCATTTTCGAGAGACCTGGGAGTCCTTAGAAGTCGAATTTTAAAAAATCCTTTCCTAGTGCACCGTTCCTCTAAGAAACGATTCAAAACCAATTTTTCCATAATTTTAGGTCTTATGGTTTGGGCTGGGGGAACATAAACATCAATTCTTTTATAGTAATACTCGATAACCAAAAAATGTTTATAATAATTATTTCGTTTCTGTATATTTCCTGAAGATATCGAGTTTTAAAACCTGTTTACCAGGCTTTCCGGGTGCCCCCTCGGCTATTAAGATTTCAAAGGATGTCAAGGAGGGCGCTCATCTAACATGGGAACCACCACCAGCTCAAAAAACTAAGGAGATAATTGAATATTCAGTGTACCTTGCAGTGAAACCGACTGCCAAGGATAAGGCGTTGTCCACTCCTCAATTGGCTTTTGTGCGTGTGTACGTCGGTGCGGCAAATCAATGCACGGTGCCCAACGCTTCATTGTCCAACGCACATGTGGATTGCTCAAATAAACCAGCAATCATATTTCGAATTGCTGCCCGAAATCAAAAGGGCTACGGACCAGCAACACAAGTTAGATGGCTGCAAGGTAAGCTTCATTCTTGATTTAACAACATTTATATATTTTGGAGTATTTGACTAACGCGCTTTATGATTATTTTTTTGCAGATCCGGCAACCACAAAACTGCAAGCACCCACAAATACGCCAAATCTAAAACGTGTGCAGGAGAAATCGACTACTGGAGCCAGCAGCGTAACAAATTCTTTCTGTTCGCCACATAAGCGTGGTCGCAACGGATTACATGAATGACCGACCGATTAAGTAGCATTTAGACTCTTATATAGGCATAGAAATAATGGGATAATTGTAAAGCTCGATAATAATGTTTCCTTTATAACAGCTTCCCACGAATGAAAAATAGAATGTTGGTTTCTATGCTGAATTCAAAGTGATTTACAACGATACTTGAATATTATTGATGCAATTAAGTTGGCAAAATATGATGCATGTACATTATGGATGTTTGGCTTGTTCGAAGGCTAAAACTAAAAAGTTGAAATATAATTATTTATTGACAATTTTACTTAAAACTGAAAAGATAAAAAACCAACTTTAATACCTGTAAAGAAATATTTGTAATTTAAAATATGTTTTAATTTTCTTTAGTTTAAATCTTTTGCGGCTCTGCTTTTGGATTTCGCCAACCCTGGTGTACATGCAACCTAACAAAAAAAAGATTTTTTAAAAAATTATACACAAATATAATACTATTATTTTAAATAATAAAAGATGCCCACACAAATAATAACAGTAAATTAGTTCTATATTTTCCTTCCAGGTCAGCCGGTCAACCCCGTTTTTATACCCTTGTATTATAATTTAAGTCAGATGTTTGCAACGCAGTGAAGGAGACGTTTCCGACCACATAAAGTATGTATATACGGGGGTGTCACAGAAATCTCTTCCAACCAAATTTCCCCCCAAAAGCAAATCTCGGTGTCACAGAAACCGTTTGAAAATAAAGTACACGGTTTTAAACCAACCGAATAGTAGGCATTGAAGCAAATGTTCCGAAAATCAGAGCAAATTGATTCCGAAACTCCTAGAAAACTCTACAGGTTCTGTGACACCTACGGTTTTGATGGGTTGGTTTCCAAACCAACCGTACCCAAATCCGTCGCCGGTTTCTGTGACACCCCAGATAGTTTATTCGAATCCATCCGAATTATTTTATGACGGCCAGCCAAAGCTTATATACCCTTGCAGATAATTCCTATTCATCACTAATTTTCCGATCGTTCCTATGGCAGCTATATGATATAGTAGTTCGATATTGATAAAATTAAAATCGAAATTCGAAAACATTTAAAAAGAGTCATATCCCAGACTAGAAGAGAATACAATAAAAACCAACGAAGCGATAACTTATATGATATAATCGTCCGATTTTGATTAAATTTAAAAAATTCGAAATTCAGAATTAGATAAAATATGGTATAATTTTTTACATTTTTTTCCCGATTATTATGGGAAACCGCTGTGCGCCCACCGAAAAATACATAGGTATTGCGATAAGCCTTTGGCCGTGCTCCTCTTTTTTTTATCTTTATGATGAATCAAACTTCATTTTTAAATGGTTTTGAACTCATAGCTGGTAAAGAACACTAAAAAAATACACTGAAAAAATGTTTGATATTATTGCTAGGAAAACTAAATTTTAAAAAATTTTTACATTTTTTTATGAAAAGCTAATACAATTCTTGATCGATTAGTGAAAACATCATAAAGATAGGGGAGAGGTCTGTAGGTTGGGACGGTCTGTAAGTTGAGACACTCAATTTTCTCAAAACTTTTCCACTAAAAAAATTGTTTTTATTTTCTTTTTGGTAGTCCTTTTTAGTGACAAAACTTTTGGGGAAAACATTATAAGCCAGGCTCTAGCCAGATTTAAGCTGTGACAGTCGTGTACAATTTTTCACCAAAAAAGTTTTTGTCCACTTTTTTCAAAATTCCATTAAAAACAAGAGAGAACCAGACGGACAGATCAATAATATATATACTTTATAGGGTCGGAAAAGCTTCCTTCTACCCTTTTACTCTACGAGTAACGGGTATAAAGACATATAAAATGATTACGTAATCATGGAGCAAGATCCCCCCTCCCCCTAAGGTGATTACGTAATATATGGACAGCCCCCAAAAGGAAAAATTCAGAGTTGCACCGAGAAAACATGGCCTAACTATCGCGCGTCAAAATTGGATGGCGGACTAACTAGGAACGAACGCAACGGCAAATCCGTTTAACGGATGGTGGATGGATCTCTGTGAAAAGACCCTATAAGAGGATTTAAAAAAATTTTTTTTTCAGAGTAATTTTTTTTTTTGCAATTTCCGCATACGCTCTGCTGGCCGCCTTAATGGAAACCAATAGCTTTTTACTAACCCAATAAAATTCGGTTTTAAATGATTTTCGCGCTTTTATCTTTACTCTTATAATAAACGTAAACATAACACGAAAGTTTTTACATATATTTATCTGCCGACATTGACTTTAGTTTTTATTATTGCACAATGAATGGGGTCGCTTTCTAACTTAGGGCGTTGTGCCTATTTAAACTTACATACAAACATAATCTCATTTACATCAATACCTTGTCCATACATTAATTTATGTACTATAGAAGCTTACGCATTCATATGTATTCAATCCTATTGTTTCAACTGCACTCATCGCAATAGGAAAATCGTTGTACTTGATTCTGTATCTCCATCCCCAATTTACTTCTGCCCTGGAGAGGGTTCGATCGCCGAGCTTCATGAGCTCGATGGCAGTTGATGCTCCTGCTGATTGGAGTGTGAATGGAACCGATGCTGTTGGTCGTTGCTGCTAGCACTGCCACAGGCGTTGCCATTGCTACTGGGCTGCTGTTGATCCTCGCTCTTCACTCCGTGGCCGGGAACAGGAACAGGAACAGCGCCAGTGGCCAGTCGGAAAGCAGCCTCGGTATGGGAGCGCAGAATCGCTTCGGCCTGGTGCATGCGAAGCGCTGTCTCCGGATCCGGGTGATGGTGGGCTGTGTGGTGTACCTGGGGGTGCGGATGGGCCTGCTGGTTGGTGGGGGTGACGGCGTGCTGCGAGTAGTTGGACGTCTGGTGGTGGTGGTGCTGCTGCTGCTGTTGGTGGAGGACTTCTATCGGATGCATTCCTCCTAGGCCCGGGTCGGGCTCCATGGAGCCGCGCATCATATGCACGTTCATGTTCATTGCGATCGATGCGGCAGCAGATGATTCGTTTTGCAGACTGGGCACACTTAGGTTCGGAGATCGTTGTGAGCGGGAGTGGCTGTTGCTGGGGTGCGTGTGCACCAGCAAATGGGACAGTTGTTGCTGCTGGTGCTGGGGGGCCTGTTGCTGCTGATGGTGATGGGGGTGCGGATGTGGATGAGGGTGCTGGTGTGGGTGGTGTGACTGAGTGTGGTCTCCGTGCTGAAAGTGGAATGAAACATCGAAATCAGTAATACAATTCGAAGGTAGTGACCAGGGTTCGGAATTTAACACACATGTTAAAAACATGTAAAATTGTATTTTACATTGTGAGCAAAGTTTTTGACATGTGTGTCAAATACAAAAGTGTTAAATGTGAAAAATAATTATTAACACACACAGCCGACTTGTGTTTTTAACACAACGTGTTATTAACACGCCGTGTTTTTTACACAATGTGTTTTTTACACGATGTGTTTTTGACTCCAAAAGTGTGCGAGTCAAAAAAACTGTAACTGTAAAAAGTATAAATTTGATTAAATATTTTTCAACTGTATATTTTTTACAAAGTATTGCAACCGCAGACCATGTCTTCATTCAAAGAGGCCTGAAGATTTCCCGATTTTATTTTTTTCATTAGTTACGAGTTCATGCTTAACATACAAAACTTCTTGGTGACAGTGCTATAGAAGTTGCTGTCCATGGAGAAAAATGTGTTTTTAACGTTTTTTGGGGTATTGACCGCTGTACTCCCCAGTTGACGAAAATTTTTTGGTGGTAGTTCTTCAGAATACCCCCAAAAAATGTTGTATGTTAAGCATAGCACTAATGCACTTTCTCTTGCGAGTAGAAACAGCAACCAATCAAAAAAAAACAATCAAAATCAATCCGCGAAATCTTCGGGCCACATTAGTCCAAGACAACCCGAATGGTACAGCGGTCCATAACTCAAAAAACGTTAAAATCTATAACATATTTATTTATATCACATATTGCTAAACACCGGAATTTAGAACGGAATTTACATAAATCCAAAATGTTATAGAAATGTAAACAATGCTGTGTGAAAAACACCTCATGTGTTAAAAACACATTGTGTAAAAAACACGTCGTGTTAATAACACGCCGTGTAAATAACACAAATGAACTGTGTGTGTTATTTATGTTTCTAACATATGTAGGCTACAATTTTGAACACACATGTCAATAACTTTTTTTGAACTTAACACTTTGACATTTAACATGTTAATAACACAAGTTATTTACAGTGTGTGTTATTTTCCGAACCCTGGTAGTGACTGTATTCTTACATGCTGTTGGTAGGCGGTGGGGCCGTTGCTGGGATTGTTCATTCGCATGGCAGCGGCCAGATTGACCACAGCTGCCTGGACCGCAGCGCTCGGCACGGCTGAATTATCCACTCCGTCCTGGGGGCGTGATGCGGCCACTGCTGCAGCAGCAGCAGCCATCAACGACATTCGGTTGGCCACGTGCAGGTCTGTGTCCATCGTATATTGGCCGGAGCTCGGAAGTCGAAGATCAGATATTTTATTGGAGCCTGAGTTGTTGTTGTTGGTGCAATTATTGTTGTTATTGGTGCTGCTGGTGATGTTGTTCTGGTTGCTGTTCTCATTCTCACTAGACCCATGGTCGATGTCTTGGTCCTGATCAGACGTTGTCGACGACGTGAGACGTCCGTTCGAAGAACACTCGGAGTTCGCCGGGGAAGGGCACTTCGAGTTGGACCCCTCCGAGTTGTGTGCGCCCATTGTCAGGACGTTCCCGCCCTCTGCCATCCCAATTCTGCCGCCAGTGCCACTGCTGGCGGCCAAGGTCACCGCTAGGAGGGATTCCCGCTCCCGCTGTTCCGCAGCCGCTCGAGACTGAAATGTGAGATTGGATTGCAGATTGTAGGTTTGGTAAAAAAATCGATAGCACTATCGATACTATCGATGGTTTACAAATTTAGGAAACATCGATGGTTTGGGCCTACAATCGATACTATCGCTCAGAAAAGTAGTTCCATTTTACATGTAATTTTTGGTATATTTTAAGAAAAAACAAGAGAGAACGCTATAGTCGGGTTGGTGTCCCGACTATCTAATACCCGTCACTCAGCTAAAGGGAGTGCGAACGCTGTAGTCGGGTTGGTGTCCCGACTATCTAATAATCGTAACAAGCTAAAACGAATGGTCCGATTTAAAAAATTTCTTCTACATTTCGATAGGTATTGATAAGCACAACAAAACTGCATTTTTACTTTTCCGAAATATTTACATTTTTAAAATCGTATATAAGCGATTGTGGGCGTTAGAGTGGGCGTGGCACCTTCTTGATATAAACTTGCGCTGCGTAGGAACTCCTAGAATCTGCATTAGGGTTGTCGAATTTTTAAAAAATATCGTATCGATGATATTTTGTTTTTGAAAAAATATCATTAATGATATTTGAAAATATCAATTTAAAATATCGATATATCGATGATATTTTCTATTTTTTCAAAATATTTAAATTTTAATTGGAGAGGAACAGCCTGTGATGTTCATTTAAAATTCACAGCGCACATTACCGTTAATATGTTGCTTTAACATACCAGATATGAATAAATTCAAGAAAGCGAAAAATGTTATCAAATCAAATTCAAGTTTTTTTATTAAATACAAGAATTCTAAAATGAATGCTTATGTTCTTCATATATTTTGATGCAATAATTACGAATTTGGTTAAAAAACCGTCTCCACGGTCCAGATTTTAAAAAAATTTCGTTTTTAAAAACAAAAAATGGTCTTTAAATGTTTTTCTTAAATTTATAGGTGTTTAAAAAAACCCGAAATCACAATTTTTCGACTCTCAAGGAGAAATTTATAGGGGCTTACAAATTTTTCGACTTTCATGGAGAAATTTTCGAAATCCTTCTCTTGGAGGCCGTTTTCCTGGCCAGATTCGTGATTAGTGCAACAAAATATATATATATATATATATATGAATATATACATTTTCAAATTTTTGGACACATCACCATTTTTAAAGTAGGCATTTTATGTAAATTACAAATAAAACAAGAGAGAACGCTATAGTCGGGTTGGTGTCCCGACTATCTAATACCCGTCACTCAGCTAAAGGGAGTGCGAACGCTGTAGTCGGGTTGGTGTCCCGACTATCTAATAAACGTAACTCAGGTAAAGGGAGTGCGAGGGAGATGGAGATAAAACTTTGATCAGGCCTATTTTTTTAACGAATGGTCCGATTTGAAAAATTTCTTCTACATTTCGATAGGTATTGATAAACACAACAAAACTGCATATCTACTTTTCCGAAATATTAAAATTTTTAAAATCGTGTATTAAGTATTGTGGGCGTTAGAGGGGGCGTGGCACCTTTTTGAAATAAACTTGCGCTGCGTAGGAACTTCTAGAATCTGAATGCAAAATGCCAATCTTCTAGCTTTTGTAGTTTCCGAGATCTCAGCGTTCATACAGACAGACAGACAGACGGAGAGACGGACAGACGGACAGACAGACATGGCTATATCGACTCGGCTAGTGATCCTGACCAAGAATATATATACTTTATGGGGTCGGAAACGCTTCCATCTAGCTGTTACATACTTTTGCACGAATACAATATACCCTTTTACTCTACGAGTAACGGAAAAAAAAGGAAAAAAAATCTGTACTTAAAGACTTTAAAAATACTCGCTCTGTTATATGCTGGTCCGTCATACAACTGCGGGCATCTCAAACCACGCCATCTTATGGCAGAAGACCATCTTTCAGATGCAACTGAACTTTCAGGAGTAATAAGGCAAGCTAGGGCTAAGTCTTTAAACTGACCAACCATTAGAAAGGACAAAAATATCATTTACAAATAATATCGATATTCGATATTTCGGACCAAAAAAATATCGCTATGATAATATTTTTTTTAAGAAAATATCATCGATATATCGATATTTTGATATATTTTCGACATCCCTAATCTGCATGCAAAATGCCAATCCTTTAGCTTTTATAGTTTCCGAAATCTCAGCGTTCATATGGACAGACAGACAGACGGAGAGACGGACAGACAGACATGGCTAGATCGACTCGGCTAGTGATCCTGATCAAGAATATATATACTTTATGGGGTCGGAAACGCTTCCTTCTAGCTGTTACATACTTTTGCACGAATACAATATACCCTTTTACTCTACGAGTAACGGGTATAAAAAGTATTTTAAAGTATATTTTTTAAGACAAGGCGGTATTTTCATTGTTAGGGCTCAACATTGAATTTTGTTTAAATTTCTTCGCAGTAAAATTAAGATCGTAGTATATGTCCGTCTGTCCGTCTGTCCGTCTGTCTGTCTGTCTGTCCGTCCGTATGAACGCTGAGATCTCGGAAACTATAAAAGCTAGAGGATTGGTATTTGGCATGAAGATTCTTGAAGTTCCTACGCAGCGCAAGTTTATTTCAAGAAGGTGCCACGCCTCCTCTAACGCCCACAATAGTTGATAAACTATTTTAAAAATTTAAATATTTCGGAAAAGTAAAAATGCAGTTTTGTTGTGCTTATCAATACCTATCGAAATGTAGAAGAAATTTTTAAAATCGGACCACTCGTTAAAAAGTTATAGCTGATCAAAGTTTATATCTCCATCTCCTCGCACTCCCTTTAGCCGAGTGACGGGTATTAGATAGTCGGGACACCAACCCGACTATAGCGTTCTCTCTTGTTTTTCTCATAAGTTTTATGATACAAGGATACATTTTTAAATATTTTTTTTTCATTATTTTCCTTAATTTTTGTAATTTGTTTTTTATTTTCTTTAATTTCTGATACTATCGATAGTATCGATAGTGACCACCATCGATAGCCAAAACCATCGATAGTGCCCACCATCGATGTTTTAACAACCCTAGGAGATTGGATAACTTTGTAAGTTTGAATCTATCGATTGTGAACGTACCAAAACGTACTGGGCCGCAAACTGGTGTTTCGGATCCATGCGCATCGACTCCATGTGGGTAAGAAGGCCTATAGAACAAAGAACCAAGTTAGTCTGATTAGACCTTTGGGTCAACGCATCTGGGGAGTACCATTTTCATGAGTAAAGACTGCCTGGCAAACGCTGCAAGGCCACATTCGCAGGCTGTTCGTTAGTTGGGAGGTCTCTGCGTGGCATGCCAGATGTTTCCGAAGGGATCCCTCGTTGACATAGTGCTTGCCGCACACTGGGCAGGGATGATTGGCCGTCCTTCGTTTGCCCAGATAGCTATCGATTAGGTTGGAGCCACCAGCAGTGGCTTGATGGGAGCTTTGTGCGCAGCTCGACTCCGATGTGCATTGCGCAGAGATCTGTTCGTTGGCAGTTCCAGTTCCGTTTCCGTTCCCGCTGCCCGCAGCTCCCTGATTGAGTTCGCTGAATTGGGATAAGGCTGTCAAAAAAAATGATAATGAACTACATTAAATTGTAATGAATACAAACGTTAAATTTACCCATTGCAACTTACTTAAAATTTGTTTAGTATAAAAAACGCATTTGTCCCTTTCTTATTTTTATATCCTTGAAGAGGGTATTAGGATTTCAGTCAGAAGTTTGCAACGCAGTGAAGGAGACGTTTCCGACCCCATAAAGTATATATATTCTGCATCAGCATTTCTAGGCGAGTCGATCTAGCCATGTCCGTCTGTCCGTCCGTCTGTCCGTCTGTCTGTCCGTTTCTACGCAAACTAGTCTCTCAGTTTTAAAGCTATCGGGCTAAAACTTTCCCAAAAGTCTTCTTTCTTTTGCAGGTAGTATATAAGTCGGAACAAGCCAGATCGGACAACTATATCATATACATAGCTCCCATAGAAATAATCAGGAAAAAAATTGAAAAAAATTATATCTTGGGTGTTTTTGAATTTTTTTAAATTCGGACGACTATATCATATAGCTGCCATAGGAACGATCGGAAAATTAATGGGAATATAATTGGAAATAAATTATTGCTTCTTTTATTGAATTCTCTTCTACTCTGGAATATGACTCTTTTTAAATGTTTTCGAGTTTCGATTTTAATTTTATCAATATCCAACTACTATATCATATAGCTGCCATAGGAACGATCGGAAAATTAGTGATTAATAGCAATTATCTGCAAGGGTATAAAAGCTTCGCTGCCCAAAGCTAGCTTCCTTTCTTGTTTGTCTTGTTTACTGGTAATAATACGCCCTTACAATTCTTTATACACTAGATAGAAATCAATTCGTTATCATAGCGCCAGATAAAGTTAAACAAGAGAGAACGCTAAAGTCGGGTGCCCCGACTATCAGATACCCGAGTGCGAGGGAGATGGCAATATAAAACTTTAAATGCGCATAACTTTTTAACGAAAGGTCCGATGTGAACAATTTCTTCTACATTTCCATATTGGAGACGTCTGGCGTTAACATCTATTTCCGATCCCTCATATGAGAGCTATAAGATATAGTTGTCCGATCCGGTCGAAGAAAAAGAAAAGAAGACTTTTGGAAAAGTTTCATCCCGATAGTTTAAAAACGGAGAGACTAGTTTGGGTAGAAACGGACATACGGACATGGCTAGATCGACTCGGCTAGTGATCCTGATCAAGAATATACTTCATAGAGTCGGAAACGCTCTTTCTACCTGTTACATACTTTTCCCCGAAATATAAAAAAAGGTAGGAAACTGTGCCAACCAATTGTGGACCACCTTTGCTCTCTTACGGGAAAGTGGGATGTAGACATTCCGATAGCTCAAGTGAAGATAATTTTTTAACCTCTTAGCTCACAAGAAGTGGATCAATCTTACCACTTAAAGAATATATTACTTCCTCCATCGAACAAAGTGCGCCCAAGCCATTCATATGGAAAAAATTTCACACTCGTTTTGCACTAGTGTGGGCTACAACCCATTTTTTGGTTAGCTGTTACCAGCTACTAAACTATTATAGAGATGAAAGGTCGCAATATTCTTACCTGATCCACTAGGTGGGGGGCTCTTTTCCTTATGAACGTGTTTCATGTGGTCCACAAGAGCCTCGGTGCCAAGGAAAAGTTTATGGCACACAGGACAGGAGGTGGCGTTTGGACCACCTATAAGAGCGGCGTGCTGCTGCAAGACACCAAGATGCAGCTGTAGCTCCTGTTCGTTATGCGCGGTGGTTCGGTTGCAACAGGGTTTTGATGGTTCGAGAGGGCAGGGGATCGACACGAAGATCAGGTTCGAGGTAATGGGCGATATCGCAGGGTGTAATATAAAAGGCAATGAAAAAATGCAACGTGTCTGGCAGCTTTGATGATAACGGGTACTTACCTTGGATGTATGTGTGCGCAGGCTGGACTCAGTGGCGAATCCCTTCCCACAAATGTTGCAGTGGAAGGGACGGTTTTTTGCACGTTCAACCTGTGCGTCGTGGTTTCGTAGATGCTGCTGCAGATTTGAAAGCTGGATGAAGGCTCGACCGCAGTCTGGCAGGTGGCATTTGTAGGGACGTTCTCCTAAAAATTAAAAATTTGTGGGTGCTTTTAGATATTCTTTCTTCTAAAACATATCGATGAGCTGAGCCGTGCAAATTACTCTCACAAGTATAAAACATAATGTCATTGATTCTTAAGCTTTATTGCGAGGTGTGAGCGCCGTTCCGAAACAGTTATGACACTAAGGATGTGTAGTTGAGAGGTAAATAGGTCATTGATCTTTCTCAGTATTTAGAACTTCCATTTTTAAGGACTTAGGGCCGGTTTCTCGAGTCCCTGTCAAAGTCCCTGATAGCTATCTCTCCGAAAAATTAAAACTTAAGGACCAGATAAACTGTTCGTAAAAGGAAATCGGCTTTCTCGACTCCTTTAATTTATCTGAACGAGAAACAATTACAGAGTGCTGTTAGGGCATTGAATTAAGCTGTAAAGCGAAATAAATGGCATGCTTTGATTATTCTATCAGCTATTTGAATATAAGTCAAAGGCAAAGTCTGTTGTGATTTCGTTTCTTCATCTTAGTTGGCTTTGTAAAATCAGCTGTCATTTTATCGAGCCGAAAACGCTGAATAGGGAGGCCGAGTCCCTGTCAAATTTAGCGATCACATTGATGCTCGAGAAAGCCAAAATCCCTTAGAAGGGACTTTATCTGTACAAGAAATGTCAGCCCGCACTCGAGAAACCGGCCCTTATAACAAATATTAGGTTGTCAAAAAAGTCTTGCGGTATTTTTGCTAGCTGTCGCTGCAAGCACGTAGTTCTAGTTTTATTCGTCGCATCGGTTCATGCTATACCTTTTTGGAAAGCTCATTTCACGCGCTAACACGTGTTTGATTGATTGTCTTTTCTTTTACGTCGTTCGTGAGTGATAGCGTCCCAATCATGAGCAAAATAAAGAGAAAATACGGCATATTTTACAGTACTACTACGAGAGAGAGGTGGTCAACCTGTCGTAGAAAATTGCGATAAAACGGCATAGTAGTAGCCGTAGCATCGGTCAAGAGCTTGGCTTAAGTCATCAAGCCGTTATAAACCATTTGAAGAAGCTTGTAGTCACTTAAAAGCTCGATGTGAAAAACAAAAAAAAAATAATATAATAAAAATACCGCAGGACTTTTTTGACAACCTAATATAATTGAAATTAATAAAAGTTACCGAACTGTTTCATACAGCTCGCTTAATTTAGTCAGTGACGTAACTGTCAGTAGTAACGGGTATATGATAGTCAAGGGACCTCACTATAGCGTTCTTCCGGTTTCTATAAGTTACTTTGCCGTACTGCACAAAGAAAAGTCTCCGGATTCGTAGCTTCGATTAGCTAGTAAATATGTGGTAAGCTCTAAGTCATGGCTCTTAAAAAAATAAGTTTTAAACATCACTAGGTGTTCAATGGTATTTATTCGCGCTTTTGTACTAATCGATTTCCTATATTTTAAAGTAGTCGTCTTCTTATAAAATTACAAGATACCTAGTACAATTCTCTACAAGACGGAGTATAAGGAGCACAAGGGCCGCAGTTACTTAAACTGTTTCCACGATTTCAAAATAGCTAAAGGCGCTTAATTGACTGATTGACTTCATTTAACATGATTAAAAGCGAGCTCTCTAAAATGATGAAGACGGTTACTTAAAATATTTCGTGGAGCTTCTAGTGCGAGTCTGTGCTGCACAAGCTCAAGAAACAGCGAAATAACGAAAAAGGGGCAATGGCGCATTTCAGACTTGAAGCAAAATTAATTTCGTTTAATCGCGCAATTAAATAAAAAGTGGAAGGTCAGCAGACAGCAACTACGACGACAGAGGAACCTGGCGACTAAAGCGTTTAAGCTACTTAGTGTCACTTTGCTTCGAGTAACATTAAATACAAATAAATAGTCGCCAAGTGCAGTCGTGTAGACGAAGCTGCGGTCGCGTCCCACAGTCACAACCCTTCGCCAAGTCGTCGACTGAGAAGGCCGGAATAGCTGCAGGTTCTCACCTCGGAGGCACGTAAACGCCACTTCATTTGACCCGTCACTTAAAGCGCCTTAAAGACTGCACTGACTGTGCTGCAGCTTCAACGGCTGGGCAGCCCTTCCTCGCCTAATGGGCTCTGCTATCCATTATCCATCCCGCCGGTTTTGCCCCGTGCTGCCAGCGCTCAAGAAACCGGCCGGCCTGGGACCCTGTATGCTATAATTACCCAATCCTGCGCCGCGTAGATGGGAAACCCGTCCGCCAAAAGGTAGAATTCCGTCGCTGCCTAGCTACTCCCATTACTGGGGTAAGGACCAAACTGGTTTTCAATTAAAGCGTTTTTCATTTCTTTTTCCTTTTCAGTGTGTCCCAAAAGGTGAGAAGTCACAGAATCAGAGGCGAGGAATAAAAATCATAAATAGGAATTGTAAAGTTGCAATCAGGTGTGAATAAGAAGTGGTTGAGGCAAGGATAGGAAGGATACGACCGGAAGGGGGACTCTTTCGTGTACAGGAAAGCGAAATGACATTGAATGCAGCTAATGACGTTGAACGTCTTCTCATATTGCCGGATCCGTTCATACATTCATCCCCTTCAGCTGTCCTAAGCCAACAAACTTCCTGGGTTTAAGGAGGGTTGCGAGGGTGGAATGGGAGCGGCTACCGACGCAAAAAGCTCTCCAAGTTTATTTAATTATCTTTGTCATTGCCATTTGCAATGCCGACCCGCTGATTTTGCCAGCTGCAAAGATGTGTTGAACGAGAGTGCAAAGCCCAAGACCTTATTATAGGGACGAAAAAGAGATTTTTCGGAAGTAGACGAAGACCAAGGTCAGACATGCTTTCATACAAGTACCAATATAATCTCGAGAATAGTGTTGGACTGAGACCAGTTTCCGTTTTAATTATTCAAGAACGAGCCCTGAGCATTTTTCATCATCTTGGTAATTACAATTAGAACAATTAGAAATAACTCATAAATTGTCAAATCAGGACTGAAGGTTGGATTATTTTTTTTGCGTATGTCCAAATATTAATATAAAGTGAAAAAGGAAACAAAATTATGTTTGATTGAAAGCAAGTTAACTTGCACTCTAAATATTATTTAGGACTTTTATTTTAAAGGTATCGGGATGACACTTTCCAAAAATCTTCTTTCTATTGCAGATAGTCAAGGTCAGACAACTATATATTATGGCTACCATAGGATTGATCGGAAAAATATCTGCCATTGGGAAATTAATTGGAAAAAAATTTATAGCTTCGTTGATATTTAACATTAATCAATGTTAAATTACACCACAATTACACTACAAATTAAGGTCAAGCAAGAGAGAACGGTATAGTCGAGTACTTTGACTATCAGATATCCGTTACTCAGCTAAAGAAAGTGCGAGGGCGATAGAAATATTATTAAAGAGTAGTTGTGAAAGGGTATAATGTATTCGTGCAAATGTATGTAACAGGTAGAAGGAAACGTTTCCGACTCCATAAAGTATATATATTCTTGATCAGACGAGTTGATCTAGCCATGTCCGTCTGTCTGTCTGTATGAACGCTGTGATCGCGGAAACTACAAAAGCTAGAGGATTGGAATTTGGCATGAAGATTCTTGGAGTTCCTACGCAGCGCAAGTTTGTTTCCAGAAGGTGCCACGACCCCTCTAACGCCCACAATAGTTGATATACGATTTTAAAAATTTAAATATTTCGGAAAAGTAAAAATGCAGTTTTGTTGTGCTTATCAATACCTATCGAAATGTAGAAGAAATTTTTTAAAACGGACCATTCGTTAAAAAGTTATAGCTGATCAAAGTTTATATCTCCATCTCCCTCGCACTCCCTTTAGCCAAGTGACGGGTATTAGATAGTCGGGACACCAACCCGACTATAGCGTTCTCTCTTGTTTTTGTTTACATTTTGCCGCCTGAGATAAAACTTAAATTTTAACTCTGTGTGCCATACCCGGCCTGTTTTGTTCGGTAGGATGTAAACTTTAAGTTGGTGCCCATTTTGATTTTTCAACGGATTTTTTTCGAGTTTTTACGATATATACGTCTTTGTCGAGCTGCTGCGCTGCCATTACTTATCCAATCATATTGATCTGTATGGAAAAGTTAAGCTCTGATCTAAAGCGAAAACTGGCCCAATCGGGTGGATATCTGCCGAGATATAAGAATAAATTCGAAAAAAGTCCGAAATTCGACATTTTGAACTTTAAAAGATCTTTAAAAAATAAAAGGTATTTTCGTGATCTAGGTGTCCAACACTAACAGAATTTGCCATCAATTGCTTGGGAGCATTTCGGCTGTAAACTAGTGTAATATATATACTTTATAGGGTCGGAAACGTCTCCTTCACTACGTTGCCAAATTCTGACTAAAATCATAATACCCTCTGCAAGGGTTTACAAATTAACTTTAAAAATGTATGAATGTTGGCGAAGTAAATTTATGGGTTTCGACCAAGCCTGTATCTCATTAATAATGTTATTTAAAGAATTTGTATTTGGTAAGAGAAGAATGCACCTAACCGTGTAATCTATACTATCTTCATTAGGAAATTAAATATATTCCTAGGCTATGTTGTTTTCGGGATTACTCACCTGTGTGCAGGCGCGTGTGCTGCTGGACATGCGACAGCTGCTTAAATCTACGATCACAGTAGGAGCACTTGTACGGCTTCTCTCCAGTGTGCACCCGGATGTGTTGCACTAGCTGGTGGTTGCTGGAAAAGCTCTTCATGCATTGCTGGCACTGGTGGGGCTTGGTATCCGATCCAGGCGTGATATTGCCGCCCAGGCTAGCCGTTCCGGTTACGCCGTGGGTTCCGAGGCCGACGCGGGGAATCTGCTGCTGTATTTGCTGCATCGCGCTTTTGTGCATAAAAAGCTGCAAGTGCAAAATAACACGTTGAAACGGCGGCGATTAGTTTGGCACACAGATAGGCGAGCAACTTTTGGCCGAGGGCAGTGGATACCTCAACCTCAAGAGCCCATTAATTCATTAAGTTCGCGGCTTACTGTCATTGCGTTTGTCAATACTAGTTATATTTATAGACTTCGCTGTGTTACCTTTTGCGGTAATTGCCAGTTTTATATGGTATTTTTTGTGAACTTTTCATAAAAATGTGTACCGTTGCATGTCGTACAAGTGAAAAACATGTCAGCAAAATCTGAACTTCTTGTGGAAAGTTGAAAATAAAAAATTATTAAGTGTATTAAATGTAAATAAACAAGTGTGTTAGTGGTAAAGTTAACGTTTTCAGTTGGGGTTGAGCTGCTTACTCACTAGCACTGTGAGGTCATCATTCGTTCTGCTGATTTTTAGCAATTTTAATATTGGGGCCAATACCAAGCCAATAAGTAAGTTTTAACATCAAAAATAGCACATTCACATTATGCATCTCTCTCTTTTACTATTACCCAATGTCTTCGAAAAAAATGAATTCGGCAAGTCTATTTCACTTTTCACCTATAAAGGTAAGCTTCTACAAATAAGAAAAAAAGTTGTTTATTTAAAACCAAAAAATCACTAAAAATGTTTGGAGTTGTCCTTTTTCAAAAAGTAACTTACTGATGAAAGCCTCCCACACAACAAACAGATAGCTAAAGATTAAATATATATCGAACGAGAACGAAAGCTAGCTTCGACAACCCGAAGCTTTAATATCCTTCTACATGTTGTATGAATTGAAATGTGGCTAACGTATTAAAAAATATTATATTGCGAAACTTTCAAAAACTCTTTAAAAACCCGACTATCAGATGGGCGTTACTCAGCTAAAGGGAGTGCAAGGGCGATAGAGATATGAAACTTTGGTCGGGCGTAGCTTTTTAACGAATTGTCCAGACACATTTTAGTATCGGTTGTGGGCGTAAGAAGGGGCGAGGCGCTCGGCTGAAATATGTGTGGGTAATCCCAACTTTTTAGCTTTTGTAACTTCCGAGATCTCAGCGTTCATACGGACAGACAGACAGGCGGACATGGCTAGATCGACTCGGCTAGTGATCCTGATCAAAAATATCACTATGGACGGCAGTCCATGTAGTGACGAAGCGCACCAGGAGAGTGTGCGAAGGCGACTACTATTATATAGCCGCAAAATTGAAAATCTGCTGTGATAGTCCGATCGTAATGAGTAATACACCAATCGAAAGGTATTGCAAAAACTTAAAGGATTGCATACCAAGACTTTAAGAAATTCAATTGGCTTGGGAGAGAGAGCGGTGAAAGTGAAAAAGTGAAAATTTCGAATATTGGAGCTGTTGGGGCCGGTGGGGATAATTGGCCCCCCGGACTACGTTAGTTGTATTCCTATTGAAAATACCCGTCGAATGAGGGGTCATTTGTCAAAATCCGACGCTCCGTTCAAAAGTTATAGCCAAAATAAGATTTTCTTCTTCTTCCCAAAATGAAATTTTAATTCTGTTTGTCAGTTTGTCCACTTGTCCACTTGTCCAAAATATGTTTTTTAAGTTCTGAAAATTTGATATGACGTTCATCACATCGATATAAACAACTTTTGTTCTACCACTTTTGGAAAAACCCGCTAGTTTAGCGGGAAAACAGCTATAAATAGCTAAAATTCGGAAAGCCGTAACTTCTATACTACTAAAGCTACAGACTTGTGCTGCATCTCGTTTGAAAGGTATTTTTAAATGCTATAAACGCCTTCTATATGCACATTGTGTAAATGTAATAGTTAAAAAGAAATGAACAAAAGACAATTTGTTTAAACTTTTTTTTTAGCTTTTTTTTAATTTTCTCAAAAACGGCTCTAACGATTTTCCTTACAACTTTAAACTGTATAGCCCTTGAGATTCCTTAAATTTTGGTATATAACACATTACTGTAAAAAATCACGTTTAAAAGTTATTAAGAAACGAAAATAGCCACTTTTGCCAGCTCATAACAATTAATGCTGCCTAAGGGCCGTTCATTTACGAGCCGAACAGTTTTGGGCCAAAAAAATTTTTACATTTTTTATTTGCCTGAAAAATTTTTTTTCATGTTCTATTCGGAAAATGAGCAATCACGTGTATCAGGATTTGTCCGAAAAAAAATTATTTTTTTAGTTAGAATTTTTTAAAGTTTTCCAAAAATTGACAAATTTGAAAAAGTACCCTCTCATTGAAAATCTTTATCTCCGGTTATATGAATCCGCGTGACTTCATGTGTTTTGATTTAATTCTTCTAAAACCTCTTCTTAAAAAAAAAAATGTTAAAAAAAATAAGTTTTTATTTTCTTAAAAATAAAAACAAATTAAGATTCTAAAAAATTTTGTATTTAAATTTTTTTTTATAAATCAATATATGCGCCATATTGTTAGTTACAATCGATTTTTGTAAACAGTTGGAGCCATTTTTAGTTTTTAAAATATCGAATTTTTTTTAAAATGGCCTCTGCTTTTTTTATGAAAACACGTTGCAGCAAGTAGGGCTACTCTCTCACTCTTATCGGATCCTTATGGAATTCATGTTTTCTCATCGTTTACTAGTCCTTTAACAATTTTTAATGATTAAAAGTTAAGTTTTAAGTGTTTTAACAATTATTGAATGACAAAAAGTAATTTTTTAATCTTTAAAAAAATTACAATTATTTATCTAACGTGCTTAGAAGCATTAAATTTTGTATGTGCATATCCAAACTGTATTTTAGGGTCAAGGAATCGGTAAAATTGTTTTAAACCGTTCCATTATACAATTATTAACTTTAATAAATAAAAAATAAATAAATAAATTAATAACTAAGTTATATGGGGATGACTTTTGGACATGGTATGAGGTATACTAATATGTAAATTAAACCCAGGGTATAAATTGTCCCTTTAAAAACTTCTGATATCAAACAAAAACACCTCTTAACGAGGTAAAAAAATAGTGACGACCGCACCTTCAACATACAAAAGATCTGATATCATATTTTGTGACGAAAAATAATTTTACATTCGAAAATATAAAAACACTTTCTAAAATTTACTTTTTCGGCACGCTACAATAGAATTTGTTCCTTAATTTCCACAAAAACAACAGTATTATGCCCTACACACAATAAAAAACTTGGTAAAATTAACCAATATAATTGTCAAACAGTCCCCAACCACAAAAATTGTAAATTCTACCAATTAAATAGTTACACCCAGAAAAAAATTGCCTTGATTTAAGTCCCCTGGCTTTAAATTAAGGAACGATGTACTAAAAATGTCTAAGTAAGGCCGGACTTAAAAATGTTTCTCCCATACAAATTCAAAGACTAAATTTGGACTTAAGTACATATGGACTGCTTAAGGTCCTTAAATATGTATGAGAGGCATATTTTTAAGCACACGTATAGACTTGTTTAGCCGTTTTAAAGCCATTATTCCTTAAAGTAAAGTCTATGGACTTAAATCAAGGAAATTTTATTTTCTGAGTGTACTTTCACAACAACAAATCCACACAATTAGCAAAGACACACACCCAAAGTAAAAACAAAGTACCCGTAACTTTTTTTATAGTTACGTAACTATCCGTGTAGGTCAATTTTATAAATCAAATTTTTTGGTGTGTAGAAAAATCCTTAAAAAAATACAAAAACTCGCAAAAACAACCATTGTGTTTTTTTTTAAATATTCCTAAAATTCCTTTGGATTGTTTGCATAAGTTATCGGCTGGACAAAAGAGGAAAAAAAATGTTTCGCCACACATGCTTAGACTAAAAAAAATTAACAAGGTAGGAATTTGATTAAATTCAGAATTTATATGTTTACCATATCGCTTGTTAAGAATGTAGTAAAGGTAATTTTATTGGTAACGAAAAACTAAATAAAAACAAGAAAGAAAGCTAGCTAACCCTTCCAGATAATTCATATTAATCACTAATTTTCCGATCGTTCCTATGGCAGCTATATGATATAGTAGTTCGAAATTGATAAAATTAAAATCAAAATTCGAAAACATTTAAAAAGAGTCATATTCCAGAGTAGAAGAGAATACAATAAAAACCTATGAAGCAATAATTTATTTCCTATTATATTCCCATTAATTTTCCGATCGTTCCTATGGCAGCTATATGATATAGTCGTCCGATTTTGATAAAATAGTAGGAGGTTATATGTTCAAAAACACCCAAGATATAATTTTTATAAATTTTTTTCCCTATTATTCCTATGGGAGCTATAGGATATAGTTGGCCGATCCGGCTGGTTCAAACTTATATACTACCTGTTACATACTTTTGCAATTACCCTTTTACTCTACGAGTAACGGGTATAACTACAATAAAACTGCAGAATCTAATGTTATCTGGTATATTTTTTTTTACACATAATAAACGATAAGAATTCAAGTTCTTAAATAAAAAAAGTTCGTTACCATACCCTACAAAAAGTTCGTCACGATACCCTACTTGGCACACTTTGAGCATACACGGCATAACGGGTCAAAAAAGGCCAAGTACCAAACACTGTTGATAAAGATCTAATTTATACGTGCATACCTATATTTATCTGATTTTATTATACCCTTGCAGAGGGTATTATGATTTCAGTCAGAAGTTTGCAACGCAGTGAAGGAGACGTTTCCGACCCCATAAAGTATATATATTCTTGATCAGCATCACTAGACGAGTCGATCTAGCCATGTCCGTCTGTCCGTCTGTCCTTCTGTCCGTCTGTCCGTCTGTCTGATTCTACGCAAACTAGTCTCTCAGTTTTAAAGCTATCGGGCTAAAACTTTCCCAAAAGTCTTCTTTCTGTTGCAGGTAGTATATAAATCGGAACGAGCCGGATCGGACAACTATATCATATAGCTCCCATAGGAATAATCAGGAAAAAAAATGAAAAAAAATTTTATCTTGGGTGTTTTTGAACATAACCTCCTACTTTTGGAAATGCCATTTTTTATCTAATTCTGAATTTCGAATAAAATTTTTTCAAAATCGGACGATTATATCATATAGCTACCATAGGAACGATCGGAAAATTAATGGGAATATAATAGGAAATAAATTATTGCTTCGTTGACTTTTATTGTATTCTCTTCTACTCTGGGATATGAGTCTTTTTAAATGTTTTCGAATTTCGATTTTAATTTTATCAATATCGAACAACTATATCATATAGCTGTCATAGGAACGATCGGAAAATTAGTCATTAATAGGAATTATCTGCAAGGGTATATAAGCTTCGGCTGGCCGAAGCTAGCTTCCTTTCTTGTTTTTCGATCGTTCTTGTGACAGCTATATGATATATTCGACCGATTTTTTAACAAATTTATTCAAAATTCAGAAATATATAAAAAATAATATTTCCAAGAGATGAAGGTAAAATGTCAAAAAACACCGAAGTTAAAATTATTATTTTTCCGATAATTCTTATGGCAGCTACACACAAAAAAAAAATTGTCAAAAAGTCCCCAGCCACAAAAAATTGTCAATTTTGTCAAGGATATAGGTGTGTGTCTTTGCTAATTGTGTGTATTTGTTGTTGTGAAAGTAAATATTTACTTAGTATAATTGACTATTTTTTGTGGTTGGGGCATGTTTGACAATTATAACAGTTGATTTTACCAAGTTTTTTTTGTGTGTATAGGATATAGTTGGCCGATCCGGCTCGTTCCGACTAGTATATAAGTCGCAAACTTCTGACTGAAATCATAATACCCTTAGCAAGGGTATACGAGAACGGAAACCAAACTCGGCAAGCCGAAGCATGAACACAAAACTTGAAATAATAAACAACAAAATATATGCAAATATCTTTATTGAAAACCAATTTGGACTTATTTCGCCCTAATGTTCCCATGGGAGCTATAGCATATATATTTCCGATCGGTACATGCTTTTACCTTGATCAAGGTATGCATGCGAAACAAGAAAGGAAGCTATAGCTTCGGCGGACCGAAGTTTATATACCCTTGAAGATCATTCCTATTAATTTATAAATCGCAAAAATGTTAAAATTCCGATTATTGTTAAATTTAATTCAAAGTTCGGAAATATTAAAAACAAGAAAGGAAGTTAGCTTCGGCCAACCGAAGCTTATATTAGGTTGTCAAAAAAGTCTTGCGGTATTTTTGCTAGCTGTCGCTGCAAGCGCGTAGTTCTAGTTTTATTCGTCGCATCGGTTCATGCTATACCTTTTTGGAAAGCTCATTTCCCGCGCTAACACGTGTTTGATTGATTGTCGTTTCTTTTAGGTCGTTCGTGAGTTATAAAGGCGCAATCATGGAGCATAATAAAGAGAAAATACGGCATATTTTACAGTACTACTACGATAAAGGCAAAAATGCATCTCAAGCCGTCAATAAAATTTGTGCAGTTTATGGACACGATACAGTTTCCATTTCCACCGCACAACGATGATGTCAACGTCTTTGTTCTGGTGCAGAGATGGTCAAAGAAGGAAGGCCTGTCGTAGAAAATTGCGATAAAACCGGCATAGTAGTAGCCGTATCATCGGTCAAGAGCTTGGCTTAAGCCATCAAGCCGTTATAAACCATTTGAAGAAGCTTTGAGTCACTTAAAAGCTCGATGTAAAAAAAGAAAAAAACAAGAAACGAAGCTAGCTTCGGCCAGCCGAAGCTTATATACCCTTGCAGATAATTCCTATTAATCACTAATTTTCCGATCGTTCCTATGGCAGCTATATGATATAGTAGTTCGATATTGATAAAATTAAAATCGAAATTCGAAAACATTTAAAAACAGTCATATCCCAGAGTAGAAGAGAATACGATAAAAACCAACGAAGCAATAATTTATTTCCTATTATATTCCCATTAATTTTCCGATCGTTCCTATGGCAGCTATATGATATAGTCGTCCGATTTTGAAAAAAATTTATTCGAAATTCAGAATTAGATAAAAAATAGCATTTCCAAAAGTAGGAGGTTATAGGTTCAAAAACACCCAAGATATAATTTTTTTACACTTTGTTCCCCGATTATTCCTATGGGAGCTATATGATATAGTTGTCCGATCCGGCTCGTTCCGACTTATATACTACCTGCAATAGATATAAGACTTTTGGGAAAGTTTTAGCCCGATAGCTTTAAAACTGAGAGACTAGTTTGCGTAGAAACAGACGGACGGACAGACGGACTCGTCTAGTCATGCTGATCAAGAATATATATACTTTATAGGGTCGGAAACGTCTCCTTCACTGCGTTGCAAACTTCTGACTGAAATCATAATACCCTCTGCAAGGGTATAATAATATTATAAAAATACCGCAGGACTTTTTTGACAACCTTATATACTCTTGCAGATAATGACTCTTAATTTACAAAGCGCAACAATGTAAAATTTCCTATTATTTCTCATTAATTTTCCGATCGTACCTATGACAGCTTTATGATATAGTAGTTCGATTTTGATAAAATTAAAATCGAAATTCGAAAATATTTAAAAAGAGTCATATCCTAGTGTAGAAGAGAATACGATAAAAACCAATGAAGAAATAATTTATTTTCTTTTATAGTCCCCTTAATGTTCCGATCGTTCCTATGGCAGCTATATGATATATGCGCCTGATTTTGAAAAAAAATTAATTCGAAATTCAGAATTAGATAAAAAATGGTATTTCCAAAAGTATGAGGTTATATGTTCAAAAACACCCAAGATATAATTTTTTTCTAGGAATTAGTTGTCCGATCCGGTTGGTTCCGAATTATATACTACCTGCCATAGAAAGAAGACTTTTGGGAAAGTTTCATTCAGACAGCTTTAAAAGTGAGTTTATGATTTATGATCACAGCGTTTACACGGTCAAACTCGACTTTTTTATTAACATGATATGTGAGGATAGCTTTTTGAATCTCATTAAGAATGGTAAACCTACTGATTTTTGAGCGGGGTGGAATAAAATTGACGAAAACTATTAATTAGATGTTAGCAATGCAAGCTTCGAAATTTAAAAACTGGGTCAGATTAGATAGTAGGGATGTCGAAAATATATCAAAATATCAATAAATCGATATTTTTTGCGAAAAAATAAATATTTTTATCGTGATATTTTTTTTGAATAATTATCAGATATCATCGATTTTTTTTGCACATTTTTTGATAATTTTAATACATATGAGCGCCGCTAAAATTTATTTTTCGGCAAGTGAAAATGGTTTTGGCAAGTACAACATTTGTGATAAAAACATAAAAGAGCGCATAAAAAAAAAATATTGTTTTCTTTCATTTATTAATAAATATAAACTAAAAATTATTATAATATAATTAAGGCTCGTATGTGGGTTAATGTTTAGTGGTTATTGCTTATGCAGCTTAAAATTAAAAAAAAATATATATATATATCAAAAATATCCGATATATAGATATTTTTTTCTGATATATCAAATATCATTTTGATTTTTTGTTTCAATAAAAAATATCATCGATACGATATTTTTAAATATTTCGACATCCCTATTAGATAATCGTTGAAAAGAATGAATGAAGTATCATAATGAAACTAAATGCATTGAGTAGGTGGTTTTAGTACGCACCTTCACAACTAACAGTTTTATCCACATTTTATTCAATTTTCTACCCTTTTTGCGAGAATATTTGTGTTAAGAAAGCATTTCTTTCTTAACAGAAATATTCTGTTTCCTTTTCGATTTTCTGAAGAAATAGTATGGGAGTAATAACGGCGTTCGCAAAAAAGAATGGAATTAGGAGCAGTGTGATAGCGAGGGAAGGGGAGAGACTGATTTCGTGTGGCTCTCTGGTTGGTTGGCTGGTTGGCGGGCAAGCGTTGGTTTGTTTCCACTGGTAGCGACTCTAGCAACCTCCATCGCATCGTCACGGCCACTCGGTTTTGTCCGAGACAGAGTGCACTTTTTATTCACTTGGCGCTGGTAGGTATGTGGATAACAGCAGAGCAGAGGGAGGCACGACTACAGCCGTCTGACTTCGTCCCTTACCCTAGGTTTTGAATCGCGTAAAAATGGCAAACAAACACCAACGGCCGAACGGACGACTTGTCCAGACCCAGACTCAGCCAACAGCAGTTGCGAATTGCCGGCAAATGGGATTGCGATTAAATAACAGGTCCGGTCCAGCACAGACACTTTGGGGCAGCCTATGACGGTGAACTGCATCTATTTACTGAGAATGTCGCTGCATGCGAAGAGAGAACGCTATAGTCGGGTTGGTGTCCCGACTATCTAATACCCGTCACTCGGCTAAAGAAAGTGCGAGGGAGATGGATATATAAACTTTGATGAGCCATAACTTTTTAACGAATGGTCCGATTTAAAAAATTTCTTCTACATTTCGATAGGTATTGATAAACACAACAAAACTGCATTTTTACATTTCCGAAATATTTAAATTTTTAAAATCCTATATAAGCTATTGTGGGCGTTAGAGGGGGCGTGGCACCTTCTGGAAACAAACTTGCGCTGCGTAGGAACTCCAAGAATCTTCATGCCAAATACCAATCCTCTAGCTTTTATATTTTCCGAGATCTCAGCGTTCATACGGACGGACAGACGGACAGACAGACATGGCTAGATCCACTCGGCTAGTGATCCTGATCAAGAATATATATACTTCATGGGGTCGGAAACGCTTCCTTCTAGCTGTTACATACTTTTGCACGAATACAATATACCCTTTTACTCTACGAGTAACGGGTATAAAAAGTTAACGGTGTCGCCCGAAACTATGCAATGGAATATTCGGCACACTGAATAAGCTTGGTCCTTAGTCATTGTGGTCGATCGAACTAACGTAGTAGTGCTCGATAACATTTTTAAATGCAAAATTAACAATATTCAAAGCACTGGTGAAATAAATTCAAATAGAAAATCCATGGGAGAGGAAATCCTTCTGGGAAGAGCGGAAAAGAGCTCTTTTTTTTTTGAAGAGAGCGCCTCACCATGCATGCATTTTCCCTTCTTTGTTCCCCTTTTTAGTCCTGCCTTCTCCATTTGTTTGGTTTTTTATTTTCGCTTCTTTCGCCCCGCACTCTCTACCGTCTCTACCCTCTACCCTCTACCGACTTCCGCCTTCCGCCAACACTCGACCCCTAGTGCCAGGGACGCAAACTCAAAGAGGGATGGACTTAGGTCCGCCGGACCTCTTTCGTTCTATCTTAGGGGTAGCAGGAGGCGGTAACCATCGCTTCTTTTCGCTTCGCTCGGCGTGTGGTCGAGGTGAGTGAAATAAAAATGGTTGAAAAAACGTGAGGGGTGGACAAATGAGTTCGTACGGCTGGGTGCGAGTTCGTTTGTTCGTGTGTAAGCGGCGCACACACACATGCAGACTATATAGTCTATATTCACACACACATAAGCAAGGACTTGCGAATGTGTTTATGTCTGCGCCTTAGTCGTCGAAGACAAAACATTCGAGGGAAGGTCAAACGCTCGGGACGCCGGTGTCCTTAGACGTACGGATTTTTTAAAAGCGCTCTTGCGACTAAATGTTGGAATATGATATAGATACATGTGCATGCATGTACATATAGTTTGTCCCTATAACGATGCACCAGAAATTAGGCAGGATGGTCCAGTTGGCGAATTTTCCATTAACTTAACAATGCTTTCTATGACAGCATTGTTAAGTTAGTATAATCAGAAAAAAAAGAATTGCATAAAAACTACATATTATATAAACACTAAACCGGACTGCATAATGTTTGTATATATATAAATACGATTTGCAAAGTTTCATGTCAATAGCTGTAACACTGGGCAAACTGTCTTCAAATGCAACGGAATATTTCAAGTTTTACCCGGTCGTTACCATGGGAGTTAGTCAACCTACCATTATTGTGACTAATGGCAATTTTTTAAATCGGTAGCTTTTAAACTGAGCTCGCAACAGACGGACATTTGTAGTGGGTGACATATCTCAAAAAATTACATTTGAACTTTTCAGGAGACGTAAGTCTTTAAGCACAGCATTTAAACTTTTACATTTCTCTTGCTCTGTGTAATTGAAATTGTACACAATGTCACTTTTGTCACTCTTCTATTAAATGAGCGATATATAATTTAAAGACTCGCTGGGTTTAAACAGAACACAGAATATTTTAATTTTGCCCAAAAGATTGTAAGGCAGTGATGGAGACATTTACGACCCCCAGAAATTAATCACTTATGATTATATGTGATGCTAACAGTGCGTGAGTCGATACATCCATGACGTCTGTTCCACTGATTTGAAAGGTACATATCTATTTGAAACATTCTCGATTGTCCGAGAATATGTGAACTACATATGTAGGAATAGTTTGCTAGGGCGGGCCGAATGAGAAAATTATAGAAAGTATATTTAATGATGAGTGCAATAATTTTTCGTCACAAATGTTGATATCATAACTTTTGTATGTGTATCGGACGTCTAAAAAAAAACGGTCTTGCCGAAGTTAACTTTCGTTCTCGTTCAACATTAAAGCTATTCTTAAGTTTTGCTTGCAACTTGTCTTATATGTAGACGGGTGCCCCGACTATCATATACCCGTTACTCAGCTAAAGGGAGTGCGAGGGAGATGGAGATATACAACTTTGATCGGACATTACTTTTAAACGAATGGTCCGTCTTAAAAAATTTCATCTACATTTCGATAGGTAATGCATTTTTACTTTTCTGAAATATTAAAATTTTTAAAATCGTTATAAAACGATTGTGTTTCTTGAAACAAACTTGCGCTGCGTAGGAACTCCTAGAATCTGCATGCAAAATGCCAATCTTCTAGCTTTTATAGTTTCCGAGATCTCAGCGTTCATACGGACAGACAGACAGGCGGGCAGACGGACATGGCTAGTTCGACTCGGCTAGTGATCCTGATCAAGAATATACTTTATAGGGTCGGAAACGCTTCCTTCTAACCTTCTAACAATATACCCTTTTACTCGCCGAGTAACGGTTATAAAAATTTGTAAACAAGGAAAAATAAAATAAAACAGTGCAAAATTTGAACGATACATACATTTAATTTATAAAAGCTTTTGTGTTTCGTGTACATGTTTAAACAAAATAAACTTAAAAGATTCATTAATTGTACAAAGTAAATACATAATTCATACTATGGTTATATGCCCGGAAACGAACTTTTCATTTGCAAATAAAAACTTTAGCTTGCGGGGTGTCGACGTCTCGCTAACATATTTTCAAATAATTTATTTACTTTAAATGATTTTAAAATAAGCAATAGGTCCGCTATTACTTAACATTAATCAGAGATCGGTGCATTTTTCCTTGCAACTAAACTTAATAGGGTCACACTAGAATTATTAAGTAAATTAAGGCAAATAAATGTAACTTTAGGCAGCAGTTTCACCATTCCCAAGGTACCGTTTACCTTTAAACGGATTTGGGAAAAAGCTGGTTCTGCGTACACATTATTATTAGTTATTGTGCGTAAGTGTTCGGTGATGTGGTGTGCTGTGCTGCAGCTGAGTACGTGTCTTTGACGAGGAAGAGTACTATACACAACGGAACAGATGCCAACTCACTCGTTGCAGGGTTGACCAACATTCTTCAAGGGTGCGTTCACTGATCGCGGCTGCGCTGCTCGAACGGGATAGCTGAAGCTGAAAAACAATCGAAGGTATACGTTGTAATATGAATAAAGCAAACTACAGTATTCGTTTCTTATGTACTAGGAAAATATATGTGAAATATGAGATAGCGAAGATGGTTATGTAAGTAGGTCAAATTTGACTACTTCGACACGGGCTCCCAGGACTATAAAGTTATAGAAAATATTTTTTTTATTTGGGTTTTAATACACAAAGAAGGAGACGAAACACGTCCAAACTTCAATTAATATGTAGCGATTTACATTAAAAATATTTCGACGGGACTCAAGACGTGATACTTTGAGTTTATATTGCAGTTTCTGGCATTTTAAAAGTTGAATAGCCGTTAGTGCTTTGTTTTTGTCGGGTTTTAATTGATTTTCTAATTCTAATTCTTGTGTAGCTTGGAAATGTTCAATTTGTATACTTTTTCTATTAAAAATACAATTGTTTGCACTGTCATAAATTATTATGCTCCTGAAAATCTGCTTCACCCGACTAGTTGGCGGACCTATCCTAATGTGGAATGTAGACATTATGACTTCTAATCGTCCGCTTATGAAGTAATTATTGAGAAATGTGCTTAACTGAAAAACTCTTTGAATAAACCGAACATTTTTAGGTGGTGAATGAAAAATGAAAAATTACATCGTGCTCCTTTTCACAGTCAAGTGTCATTGTATACGATAACGATCTGAATAGCCGATCGTAAAACGAAACAAAACGGAACGAATACAACACAGTTCCCTTGCGGTGTGTATATTTCAAATTTTATTCAGTGACTTGTTTCGGCGACTGGATTCCTTGCTCTTTCCCGAGTTATAGACTTGCGAACAGTGCGGCACTTGTGTTTCATGTTAGGCGGATTCTTGCATAGGTTAGTTGCCCGAGCATCACCACTGAAGGACGCATTTTCGTCTTGGTTTTTTGGATCGGAAATACTGTTGCTCAGCCGCGATTGCCATTCGTGGACACAGTTTGTTGGTGGTCAGTGCAAGGAAATTACTTGGGCTCGCGACCGAACTGATTTTAGTTTCGTCAGGATATTTAGCTACGCGAAGCAGACCGGAGCACACAACCTTACGGTCTGATGTCCTTTGAACTTCTGCCGGCACGGCGAATTATCATCAGCAAACGGGACACTGCGTGAGTGCCACGGGGTTCTTCTTAAACTATCCCGTCGTCTCTGTCGCTGCCGCTGCCACTGCCGCCGCCGCAGTCGCGCTTCTAACTCGGCGTCTCTTTCTCTATGCGTTATTATTGTTTTCTTGAAGAAACCAGCTCGGAACGGACGGAGTTTGAAAAAAACGGAAGGAAAAAGCTCCCGAAAGAATGGCATTGGCATCTTGCGCTCTCGTTTCTCCGTTCTGGGTTCTCTCTTCGCAATACATGGAGTGGGCGCACGGCAGCGAAGACAAGTCGAGGGAAAACAAAATTATGGCAGCGGTGGAGTTTACGTCTGGACTAGGAACAGTGAACTGACTTTTATATCCTTGTATACCTTCGTGTGCGTGTGTGTGTGTGTGAGTGTTATTAAACTGAACCTGAACTTGCATCCCCGTTTCGGTCCCCATAACTTACTGTACAAGTGAACCGAGGCGAAGATTCTCACACACTTTCGCAACCGTAGGAAAAGGAACTCGACAACGGGGGTTACTTCGATACTTGAGAAAAAATCATAGCTAAAAACTAAGCAAGGATAAGACTGCTCTTTGTCCTTCTCCCTCACTCTCTCTTACCATCTCTCTCGGGCCATCGCTCTCCCTTGCTCTCACCCCCTGGCTATAGTAACTTAGCATATCCACACCTCACCACAACCCCATTTTCCATTACCCCTCTCTAATTTCCGACCGATTTTCCCGAACTAGTCGGCACACAGAGAGATATGCCGGTGGGCTCGGAACGGGAAAGGTGGAAATGATAGCAGAAGAGAGGCGTTGTCGCCAAAGCTGCTTACACGCCAAGAAAACTGGCGCACTAATAAGTAAAAAGGCTGCTTGTCCCGTTACAAGGGTTTCCAAGTGTGCCCCTTTCGAGCTGGAACGAAAGCAGCTTTCAGAAATTCCCCTCTTGGAAAAGGGGTTGCCATAGGGATGTTTTGATCTACTCTTACAGCGAAAGCGGGGTGGCAGAAAAGAGAAAATTCATTGAGGAGAAGAGTATTCGCAGTGGAGAAACTAATGCACTCTCTTCTAAAAAAATATCAGTGGTCAATACCTCACTTCACTTTGAAACTTTCGTGCAAATGAACAGACCGAAACTTTCAAGGTCGTTAATAATATACTCAGCCTACCTTTTCACTGGTCCAATAAAGATACACACTTAAATATTGAACCCGCCAAAACATTAACTCTCAGCATTTCAAGTGTATCATGTTAAGTTAAACGATAGTTGCTTAATAGGAATCCGAAAGTGATTTAAGGCAAGTCGTAGTTCTCATGTCTCGTGATTCCATGATTCCTTCTTTTCTCGATCAAGTGAAATTTTATACAATAACACTGTAGGTACTACTAGCAGCTGGAATTGATTGTTGCTTAACAAAAAGAACGAAATCTATTTTCGGCATTAATGCGTGTCTTTTAAGGTTCAGTTTATGGCAGAAGTTCTTGTATTTTACAAAATTGGTACAAAATTCTCATGCTCTAGCACCTATATTAGCAAACGAATCCTAATAGTTGGGGTGTCATAGAAATCTTTTCCATTCAAAGACTTTTGGTTTTGTGCATTGATGTAAGAAAGAACCATAACGGATTTTAGTTGAAACAAATTACTTAAAAAGTTACTAGTAAAATGAGAACTTGATGACCGAAATAGGTTATCAGAACTCGACAAAAATAAAATTAGGTTGAAAAATTAAAAAAAAGGTACCAAAAATAGTAAGTGTACTTGGCTTTATCAGGGAGTACTACTTAACCGAAAAACCAAGTCGATTAAATTTTAAGAACTAAAATATAATTTGTCAAAAGTACTGGGAAAGATTTTCTCAACCCGCGTACTAGGGGTATTAGCAAAATATTTTATTATTTTTGTTTACTACCCCATAAAGTATATATATTCTTCATCATCATACTTTTAATTCTAACGGTCAGTTAGAATCGAAGATATAGTAGCTAACTATCTCTGGGTAACGAAGAAAAAATCTCGCAAATATCTCGGAAAAAAGGTTTTCCCAAAAATTTTTTTCGGTGGACACGATTCAAGGAAAATTTAATGATCTATTGCTTTCATTATTCTTTCTACTTATCAATAAAAATTATACCGCGTACTGGTTGTGGCCTAATGTTGTTTTTTGTTATTTAACAAAGTAAATTTAGAAATTGTGTGAAATTAGAAAAAAAAGGTACTCCCACGGAAGAAAGGACTCCGGTCAAACAGGTCGTCCGAAAAAATATTGCATTTTAATCTAGATGAATAAATACAATTTAAAAATTTTAAAAAATTGTCTTTTAAATTTAAACTAATATAAAAAAAGTTTCAAAAAAATGTTGTTTTCTTTCTTTGAATAAAAAATAACTACGTAGCCCATTCAAATTGCTTTATTTCACTCGATATAAATTATATTACTATGAACGCGATTTTTACTCGACGGTTTGGTTTAAAAAGCGTGGTTTTAAGAAAAACGCGTTTAAAACAAACTTTATTTAGTCGTCCGCTTATTGTTAAATTTAATTCAAAACTCTGAAGTATTATTTAGAACTAATATCCCAGAGAAGAAGAGAATACAATAAAAACCAACGAAGCCATAATTAGTTTATTGCCAATTTTCCGATCGGTTCAATGCAGCAATATTATAGGGGAGAGGTCTGTAGATTGGTACACCTTTTGTTTTTAATCTGCCATTTCGACATTCACTTATGAAATTTCGCGCATTAGGTACTGATCGAAAGGTTAGTCTATCCGATATCCGGTAGGTTTTTTTATATTCGTCTGGAGAGAGTATGTACTCTTAACACCAAAAACGCATTCCTTGATCCCAAAACGCATTTTCACAAAGTGTCCTCTTCTTCCGAAGAATTGGCGGTTGATTTATTTCTAAACATTCAGTCAAATTGGCTAACTACACATAAAAAAAAAAATTGTCAAAAAGACCCCAACCGCAAAAAATTGTCAATTTTGTTACGGATATAGGTGTGTGTCTTTGCTAATTGTGTGTATTTGTTGTTGTGAAAGTAACTATTTACTTAGTAGAATTGACTATTTTTTGCAGTTGGGGACTGATTGACAATTATTACAGTTGATTTTACCAAGATTTTTTTGTGTGTAGTCTTTAGATGATACCAATTCTTAATCAAGGACGTGACGCCACGGCCTCATGAGATTTGTTATTCGCGGGGGTGCGCACAACTCTTTTTGGATGTTTATATAACCTCCTACTTTTGGAAATACCATTTTTTCAAATTTCGATTTTAATTTTATCAATATTGAACTACTATATCATATAGCTCCCATAGGAATAATCGGGGAAAAAAGTGTAAAAAAATTATATCTTGGGTGTTTTTGAACCTAGAACCTCCTACTTTTGGAAATGCCATTTTTTATCAAATTCTGAATTTCGAATAAAATGTTTTCAAAATCGGACCACTATATCATATATAGAATAGGAATTATCTGCAAGGGTATATAAGCTTCGGCTGCCCGAAGCTAGCTTCCTTTCTTGTTTATATTGGTAGTACCTGAATTTCGTTGGCCATTTTATCGTTGTTGTATTTGATGTCGGGCGTCGTGCTGCCGCCGGATGGCGTTGTGGAGTGCTGCGGAGACTGCTGGCCCTGCGACAAGGACTTGTTGATCATGGCTGGCCCGGGTCTGGGTCCTGTCCCCGAGTTCGAGTTGCCCCCTGTCCCAGGGGACATGGCCTTGGACTGCGGCGTCTGCAAGCCCCGTCCTGCCATCGGCTGTTGCTGGCCCTGCAAATTGGACTGTGCCTCGTCGGAGGACCCCGTGTTGGCTCCTCCGAGGCCCATGGTCAGCGCCCGGCCTTCTGCCTCGGAGACCTCCCCTCTCGGCGCCTCGCCCACGTCGTAGAAGTCTCCGCCGTACGGAGGCTGGGACTGCGCCTGCTCCGGCGGCTGGAGGGGCGGCTTGGCATCCAGCTCCTGCTTGGGCTTGATCCCGCACAAGGCGTTCAGAGAGCCGTGGCCGTAGTTGCGGAGGGCACTTTGCGCCTGATCTCCCATGGGCGAGAGGTTGTTCTGCATGGCCGTGGACTTGAGGTGGGCCGCTGCGGCGGCGGCCGCGGCTGCGTTGAACAACAGGTGGTGGCTGCTCAGCTGGGGCGACTGCGAGCCCCGGAAGGAGTCGCCCCCATAGGACTGCTGCTCCGAGTGCTGCAGGAGGTGGCTGGACTCGGCCTTGCCACCCAGCGGGAGGTGGGAGCTGTTGCTGTTCACAGCGGCCGCTTCTCCTGCTCCTGGGTGCACTTCGGCCAGCAGCTCGTGCTCCTGCGGAAGGGAGTGGTGCAGGGTGTGGTGGGGCGGCTGCTGCTGATTCGGGGGCGAATTGTACTGATGGAGCGCCGTTTGCAGGCCGAACGGGGCACGTGCCTGCTGCCAGAAGTCTGCGGCGTCCATCTTGAACATTCGAAGTACGCTGCTTGGGAGGTGGCCAATATCGAGTTCCCAGCTCACTGGGCTGGGCTGTTTGGGCCGATCGATGCGGCGTTTACTTTCGATCCTCAACTCAGATCTGGGCTGCCAACTGCGAGTGGTGGTGGCCTGGCTGAAGCATCTTAATTTCATATCATGTCACTGCCTGCAATGTAAAACAACAACAAAGTATCAGATTATGGAACTAGATACTATGTTGACATAAAGAAATTATAACTGGATATTATTAGCAACAAGTATTAATTTTTGATTATCCGTCCGAATTTTGTTAAATTTAATTCTAAATTTGGAAATTTTAAGAAAAGAAAAGTCACAGAAAGGAAGAAAATGTAATAAAAATAATAAAAAAAAAAAGTTTTTAATTTAATTTTTTAATTTTCCAACCGTTTCTATGGCATCTCTATGATATAGTGATCCGATTTTTTACAAATTTAATTCGAAATTCAAATATATAAAAAAAATCCGAGGCTAGACATTTTTTTCGTTATTTTTTCCGATCCTTCCTAAGATATAGTTGTCCAATCCGCCCGGTTCCGACTTATATACCCTGCAATAGAAGGAAGACTTTTGGGAAAGTTTCATCCCGAAAACTCAAAAACTAAAGGACTAGTTTGCGTAAACTTTATGGGGTCGGAAACATCTCCTTCACTTCGTTGCAAACTTCTGAATGAAATCATTATACCCTCTGCAAGCTAAACTAGAAGATAAAGAAATCAAAAATAAAAATATTTTAGCGGATGCAAGTGTATATAACCCCTCAAACCATACAATGTAATGTTTATTAAACAAATATTATTTTCCTAAGCATTATGTTTAACCTATGGTATAGGAAATGGTATTTTACGTTTTTCTATTCTAGACGATTTTATATTTAACTTCAAATATTCCCTTTTAACCACCGCAATATTACGACTAAAAATTTGTCGAATTCGTTTAAACTAAGTTTTTTGTCACCCAAAATTAAAGAAGTTATCACTAACTGGCGTATGTCTTACAAAGAATTATATATGTTTTCCTATTATTTTGACATTAACCTTCCGATCGTGCAAATGGCATCTTTATGGTATATTCGTCCGATTTTTTTTACAACTGCATGGCATTTTTTCTTTGACGTTTCGCTGCAAACGTTGAGTTGGTTGTCAAAAAAAATTACTTCTAGAGATATAAAACTTTGATCACGCAAAACTTTTTAACGAAAAGTCCGATTTGAAAAATTTCTTTTACATTTCGATAGGTATTGATAAACACAATAAAAACTGCATTTTTACTTTTCCGAAATATTTAAATTTTGTAAAATCGTTATAAGCGATTGTGGGTGTTAGAGGGGGCGTGGCACTCGGCTGAAACAAACTTGCGCAAACGGACAGACGGACATGGCTAGTTCGACTCGGCTGACTCGGAGTGATGCTGATCAAGAATATATATACTATATAGGGTCGGAAACGCTTCCTTCTCCCTGTTACATACTTTTGCAGGAATACAATATACCCTTTTACTCTACGAGTAACGGGTATAAATATAACTACATAATCAAAAACATATTTTAAAAAAATGAATGATAAACACAGTTTATTTTACAACTGCATGGCATTTTTTCGTTGACGTTTCGCTGCAAACGTTGAGTTGGTTGTCAAGAAAATTACTTCTAGTTTTGTCGAAAGGCTTTGATTTTTGTATATATCTTGAAATCGAAAAATGGCCCAAAGTCAGCCCTGTACAAATTGGAGTCCTAGTCAAGAGCTTTAATATAACCGATAGTATCTGATAGTAGTACCACCACAATTTGATACGATAAATGACAAGAAACAAAGTTTTTGCCCAATACACGTGCTTACATTTTTACCGAATAATAGTTGCAAAAAAATGTTAGGCAAATCAAAAACCACCCATATGGGTAACTTTCTTTAAAAGTTCCCAAATTCCAAATTATGTAACCTAGATAGTTCATTTTCTTAATAAGAACCTATGAAGGGCTAATTGTCACATTAATTTAGTTGCAGGGCTGTGAACCCATATTATTTTGGCATGGGTTCACTTAATCAACTAAAGGGGTTAATTATGTTTTTTTTTAACATTCCGCATAGAAAATCGTCTAGAGCATTACTGGAAATACCCTATTATTCGTATACTACCATGAATTGAATCATGTCATTTTAATGTGGGCCTACTGCGAAAAGTTTTGGAAGATGAAAGTTACAATTATTAGATTAAATATTCCTTAGTAAATAAACTCCATGTTAATACGATCAAAAAATTCCCCACAATGTTGAATGAAAAATAATTATCCCGGTTCGGTTCAATTAAAAAAAAATTCGGCGCGCTGGTTTACGGTTCGGTTTGTTTTCTAAAAATGTGAACTACTCCGGTTCGGAGTGGTTTAGCTCCGGAGTGGTTCACAGCCCTGTTTAGTTCTAACGTTTCTTTGAGATAAAACATTGCCATAAAATAGATGGAAAACTATCATTATAAAAGCCAATTCTTGTGAATATTACGCATACATGCGGGCAACATCATATATTGGGTGTTTTTTTGAAGAAGTAATTAAGCGAAACCTACGAAAAGGGTTTAACGCGATTAACGCTTTTTTTCCATGCGAAAGATTTTCCCGCTTCAAACATAACAGTGTTTGCCATGCATATTTACTATGATCTTATTGGTCAAATCCTATGACATAGTTAAGAAGCTATAGTCCTTTGATTTTGATAGGGCCTAAATCAATCTGATTACTAATCACTATGGACGGCAGTCCATGTAGTGACGAAGCGCACCAGGAGAGTGTGCGAAGGCGACTACTATTATATAGCCGCAAAATTGAAAATCTGCTGTGATAGTCCGATCGTAATGAGTAATACACCAATCGAAAGGTATTGCAAAAACTTAAAGGATTGCATACCAAGACTTTAAGAAATTCAATTGGTTTGGGAGGGAGAGCGGTGAAAGTGTAAAAGTGAAAATTTAGAAATTTGGATCTGTTGGGGCCGGTGGGGATAATTGGCCCCCCGGACTACGTTAGTTGTATTGCTACTGAAAATGCGCTTAATATGAGGGGTCATATCAGAAAATCGGACGCTCCGTTCAAAAGTTATAGCCAAAATAAGATTTTCTTCTTCTTCCCAAAATGAAAATTTAATTCTGTTTGTCAGTTTGTCAGTTTGTCAGTTTGTCCAAAATATGTTTTTAAAGTTCTGAAAATTTGATATGACGTTCATCACATCGATATAAAAAACTTTTGTTCTACCACTTTTGGAAAAACCCGCTAGTTTAGCGGGAAAACAGCTATAAATAGCTAAAATTCGGAAAGCCGTAACTTCTATACTACTAAAGCTACAGACTTGTGCTGCATCTCGTTTGAAAGGTATTTTTAAATGCTATAAACGCCTTCTATATGCACATTGTGTAAATGTAATAGTTAAAAAGAAATGAACAAAAGACAATTTGTTTAAACTTTTTTTTTAGCTTTTTTTTAATTTTCTCAAAAACGGCTCTAACGATTTTCCTTACAACTTTAAACTGTATAGCCCTTGAGATTCCTTAAATTTTGGTATATAACACATTACTGTAAAAAATCACGTTTAAAAGTTATTAAGAAACGAAAATAGCCACTTTTGCCAGCTCATAACAATTAATGCTGCCTAAGGGCCGTTCATTTACGAGCCGAACAGTTTTGGGCCAAAAAAATTTTTACATTTTTTATTTGCCTGAAAAATTTTTTTTCATGTTCTATTCGGAAAATGAGCAATCACGTGTATCAGGATTTGTCCGAAAAAAAATTATTTTTTTAGTTAGAATTTTTTAAAGTTTTCCAAAAATTGACAAATTTGAAAAAGTACCCTCTCATTGAAAATCTTTATCTCCGGTTATATGAATCCGCGTGACTTCATGTGTTTTGATTTAATTCTTCTAAAACCTCTTCTTAAAAAAAAAAATGTTAAAAAAAATAAGTTTTTATTTTCTTAAAAATAAAAACAAATTAAGATTCTAAAAAATTTTGTATTTAAATTTTTTTTTATAAATCAATATATGCGCCATATTGTTAGTTACAATCGATTTTTGTAAACAGTTGGAGCCATTTTTAGTTTTTAAAATATCGAATTTTTTTTTAAAATGGCCTCTGCTTTTTTTATGAAAACACGTTGCAGCAAGTAGGGCTACTCTCTCACTCTTATCGGATCCTTATGGAATTCATGTTTTCTCATCGTTTACTAGTCCTTTAACAATTTTTAATGATTAAAAGTTAAGTTTTAAGTGTTTTAACAATTATTGAATGACAAAAAGTAATTTTTTAATCTTTAAAAAAATTACAATTATTTATCTAACGTGCTTAGAAGCATTAAATTTTGTATGTGCATATCCAAACTGTATTTTAGGGTCAAGGAATCGGTAAAATTGTTTTAAACCGTTCCATTATACAATTATTAACTTTAATAAATAAAAAATAAATAAATAAATTAATAACTAAGTTATATGGGGATGACTTTTGGACATGGTATGAGGTATACTAATATGTAAATTAAACCCAGGGTATAAATTGTCCCTTTAAAAACTTCTGATATCAAACAAAAACACCTCTTAACGAGGTAAAAAAATAGTGACGACCGCACCTTCAACATACAAAAGATCTGATATCATATTTTGTGACGAAAAATAATTTTACATTCGAAAATATAAAAACACTTTCTAAAATTTACTTTTTCGGCACGCTACAATAGAAAATGTTCGTGTGGGTAAAATCTTATAAATTTGTCTGAAGCGGGCCGAATGAGTAAATTTTAGAAAGTGTTTTTATATTTTCGAATGTAAAATTATTTTTCGTCACAAAATATGATATCAGATCTTTTGTATGTTGAAGGTGCGGTCGTCACTATTTTTTTACCTCGTTAAGAGGTGTTTTTGTTTGATCTACTTTAAAACGACCATCACTTTTCAACAGATCGGTTTTCAAATCAAACAAGAGAGAACGCTATAGTCGATTGCCCCGACTATCAGATACTCGTTACTCAGCTAAAGGGAGTGCGAGGGAGATGGAGATATAAAACTTTGATTGCGCATAACTTTTTAACGAAGAGTCCGATTTGAAAAATTTCATCTACATTTCTATAGGTATTGAAAACACAATAAAACTTCATTTTTACTTTTCCGAAATCTTTAATGGTGTGGGGAGCGTGGCACCTTTTTGAAACAAACTTACGCTGCGTAGGAACTCCTAGAACCTGCATGACAATTGCCGATCTTCTAGCTTTTATAGTTTCGGAGATCTCAGCGTTCATACAGACGGACATGGCTAGTTCGACTTGGCTACTGAAACTGATCAAGAATATATATACTTTATAGGGTCGGAAACACTTCCTTCTCCCTGTTACATACTTTTTCACGAATACAATAGTATATATAATATACTCTACGAGTAATGGTTATGAACATAACCGGCAAGTAAAACTATTGATTGCTTTTAACTGAGCTGGCAAACCTATTACAATTTTATCAAATTGTTATTTTTATACCCTTCCAGAGGGTATTATAAATTCAGTCAAAAGTGGTAGCCATGTCCGTCTGTCTGTTTCTATGCGAACTAGTCTCTCCGTATTAAAGCTATCGCGATAAAACTTTCCCAAAAGTCTTCTTTCTATTTCAGGTAGTACTGTATCTCGGAACGAGCCGTATCGGACCACTGTATCTTAGAAATAATCAAAAAAAATAATAGAAAAAACGTTGTAATTTTGTAGGAAGTAGGCCTTTTGATTTTTGACATTTTAAAAATAACATTTTAAATATATCTGAAATCCCTGGTATTTATTTTACCGGAAAGGGTATATAAGCTTTGGCTGGCCGAAGCTAGCTTCCGTTCTTGTTAACTTTAAACTTTTAACACGTTTTGTGAGAAGTCAAAATTTTAAGTTTTAGTTTCATATTATCTCGGTTCACAGTGACTCCTATAATTTTCATACATTTGAAAGTTGATAAATCGAATGCCAATCTTTTTTGACAATAGCCGCATTTCCCTATTTCTCAGGGTTAAAGACTTGTGGTGGCGGTGTGTAAAAGCAGATTCTAAACGACTTAAGATATATTCAGTCCATACACTTATTTGTCGTAGTCACGATTTTTTAAAATCTTAGGCCAATAATGTATGGCATTGTTTTATATAGAACTGCATTTACTCGAACCTGTAGATACGATGTCATTCGAAAGACCACTAGGATGAAATAAAACTTATCTTTGAAAATCCGAGTTTCCGCACTAATTCTGCACCTCTCTTAAGTTGTTAAAGTTGTATTCAATTATCGATATATTATGCTTTATCCATAACTGAGCACTATCACATTTTTAAAATCGGCTGAGGTCGGTATTATTTTACGACCTTTTCTTATCACTAACCTTTTTCAAATTATTAACTTGTTGTGAACTTAAAAATATATTTGTTCAAAGGAGGAATTACTTATTTGGTTTGCTGCTTTTCAGAACTTAATAAAAAAAATAAAAGTATTTCAAAACTAAGATAAAAACAAGAGAGAACGCTATAGTCGGGTTGGTGTCCCGACTATCTAATACCCGTCACTCGGCTAAAGGGAGTGCGAGGGAGATATAAACTTTGATCAGCAATAACTTTTTAACGAATGGTCCGATTTAAAAAATTTCTTCTACATTTCGATAGGTATTGATAAACACAACAAAACTGCATTTTTACATTTCCGAAAAATTAAAATTTTTAAAATCCTATATAAGCTATTGAGGGCGTTAGAGGGGGCGTGGCACCTTCTTGAAATAAACTTGCGCTGCGTAGGAACTCCAAGAATCTTCATGCAAAATGCCAATCCTCTAGCTTTTATAGTTTCCGAGATCTCAGCGTTCATACGGACGGACAGACAGACGGACAGACGGACAGACGGACAGACGGACAGACGGACATGGCTATATCGACTCGGCTAGTGACCCTGACCAAGAATATATATACTTTATGGGGTCGGAAACGCTTCCTTCTCCCTGTTACATACTTTTGCACGAATACAATATACCCTTTTACTCTACGAGTAACGGGTATAATAAAAAAATTATCACATATTAATTTACGGCAATGAGATTAAAGTAAATACAAATTAAATGAAATCAACTAAGTGCTGCGAAAATAAATGTTTCAAAATAGGTTTATCGAGTTCTGATATTCGAAGTTTTGGGGATTTAGTGCGTTTCTGCCCGCTTTACCTCTTCACGAGGTTATTTTGGTAGTGGTGGATAAATAAAATAATGAATATCTGTATGCACGGCCTCGTTTACGGTTACGGTTACAGTTACAGCTGAGACTTGGAGTTGCTCCCAGTAAACAACTACAGATAACCTGGCGGCACGCGAGTCATAGAAAAACTAATTTGGCCGCCGCCTCGGCCAAGTATAAATATGACTGTTGCTGGGGGTTCAGACACGTCTCGTTTAGAAATAGAACTTGTACACAAAAGTGGAGTCGGCTTGAAGTCGAGTCATCGCCGTCGCCATCGTCATCGTCCTCGTTGGCGCAAAGTAAGCCAAACGTCTTCGTTTTGTGGACTCAGCGCTGAACCTTCGGCAAAATATCTTCGTCTCTTCTTCGTGTCCACCAACACCAGCATCTTCGCTCAGCAGCACGGCTCCATATCACTACAGCAGTACAGCAGCGTGTCCACGGATGTTAATGTTCTCTTTTAACTTGCTCTTAGCTAGCAAATCGGACTCATCGGACTCATCGAACCATTGGAATAACGGTCAAGCAGCAGAAAAATTTAAAATGTGTATGGGGGGACAAGGCATGATCGGTAGAGCTTAAAAATTATCGATATTTTCGATATTTTGACAATATCGATTCGATAACATCGATGTTTTGAAGGGAAAACACCAATTAAATATCGAGAAATGGCAAACTGTCGATACTCTTTCAAGCTCTAATGATCGGTGGGGCACCTGCGTGGAATCTACTGAAACATTGGATTCGGATTGGGTAATTACCTTGAAAATCAACATTGACCCTCCATTGTGATTGTAGTACGTCGACGGTTGCAGCGCAGGCGATGGGGAGCACACCATTCGAATGGTGTAGGTTCGTAATATCTAGTTCCTAGTGTGTTTTTACATGCGACGCGCTTAATAGTTAGTTATGGTTATGGGTTTGATATTAGTTGTTTTTGATGTGTTATTGAAAGTCATTTAAACATAAGGCCGGAATAAGGCACACGTTACGGTGTCGCGATATAATGGTTATGAAAATTCATTAATCGCCTATTTTCGGTGTAACTTTCTCCAAACAGTCATGGAGCTAGATTGATTTAGTTTCTCCTTCTCTTTCTATTTCGATTTCGATTTCCTCTTTCTTAATATCTTTAATTTTTTTTTAATTTTACATCACAATTTGTTACCCGATACCTTTGCTTATTTTTATGCCCAAAAAGTATCACTTAACTAGATTTGTGTTTTTCGCAAATACAAATATATTTGTACCCCCTATTATTCAAGGTATATAAAAATATAATTTGATATACAAAAATTTCAAAGTATTCCCAGGTTCACCAAAATTGGGCTACATATACTTTTGTATCAATTGGTTTAAATAAGTACCCAGTATAAAATTCGCCCATATATTCTACTGATTTAGTATTATGTAGGGGTCTATGGATTAATAGTGGCGTTATGCAATTAAGACTTATATCTTAGTTTACGTGCTGTGGTCTACAATAATATCTATATCTCGCTTCAGGTTCTATCATATTATTACAATTAGTATTTTGAAAGTTGCTCTTATTATTAAAGAGTGTGTCGCGATTTTCTTGTTGGGTGTGTGGTTACATATGACTATGCCAGGGTATGGATATGCCAGTTTTGCGTGAAGTGCTAGCTGTAGGGTATGTGGTATTCCAAACTGTCTGTTCCGGTGTCAGTGTGTCTCGAGTAAGCATTCAGGGAATGTATTTTGTTGCTGAGGGAATGTACCCTCTCTGATAAATGAGTAATATCGGTGTAGCCCGAAAACACAAATGCTTTGCTCAATGTAGTTCTATTTAAGTATAGAATGTTAGCTATCTATACAATTGAAATGACTATTTGATTATATACACAAATAAGTTTGTATTCTGTCGATCCGTAGCCTGTGACGGACTTATTCAAGTCTTCACGTAATCCTTATTCAAACCTATAGATTGGTATTCCTTTGAAAGATAAAAAGTATGTTCTGCGTACAATTTTGTATGGGTTGCTTTTGAGTTTCGTTAGTATTTGTGATAATTGTATAATTTTTCTTCGTAATTAATTTATGTGGTTTTGTACTTTTGATTTCAATTTTGCAACATTTTTTGTTGTAAATTATTTTTTCGTTTCATTTGTCTAATAAAGAAATTTGTGATTTTGTTTGTAACGGTTTATTCTCGTTGGTCGGCTTGTATGTTGGGTTATATCGATTTGGTTGTTGTTATTTTCTTGGATTCGTGATGAAGTTGAAGTTGATGTTGTTGATGTATTCCTTTTCGGTAATGCGTTTACAAAAATCAGGGTATTAAATTCATCAGTTCTATTGCTTTTATAACTGAAAGATGGTTGAGTTGAGTTAAGTTGGGTGTTTTATCTCTTGTTTTTCTTTTATGTTAAAAACGTTTTTGGTCTATTGTTTTTGTTAAAATTATGATGATCTGAAATTAAATTAAAAGAAGAGGTTTTTGTCACATTCTCATTCTGATTGCAGAAAACACAAATGAATCTGCACAAGAGTTAATAGTTCCTTGAAAACACTTGCTACGCAATTCATTTGTGCTTTAGTCGTTTATCAAACAGTTTTGTTCCATCAATTTGGTTAAGTCTTAAGTGTTTTGCACAATCCACAATCGTTTTATATTTTGTTTATGCACATTTGATAAAATAAAAATGCTCCGCGAGGTCAGGACGATCCGCAGTCGGCTGTTCTACTCCATGGAATATTGCGTTTGTGAATGCCGCATCCAAAATAATTGAGAATAAAAATCATCGCCTCAGCAATACGTTGTTTGGTAAGCTGGGGAATGGTGAATGGTGAACGGAGAGCGGAGAGGGGACAGGCGGGGCGCCGAGTGGGGGAATGACTGGGAGTCAGCGGTGTGCTTATTATAAGATAAAAATTGTGTGTGTTAAACAAAAAGTGACAGCAGCGGCAGCGACTGCAGCGACTGCAGCAACGAAAGCGGCGGATGTGGATTCAGGTCCTTGCACTCGGACGGGGAGCCAGCGCCGGCGCTCTTGGCAACTGCAGTTGCAATGCCAGTTGTTTTTGCACTTGCAGTTGCAGTTTCCACTCGAAGAAATGCACTTACCGTCCAGCTTTACGCGAATAAAAATTAATAAAAATGTTATGCCCAATTTAAACAAGAGAGAACGCTATAGTCGGATGCCCCGACTATCAGATACCCGTTACTCAGCTAAAGGGAGTGCGAGGGAGATGGAGATATAAAACTTTGATCAGCCATAACTTTTTAACGAATTTTCCGATTTAAAAAATTTCTTCTATATTTCGATAGGTATTGATGAACACATTAAAACTGCATTTTTACTTTTCCGAAATATTTTTAAAATCGTATATAAGCGATTGTGGGCGTTCCTATTATATTACAAAATGTTACATTTCGTATTATTTTTACATAAGTTTTTCTTTCCTTCCAATGGCGGCTATATAATATTGTCGTCTGATTATTGTTAAATTAAATTGGAAAATTTGTTATATTAAAAAAGAGTCATATCCCAGATTAGAAAAGAATACAATAAAAAAAATTTGTTTCCAATTAATTTCCCATTAATTTTCAGATTTAGTTGTCCGATCCGACTGGATCCGACTTATAGTATATATACTTCCTGCAAAAGATAAAAGACTTTTGGGAAAGTTTCAACCCGATAGCTTAAAAACTGAGGACTAGTTTGCGTATAAACGGACAGACGGACGGACTGACAGACGGACATGGCTAGATCGACTCGTCTAGTAATACTAATCAAGAATATCTACATTTAGGTTATCTTTACTGCGTTGCAAACTTCTGTCTTAAATCATTATTCCCTTTGCAAGGCAAATCATGGATCTCCACTTCAACGAGATCAAGAGTAATATATTAGATGTAGGAATCGACTCCAATCCCGAGATCTGGAGAGCTACTATATATACTATGGCGACCCTTTCAAATACTTTCGTGCTGACCAACCCACGTTTGAAGTTGGTGTTTGCTGCTCGCTCGAGTTTCTCCGAGTGCACGAAACTGCATACTGTCGATGCCGATGCCCACAGACCATTCGTTCCCCGTGAGTGTGTGTGTGAACCAAATATGTCTGGCCCATGCCGCGTTTCAGATGCGTTTTCGTTGCATCATCCCTTACGCCACCCCCGCCAACTGATTACTCTCGCATCACAAAGACAGGCCGAGGGGCAGCAAGTGCTGTTTTGGCTGCACTCGGCGCTGGTCGTCGGGTCCGGAGCGGTCATCGTTGCACTTTCCGCAGTAACATCCCTTATATGGCGGCGATGCAGCCGTGATGACCACTGCAACCACCCGGCGAACCACCCTCCTCGCTGATGTCTTGCTGCAACCACAGCAGAGCCTGGTCCTGGGTCCTGGGTTCTGGGTCCTGGTCGGTGGTATGCAAATTTGTGCATGATTTAATGTCTACTTCAAGGCCTCTCTGGCACCTCCCGTCCGTCCTCCCACCACCACCACCACCACCACTCCCACCCCTGTCCATGTCCAGCCGTCTCCCTTCCTCCCCCGGCGGCCAACTGCCCACTGCCGACTGTTTCTGTCTAGCTTGTGTGGTGCCCGTGCATGTGTGTGCAATCTGGCTGCATTCTGGTCTTCGTCACGGTGCAGCAGTATGCATTTTAATGTTTATGTGCAATCCCTATGTACAACGCACACGTTGACGCTGCAATGCACATATGCAGCCGGCAAACACTATCGAACCCCAACTGATTTTAATGCATGTACACATACATACATATTTGGAAGCATGTATGCTTGTATATGCTGCTGCATGTACATATTTAGGTAAATTTAGTTGCCGCCGCTGCTGTTCAATCGATTTTAGTCTGAGCTCCGTCCGAGGCATATCGACCTCTATCGATTTTCTTCAATATCATACGTGTGTATATCGGCAGCAATCCGTACAGACGCCTTTGTTTTAAGGCTCTTATTCATAGCTTAGGGGAAAGGGAGGACCATGTACAGCATTTTAGATCTACCCCAGAAATCGTATAAAATCACAAATGCATGTAGGTTGCGTTATTCCACTTAGGGTAAAGTTAAAAACTTGTTTTTAAAGTCTTATACCAAAACCGTAGAACAGCCCAAGGATCGTCCGTAAGCTTCACGATATTGTTGCTAAGTCAACAGAAACTAAATAAAACCATTTTATATCAAACAAGAAAGGAAGCTCACTTCATAAAGCTGAAGCTGATATACCGTTGCAGGTAAAAGAAATACTTACGTTCAATGCTTACACTCCTTAACTTCACCTAAAATTATTCAAGTTATAGGATTGCTTTAAATTTTGTTTTTACAACGAATATATATATATTTTGGCACTATTCTTATGGCAGCCATAAGATATAGGGGTCCGATCCGGACCACTAATCACAAAATCGTTAGGTTTTCAAGATATTCGCCAATATTTAGTTATTTTTACCAGTTTTTTATTTATACCAATTTAATCACATCTTAATATCTTGATATTAGCAAGGATATTAAAGCTTCGGCTGCCAAAATAGCTTTCTGTTCTTCTTATTAAGTGAATTTGTAACGGCATTAAAATAAATGCGAAACAAAAATTAAAAGCAAACTTCATAAATAAAATGTTGTTAGTAGACGGACAGGCTAGATCGACTCGGTTAATGATCCTGATCAAGAATAGCTTCCTTATACCTGTTATATACTTTTGCACGAATACAATATACCGCTTTACTCTACGAGTAACGGGTAGAAAAATATCCTTTAAAATTTGCAACAAAATTTGTAAAAGATTTAAAACCATTTTGAAATTTTTTCATCTTCCGAAATTATCGACCATGTTTTTATACCCGTTACTCGTAGAGTAAAAGGGTATATTGTATTCGTGCAAAAGTCTGTCTGTCCGGATGAACGCTGAGGAAGCTATAAAAGCTAGAGGATAGGCATTAAGATAGCAGATTCTAGGGGTTCATACGCAGCGCAAGTTTGTTTCATCAAGGTGCCACGCCCCCTATAACGCCCACCAACTGCAAAAAGCTGTAGCGCCCACAGTATAAAGAGTACCAATTCCGTGCCGCCGTTGTTAAACACTGCTGCTGATGCTAGAAAAAATGAGTTCTAAAAGGGCGCCGAATTGTAGATGATATTGTCTTACAGTCAAAGTCAATATAAAAAGTCGCCATTACATTTTTGGATTTAAAGACTAAGCCTCGGATCGTCGCAATGCCCTTCGTCCGGCAATATAATAATTCCTACTTAGGTTTGTACATAAAATAATACATAGCCAGCCACATTTGGTACCCAACCTCTAATTATAGGTATAGAAAAAGGCAAACGCCACAATTGCCATAGCCTCCTTTACTTCAGCAATTGTATAGGTACTAAGTGTATTCAAGAGCACATGTGTGTGTGCCCACATAAATGTATGCGTAAATGCATATGTATGAATAAACTCATAATTGGTATGTATGGTTCGGTGTTTGTGTGCGAACGGTCATAATGGTGCATTTTCGCTCTGTGGCGAGCCTGCACGAATTAATACTTATAAATTAATAAACACATTGCGCGCATCTTTCCCTATCTCGCTCTTTGCCTATGTACCTTCACCTATGTACCCGTATATGTATATAAATACGTTCATATAATGGAGGTATTTGAACACCGAACCAGATTAAACATATTAAACGAACGTACACAAACCTTAGATTATGAAAATGTGAAATAATTTAATGCAATGCTTTGCTTGTACTGTTGGTAAACTGAACTTGTGAAAAATAACGTACTAGGTATAATATGTCTATTCATGATCAACATCTACATCAAAAACGATCTACCCTTACTTACTCCTTGAAATCATAATTCTCGGTCTCAAAAACCTTACAACTCTCCTTCAGTATGTGCAAAACGGTTTTATCCGATCGTTCCTAAGGGAGCTACAGGATATAGATGTTTGATCGGGGCGCCTTTGAAACTTGATCTGTGTAAACATATATTAGGACGACAGTAGCTTTTAAACTTTTTTGAAATGTCATATCCCAGAGACGAAGAGAATATAATAAAAATCAACAACAAAATTTCCGACCGTTCCTATGGAAGATATATGATACAGTGGTCCGATTTTTTAAAAATTTAATCCGAAATTCAGAAATATATAATAAATGATATGCCCACGAGAAAAAGGTTAAATATAAAAAAAACCGAAGCTTTCATTTTGTTCCATTATTTTTCTGATTGTTCCTATTGGAGCTGTAGGATATAGTTGTCCGATCCGTCTGGATACGACTTGGCACTACCTGCAATAGAAAGACGACTTTTGGGAAAGTTTCATTCCAATAACTTTAAAACTGAGAGACTAGTTTGCGTAGAAGCGGAACGACGGACATGGCTAGATCGATGCTGATCAATAATATATGTTCTTTATAGGGTCGGAAACGACTCCTTCATTGCGTTGCAAACTTCTGACTGAAATTATAATACCCTCTGCAAGGGTATAAATATAAAAAACCGGCCGACTTAATCATGTGGCTGCCACAGAAAGGATCGCTGAAAGAGGCTGATTGCTTTAGTTCAAACTAAAATCGTTTTTATATATTAATTTGTTCTCTTAAACTGCGTAAGAATGTCACAAGCGGATACATTGCGCGTTCTTTTACAAATTTTCCCAACAAATTTATTTTGATTTGCATCAAAGTTTTTTAATTCGTTTATTTTTCATTGGGTTAGCCGTAACTTTTTAATGTTTGGCGTATCCTTAAGTTTTTCCTTTGCGCGATTCTTTATATCTTGGGTAGAAGTGGTTGTGTTGATTGACTTCATTTCTCTTGCTCTTATTGTTGTAAAATCTCTTCTTTCTAGGTAATTATACCCGTTACTCGTAGAGTAAAAGGGTATATTGTATTCGTTCAAAAGTATGTAACAGGGAGAAGGAAGCGTTTCCGACCCTATAAAGTATATATATTCTTGGTCAGGGTCACTAGCCGAGTCGATATAGCCATGTCCGTCTGTCCGTCTGTCCGTCTGTCCGTCTGTCTGTCCGTCCGTATGAACGCTGAGATCTCGGAAACTATAAAAGCTAGAGGATTGGCATTTTGCATGAAGATTCTTGGAGTTCCTACGCAGCGCAAGTTTATTTCAAGAAGGTGCCACGCCCCCTCTAACGCCCTCAATAGCTTATATAGGATTTTAAAAATTTTAATTTTTCGGAAATGTAAAAATGCAGTTTTGTTGTGTTTATCAATACCTATCGAAATGGAGAAGAAATTTTTTAAATCGGACCATTCGTTAAAAAGTTATTGCTGATCAAAGTTTATATCTCCCTCGCACTCCCTTTAGCCGAGTGACGGGTATTAGATAGTCGGGACACCAACCCGACTATAGCGTTCTCTCTTGTTTTTTATTTGATCAGTAGACAAGTTTTGTGCTACAATTCTTTGGAACCATTTTATTATGACGAGATAGGTCTGATGATCTCTTTTGTGTTCTTTAAACATTATAGAAAACATTATATTAAAAAAGTAAGCTAAAAAATCTTTTTTTCAGTCTCCTTACTCCCAAAACCGTGTGCTAGATTCCTTACTGGGCTACAAAGTCGAAATTAAAAAGATTTCAAATTTTGAATATTAAGCTCGAAGAAGCTTTTATATACCACAGTCCGAAATTTGGCGCTTGATACAAAAAAGGCATTAATCTCTGAAGGATGGCAACGAAAATTCCAATCTACCAGTTTCTTAGTTTCATACACCGGCTACTAACCATAGGATAGCAACGCCTACACGTACAGCACACTGATGCAAGCAGCCGTGAAATGTGTAAATGCAATTTGTTTTGCATAAATAATTGCTAAGTACAAAGAATGCAGCCCCATAAGAGTGTAGGTATGCGTGCGCCTACTTATGTGCGAATGTGTATATACTAGAAATAAATATTCGTACATAGAGATTCACTTATATTATGTGTGGCGGTTATATTTCCACGCATATTTACATTTCTGGGACGCTCTTTTTTGTTTGCTATGTGACAATTGTGCCTATATGCACGCGTTTGAAGGGGAGGGTGGCGCAAAACCAACCGGTGGGGCGACATCGAGTAAGTGCTTCTTCAAAGCTCTGTTTAACGGTTTTTTTAATTTTTGGTCTTTTGTTAATTTTTTCATGTACCCTGATAACTTAATAAATAATGGTCAGAATAGAAAATATAATAAAATCTTTCAATTATAATTTCAGCAGTATCATTAAAATTTTGTTTTATTTGTTGGGGTGAATCATCAATCTTTTGTGATAGTAAAAAAAATGTAGAATATTTAAGCTGCTGGGTTTGGTGGGGATAAATGTCTCAGTTTATTAGATTAGTTGTATTCTTGAATGTTGGAAATACCCACACATATTCTTGGGCTTCGTACGCAGCGCAAGTTTTTTCCAGCCAAGCGTCACACCTCCTCTAACGTCCACAATCGCCTTAAACGACTTTAAAAGGTGTCGAACGCCCACACCCATAAAGATTTCGTGGAAATATAAATGCAATTTTGTTGTGCTTATTTATACCTATCGAAATGTAGAAGAAATTTTCAAACCGGACCATTTCTTTAAAAGTTACGACCAAATAATAAAATTCAAGCAGTGCAAGCAGTAGCTTTCCTGTATGTATATCTCCGTCTTCCTAAATAACGGGTATCTGATAGTCAAGGTTCTGTCTTGTTCATATTATTACCCTTGATGATCAATGCAAGTTTGCTTTCTTTCAAATCAATTTTGATATACATGGTTTTTTATGTCCATTAACATAAATCTTATGTCACTTCAGCGCTGCTCGATTTTTGTAGCATTTCTTGTGAAACAAATAATTTTCCTGCCGTTGTAAGTCGTTGGCCACCCAGTTTACCTTTGATATTAGGGAACATGAAGATGTTATTGGGTGCCAAGTCAGGACAGCTCGGTGGATGGGACGAGTTTGTTTATGATGCAAAATGAGTTACGCTATTTCCCAAAATATATGTGGTACCTCTCTCGGTACATTTGTTTACTGTGAGTTTCATTGTTTCAAATGCTCTCCATTGCAATGAAAAACTTAAGCTTTCATTTAAGCAGGGCTTTGCATTACTGTCAGTTGCACTCTGGTTTAAGTGGGGATTAAGTTAGCGTAAATTGATAAGTTAACTATTCAAGAATATCTTAAACAGGTAAGGAAGCCAACTTCGAACCTTATATATTGCAGATCATTCCAATTAAATTACAAATTACCAAATGATAAATTTGGTATTTTTCTTGCCTTCCTATGGCAGTGAATATTAAAAAAGTGTCATATCCCGAGTAGAAGAGAATACAATGGAAACCAAAGAAGAGCTTCTTTTATATATATAGCTCTATAATTCGTTTTCAATTAATTTCCCATTAATTTTCCGATCGTTCTTATGACAGTCATCCGATTTTTATAAAATTAAATTCAAAACAAGAGAGAACGCTATTTTCATTTACTACCTGCCAAAGAAAGAAGACTTTTGGGAAAGTTTTAGCCCTCTCTCTAGTCTCTCAGGTAGTATATAAATCGGAACGAGCCGGATCGGACAATAGCTTATAACAGAAATCATGTATTAAGTCTACCTTTTTTAACCAATATATTTCCGAAATTTGATTAGGGCCGCACACAAAATAACGCATTCAGAATGTTCAAAAAGCATATACACTCAAATAATTATTTTTCTTAAATATAAAAAAATACAAATTTTCTGTGCTTTAGAAAAAATATTCTATAAAGAGAAAAAAAATGTCTAAACTTCAGAAAAATTCTCTATTAAACGATTTTTTTAGACATTTTTTTCTCAAATGCAGAAAATTCCTTTTTTTTTAATTATAAGGTGGTTGTTCTAATCGTCCTTTCATTATTTAAGGGTTAAAATCGCCATTGCTTTTAGAAATAAAGACTAAACTTTTCTAAAAATAAATAGAACACGCAATTAAAATTAGAAAAATTCTTACATAACAGAAATATTGTTTTTCTAAAAAACAGAAAAAATGTTTAAAAGTTTTCTAACACTCAGAAAAAATTGCCCGATTTTATGAAATTTTTTTATAAAAAATAAAAAATCTAACCTTTTGATCAGTTTCTCTTCTTATACACATTTTTTAGAACATTTTTCTGAAAAAATCGCCTTTAATCGACGAAAATTTCCTTTATTGGTAGTCTAACGCGAGCGAGCATGAATATGTTCTTCAAGCATATAGCCGCAAGTGTGACTTCAATCCCACGTCGAGACGAAAAATGTATGCTGTCTTTTTTGTTTTTTTTTAATCCCTAATATTTATATATTAATAAAAAAAAATTTGTTGCGTTTTTTTTTAAACTTTTGAATAGTTATATTTTGTTAAAAATGATTTATGTTTTTCAAAATTGAAACATTCAAATACTGTTACTATTGAACCATAATAAAATTAAAATTAATCAATAAATATTTACGAACAAAGTTAAATAAACAACTAGGGGGAATAACTAGAAGATAGCCAGATCAATTTGACTAAAAATAAGAGAACAGAATGTGCTTAGACTTTGTACAGCGCCTCACGTGCTTCCGTGACGCACCTGGTAGAGTGCTTGACTGCAAACTGTGAGGCAAGCGGTTCGACTCCAGCGTGCGGCGACCAAGATGTTTCTCTGAAAATTGTAAGTTTTTGGGTTTTTATATTTATAATTTGTAATATGTATACTCATTTCAGTTATCATTTCAGTTCCAGTTTGAAACTAAAAGTGCATGTACACAAACATATACATACATTATACATACATCATCACCCACCCATGTGCTCAATTAAGGAAATTAAAATAAGAAGAAAATGAAGAACGAACAATAAATAAAGCTAGCTTCGGCCAGCCGAAGCTTATATACCCTTGCAGATCATTCCTATTAATCACTTATTTTCCGATCGTTCCTATGGCAGCTATATGATATAGTCGTCCGATTTTGAAAAAATTTTATTCGAAATTCAGAATTAGATAAAAATGGCAATTCCAAAAGTAGGAGGTTCTAGGTTCAAAAACACCCAAGATATAATTTTTTTTACATTTTTTTTCCCGATTATTCCTATGGGAGCTATATGATATAGTTGTCCGATCCGGCTCGTTCCGACTTATATACTACCTGCAATAGATATAAGACTTTTGGGAAAGTTTTAGCCCGATAGCTTTAAAACTGAGAGACTAGTTTGCGTAGAAACAGACGGACGGACAGACGGACGGACAGACGGACGGACAGACGGACGGACAGACGGACGGACAGACGGACGGACAGACGGACGGACAGACGGACGGACAGACGGACGGACAGACGGACATGGCTAGATCGACTCGTCTAGTCATGCTGATCAAGAATATATATACTTTAAGGGTCGGAAACGTCTCCTTCACTGCGTTGCAAACTTCTGACTGAAATCATAATACCCTCTGCAAGGGTATAAAAAAACAACACAAGGGCAACACAAGGGGGACGTGGCATCACAGAAACAACCGGCATAATTCCGATTACCAAAGCATAATTTTTGTATTTTCTGGATTTGAGGAATTTTTTTTGTATTTATAAAAATATTTGTCGATTTAAAAAAAAACAAAAGTATTTCTATTATGTAGAAACCCTTTACTTTAAACCGTTTATTTAGAAAATTGTAAGACATATTTTTTCTATTTTATCGAGAAATGTTTCTAAATTGCAGTTCTTTTTTTTTGTTATTTAAAAAAAACGCCTTTGATTTTGAATAAAGACAAAATCGACAGTGCTTTATCATAGGATATTTTCTAGATCAGGGGCGATTTTATTCTTTTTTTTTGAGTGTATGTATATGTATATAAGTACGCACATATAATTATCGAAGATGCAAATGTAAAAGGTTACATGTATTTGTGGGCAGTCAGTGCACACACATGGTAAATGGTATACATTACAGCCATTTATACATACTTGTCCATGTACTGCATACATATTTGAGATAAAATGAGTCAGGTAATAATTATGCATGTATGTATAAGTATAAGCATAGATTTTGAATTGTTTATGTACACTTATATAAATAAAGCAACTTTGTATGTTTGTATTGGTTTTAAATGCGTTGTGCGTACTTAAGCTGAAAAATTCTGATATTAAGTTGCATGAGGCAGGATAGGTTTACATATGTATACATTTAAGCGTAACCCGTGCTATAATGATTAATAGGAAAGAAAGATAAGATCAATAAATTGCAGCACAAAACTAAAATTATAACACGAATAATACGTATATACATACGTATACATATGAGTATATACACTTGTACCCGCTTCAAAATTTGATTTTGATGTACTTTTTTAAGAATACAATAAAAATACAGGTTATAGAGAAAATATAAATATAATAATTCAACTGATTGGTTCGTTAGAAACGAAGATTTTATAGCTATCTATTTCTGAGTACTTGAATCTTTAACCTCGATTATCTCGGGTGAGGTGATAATGGGTGCAAACATTGTCCTTGGCAGTCACTCTTCAAAGCTAATAGGCAATATAATTAGCCACTTTTATCAATTCAGAACAATTTTATTCCTTTTTCTTCTATGATGTCCTTTCGCTTCATTATAGCCTTCAAGAGCGTATTATGATTTCAGAAGATTGCAACGCAGTGAAGGAGACGTCTCCGACCACATAAACTAGTCGCATAAACTTTCCCAAATCATGGAAACTAATTTTAGCTTCGTTGTTTTTGCACATATCACTACTCAGAGGTAGACTTAGTTAAACAAAAAAATGGAAGAATATCCCCAGAATTTGACCAAGATCATTCAAATTAAAATTGTAAAAACAAACCCATCTTAGCTATTTTGATTTGATTGTTAATAATCATAGGCAATTTTTTCTCTGGTGAATTGCGAAAACTGCCTACACACCAACAAATAGATTAATATCTTTAATTGTTCATTTTGAAATTTTTTAGCGCCGAAAAAACATTTTTTGGTTGTCTTAAACGGCCTTTCCGTTGTAAGAACAATTTTTTAAATTCCTTTATCATGCGACAAGATAATTGAATAAACTAACTAACCTTCTTTTCATTTTTTATTTCAGATAAGACGTTTTCCCGCATTTGTGTTTACCGCACATGAAATCGATAGAGCTCTCACAGTTTGCCCGTAACTCTGTTATCTTTAAATGTGCATACCCTTGCAGAGCGTATTATGAATTCAGTCAGAAGTTTGCATATAGTATAAAAAGTTTATAGTAAAGCACGATATTTGAAATTAAGTTACAAGATAAATCCTGAACGCAAGTTCTTAAGAAACCTTAAGTCCGTCGAGAGTTTCGGGGCATAGGCCCCTGTTCTAGACTGTTCATATGCTCTTCTACTCTGGACATCTTTATTATAAGCTGCCATAGAACAGATCAGTAAGGGTGTATAAACATCGGCTTACAGAATACTCTTGAAGGGGCGAATTGCGAGGACACATTCGGAAATTGGGTATCAAACCAAACTCAAACCCACAAATTATTTGTACTGCTTTTTCGTTTAAAGTAAAGAGGCATTTATAATAATATTTGATCTCAAGGCCCGTTGTTTATGTGTGCACCGCCTCGCCTTGCTACCAGATCGCAATGATTTCATCCCTGCGAACTCGGTTCAAGTAAACGGGACCGAAGTGTGCAACTGGGTATGCCTTTAGCATACTGTTACAGTCATTTATAACTAAAAAGAAACTATCGCGATCACGATTTGCGGTTAAAAGCAGATGGTGGAACACTGACCCACCGAAGGGTCCGCAGAGAAGAAGGAAAAACATAAATTTCGCAAGGCACTTACGGGGATGGGGCAAAGTGACCTGCTTAAAATGCGTTTTGTTCGTGCATCCGCAAGTGCACATCTGTTTCCGCGACTTTATTCTGTAAAAACAGCAAAGGTGGAGAGAAAATACGAAGAGCGGGTTTTTAATATAAATATTCAATTTTTTGTGATCCAAATATTTGCCCTTAACGTAGTTATGTTTTTGTATGTTACAATCAAGCTAGTTTTTCGGTTTTAACCGATGGTGAAGCATTCTCTGGTTTGAGCTTGAGTATTTTTTATCTACCCTAGCAGTAGAGCGGCAGATGGAATCCAGCGACCACCAGATAATAGCAGTGCCAAACCGTTTCTGAGATGGCAAAGTCGTAATTTGCATACACTGAGGCACTGAATTTCTTGAAGTTTCAACTGTGATTTCCATTTTATAAAATATTATGTTGATTTTTCTAGATTTTTATGTCAATCCGCTCTGGTAGGAATTTACCACTGACCCATTTTTTATTGGAACACTTATATTAGTTTAGATGTTATTATTTTCTTAGGTTTGTGTATTCAGCAGTAGATGGTTTTTAACTAAAGTACCTGGTTTAATATATCGAAGCGATTTACACCGGCCTAGGACTGAATATGTAATCCATAAATATGTGATTTCAGTACAATTTCGCCAATGAACGTTTTATTTTTTCTTTGTGTACGAACGCACAGATACACATGTGTGCAGGGTCACGCAGGCGCAAGCGCAGGCAATTGGCTGCAAAGCAACCCCTGAAGGGTTAGGTCACCCAGCCCCAACCCGGTCCAGTCCCCTCCAATCCATTACTGCTCAACGCAAACTCGACGGACGGTTCGTTCAGGTTTCAAAGGGACGAAGGACCAGATGGCACCGGCGCCGGTGCGAACGCGGCTCCAGTGCGTAACGGTACCGTACCATCACCATCGCCGGTATCGCCGGTATCAGCGATCAGTGTCAGTGGTGCCCCGTTTGCGCCTAGGGTCGCAGCCACTCGCTAATTTATGCATAAAGCGGACAGCTAGCTGCAAAAGGGTCAGGAAGAGCCGCCGAGGACAAAGGAAAAGTAATCACTCTGACAGACATATGTAGGTAGATGGGTCAGGCAACGAAGGCCTCGAAGTGTTAAAGGGTTGATGCTCGGACACTGATTTGCCACCGCTCTGCATCCCTCGGACTTAGATCATTTACATATTCGGCATTCAAATCCATTTCAAATGCTGAACCTTCCGCGGCTGCACCCATATGGGTACGAAGTAACCGCTAAAACGATTTATAAATTAAGTTTGCCAGCCAACGGTGAATTCGTACAAACATAACATATAGTTATCAAGTAGACCGTTTTATAGTTTATAGTTTTTATACCCTTGCAGAGGGTATTATGATTTCAGTCAGAAGTTTGCAACGCAGTGAAGGAGACGTTTCCGACCCTATAAAGTATATATATTCTTGATCAGCATCACTAGACGAGTCGATCTAGCCATGTCCGTCTGTCCGTCCGTTTCTACGCAAACTAGTCTCTCAGTTTTTAAGCTATCGGGATGAAACTTTCCCAAAAGTCTTCTTTCTATTGCAGGTAGTATATAAGTCGGAACGAGCCGGATCGAACAACTATATCATATAGCTCCCATAGGAATAATCGGGGAAATAAATTTTAAAAAATTATATCTTGGGTGTTTTTGAACCTATAACCTCCTACTTTTGAAAATGCCATTTTTTTATCTAATTCTGAATTTTGAAAAAAAAATTTTCAAAATCGGACGACTATATCATATAGCTGCCATAGGAACGATCGAAAAATTAATTGGAATATAATAGGAAATAAATTATTGCTTCGTTGACTTTTATTGTATTCTCTTTTACTCTGGGATATAACTCTTTTTAAATGTTTTCGAATTTCCATTTTAATTTTATCAATATGGAACTACTATATCATATAGCTGCCATAGGAACGATCCATGGGTATATAAGCTTCGGCTGGTCGAAGCTAGCTTACTTTCTTGTTTTTTTTTCGAAATTCCCTTTTTTATAAAAGCGTTCTATATTATTGTATCAGATACAATAAATAACACTATGCAGCATCAAAAATGTACCTCGATGGATGCTATATTTTTGGATTCGTTACGAATTCCCAAGTTAAACTGCGTTTTCCAAAAAGTTCCCCGACGGATTTTTATTAACGGAGAAACAAATTTTAGAAAACATAGTCAAAAATCATAAAAGCATACAGCTGCGGTCAAATTAGTAGTAGTGTTGCCGCCCTGTGTTTTTAAAAGTTTGTTGTTGTCACTTTTCTTATCCAATTAGTCTAATAGTACACTTATAATCAACGCAATATGTCCAGGAGAAAATAAATTACAACAAGAAACCTTTAAAAACACCGGGCGGCAACACTACTACTAATTTGACCGCAGCTGTATGCTTTTATGATTTTTGACTATGTTTTCTAAAATTTGTTTCTCCGTTAATAAAAATCCTAAAATTATTCTAAGTATGGGGTTTGAAAGATAAAGAGTGCATCTTTTAAAAAACTTTAACATCGAATCAAACCATGAATCCGTTTGCCTCAGAGAGCTCCGGAAAGTTGACCAATTTCAGCATTTTTCGAACTTTGAGGTCCTTTTGCTAAGAATCCTTGCGTCGGGGAACTTTTTGGAAAACGCAGTTTAAATTAGGAATTCGTAACGAATCCAAAAATATATCATCCATCGAGGTAAATTTAAAAAGCAGTAAAAATGCTGCACAGTGTAATGAATGCCACCTAACAATATTATCTTAGATCGTGTTTGTAAGGCCAATTTTATTTATTGTTATTTTTTTTGGTCGTGTAGGCCTTTATATCCATAATGGAGAACTATGTAACTTTTTGAAATAGGCAGTGTTTTCCTTAGATTGCTGTTCTTCAGGGAGACAGCAAAGGCATAATAAATCTTGCCGTAATAAAAGCAGCTATGATAAACAAAATAATTAAAAGAAAAATTGAAAAATACAAAAATACAAAAATAAAAGAACATAAATATATAGACGCACTGCCATTTTGTCTTACTGGTGCGTCTCGAGCAGCCCCTTTTCAGGATCTCCCAGGACCTCCACCTCCACCATTCGAAAGCAGCCGAAAAAACCATCTAAAAATCTCAACGCACACACCCACCGTCCGGCAAACCGCCCGTCCGGCCACCCGACTACCCTTCTACCACCGAGATCCAAGTCCATCGTTAGTTGTAGTTGCCCTTTTTGTTGTTTTTATATATATTTTTTATTCTTTCTGTTTTGAATAAATGTTGGCATGGCGCGCTTCCTTCCGCAAAGGCAAAGGCAAAGGCAAGAAAAGCAAGCGAACGCTGCCAAGGCCGACTTGATGGATGACGATGACGATGGCAATGCCATGGCAATGGAACTCCCGAATACCCGTGCTCCAAGTTTGAGTTGAGTTGGGCAGAGTGGAGTGAGGAAGAGGGATGGGGGATGGGAAATGGGGAAGGGAGACAACTTCGCGCAAATAAAATGTAATTGAGGGGAGAATCAAGCCCAAGACGATGCTGGCACTGACAAAACTTGGGATGGTCGCCCGGTTTACTGGGGTAGGGTTTTCTGGGTTTGCTTGGGCTGCTTGGGCTGCTTGGAGTGGGGTTGGTAACACTCCGATAATATTAAACCGGACGCGGCCCAGTTTTCGGCCTGCTGAAAACAATTTAAAATTTAATTTCGGGGAAGAGCAGAAAAATCAACAGAAAAATGGATGTGGGAAAAAAGAAAGGCTTCCGCGCCATGAGAATGTTACAATTCGTCCCACTTTCTTGGCCGTGGGTTGGCGACCACCGTTTGGTATTGAAGGTATTTCAGTTCCGAAAAGTTCTTCACTTCGTTTGGCGTTGGTTGCTCGTACTGAAGGATATGCTCCTGGTCTAGTCGGTTGAAAATGCCGATTGTAGTTCCCTTTTAAAGAATTTCAGATCCAGCTTCTGCAGTTCGGTTTGTATCCTTCTAACAAAAATCAAGGATTCCTATTAACTGCTCGACCCTTATAAATCGGAAGTCATGAGACTTATCACTTGAATTGCTGGTAACTAGCATTTGAAAAATATAATTTGTATGTCACAGAATATTTTAATGGTAATTTTTAAGTATTGTCCAAAACATCATAGTTCTTAGCATAGTTCTTGGTATATTTTAGGATCGCCCACATGTTATTCACTCCCTCGGTAGCTCATAGTTGGGACAGCATCCGGGATGAAACTTCTTGTTTCAGTTGAAACAAAGGTACCAGAAAGATTTCGGAAATACAAAATTTCTACTTTATCAGCCATAGTAGCAAAAGGGAATTTAGCTGGTCAAGTTCGTTTTACGTTTTCGCCGCTCATTCTAAAATTTATCGGCCCCCAATTGTAGTTTATTTGAGACTGACAAAAACCCTAGGCCGCAAAATTAATCAAAAACATTAATATGCCAAACAATTTACGTTACCAATCGAATTAAAATGCGTTGGGCTTTGTATGTTTTTTGATAGCAAACTAGTAATTATTTATTTAAGCATGCAAACTCAACCCTTTGACTCACTTCCCACGAAACTCTCTGAAATATACACACGTATATATGCACATAACAATAATAACTATATAGTATACGTGTGTGTTGCTTTTAGCGGAGGGATGGGATACTCAGAAGCGTTAAGCGCGGGTTTTGGAACATCGATTGACTTTTTCCTAAAAAAAAAAAAGAGCGAGTTCGCTTAATAGTAGCAGAGAATCAAAAAACTTTTAGCTCTTTGCCACTATTCTAGGGGATGTTTGATTCTAACGAAGGTATGACAAATACAATTGCAACCGAAATATTTTAAACGCCATTCTGTATAGGCAAGAAGCTTAAAATTGTCCTGCTGCGGGAGCAACAAAACTGTTGGATATTCTTTACAAACTTGTGGTGGCATAGATTCTCACGATTTTCTTAAACAAAATGCAATTTCAGTACAAAAGGTAATAGGTTAAAGAAAGACTTTTCGACCAATTGGGTATGGGAGTATCGCGTATAATGACGAACGTTTTTTTTTGTAAGTCACTTTTCCAAAAATCTATATTTTTCAAAAGTTTAAAAACATGTATTGAGCATATTCCTCTAATGGTTTGCTGGTAAAATTTCAACGGAGTTAAATCCTACAGCTTTTGGCGTAAACCATTAGTATTTTTGTATTTTCAAAGGGGGTAGGGTATGGCAAAAAACTGAAAAATACACCCCAAATAAAAAATGAAAATAAAAATGATTTCTTTTTCCCTCAAGAAAGGTTCAAAAATGACAATATTACTTAATTACTTCAGTAATGAGTACGATTTGAACGAATTAAACTGTTCAAAACCTAATCACAATCACAAAAATCAAAACAAGAATATATTTGGCAAAGTTATTTGGTTAGGAAATACGCAAACTTACTGAAAAGAAAATTATTTAAGGTGCATTTCTGTTCATTAAATTATATTAAACTGACGGCGCATCTTAAAACAATAAGAAAAAAAAAATCGCAGAATTTAATGGTTTCTGGTTACATATTTAAATCGAAGTTCCAAAAACTGTTGCTAATGATCTTAATACGTGCATGTAATTGACACTGCTGATGGTCTTATAAATTAAATAGCTTTGCTTATCTTAGATCCACCTTTTTATTCATACCTATCCCACCCAATACATAATCGACAATATTAACACAGGAACGCAAAACTAAACTTTGTGAAATTTCCACTAACCATTTCAAGATTTCCATGATATTTGGGTTTTCCATCACCTACAGGTTCTGCGGTCTAGCTAAGAATACAAAGAATTTAACAGCCTATATACTATACCCAATTTTTAAATAACATTTTTATCACCTACACAGCCGCCGCTAAACGACTTTGAGTTTCATTTTTGATCGAAATAATAAAAGTCAGAGAATAAGTTTTATTTTTTGATTTTTAAATAAAACTCCAAGCGGAAAATAAAACTCAGAACAAGTTTTATTTTTCAAGTTTTATATAAAACTCACAGCATAACGATTATTTCTAGAGTTTTACATAAAACTTATGACATAATGATTAAAAAGTGATTTTTAAAATAAAACTTATAACAATTACGATCCCTGAAATCTCCCTATGTATGTATGTTCAGTGAATGTATTAATTTCTTAGTTCTAGAGGTTGCCATGACTTATTCAAAATTTGACAACATTTAGGAGAAGATATTAAAATCAACAAAACGGTTTTATTGGTATAAGAAATCCAAAAAATATCCTCATGAAAACGCTTTAAACCGAAATTAAAGCATACAATGAACAATAGATTCAGTGAATAATTAAAATTACTTTTATTTAAGATTTAATTCTCAATATTAATTTTTTTTTTAATCTTGGGATTTTCAACTTTGGCGTCGAATTTCAAAGACATGGTCAATGATTCACGATGGGAACTATTTATACCCGTTACTCGTAGAGTAAAAGGGTATATTGTATTCGTGCAAAAGTATGTAACAGGGAGAAGGAAGCGTTTCCGACCCTATAAAGTATATACATTCTTGGTCAGGGTCACTAGCCGAGTCGATATAGCCATGTCCGTCTGTCCGTCTGTCCGTCTGTCCGTCTGTCCGTCTGTCTGTCCGTCCGTATGAACGCTGAGATCTCGGAAACTATAAAAGCTAGAGGATTGGCATTTTGCATGAAGATTCTTGGAGTTCCTACGCAGCGCAAGTTTATTTCAAGAAGGTGCCACGCCCCCTCTAATGCCCACAATACTTAATATACGATTTTAAAAATTTAAATATTTCGGAAAAGTAAAAATGCAGTTTTGTTGTGCTTATCAATACCTATCGAAATGTAGAAGAAATTTTTTAAATCGGACCATTCGTTAAAAAGTTATTGCTGATCAAAGTTCAAAGTTCAAAGTCTCCCTCGCACTCTCTTTAGCCGAGTGACGGGTATTAGATAGTCGGGACACCAACCCGACTATAGCGTTCTCTCTTGTTTTTAGTAGTGCCGTGATGTATTGAGAGTAAGTCCTAGCGAAAATAATGATAACTTAAAATGTCGGCAACATTGGTTTTTTGTATTCTTAGCTATACCGCTATACTTTTATAATTAAACTCTTAACAGTGAAAATAACATTTATTGAAGTACATTTTTTGTACCATTTGTTTACGAGTGAATGTTTTTTCTCTCAACAATTTCAAAGCGAGAAAAAAATGAGAGCAAAACAAAACCTTAAGAGAATTTTTGTTCGACAAAAATAGCAGAGACACCTAGTGGTTGGTAGCTGCGTAACAAATCGACACTGACCATTTAAGGACACTGGGGCTTGCTTCAAAGAGTACGTAACAGAACATATTACAAAAAGAGTTGTACAAAAATACATTTTTATACCCTTGCAGAGGGTATTATGATTTCAGTCAGAAGTTTGCAACGCAGTGAAGGAGACGTTTCCGACCCCATAAAGTATATATATTCTTGATCAGCATCACTAGACGAGTCGATCTAGCCATGTCCGTCTGTCCGTCTGTCCGTCTGTCCGTCCGTCTGTCTGTCCGTTTCTACGCAAACTAGTCTCTCAGTTTTAAAGCTATCGGGCTAAAACTTTCCCAAAAGTCTTCTATCTATTGCAGGTAGTATATAAGTCGGAACGAGCCGGATCGGACAACTATATCATATAGCTCCCATAGGAATAATCGGGGAAAAAAAATGTAAAAAAATTATAATATAATTATATAATTCTGAATTTCGAATAAAATTTTTTTAAAATCGGACGACTATATCATATAGCTGCCATAGGAACGATCGGAAAATTAATGGGAATATAATAGGAAATAAATTATTGCTTCTTTGACTTTTATTGTATTCTCTTCTACTCTGGAATATGACTCTTTTTAAATGTTTTCGAATTTCGATTTTAATTTTATTAATATCGAACTACAATATCATATAGCTGCCATAGGAACGATCGGAAAATTAGTGATTAATAGGAATTATCTGCAAGGGTATATAAGCTTCGGCTGGCCGAAGCTAGCTTCGTTTCTTGTTTGACTCGATTTCGACCCTACTGTTCTTGGACGACTAAAAATACCTGCTTCATTTAATACTTGTTTTAAAAGGCACGCATAAAAAGTTTTATTGCTAGATTTAATTGCTTTTAAGTGTTTTTATACCCTTGCAGAGGGTATTATGATTTCAGTCAGAAGTTTGCAACGCAGTGAAGGAGACGTTTCCGACCCTATAAAGTATATATATTCTTGATCAGCATCACTAGACGAGTCGATCTAGCCATGTCCGTCTGTCCGTCTGTCCGTCCGTCTGTCCGTCTGTCCGTCCGTTTCTACGCAAACTAGTCTCTCAGTTTTTAAGCTATCGGGATGAAACTTTCCCAAAAGTCTTCTTTCTATTGCAGGTAGTATATAAGTCGGAACGAGCCGGATCGGACAACTATATCATATAGCTCCCATAGGAATAATCGGGGTAAAAAAATGTAAAAAAATTATATCTTGGGTGTTTTTGAACCTAGAACCTCCTACTTTTGGAAATGCCATTTTTAATCTAATTCTGAATTTCGAATAAAATTTTTTCAAAATCGGAAAACTATATCATATAGCTGCCATAGGAACGATCTGAAAATTAATGGGAATATAATATGAAATAAATTATTGCTTCGTTGATCTTTATTGTATTCTCTTCTACTCTGGGATATGACTCTTTTTAAATGTTTTCGAATTTCGATTTTAATTTGATCAATATCAAACTACTATATCATATAGCTGCCATAGGAACGATCGGAAAATTAGTGATTAATAGGAATTATCTGCAAGGGTATATAAGCTTCGGCTTGCCGAAGCTAGCTTCCTTTCTTGTTTTATAAATGCCGTTTACAGCTGTTAACAATGCGAACTTATACAGACGAAAACACCCGGTTTTCGCAAATTCAAAAATATAGTTAGAATTATTTTTATGCGCTTACTTTCTTAAGACATACTAAAAAGACATAATAAAATTTTTCAAGTATTATTAAATATGCTTTACTAATTTACCACTCAGCGATGTAAACATATTCAAAACTACTTTGCCGAAAAGCACGATTTACAAACAAATTTCCCAAGATGCGGAACTTTAATCTAATCACCAATGTCTCGCTGATTTTATTTCAGTAAGTTGTGGACCGATCTTAATGAAAAAAATTATTGAATTTTTATTTAAAATTTTTAAAATTAAAATCGAAGTTAACTTCAAAAATGTTGCCGATATTTTCCGGGTTTTCTTCATTTTGGGCATGGTTACCTACTCAATTTCTTCAAAATAGACTACATTTATAAAGAAGACGATTTAACTGTAAGCTACCTAAATGCGTTGTTGGTAACTAGATGGCCAGCCAAATTCGTACATTTTTTGTCAAATGTATCATAAAGCACCAACACAACACCTTCACTTACGATTGTAACGGGAATAAGCCAACATTTTGGTATAATTTGCGAACGTTTCTATTATTTTTTCCGGGCTAAAAAAGATAATTATTTTTTTTTTGGACTTAAAAGTTTTTTAAAAATCTCTCGCTTGTAGTAAATTATGCTACTGGAATACACTTTAAAAAAAATATAACGAAATTTATATCACCTTTCATCGGTGAGAAAATGAGAAGAAAGCAAGCCTACCAAATCGTTTCTATTATTTTTGCCACCACTGCACTATGGGGAAAAAGTCCGTTTTTTTGGCATAAACTCTAGTTTTAAAGATAGAGCCTTGAAAATTATAATATATACTCCTTATGCACAAATAGAATTTCGGTTTTTTCCATTTTTTGAAAAAACCTTACGGTTGTAAAAACACCACCCACAGCCACCCACCTCCCCATTATGGTCAACCCCCTAAAAATGTTCAGAATATTTTTTTTTTATTAATAGAAAACATATTTATTTAAAAAACAAATATAAGATAGGATAAGATAGTTATTAAATAAAAATTGTTATTATCCTTCACCTTAAATCCCTGAAGAAAAAGTCAAAAAGTTAAAAATTTGGTGGTGTTTTTTTTTAAAGGGGCAAAAACGGGCAAAAAGCAATGATAGCACTTGTTTCTTTATTATTTTGTTAATACATTTCCATAACAACCTTGCGTCGATCAGCGTAGATTTTTAACTAAAGCTTAACAGAACACTTTTGTTAGTTTTCGGCTAAAATAGACATACACAAGACATTAAATAACTGAACAATGCAAACAGTTACAACACAATTTGTTTTGAGAAGTATTTAAGCATACCTTGACGTAAATTTTCCATATTTTTGTTTATTTTTTAGCCCTCTAAACACTTTGCACGTTGTTGGGAAACTTTGTAGTAAAATTAGCGCGTTTTTTCTTCGAGATGAGCACGTTAATCGATAGACTTTGATCGGCTACAACAAATTATCGGTGGCGCGTAAAATTTTTTTAAAAATTGTTCTAATAAGTTTAACCATTTTAGTATTAAAAAAAAATATTTGTTTTTTAAATTAGTAACTTTTATTTTTTGCGTTTATGCCAAAAAAACGGACTTTTTCCCCATAGTGCACTGTATATAAGCTTCCTTTCTTGTTTACAATACACCCTTACTTTACGAGAATCGAGTATAAAAATGACACTTAATTACATTACTTTTTACAACAAAAATATTTTTATCGAAATACGAGTTTTAAGTAATTATTTGTTATATCTCCAGAACTATTTCGAATAAATCTCTGAAATTTTTGAGGATATTCTTTTACAGCATATTTTAAAAAGTAATTTTTATCGATTTTACGTGCCCCCCTTAACATGAAGCGGTTCATACCCTTGCATAGGGTAGTACGATATAAGTCAGGAGTTAACGTATTCACATACTTCGCTATCTAAATTTCTATATTTTAATTTTTTTACTAAAAATTTTAATCTTAAAATCTTAATAAATCGCTTATTTCTCTTGAAAGTTTAAATTGTCAAAAAGTGTTACATTTTACAATACAGTTTTGAAATGCAGTCCAATCAGAGTGTCGTTGGTTAGCTTGCTTTAGTATTGAATAATCTTGTGTAAGTTCCAACCTCCAAAAATCGGTAGGCAATTTTTATGGGTGTAAAAGTAAGGTTAAAGAACACTCCTCTCTACATAATGTCTACAAGAAAATCTATAGAAATACAACATTTTCCAAAATGTTCCTATTTAGAACGCTGTAGAAGGAATACACAAACAGTAAAATGGTGGGAATTCCACTGAAAAATTGTAATAAAAATGTAATTGTTTCGCTATGTTAGGGCATAAAAAATTAAGTGACCAATGGGGAGTGGGACAAGCAAATAATTGAATAAATGGCTATACCTGGTATCCTCTCATCGCACATCAATTTAGTGAGGAGAAATTGGCCTGGGTGTTCAAAAGTGCTCTATGCTAACCATGTCCAGGAAGGGGTAAATCAACAGGCGCTGTTAGCTCAATAAAGACCCTTGCCGTAAAATGTGTCTGCTGGGAGGAGCATTTTTTATTCATTGCTGTTTTTTCCACGTGGTTTCTATTTTTTGTTTCCATTCGCTTTTTCACGCTTTTGCTGAACATTTTTTCTTCAGTTGCCGACTTTTTTCCAACGCGGTTTTCTGACCAGCGCCGCAGCTAAAGAGAGTACAAATCTGACCCGCAATTATCGTATAATGAACATGCAAAAAATGGAAAAAATGGAAACAATTAAGATGAACGGTTCCCACGTTTTAGATGTGATTTAATCCAGTGTGCGCACTTTTCTAATCTGCTTCAGATGTTGAGAGAATTACATTAAATATCGTTTGATCTTTGAAAATGCTTATAATATTTAGGATTAAAGTAAACGAATAGAGCAAGGAGCCTGATCACTCTACACTCAGAAAAAAAATCGCCCTTAATTTTAGAAAATCGCCCGTGATTTTAAAACGCCATTAAATTAAGAAAATTTTTCTTGATAACAGAACATTTTTCTTAAGTTTATGGAAATTCGCCATTAATATTTTTTATAAATGAATAAGAAGAAGAGTCGTTGTATTTTTTCTTGGATTAATGGCGATATTTTCTTGGATGAAAAATATTTTCCGAACATTTTTCTTGAAGTAATGGCGAAATCGCCTTTGGTTGTAGAAAATAAATACCTATTTTTCAGGAAATTTGTGTAATTTTTTGATATTGTAGTATGGTGGCCTAGCTGTTAGAGGCGTCCGGACAGTAAATATTTATACAAATGTCGCCGCGGAAACCGCGGTTCGACTTCACGCAGTGACGAGTCAAATTTTTTTGAATAGTTAATGTTTTTTTTTTTAAATAGCTTCAGTTTTGGTTTTTTATTCACTGAGTTGTTAAAACTGTTAGTAACAAAATTTAATTAAATTAATTGTAATTGGTATACCAATAATTCGACCATTAACACTTTAAGCATCTTAAGCCATTGCATTGCAAGAAGCACGCGTGGCCGAGTGGTTAAGATGTCTCTCTATGGTGTGAACGGTCGCGGGTTCGAGTTCAGGTCGAGGTAAGAATTTTTCCTTAAGTCTTTTATATGTTTACAAAAAGTTTTTTCTGTACTTAAAATGTATTGTAATTAATAAACATTTATAATAAATTTGAATTTAAATTTAATAAAAATGTAACCCTGTATTCAGAATATTATTTGTCATTAAAACAAGAATGGGTTCATCTTAGTTAACAAATGTCAATGCAAAATAAATAAAAAAAAAAGTTAAACAAAATTAAAAAAAAAATTGTTTATAAACAAATATACTTTTTTTTCTATTTTAAAGGAAATTTTTCTTAATTTTAGGGTTTTTTGCCATAAAGTTTAGAAAAATTGGTAATGATTTTTAGAAAGGCGAAACCGTAAATTCAAGAAAAATATTTACCATACTTAATGGCGAGTCGCCGTTGGCTGAAAATCATAGGCGATTTTCTTGAATCAATGGCGAATTTCTTGATTCAATGGCGATTTTTTTTCTGAGTGTACTATTGAATTTGTAACATGCCCCAATATGACTCACCTACCCGCAGATTTCGGGATTCTTTTTCTTTTGTACAAACAATCATGAATACAATAACCATTTCTTGTGAGGCGTGTTTATAAAGAATGTGCCTACTTTGGCTTATACCTATAAAAAGAAACTATTAAATCGATTTGTAATCTACATATAACTACCAATTTATGCGTATTCGAGGAATAATTACTCACAAAAAAAAATACGCCGTTTCTGGCACATCGTTTTAACGTGTTAACATTTTGTAACGCGTGAATAATATTTATTTCTTATATTTGCATTCAAAAAATATGCTAAAAATGTCAATTCTGCTAGTGCGACCTTTTTCAGGGAGAAATAAACAACTTTTTAAGCTTACACAATTAACAATAATAATACAAGAGCGGCGATAATCCAACAAAGTTAGAATTGCAATCAGAAACAGGAATTGAGTTAATTAAATTTCAAAGAAAGTGTCCCAACTTGTTTCAATGCATCCGGCGGGACTGGGACCTAACCAGCCAGATGAAGTTGCACGCCAGGCCGTTCTGTTGTTGAAGAAAGAGTTCGTATTAAATGAAAAGCACTCTTTTTTTCAGCCTATCTCTACGATTACCCAAATTGAATAACAGGCAGTTACACAAACGGCTTCGCACACATGGCGAAAACCGCGGGCAATTATTCGAAGTGATGAAAAAACTGCTAACAAGGCCTAATCGCCAATACAGTTTGAGGGGATGGAGATGCGTCAGAAAAAATCGCTGCCGGCACCATTGCAATGTGCGGTAGAGGACCCCACACCACAGCTTGGCTACGGGGTCCTGCGACGAGTTTTTTGTGCTCAAACATTTTCACACTTGCGACTTTGAATGGCAGCTGAAGCAACAGGAGATCCCTATTCACATCACCGTTTTTTTCGTTCCGTTCCGTTCCGTTCTGCCTGGACTGGCCTACCTCTGGTCCTGACCTGACCTTGTCTCATCGCAGGACTCGCACTGCTGGCCCTGGCCGCATGTTAATTAACATGAATTGCGGTACTCCTGAGCCTGAGCCACTGGACAGACCTGCGGTCGTGGGCTGGTGCGGCGCACAATATTTGTCCAACAACATAATGTGTTTTTTTGAATGCCACGTGTTTTTTTGAATGGTTTACTCGGTCCCGGTCCCAGGTCCCAGGTCCCAGCCCAGGTCAGTGATTGACCAATGGGTGTACGATAAAAAAAATCTGAAAAAATACCGACCAAACATTTAAAAGTCGGAAAATCGCGGCAATTACTTCTCCTGATCCCCTGCGAATTGCGTGCCGAAATTTGTCCACTAATTTCCTTTTTCACCGCTCTTTCCCTGCATTCCTTTTTTGCGTTTTTTCTGGAACAGCTTTTAAAAGGCAATCGGATTTAAATCACACATCCATGGAGCTCAAAAATAAATTAATTGCTCTGCGGCTGTACCGTTTTTTAATCAATTTGGGAGGCTTTTGCTTAACTCAACTTTCGATTGAGTGCGATTGGATAAGGGCCTCGTTAGTATTAGATCGGAAAAGTCGATATCGGTCCGTCGATATTCGAACGCAGCAATTTAAATTTGTATCTTAGAAAGTCAAACTCAGTCAAACAAGTCAAACCCACCATGAAAACTAAATATTTTTAACTGAGTATTCTTTCTTCGATCAACTGAAGCCAGCTTAGTATTTTTATACCCTTTCACAGGGGGTTGAAAAGTAAGAATGCCTAATTCACAAACGAAACCTTAGCATACTTTTACGCTGCTCGCATTATTTGGCCTTAAAGTATACCTCGGCTTTTTTTCTAAGGAAATAAGAGTAAAAACGTAAAATAGATTGAGATTTACAAAAAAACCGTTTTAAATATTATAAGTATACAAATACTTTTTTTTACTTATCTGGTAAATCAGCAAATTACAATCTCCAAAGATAAATTTTTTCCTTTTTTTGAATTTAGAATCTGTGTTTGGACAATCACTAAATGGTACACTGATAAAAAAAACGTAGTAAATCCAAAGATTTCATATTCAATCCAAATATTTTTCGCTTTGATTTTCATCTATTGCCGTTTTTATTCAATTTAAATATGAAAATATTAAATTTAACTATTATAGTAATTTTAAAAACGTTAAACTTTGATTTTAAAATGCAAATTTTTTTTAATAAAGTAAAATAATGTTTTCTGCCTTGTTTAAAATATTGCCATTGATTAATTTATCTTTATATTATATATTAGGTTTTTTTATATAATTTAAATTTTTAATAGGAATCTTTGCATTCAATATGCAAATATTTATTTTTACTAATGGGACACCTTAACTACAATAATATTGCAAATACCATTTGTTAACAAACATGTTCAGAAGAATGGGAGGTCCAGAGGGTGGAGTTGGTCCAATCGCCTTGGGATCAATGGCTAGATTATTCGGATGATTAGACAGTTTCGCAACATATCGTTGACTGACAATTTAATTTTCTTCGTGTATTGTGTGGTTCAAAAGTGTCTCGAGTAATTCTCGATTGGTTGTAAATCCAAAGATAAATAAGTAAAGTTTTCCGGAACCTCTTATATTATTGGAAACGTATATTTTAAGCGGTTAAAAGAAGATTTTCTAGTGGAAGAAGACTGGTGCTGCTAACGATTTATTGTTGTCATTGAATGAAATGTACAATCTTTGAATTAGGGGTTGAAGTCAGCTGTGATACCGAGTATAAGGAAGAGAAGGGCAAGGCAACGATTTACTTGACCAGTTGACCACCACCAAAGTAAATATGCATTTCCAGTGCAAGACAGTTCCAAGTGATCAGTAATTCGTGTTCCTAGAGAAAAGCCAACTGGTTTTTTACTTTTGAGCTCCTGGGAAAGCAAACCAGTTTTCGGACTTTGCCAGCTGGACTCGCCAAATTGCAGAGTGAAATCTAAGCTAACATAACAAAATTGAAATTGCAGCCGGCTCTAAAAGGTCGCACATATTTCCCAAAGCTGTTGCCCCTTTTTCTGTACTTTTCAACCCTTTCTCGTCACATTTAAAGCGTGAGTTTTATGGATTTTATGGACTCTTTTTGGAGGATTCAACTTATTAGCATAATTTTTTATATGTAGCTCGAAACTGGACACCAGCTTGACCCGTTCCCCTGTTCGGACGACATCTGCCTTTACCGCACTCACACCTTTTGTTACAAATCAGGTCCGTAGTCCGGTAGGCCTGAAGCAAATTTTTGAATGGCCAAATTATTTTCAGAGTATCATTTTGAATACAAGCTTTGACAATTTGCTAAATTATTTAAAAATAAACACAAAGTAAAGTACCGAGAAAGATACATTTTAAATGTACATTTCCGTGATTACTTTTCGCTAATTATTTCAAAGAAAATCCGATTCTATGAAAACATTTTATTCACTTTTCCAAGCCATTCGGACGCGATAGAAGCAGAACTGAACTTAAATTTTTTTTTTTAAAACTTTATCTTTTTAAAGGAAATTAAAAAACTACACACAAAAAAAAACTTGGTAAAATCAACTGTTATAATTGTCAAACATGCCCCAACCACAAAAAATAGTCAACTCTACTAAGTTAATAGTTACTTTCACAACAACAAATACACGCAATTAGCAAAGACACACACCTATATCCTTGACAAAATTGACCATTTTTTGTAGTTGGGGACTTTTTGACAATTTTTTTTTGTGTGTAGTGCTTACAGAAATAAATACAAAAAGTGATGTCAGTCGGATAAGTACAGCTGGATTTAAGAGCTTCGTATGAAAACTTTTTTTTTAACCTTTAAATATCATCAAAATCAAGAAAAATCCTTAATGAAATTTTGCCAAAGGCTTTTGAAGAAATTATCTGTCTTGTTTCAGTGGTAACTGCTTTCCTGATTCAGGAAATAAAAATAATACATTTTCTTAAGAAAAAAGCCTTTAAATCAAAAAAATTGTTTCTAACATTTATTTTATAAATTACATATAATATGGATTGATGTCCTAACTTATTTACCCACCATTTTAGAAAATTCCTTTCTTGAATTCAACTTTCCCCTTACATTTTGAAGTCAATTTTTAAGCCATTTTTTTCTTGAATTGAAATTCTACCTTGAATCAAGAAAGGCTGGCCGATTCAAAGGCTACACTTCAAAACGACTGAGAACGCTATAGTCGAGAACTTCGACTATCAGATACCCGTTACTCAGCAGAGGGAGTGCGAGGGAGATGGAGATATGCATTCATCAAAGCTACTGGCGCCATCTAACGGCAGTTGAAATTTTTGATGGCTCCATCGTTTGAATTTTGCTGATTATGTGTGCCTAATCCCAACGATCTAGCTTATATTTAATTATGTTTCATTTTAAAAAACTTTAATTGTATAATAAAGTATATATGTTCTTGATCAGGATCCCTAGCCGAGACGATCTAGCCATGTCCATCTGTCCGTCAGCCTGTCCGTATAAACGCTGAGATCTAGGAAACTATAAAAGCTAGAGGATTGGTATTTGGCCTGAAGATTCTTGGAGTTCCTACGCAAGTTTGTTTCATCACAGTGCCTTTTTACCGCCCACAACCGCCTTAAACGATTTTTAAAGGTGTCTGGCGCTCACATCTTTAAAGATTTCGAAAAAGAATAAGTGCCATTTTGTTGTGTTTATTTATAACTATCGAAATGTAGAAGCAATTTTTCAAATCGGACCATTCGTTATTAAGTTATGAGCAAATAATGAAATTCAAGCAGTGCAAGCAGTCGCTTTGGTGGTCCCATACCTTCATCTCCTTTGCACTTCCTTTAGCTGCGAGAAGGGTGTCTGATAGTCGGGCTACTCGACTATAGCGTTCTCTCTGGTTATACCGGTTACTCGTAGAGTAAAAGGGTATATTGTATTCGTGCAAAAGTATGTAACAGCTAGAAGGAAGCATTTCCGACCCTATAAAGTATATATATTCTTGATCAGGGTCACTAGCCGAGTCGATATAGCCATGTCCGTCTGTCCTTCTGTCCGTCTGTCTGTCTGTCTGTATGAACGCTGAGATCTCGGAAACTATAAAAGCTAGAGGATTGGTATTTGGCATGAAGATTCTTGGAGTTCCTACGCAGCGCAAGTTTGTTTCCAGAAGGTGCCACGCCCCCACTAACGACCACAATACTTAATATACGATTTTAAAAATTTTAATATTTCGGAAAAGTAAAAATGCAGTTTTGTTGTGCTTATCAATACCTATCGAAATGTAGAAGAAATTTTTTAAATCGGGCCATTCGTTAAAAAGTTATAGCTGATCAAAGTTTATATCTCCATCTCCCTCGCACTCCCTTTAGCCGAGTGACGGGTATTAGATAGTCGGGACACCAACCCGACTATAGCGTTCTCTCTTGTTATACCCGTTACTCGTATAATAAAAGGGTATATTGTATTCGTGCAAAAGTATGTAACAGGTAGAAGGAAGCGTTTCCGACCCTATAAAGTATATATATTCTTGATCAGGATCACTAGCCGAGTCGATCTAGCCATGTCTGTCTGTCCGTCTGTCCGTCTGTCCGTCTGTCCGTCTGTCTGTCTGTCTGTCTGTCTGTATGAACGCTGAGATCTCGGAAACTATAAAAGCTAGGAGATTGACATTTTGCATGCAGATTCTAGGAGCTCCTACGCAGCGCAAGTTTGTTTCAAAAAGGTGCCACGCCCCCTCTAACGCCCACAATACTTAATATACGATTTTGAAAATTTAAATATTTCGGAAAAGTAAAAATGCAGTTTAGTTGTGTTTATCAATACCTATCGAAATGTAGAAGAAATTTTTTAAATCGGACCATTCGTTTAAAACTTATACCTGATTAAAGTTTTTATCTCCCTCGTACTCCCTTTAGCTGAGTTACGTTTATTAGATAGTCGGGACACCAACCCGACTACAGCGTTCACACTCCCTTTAGTTGAGTGACGGGTATTAGATAGTCGGGACACCAACCCGACTATAGCGTTCTCTCTTGTTTTTAAATTAGAATTAAAAATAAGTAAAGCCTACTCGTAGTAAAAAATGCGGATGTTAAAACGGCCTTTAGTCACTTTTATTTGTTTCTAAATTATTTTTTATCGGGCGTGTCACAGAAATTATTTCCAACCAAAATCCGTTAAATTTCTCACTTATATCAGTGCACAAAATTATTAAATAAGTGATTTAAAATGATTTCAGTCAAAAGTTTGCCACGTAGTGAAGTAGACCCTTATAACAAATAAATAACTTTTTTTGGCTAGAAAAAAGTGATAAAACTTACCTTAGTAAAATACATAAAAAACTAAAGCAAAAAGTGTCTTAAATGAATGTTTTAAAAGTATAAAAGAAATTTGTATTTAGCTCCCATTACATTTGTAAAGCTGCATAGAGGGATGGTTGTACATTATTTATCTTATTCTCATTTCCACTTTATAAATCCACCCCGCCGTTCTCACACCGAAAGTCGCCATTTTATTATATAAAGGAACCAACCAGACATAATCACCACCATTCTGCTGATCAAAACGCAAAGGCGAATTGTTCGACAAAATGTAATCTTAAAATATAAATAAACTGTTTTTATACCGTTGCAGTGGGTATTATAATTTCAGTCAGAAGTTTGTATATTCTTGATCAGCATCACTAGACGAGTCGATCTAGATATGTCCGTCTGTATGTTTCTACGCAAACTAATCTCTCAGTTTTAAAGCTATCTGGCTAAAACTTTCCCAAAAGTCTTCTATCTATTGCAGGTAGTATATATAACCATATAACCTCCTACTTTTGGAAATGCCATTTTTTATATAATTCTGAATTCTGAACCATATAGCTGCCAGAGGAACGATCCGAAAATGAATGGGAATATAATAGGAAATAAATTGTTGCTTCGTTGGTTTTTATTGTATTCTCTTCTACTCTGGAATATGACTCTTTTTAAAAGTTTAATTTTAATTTTATCAATATCGAACTACTATATCATATAGCTGCCATAGGAACGATCGGAAAATTAGTGATTAATAGGAATTATCTCCAAGGGTATATAAGCCTGGGCTGGCCGAAGCTAACTTCCTTTCTTGTTTAACATTAAAATCGCTAATAACCTCAAAATGGTTATCTATATTTTTTGTGTTTTCTTCAAAATAGATTACATTTACAAAGAAGAGTACTTTAAAAGACGTTTTGACGGATAACAAGTCCTGAAACCCCGATTTGGTACTTGTACAACTTAAAAACAGAATGGTGTCTTTAAGCTACCTAAATCCGTTGTTGGCAACTAGTTGGCCATCCAAATTTGTAAATTATTATACCCTTGCAGAGGGTATTATGATTTCAGTCAGAAGTTTGCAACGCAGTGAAGGAGACGTTTCCGACCCCATAAAGTATATATATTCTTGATCAGCATCACTAGACGAGTCGATCTAGCCATGTCCGTCTGTCCGTCCGTCTGTCCGTCCGTCTGTCCGTCCGTATGTCCGTCTGTTTCTACTCAAACTAGTCTCTCAGTTTTAAAGCTATCGGGCTAGAACTTTCCCAAAAGTCTTATATCTATTGCAGGTAGTATATAAGTCGGAACGAGCCGGATCGGACAACTATATCATATAGCTCCCATAGGAATAATAGGGAAAAAAAAATGAAAAAAAATTATATATTGGGTGTATTTGAACCTAGAACCTCCTACTTTTGGAAATGCCATTTTTTATATAATTCTGAATTTCGAATAAAATTTTTTCAAAATCGGACGACTATATCATATAGCTGCCATAGGAACGATCGGAAAATTAATGGGAATATAATAGGAAATAAATTATTGCTTCGTTGACTTTTATTGTATTCTCTTCTACTCTGGAATATGACTCTTTTTAAATGTTTTCGAATTTCGATTTTAATTTTATCAATATCGAACAACTATATCATTAATAGGAATTATCTGCAAGGGTATATAAGCTTCGGCTGGCCGAAGCTAGCTTCCTTTCTTGTTAGTTAAATGTATCATAAAACACCAAACTACACCTTCACTTACGATTGTAACGGGAATAAGCCAACATTTTCGCATAATTTGCGAACGTTTCTATTATTTTTTCCAAGACAATAACTGGCAAAAAAAGATTTACTTTGTTTTTGGGGCTTAACATTTTTTTTTAATCCTTTCGCTTGTTGTGTAATTAAGCTACTTCAAAGGATGTTTAAAAAAAATTATATCCAAATTTATAATTAAGCTACTTCAATAGACTTTAAAAAAAAATTATAACCAAATTTATATCAGCTTTCATTAGTGAGAAGATGGGAAGAAAGCAAGCCCTGCCAAAACGTTTCTATTATTTTTTTCCGCCAGTGTACCTGCAATAGGAAAAATCCAAAAATGGTTGCCAAAATTATAGGAAAACAGCTTTCGTTTTGTTTGTTGTAACATACACACCAGTACACACCAACAAATTTAACATTTTTGAAATTTAATAGGAATGGTCTACAAGGGTATATTAACTTCGGCTGACCAAAGTAAGCTTTCTTTCTAGTTTTCTTGCTAAAACCAGTCGTACTACTTTTTTTTAGAAAAAGTGGTTGGTTTTTGGGAACATTGAAACCCATTACCCTTGGTCCTGTATTATTTTGCTTCATGGTTAAGTAATATAATTAAACTTTCTAGCTTTTGTAGTTTCCGAGATCTCAGCGTTCATACAGACAGACAGACGGACAATTCGTACAGAATTCATGAAATAGATTTAGTATTAATGTGCAAAGTATAATATGCAAGCAAGGCTAACAACATCACAGTTTTTCCCTTAAATTACAAAAAAGCAAAGCTTTAATTCTTTTTTATTATTTTTCGGGAGATAAAGTACAGGGAATTAAGATATTTAAAAATTATGCAACCAAAGATGTGTTCTGAAACCCCCCCACAGCACAGAAATACTAATTTTTCACAGAAATTATTTTCAGCCGAAATCCGTTAAAGTTTTTACGTACACCAATGCACAAAACCAACCGTCTTTTTTACAAATTGTATCTACAGTGATAATGATAACTGGGATATAAGTTTTTAACGAATGGTCCGATTTGAAAAATTTCTTCTACATTTCCATAGGTATTGATAAACACAATAAAACTGCATTTTTACTTTTCCGAAATCTTTAAAGGTGTGGGCGCCAGACACCTTTCAAAAAATGTCTTAGGCGATTGAGAGCGTTAGAGGAGGCGTGGCACCTTTTTGCGCTGAGTAGGAACTCCAAGAATCTGCATGCAAAATGCCAATCTTCTAGCTTTTATAGTTTCCGAGATCTCAACGTTCATATGGACAGACAGACAGACGGACAGACGGACATGGCTATATCGACTCAGCTATTGACCCTGATCATGAATATATATACTTTATAGGGTCGGAAACGCTTCCTTCTCCCTGTTACATACTTTTGCACGAATACATTATACCCTTTTACTCTAAGAGTAACGGGTATAATTATTACACTCGTTATTAAATACCCTTTCTAAAATTTTCTCATTCGGCACGCTGCAATAGAAAATGCCTGTGAGGAAAAAAGAAGAAAAAGGCTGAAATAGTTTGCTGGGCAGGCCGAATAAGAAAATGTTAGAAAGTGTATTTAATTTTTCGTCACAAATGTTAATATCAGAACTTTTGCATGATGAATCGTCACTAGTTTTTTACCTCGTTAAGAGGTGTTTTTATTTGATATATGATAAGATCACACAGAATAACACTTATTTTGAGACTTTTATTTTTCATGTCAGATAATAACTGTTATTAAAATACTTTTTTAAATAAAAGTAAAAAATAAAAAGCAGTCAGAGACTTTTGTTATTTTGAAAAAGTCTCCATGAGACTTTAATTTGAAATAAAAGACTTTTTGAAAAATATCGCTCGCAAGCAAGAAAAGTAAATATCAGATTCTGATATATATTTTATAAGTCTTTCAAAAATATTGGTCAGGACTTTTATAATAATAAAAGTCTATCGATAACTGTTATTCTCAAAGTAACTGTTATTCTTTGTGAGATATATACAAGCCTTTGAATAATATATAAAATATATAAAAGTCCCACGAAAAAATAACTGTTATTTTCGGTCCCTGGTCCATTCTGATTGTATGTATACTCAGTTTGAAGGCAATCAAAAATGTTCTCTTGTTAATTCAGAAAAGTTTCTACTTGCTTGCCTTTATTCGCGTTTTTAAAATAATTTTTAAGTCGAACACTGTAAGGGGTGGTTGGAGCTGTAAGTGTAGCGCCGAATTATAAATGCACTAGATGGTTCTTCATCCCACAGGTGATGCAAAGCCGAGCACTCCACACTTCTTTTTCGGGCTGAAAAAGCGTTCATCCATTCCCCCCGGACTTCCACCCCCTTATTAAAAGAAATAAGGAGCTAAGAAAGAAGGGAAGTCCCTGTATCTTTATGTACAAGCACTGTAACTTCCTTTCTGCTCTCGGATGAAATGAAAAGAAGCACATGGGTACATACATACTTAGAAACGCGACGTCGCAAGCTACGTATTACCAAATAGGAAATTTGCTTGAACTGGAAATATTATATCAATATCAATAGGTGCAGATTTTCCAGCTGCAAAGCGACAAAACGACACCTATCTGCAAAAACGTTTATTAACTTAACTTTTAAATGACACTCTGAAATTAAAATATATAATAAACAAGAAAGAAGCTAGCAGGTAAAATAAATACCAGGGATTTATGGCTAGACCCTGGTTAAATGGACTCGACTATTGGTGCGTTGCAAACTTTTTACTGAAATTATAATACCCTCTGCAATGGTATAAAAATATAAATAACCACAGTAACATACTTATCCCAATTACAATATACCGACTTACTCTACGAGTAAAAATCGGAAGTTTACATAGATCTCCGCTCGTTTATATCCCTCGTAAGTTTGTAGGAAAATCGGAATGTGCCAGATACTTGATATAGTTCAGACCATCCAAGTCCAAGGATAGTATTGATATTCTTTCGAACTGAGAAAGTCGGTTCGAAAGACAATTCTATTTAATGTATTCTATTCGTTAGCCGAAGCCTATAGCTTCGTTGTTTTTGATAATATTCTACCAACGACTGTGGATCAAATACTTTATTTCTTCCCATTATATATATAACACGCTTTTGAGTTGTCGGTGCTATTTTCTTTGACAATATTGTCAATGATCATTTCATCACTCGTGATGGATATTTTTTTCCAACATTTTATTTTCCTCCCTCATACTGAATATGAGCAAAGATGAGAATTTGTTTGTATCGTGATTGATATTTATTTGTTTACATCACAGTCGGCTTGTTTATGAGGGATATTTAAAATGAGTGATATTTACGAACCCTGATACATAGTACTTTGTGAATTTTCATACATTTTATAAAAATCGGCCGCGAAATATGAACATAATTCTATACATTATGGGCCGTTTTCTCGTCCGTTTGTTAAATTTAAAGTAATGTTAAAACCATGAAATCGTATGGGAAATTAGAGTTTAAAGCTTCCTTTAAATTTAACAGGCGGATGAGAAAACGGCCCTAAGTGTATAGTATATGTAGGTATAACGAAATACAGAGCTTTTCTACGACCCAAGGACTCTTGACAAAGCCATTCCGTTTTCTTAGTACATTTTCCACTGGGAGACCGAGACCATATATGTACATCCGCACAGCAACCACATTTTCGCGTACAGAACGAGGTGTATGGTGCTTACACACAGGCATCTGCGCACATATACATGCTCGTCGCACACACACACGCCGCCTCCATTTTTGTTACCGCCAAATGCCATAGCTACATTTTTTGCTGAATATTTTCGAGCAACTTTCTTCAATTCCTCCCCAGCGCAGGATTTTTTCGTCCTTTCCTTTTGTGTTCTCTTTTTCTCTATTCCTCCTTGCGTGTATGTATATGCAGACTTATGCTGCAGAGACCGAGGACGCTTGCTGGTGATGTTTTTTAATGAAACACAACCCACTCAAGTGGCGGCTTAAGTTTCAAAATGCCAGAAGGAAGACGGGCGATACAACTGTGGAGTGGATGGGATGGGGATGGGGTGGGTTGGGGGTAAGGGGTAAGGGCGAGAGAAAGGAATTGGATCTGTGAGTGGGGGTGGGGAGTGCGCACGGGCTGCTGCCTGGGGTTCGGGGTGCAAAGACGCTGTAGCCATTCCCCATTCCCCGCACCCCATCGTCGTTTTATATTTATGCCGAGCGAAAGGGAGCAACTTATTGCGGGACTGAAAGCAAGAATAAAGGCACAGCACACACGAAGCATGCTACAAAAAAGGCATAGGAAGTTTTGAAAAATGAACACAAGGCTTGGGGATAAGATAAAGGATAATTTTCTATATAACCGTGTGGGTTTATGTGCACATAAATACCTACAAACTTACATTATTTCGTACTTACGACTTGTATAACGGAGGAAGATGTTTGAAAAAACACGTACGAATGTGCATACATACATATGCGTCCTTTAATTCAATATAAAATAACCACATTCTGCTAGCCCTGGCAAAATTTGCTAAATTAATGATTTTTTATACTCAACCATAGTATAATTTTGTAAATAAATCCTAAGCCAATGATGGTTTAAACTAGTATATTATGAAACATAAGTGATATGATAATAAAAACAAGAGAAAACGCCATAGTTGGGTGCCCGACTGTCAAACACCCGTTACTCAGCTAAATGGAGTGCGAGGGAGATGGAGATATAAAACTTTGATCGCGCATAACTTTTTAACGAATGGTCCGACCTAAAAAATTTCTTTTACATTTCGATAGGTATTGATAAACACCATAAAACTGCATTTTTTCCCGAAATCTTTAAAGGTGTGGGCGCCAGACACCTTTTATCGTTTAAGGCGAGTGTGGGCGTTGGAGGGGGCGTGGCCCTCGGCTGAAATAAACTTGTAAGAATCGGGTATAAACAGTTCTATTAAGCACAAATCATCCTTTATCGATATTAAGGGAGAATACACAGGGAAGAATAAAACATGAACCTATTTTTAAAATAATTCAAGTAGGTATTATAAAAAATATATTTACGGAAGTTTATATTTTGAGTATATTAAAAGTCAAAATGTTTTCAGCCTCCACAATAAACAGTCGGGTACAAAATATACATATGTAAGCCATTTGAAACCGACCGTAAAAAATTAAAATCGGAATCGTTATGATTCCAAGTAAATGAGTACCTACCATTTTTATAAGTAAAGCTGTAAAACATAAATATTCCTAGTTAAATTGAAATTGAAAATTGGGTACGGTTGGTTTGGAAAAAAACCCATCAAAATCTGTAGAGTTTTCTAGGAGTTTCGGAGTAAATTTGCTCTGATTTTCGGAACATTTGCTTCAATGCCTGTATACTTGTGTGTATTGATTTTGAAACGGTTTTTGTGACACCGAGATTTGCTTTTGGGGGGAAATTTGGTTGGAAGAGATTTCTGTGACACCCCCGAATATGAAACAAATTATAGCTTTGTTGGTTTTTATTGTATTCTCTTCTACTCCGGGATATGACTCTTTTTTAATATTTCAGAATTAAATTTAATTACAATCGGACGACTATATTATGTAGCTGCCATAGGAAGGATAGAAAAAATATTGTCAAAATAATACGAAATTTTGACGATTTTTAAATTAATAGGTATGATTTGCAAGGGTACTTATTTCCTTTCTTGTTTTTACGTCATTTTCACATTAAATTAAATCAATAAGTCCGGAAAATTCCCTTGGACATGACCTTGACCACTTTTACAAAAAAAATGTAAAAATAGGACTTGATAATAATTTTTATTATACATTTCAAGTTTGCACTAGACTAGTTTGCACTAATTAGGACGCCAATTAGATTGTCGTGTTTATCTATACTAACATTTTAATTTTTTTCAGCCCCTAAGAAATGCGACCGTCTAAATTTCCCTTGATTTTGTACACTTCTTCACTTCTCCGACCAATCCAGTGAATTTCCGTACAGTTTTCAGTTCGAAATTGAGTTTTCCAATCAACTGACAAAGTTTCACAAAAAATGGCTTTCCTTGGAGCCATTTTAACATTTTTTGCAGTGTAGTGATGGTTTCTGCTCTTTATCTCTACTACAAAGTAATCTCAATGCCGAAAACCCAAACTTTGCAGATTATTTGTTGAACCTTAAAAATCGGATTTTTTGTGGTTTTTGTTGGAAAACTAAGTGTTTTCGTTGGAAATGTGCGATTTTTGTTTATGGTTTTGGAAGATATTAGCATTATGTATAAGTAAAAGCAAAAAAACGACAAATTTAATTCATTTTGTTCATTTTTTTGCATGGAAATTTTATGAAAGTAGGTGTCTGATTTAACGAAGAGCCACTGTACATATTTTCTATCTTAATTTCCGCGGGCGAATCTGCGCCCACCTTGCTAGTTTTTATTATACAGTTCTAGTTCGCACTAGACTAGTTTGCACTAATTAGGTCGCCAATTAGATTGTCGTGTTTATCTATACCAACAATTTAATTTTTTTTAGCCTCTAAAAAATGCGATCGCCTAAATTTCCCTTGATTTTTTACATAGGAATTTCATATGTGAATTTTGGACAGACTTCATAAAAGCGAATGGGTTTATTCGAAAAAGTTCATGTAAAACCTGCAGTCAATCTCTTTCAATTTTTATTTATTTAGCTAGAGTTTTTTGATTTAATGATTTGATTTTAATTTCGCGACGAACCCCGAAAATAGGCAACGCTTTTCAGAGTTCACTCAACGCAGCTGTTTATCTACATTTTTTGATGCATACTTACGGTGACTGTACCCTTGACTGTACCCACCCAGAGGGAAGGAAGGAAGTATTGTCTAAGAAAGCAAATGAAACAAAATGAAAAAGCAAGACGGAACGCGATTGCGAAGGGGAGGGGGAGGGGGAGGGGGAGAAGAGAAAAAAACGTGGGCCGCAAGAAAAACGCACGAGAAAAAGCTTAGAAATAGTGGCGGGGCGGAGCTACGATTCAGATATCAAGCCAATCCCCGGACTGAGAGACTGCGCGGTTTTAATTTTACAGAGCCAAAAGCTGGAACTTATTTTTATTTTTAAAGTTCCCTTTCTGTTCACACTCCACTCCAATTAGAATTTTTTCCCGCGAAATTTTTAACATTTTTGTGGGACCTTTTTAAAAGTCCTCCACAAAAATGTTAAAAGTGGAGGACGTTTTTAACATTACATTAACTGTTAACTTTTCTTTGTAATTTTTTTTCTAGCGCCATCTGCTGAAACTTTTAGAACTGTAGGCAGAACATCTTTCAGCCGGGGATGATTTTCAAAAAAAAAAACATTTCACCCGGGAAACATTAAAGGAAAAACGTAACGAAGTGCCGTGGTTTGAAAATAAAACGTCAGAGAATGCTATATAGACTGTCAAATACCCGTCACTCAGCTAAATTAAAATCAGATAAATAAATAAAAGTAACCAGCAGCATGCACTGGCGCCATCTAGCGGAAAATTGATTATTTGCTCATAAGATATTAATTTAAGATACATATCATATTTGGGACATTTTTAAAATGAAATCTCTGCGTCCGACCCCATAAAGTATATATATTCTTGATCAGCATCACTAGACGGATTAAAGTCGGATTAAATTTTAAAGAAATGGAAATTAAATGGAAATCAATAGGGAAAAAAGTACGTATTTGTCAATTTTTATTATAATCTTTTCTTTTCTGCGACATTTTTTTTTAATATTTCAAAACTTTGAATTAAATTTAAAAATATTCGCCCGACTATATTATATAGCTGCCATAGGAAGATAGAAAAATTAATGTAAAGTTTTGTAATTTAATAGGAATGATTTGCAAGGGTGTATAAGCTTCGGCTGGACTTTCTTGTTATACGCGTTACTCGTAGAGTAAAAGGCTATATTGTATTCGTGAGAAAGTAGGAAGGAAGCGTTTCCCACCCTATAAAGTTTATATATTCTTGATTAGGATCACTAGCCGAGTCGATCTAGCAATGTCCGTCTGTCTGTCTGTCCGTATGAACGCTGAGATCTCGGAAACTAGAAAAGCTAGAAGATTGGCATTTTGCATGCAGATCCTTTAAGTTTCTGCGCAGCGCTTGTTTGTTTTAGCCGAGGGCCACGCCCCCTCTAACGCCCACAATCGCTTTAAACGATTTTACAAAATTTAAATATTTCGGAAAAGTAAAAAGGCAGTTTTATTTTGTTTATCAATACCTATCGAAATGTAGAAGAAATTTTTTCAAATCGGACCTTTCGTTAAAAAGTTATGCGCGATCAAAGTTTTATGTCTCTATATCCCTCGCATTCCCTTTAGCTGAGTAACGGCGCACCCGACTATAGCGTTCTCTCTTGTTTTTTTTTAACTCCAAATTCTGCCCAAAGTTAGTTTTTAATTCAAAGTTGCACAAAAAATAGGTTTTTTTAATTTTTATTGTCAGGTGTTGGTAAACTGTTTTACTCTGTTGCTTGGATCAGCTGTGGCGCTCATCTGCTTAGTTAGCTGTGATGCAGAAGTTTTTTTACGGTGCTGTCAGATTAAGCTCAAAACAAGGACTTTAAAGAATATAGAGAATCAAATAAAAACACCTCTTAACAAGGTAAAAAACTATTGACGATTGCTTCTTCAACATACAAAAGTTCTGATATTAACATTAGTGACAAAAATTAAGTACACTTTCTAACATTTTCTGATTCGGCCCGCCCTAGCAAACTATTTCAGAAGTTTGCAACACAGTGAAGGAGACGTTTCCGACCCTATAAAATATATACAACCCTAGTCAAAAGTATTTTCACAAATTTGAATGTTAACGGTACTCATATTTTGAACTTATAATATAAACATTTTGGCACCTATGGAAAGAGCACTTCAATTCCGTTTAAATGACACACAAATTTTCTTAGCCCATTAAGCACCCTTTGAAAAGTTAGCAAATTAGACAATTTATTTTGAAAGTCAAATTTTCAACTTTTTTCCTGGGGCTTAATAGTGTATTTAGACTACTAGAATCATTGTCGAATATTCAATAAATTATGCCAGCATTTACACTACAGCCGCATCTTTAAAAACGGTAGAGACGTTACAGAAAATTGACATAGAAATCATCCGTTACTTAAAGAAATTCGCCAAAAATACTAAATTTTTAACAAAATACTAATAAATATACCGCCTATTTCTGAACCTTCGTCGAACATTCAAAAACTTGTCTCTACTTCTATCCACAGGGTTCCTATGGAAAAATTTACTGAACATTCCATTTTCGTCGCATGTCAATGATGCGGTCCAGTCTAATCAAAATGTTTTGATTTTGTTTTGGTTCACCAATCAAAATTAATAATAACTGAAAAAAAAAAAAATTCAAAATATTTTTCCTTGTATTTTTATAATTTTTTGAAAATAGCTAATAATTACACCTTTAGCCGCTTTTTCCTCCTTTTCATACAAAATTGTAGTGAGATGTCTCCATTCAAAAAATTATATTATATTTATATTATAAGATCAAAATATTAGTACAGTTAACATTAAAATTTGTGAAAATACTTTTGACCACCCCTGTATATTCTTGATCAGCATCACTACACACAAAAAAAATGGTCAATTTTGTCAAGGATATAGGTGTGTGTCTTTGCTAACTATGTGCATTTGTTGTTGTGAAAGTAACTATTTACTTAGTAGAATTTACTATTTCTTTTGGTTGGGGACTGTTTGACAATTATAACAGTTGATTTTACCAAGTTTTTTTGTGTGTAGACGAGTCGATCCGTCTGTCTGTTTCTACGCAAACTAGTCTCTCAGTTTTTAAGCTATTTTAACTTTCCCAAAAGTCTTTTTACTTTTGCAGTATATAAGTCGGAACGAGCCGGATCGGACAACTATATCATGTAGCTCTCATAGGAATAATCGGGGAAAAAATTGGTCACAAAAAAAAAGTAAGTAAAATTAACGATTTAATAGTGAAAACTGCCCCAAAATTTTTTTAAATTTATTTTTTTAACTATTTTTATTTAATTTGTTATATTAATTTATATTGAAGTTATTTATAGACACTTACATTTCACATATACTTAAACTTACAAATCAGGTTTCTTGCCTGCCGCTGGGAATCGAACCGGGGCCGCAATCATCGGAGTCGAGCACTCTAACCAGTAGGCCACAGAAGAATGATTTTCGTAGAGGAAAATGTTTTGACTTGAAATCAACATTTAACAAAAAAAAATGAAAATATCATCTGCAAAACAGGATTTGAACTCACGACGCAGAGATTATGAGTAGGATACTCTAACCACCCTAAGTCCAGAAAAATAGTTGACCTACAATTTATAATTGTATTTTTAAAAAAACACTATTCAATCCCCCAAAAAATAAAACAGCAAAATACACGCAATCAAATAAAATAGTAGTTAATTAAGACGTTACTATTAATTTTCCAAATGATGAAAACAACAAAATACATGAAAATTTCGTAAATAGGTTTTCCACTACTTTAATTATTAAATGAACAAAAAAATAAAACAACAAAATACATGAAAAATTCAGAAAAATACTACTATTTTTGATGTTGATTTTACATAGTTTTTTTTCGTGTGTAGAACCTCCTACTTTTGGAAATATCATTTTTTATCTAATTCTGAATTTCGAATAAAATGTTATCAAAATCGGACGACTATATCATATAGCTGCCATAGGAACGATCCGATAATTAATGGCAATATAATAGGAAATAAATTATTGCTTCGTTGGTTTATATTGTATTGTCTTCTACTCTGGGATATGACTATTTTTAATTGTTTTTGAATTTCCATTTTAATTTTATCAATATCGAACTACTATATCATATAGCTGACATTGGAACGATCGGAAAATTAGTGATTAATAGGAATTATCTGCAAGGGTATATAGCTTCCTTTCTTGTTTTTAATTTTTTTTTGATGCATGCATATCTCCGTCTCCCTCGCACTTCCCTTACCTGAGTAACGGGTATCTGATAGTCGAGATACTCGACTATAGTATTCTGTCTCGTTTTCCTTTGATTGTTACCCTTTGCATATTTACGAACCTTTAAAACACTTAAATAAATTTATAAATAAAATATTTTTGTATTGATATAAAACTGTACAGTTTTTAATAAAATACGTCTAACTTAATTGCCTTAGCCGCCTTTATGTAGCGGGATGTATCTACATAAGACAGAGGCATCATTTTACTTTCCGACCACCTCGTGTTTTTTCCGCGAGCGCAAAAGCTTAAGAAAATTCAGCCAATGCCGAACTAGGGGTTGGGTTCTTGCCTGCTCTAGCCATATTCTACACTCCTTCGACTACGCATTTCCCAGACTTTTCTCTTTCTTCGCCTTCTTTTCCTTCTAAGTAAGCATGGCCGCAAGTTTCGGGCTGCGCTGCTTAACATAATGAGGGTGTTTTTGTATGTATAAGCTCTGGCACATACTCAGAATTTTATGTGGAGACTTATGTATGAGCAGGGATTGAGGGACCTTACAAGTACATGCCCGGATTTGGTATACAGTTTACTTGTTTGTATATATATGCACACGCACACATGTGCGTCGGGAGCTCGAGCTCCCAAACGTGTCCCAAACTTTCTTCGACCCCAAGTTTAGCGGCTAAATAACGTCGACAACTAGAAGGCCTTTTCGGCGATGCCTCTGCGGCACTGCGTAATCAATTGTCTGTGTATGCGTCAAAATTCTTAAAATCTTTCCGCCATTACAATTTCAATTTTACAGTTTCTGGCTAATGCTTGGAAGGAAAACTCACCCCTATCCCGAAACCCCGAAACCCAAAGCCCGCCCCACAACCATATTGTTCCTTCCTTGAACGGCGTGCGCGACATGCAGCGAAACCACGCCCCTTGAACAGCCAGCGAGAATTTTCGTTGGCGTTGAGAAAAATTGCTCTCAACCCAAGCAGTACATAGTGTGGCTCTACGCCTTTTCTTGGAGGCAGAAGGGGAATGAAGAAGGGATATATTTAAAGATAGTTTTTAAGTTTGTGAATCCTGGGTACGGAATAGGTTTCCTTCTCTAAGTTTTCGGATGGCGGAACACCATACGTAATAAAACTTTATTTAATTATCCATTTAGCCATACTTATCTTTTAGGGAACTGTTACAGGACAGTACAAAAATGTATAACCTACAATGAAGAGCTTAAAAATGCAACGTACTAAACTAATTGCTTATTTTTCTTAAAAATGTATTGTTTTTTGTTATTTCATCTCAAGCTGGCTCAGTAGTAGTGTTAATAAAATGCAGCTTCGATCATACCTTAAACACAATGGTTTCAAATGATTGGCCTTAAAGTTACATCTATATATGTTTCCATATAGTAAATATATGTACTGGATAGTTTTATACCGATACAATTAGGCCAGAACTGGGTAATTCTGAGACTATTTCTGATTTTAATTAAAATACATTATGCATGACTATATTCGCAGAATTTAAAAATCCTGGTTAAAACCATTTTTACAAAATGTTCTTCTGTAAAAAAACGATTCGTTTAAAAATAATTAGAGGTGCTAATTATTCAAGCGCGAGAAAATAAAATAGATTTCGTTTCCGATTTCAATTAAAATTTTATCTACAATGCTATAATTGAAGAATAAGAAAAAAAATGTTCGTCTATAAAAATACGAAACTGCGAGAAAAAAACTTTTTTTTAGGCCAGTGGTGGAATTTAAGTTATTTCCTGTATTAAACAGCTAGAATAGAAATATCGCCTCCTATGAAAAAATGGTTGTTTTAGGTGTCAAACTCTAAGATGTTACTATTACTTAATTTATACCTACAAGTCATTTGTTTTTATCGGAATTCAATAAAGGCCCTCTTTATTAGTTATAATTTAGTGTTGAACCATAATTTAGTCCCTTTTATCGGCCGCTATTTTAATATGTTCAATTCACCCACTATTTCTTAGATCCGGGCAGCATTAAACTGACTGACTGGACTCCACTCAACTGGGTCTCATACTAAAGCCTTCTTCCCAATCTGCAGGCATGGCTCTTCGACTGCAATAAGAGCCAACATGTGCTCTTCGGAACTGACCACTTGGTCAGTAGCAAATGCGCTCGGAAATCATGCGCATGCTTCAACAACAGCGTCCCGTTGACTTGACCAAAGTTTGGCCGCTCGGACCGCATCCGTCAGTCTATTCGCCTTTTCAGGGAAACCTCACTCACTCTTCCAATGGCCAAGGAATCTCTGGCGACTGGACTCACTTTACCCTTGTCCTTGAACCTTGGAAAAATAATTCATACACATTTTGCCAGCACTTCCACCTGTGTATTCTGTTACAATATCCTTGAGGCACCGGCCAGTTCCCACTGCATGTCCTCGCCCCAGAAATACAGTCCTAGCGCTCCGTATTTCCTAGTCAGATATACTTACGCCCATGTGAATGCCAATGCCAAAGATAAATGTGAAAGTAACGGGGCTCGGATGATCCCAAGAGGCCTTTTACGTAAAAAGTGTTGTTGGTTGCATGAATCAACTTTAAGTTTGTTTTAAGTAAGTTTACTGCGGACACCGAAAAGCTAGGATCACAGATTGTTTCTGTCGTTACATACTCGTAATTTCACATTAGCTGAAAGACGAGAGCACCAACACTTTAAAACGGCTTGGGATACACTTGGTGATAGCCGAAGCAGCAACTGTACATTTTTTACATTACGGCTATTTCCACGTAGTGACGAATCGCACCGGGAGTGTGCGCGAGGAGACAACTAAGTATAGAATCAAAAATCTGCTACGATAGTCCGATTAAAACAATTCATACGCCGATCGAAAGGTATTAAAATTCTCTTAAAATTTTGATACTAAGACTTTTCAGAAGTCGATTGGTTCGGGAGAGCTTTGGGTGAAAGTAAAAAATTAGGTGGGGAGACCAGTGCAACCCAAAGAACATTCATTTAAATTTGAACTTTTTCTTTAATAAAATACGTCTCGATCGCGACCAATTTTTTTCCAATCGAATAACCCATTCAAAAGTTATACATTTTCGAAGATTTTTTTTTGTCTTTTTAAAATTGTGACTTAAATGTGTGTTTTTCTGTTTGACCTGTCTATTTTATGTTTTAGGGCCAGATTTTTTTGTTTAGCGAAAAGTAACTATTTAATTGGTAGAGTTGACAATTTTGGTGGTTGGGGACTGTTTGACAATTATATCGGTTAATTTTATTACGTTTTTATACCCGTTACTCGTAGAGTAAAAGGGTATATTGTATTCGTGCAAAAGTATGTAACAGCTAGAAGGAAGCGTTTCCGATCCCATAAAGTATATATATTCTTGATCAGGATCACTAGCCGAGTCGATCTAGCCATGTCTGTCTGTCCGTCTGTCTGTCCGTCCGTATGAACGCTGAGATCTCGGAAACTATAAAAGCTTGTGGATTGGTATTTGGCATGAAGATTCTTGGAGTTCCTACGCAGCGCAAGTTTGTTTCAAGAAGGTGCCACGCCCCCTCTAACGCCCACAATCGCTTATATACGATTTTAAAAATTTAAATATTTCGGAAAAGTAAAAATGCAGTATTGTTGTGTTTATCAATCAAACAAAAACACCTCTTAACGAGGTAAAAAATTAGTGACGACCGCACCTTCAACATACAAAAGATCTGATATCATATTTTGTGACGAAAAATAATTTTACATTCGAAAATATAAAAACACTTTCTAAAATTTACTCATTCGGCCCGCTTCAGACAAATTTATAAGATTTTGCCCACACGAACATTTTCTATTGTAGCGTGCCGAAAAAGTAAATTTTAGAAAGTGTTTTTATATTTTCGAATGTAAAATTATTTTTCGTCACAAAATATGATATCAGATCTTTTGTATGTTGAAGGTGCGGTCGTCACTAATTTTTTACCTCGTTAAGAGGTGTTTTTGTTTGATATCAGAAGTTTTTAAAGGGACAATTTATACCCTGGGTTTAATTTACATATTAGTATACCTCATACCATGACCAAAAGCCATCCCCATATAACTTAGTTATTAAAAAACTAGAGCACATAGGATTGACCCCTGATCTTAGCTGAACGCCGCCTGATATATTGCAAGCACTGTAGCGCCATTTCCAGTCGGCACCCTCGAGGAGGGTTCAGTATGAGGATTTTCGCCAACCAAAAAATATATGTATTCACTGCCCAATTAGCATTCAAAAACCTTAAAGATACCCATAATTTTCTGAAACTTTTAAATTATCTTTCAACATAAAACAGTATATACACATCTTTGCTGTTACGTGGCCAAGAACATTTAGAGATTGTTGTATCATTAGCTTTGTAAAATGTTCCATTTTTTCTTAAAACTGATGTATAATGTCCTTCATTTAAGGCATTTCCATGGTGAAATATGGCACTTGATAAAACAAATCTTTTATTTTCAAATCTAAGCTCACTTTGTGAAGCGTTTGTTAAATTAAAATTTGTTATTTTTCTATTCGCTGCATCGACTAAACTACGAGAGAACACAAGCACGCGCCCTAAATTTTCTATTAAGGACTGACATTGTAAATAGTTTCCGCAATGTGCACACTCGCTATCTTCAATATTTTTCCAATTACCATAATTAAATGATATTAATTCATTCATTTATTATTCATTCATTGGGGTCTGGATCTGGTGGCGCGTCTGGATCTGGTGGCGCGTCTGGATCGAGGGGAACCGGCGGATCGAGGGGAACCGGCGGATCTGGGCGGACCTCCGGATCGGGGGGACCCTCCGGGCCCCCTGGGGCTGGAGGATTGTCCGGATTCTCCCAGGAGGAAGACTATGAAGCGTTCCCAATGGGGCAACTACGATGAAAATAATGTTTACTTTATAACGAAATATCAAAAGTAATAACAATAAATGCAAAAGAGCAAAAATTCAAAACTTTTCGATGTATTTCTTTTTTTGTTTATTTATGTATTTATATTTATATATTTCTTTATTTATTTAGGTATTTATTTATATAATTACGTATATATATTTTTTTATTTATTTATTTAATTACTTAATTATTTAATTATTTAATTATTTAATTATTTAATTATTTAATTATTTAATTATTTAATTATTTAATTATTTAATTATTTAATTATTTAATTATTTAATTATTTAATTATTTAATTATTTAATTATTTAATTATTTAATTATTTAATTATTTAATTACTTAATTATTTAATTATTTAATTATTTAATTACTTAATTACTTAATTATTTAATTATTTAATTTTTTAATTATTTAATTACTTAATTACTTAATTATTTAATTTTTTAATTTTTTAATTTTTTAATTTTTTAATTTTTTAATTTTATAATTTTATTATTTAATTTTTTAATTATTTTATTATTTAATTATTTATTTTCTATTTTTTTATTTATTTATTTTTTTATTTGTTTATTTACTTATTTATTTATTTATTTGTTTTATTTGTTTTATTTGTTTTATTTATTTATTTATGTATGTATGTATGTATGTATTTATTTATTTATTTATTTATTTATTTATGTATTTATTTATTTATTTATTTATTTATTTATTTATTTATTTATTAGTTTTATTTGTTTTATTTATTTATTTATTTATTTATTTATTTATTTATTTATTTATTTATTAGTTTTATTTGTTTATTTATTTATTTTTTTTTATTTATTTATTTATTTATTTATTTATTTATTTATTTATTTATTTATTTATTTATTTATGTATTTATTTATTTATTTATTTATTTATTTATGTATTTATTTATTTATTTATTTATTTATTTATTTATTTATTTATTTATTTATTTATTTATTTATTAGTTTTATTTGTTTATTTGTTTATTTATTTATTTATTTATTTATTTATTTATTTATTTATTTATTTATTTATTTATTTATTTATTTATTAGTTTTATTTGTTTATTTATTTATTTATTTATTTATTTATTTATTTATTTATTTATTTATTTATTTATTTATTTATTAGTTTTATTTATTTATTTATTTATTTATTAGTTTTATTTGTTTATTTATTTATTTATGTTTGTATTTATTTATGTTTGTATTTAATTATTTATTTATTTAGTTTTATTTGTTTATTTATTTATTAATGTTTGTATTTAATTATTTATAGAATTGTATAATGGAACAGTTTCAAACAATTTTAACTATTCCCTGACCTTAAAATACAGTTCGGATACCCTCCCACAAAATTCAATACTCAGGGAGCGTTAATTGTTTGAGCTGGCAAAAGTGGCTATTTTCGAATAAAAATAACTTTTAAACGTGACTTTTTACAGTAATGTGTTATATACCAAAATTTAAGGAATCTCAAGGGCTATACAGTTTAAGGTTTTAACCAAAATCGTTAGAGCCGTTTTTGAGAAAAATAAAAAAAGCTAAAAAAAAAGTTTTAAAAAATTGTCTTTTGTTCATATTTTTTTAACTATTACATTTACACAAATTGCATATAGAAGGCGTTTATAGCATTTAAGAATACCTTTCAAACGAGATGCAGCACAAGTCTGTAGCTTTAGTAGTATAGAAGTTACGGCTTTCCGATTTTTAGCTATTTATAGCTGTTTTCCCGCTAAACTAGCGAGTTTTTCCAAAAGTGGTAGAACAAAAGTTTTTTATATCGATGTGATGAACGTCATATCAAATTTTCAGAACTTAAAAAACATATTTTGGACAAGTGGACAAGTGGACAAGTGGACAAGTGGACAAACAGAATTAAATTTTCATTTTGGGAAGAAGAAGAAAATCTTATTTTGGCTATAACTTTTGAACGGAGCGTCGGATTTTATCGTATGACCCCTCATTCGACGGGTATTTTCAATAAGAACACAACTAAAACATTGCGAGGGGGCATTTATCCCCACCGGCCCCAACAGCTCCAAATTTCGAAATTTGCACTTTTTCACTTTCACCGCTCTCTCTCCCAAGCCAATTGATTTTCTTAAAGTCTTGGTATGCAATCCTTTAAGTTTTTGCAATACCTTTCGATTGGTGTATTACTCATTACGATCGGACCATCACAGCAGATTTTCATTTCTTCGTGTATATATAGTAGTCGCCTTCGCACACTCTCCTGGTGCGCTTCGTCACTACATGGACTGCCGTCCATAGTGATACCATTCGAAATGTAGAAGAAATTTTTTAAATCGGACCATTCGTTTAAATGTTAGGCCTGATCAAAGTTTTATATCCTCCATCTCCCTCGCACTCCCTTTAGCTGAGTAACGGCTATCTAATAGTCGGGGCACCCGACTATAGCGTTCTCTCTTGTTTTTGTGTACGAACTAGACGTATTGAAACAAATAGGTCTATTGAAGTCTGGAAGAATAAAAAAAACCAAAAGGAATCTAGCTTCAGCATATATACCCCGATCATTAAATTACTTTTAAATTACAAATTACAAAATGGTTTATTTCGTATTATGGCGGCTATAAATATAGTCGTCCGATTATTCTTAAATTTAATTCGAAATTCTGAGAATTGAATAAAAACCAATGAAGCTATAATTGGTTTCCTATAATTTTCCATTAATTTTCCAATCGTTCCTATGGCAGCTACATGATATGGTCAACCTAACAAAAAATCGTCCAAAACAAAAAACTTCATATGAAACAAAATTTCTTGACGTTTTTTTCATATGAAGTTTTTTGTTTTGGACGACTTTTTGTTAGGTTGAATACTATCCCTAAAACTAAATTCGAAATTCAGAATTATAAGAAAAATTGTATTCCCTAGGATAGAAATTCACAAAGCACCGAAGCTAAAATTTTCAGAATTTTTTTCCGATTATTCATGTGGGAGCTTTATAATATAGTTGTCCGATCCGGCTGGTTCCGACTTACCTGCAATAGAAAGAAGACTTTTGGAAAAGTTTCATCCCGATAGCTTCAAAACATAAAGACTAGTTTGCTTCGAAACGGACAGACGGACGGACAGACGGACATGTCTATATCGACTCGCCTAGTGATGGTAATCGAAAATCTATATATACTTTGTACGTTCCAGACCTTCTCCCTCACTGGGTTGCAAACTTCTGACTGAAATTATTATACCTTCTGCTAGGGAACAATTACGTAACATTTCCTGCTGCTAACAGAACTGTAACAACTTTGCTTTTGACACAGTTATTTTGGTAAATATATTTACATATGATTAATGCAAAGTTTAACCGTTTTACCTTTTATTTTATATGGTGCAGTCAATTGTTACGTTTTTGGGTATATATCGCTTAATTTTATTCTCAATCAGAGAATGCTTCAGATATTCACGTTTGTAATGTTGTCCGAACAACTTTCGTGAGAACTGAAGTCGGATTGGGAAAGGGTGGAAGTGGTCAAGCGTCTTCACTACTGACAGCGGTCAGTAATTTTTGGGTTTAATTGTCTTTTTGTACCCAAGAAAAGGATTTAAAGCTATGAGAAAATTTTCTCGACTAACTGGTTTAGGTTAAGTTATCTGTTCTGAAATGGAAATGTTTCCAAAACTGGCTTTTTTCCCTCTATTTTACAAACGCGCATTAATCAAGTCACCCATATTCAAGGAGTACACATGATGTGTTCTTAAGGAGCTAGGGAGCTTCAAAAACCTGAAAATAAGAAAAGCACCCCTAAAAGTCGCCGTCTGAAAATATCAGACATTTGATGGTAAAACGCGAAATTTTCGCCAAAGCCGCATATAAAAATTCATGGGGTGGGGAAGGGAAAGGTAAGGACCTCGTCAGCCTGAGCAAAATATATATAAAAAGACATCCAAGCCAATGGGAAGCAAGCGTAGTGCTACACATCTTCTTAGCGTTTGCTTGCTATTGGTGAGCACTATTTTCCGCGTTATTCTTGGCGTATCTGCCCATCGCAGAAAGTTAGTATATTTAGTTTACTTTCACTCCTATGTATTGAAGACGACCGAAAATTGTCTGCTAACACTGATTCATATTTGAGTGCAAGGGAGGTCTGTTGATCAAAGAAACTTTTGAAAATATAATTTTAAAATGTTGTGCGAGGAGACTACACTGATAAAAATGTCTTTCTAAATTTAAGAAATCTGGCTTTTAAATACAGCCAAATGCCAGCCTTTGAATACAGGAAAAAAATGTTCCTGTTTTTAGAAAATTCGCACTTAAATCATTTCCTGGAAATATTTTTAAGAATGAATTCTTCTTAAAACATAAACATATAAATCTAGAATTTGTTCGTGCTGTCGCAAGCCACAACATTTTCTTCGCTTTTAATGGCGAAAATCGCCGTTGAATTTTTGAAAGAAACGACCTTTAAATTAAACTTAATTTCTTATTTATCGAATTTTTTCTGCTTTGGCGCCGCTAAGTTTTTCCAACTTTGTATGTGGCCTAAATATTATAAAAATGAAAGTATAAAAACATTTGGGGAGACCGGCGAAGCCAAATGAATTTCCGTTCTAATTTAAGTTTTTTCTTTCTTAAATTGCGCGTTGAAAGGTACCAAACGCTTCCAAATCGGACTAAATCGGACACTTCATAAAATCGTACGGCTTCTTACCTATACAGGTATATTGTATTGCGGCGTGGCGGATGAGGTAAATTTGGAAAGTGTATTTATTTAGTGGATTGTATAATAAATGTTAACGACAAAAGTTGATATCGTCACCTCGCTAAGACATGATTTTGTTTGATATAAATATTATTGGTAATACAAAATAATATCATCATTAATCATGCTCTCTAAGCTTCCGCTGCCCTTTCACTACCAACTCCGCCTCCAGTCCCTCGAAAAATATTGTTAAAAGCACAAAATCGTTATATTATGCCGAGGGTATTTTGATTTCAGTCAGAAGTTCGCCACGCAGTGAAGAGACTTTCCCGACTATACAAAGTATATATATTCCAGCTAGTGACCCATTCGGTCCGCTTCTGTAAAATATTTAAGCATTTCGTCTTCAAGATCATATTCTATTGCAGCGTGCCGAATAAGAATATTTATACCCGGTACTCGTAGAGTTAAAGGGGTATATGGTATTCGTGCAAAAGTGTGTAACAGGTAGAAGGAAGCTTTTACGACCCTATAAGGTATATATATTCTTGATCAGGATCACTAGCCGAGTCGATCTAGCCATGTCCGTCTGTTTTTGTCTGTATAACCGCTGAGATCTCGGAAACTACAAACGCTAGAAAGCTGGGATTACTCACACATATTCTTGGGCTTCCCACACACAAAAAAAAACTTGGTAAAATCAACTGTTATAATTGTCAAACAGTCCACAACTTTCTCTGATTGACTTTAAGACCGTATCCAAAATATGTACATCCAAAAAGTAAAATAAATATACTTTTTGAGCCAAAAACAGCAAGATAGCAACTGAGCAACTGAACTAAAAAGGTAAAGTAAGAGAGCAAAACTGAACAAGTGAACAAAAAAGAGCAAGTAAGAGAGCAAAACTGAGAAAGTGAACAAAAAGGAACAAGTGAGCAAATATGAACAAGTGAACATACATAAAAACTTACTCAGTTTAGTAAGCAACTCTTTTTTGTTCACTCACTCATGAGCAACCCAACACTAGTGTTTTCCATACACACAAAAAAAACTTGGTAAAATTAACCAATGTCAATCAGTCCCCAACCACAAAAATTGTCAATTCTACCAATTAAATAGTTACTTTCACAACAACAAATACACACAATTAGCAAGGACACACACCCAAAGAAAAAACAAATAGACGTACATAAATAGACTTTCTAATATTTTCTCATTCGGCCCGCACTAGCAAACTATTCCAGCCACTTTCCCTTCACAGGCATTCTCTATTGCAGCGTGCCGAATGAGAAAATATTAGAAAGTCTATTTAATGACGAGTGTAATAATTTTTCGTCACAAATGTTGATATCAGAACTTTTGTATGTTCAAGGTGCGATCGTCACTAGTTTTTTACCTCGTTAAGAGGTGTTTTTATTTGATATCAGAAGTTTTTGTTTGTTTACATTGGCTCTCATAGGAGCTAATATATACATTTAAATTTAAATTGGTCAATCATAATTTGTAAGCCATTGTATTTAAACAAATTAAGTTAAAAGGGTGTTTAAGTATTTCAAAATACCTTTTAAACGAGGTATAGCACATGTCTGTAGCTTCAGTAGTGTACAACTTACGAACTAAAGAAATTTAGCTATTTTTAGCTTTTTCCCGCTAAAGCAGCGGGTTTTTCCAAATGTCGTAAAACAAAAGTTTCCTATTTGGAATTCCTTAAAAAAATTGAATTGATTCCATGACCCTAAAATACAGTTTGCATACGCACATACTAAATTCAATGCTTAGACAGCGTTAGTTGTTCGAGCCGGCAAAAGTGGCTATTTTCGTATAAACGTGACTTTTTACAGTAATGTGTTATATACCAAAATTTAGGGAATCTCAAGGGCTATACAGTTTAAAGTTGTAAGGAAAATCGTTAGAGCCGTTTTTGAGAAAATTAAAAAAGATCTAAAAAGAAAGTTTAAAAAAAAATTCTTTTGTTCATATCTTTTTAACTATTACATTTACACAAATTGCATATGAAGGGCATTTATAGCATTTAAAAATACCTTTCAAACGAGATGCAGCACAACTCTGTAGCTTTAGTAGTATAGAAGTTACGGCTTTCCGAATTTTAGCTATTTATAGCTGTTTTCCCGCTAAACTAGCGAGTTTTTCCAAAAGTGGTAGAACAAAAGTTTTTTATATCGATGTGATGAACGTCATATCAAATTTTCAAAACTTAAAAAACATGTTTTGGACAAACTGACAAACTGACAAACAGAATTAAATTTTCATTTTGGGAAGAAGAAGAAAATCTTATTTTGGCTATAACTTTTGAACGGAGCGTCGGATTTTGACAAATGACCCCTCATTCGACGGGTATTTTCAAAAAGAATACAACTAAAATATTGCGAGGGGGCATTTATCCCCACCGGCCCCAACAGCTCCAAATTTCGAAATTTTCACTTTTCACTTTCACCGCTCTCTCTTCCAAGCCAATTGATTTTCTTAAAGTTTTGGTATGGAGTATAGTATAGGATATAGTTGTCTGATCCGGCTGGTTCCGACTCATATACTAGCTGCAATAGAATAAAAACTTTTGGGAAAGTTTCAACCCGATAGCTTCAAAAGTAGAGACTAGTTTGCGTAGAAACGGACAGACGGACGGACAGACGGACAGACAGACATGGCTAGATCGACTCGTCTGGTGATGCTGATCATGAATATATATGCTTTATGGGGTCGGAAACGTCTCCTTCACTGCGTTGCAAACTTTTGACTGAAATCATAATACCCTCTGCAAGGGTATAATAAAACGAAATTTGACATTTTGTAATTTGTAATTTAATAGGAATGATCTGCTAGGGTATTTAAGCTTCGGCTTGCCGAAGCTAGCTTCCTTTCTGGTTTTGAATGACCTTGACAATTATAAAGAAAAACCATTATAGTGGGCAGTCCCGCCCCCTGTAAAAATTTAGGGAATTAAACGCCTGTATTTGTCTGGTTTTAATATAGTTTTAAATAAATATATAATTAGATAAGTGAAATGATTTTATTATTGACTTATTTTTGTTAACGTAATCTCTTTGTTGATGCTGCCGGTAGTCCTTTCCTTAGCCAGCTCGTCAAAAAATATATATATGTATTTGGAATAGGGACGAAATTTCCATTCACAATGATTTTTTTTAAGTAATTATTTTTTGTCCGAAGAAACGCACATTATAGCACAGTGTTTTACATAAAATTTCCTGTTTTCCCCCTTTGCAATTGTGGAACACAGAATAAATTTAATTTGGAAACTAAATGTTGCTTTTGAAATGTAAATCACATTTAATTATATAGCCTCAATTATTAAGGCCTTCTGTGTTATAAAAATTCATTGGTAGTGTCATGCCGTCTTGAAGGACTAAGAAAATATATATTTTTACGACTTCTGTATTCTGAGACATTGCAGGTGGTTGAATTGCTCTAGTGGAAAAATTGTCCCACTCTCCCCTACTTATGAAACATTAAAAAATGTAAAACCTTCTAGTTTTACCACATATGCAAGTACAGTACAGTAGGAAAAGCTATCAAAAGTATTCCTCCTTCGCTGCTTTACTTAATTTCTCGCGTCTTAGAAATATTGACAGACATTCTTGCCTTACCCTTAGAGGCACATATACATATGTATGTATATAACCACAAGTCGCGAGATTTTCCTAATTATTGTACCCTAGTACATATTTAATTGGGCACATACATACACGTATGTATGTTGTTTCACCCCTATGTATACTCACTCGCAGAAGCGGAACAACACCTAACTAAAAGGAAAATCATTAGACTTGCTCAGCGACGTAGGCGGCAGCGCTATTTGATTGGTCGGCAGAGTTCGCGTGGCCACCATACTTGCTCAGACTTTCAGAGCCGTTAGACGCGAGACGCAAAAGAAATTTATGACCGTCGACCGCGTCTGGGAAGAAACGGTGGATCAACTCGAGGCATATTCCACCGGGTTCTGCACATACTAGTATAGATACACATAGGTACATGCCTGTTCTATTGCTTAAGTTATCCGAAACTCTGATCCACGAATAAGTGCTATTCTGGGCTCGGATAAGATTATTTTTTCTTTGTCCAGGAGCTGATGTACACAACAAGTTAATCACTATTGACCGAAGAAACCAATTCTAGGGGCTGCTTTATAAATTATGGCTATCCAGAATACAAATTGTACAAAAATTATTTTTTGTAATCACAAAGTTTTTTTATTGTCCCGTTTTTCTGTTACTCATGGAGTAAAAGGGTATTCGTTGGAAAGTATGTAACAAGGACCCTATAATGTATATACACCCAAAAAAAACGAGAAAGCTACACAAAAAAAAAAAATTGTCAAAAAGACCCCAACTGCAAAAAATTGTCAATTTTGTCAAGGATATAGGTGTGTGTCTTTGCTAATTGTGTGTATTTGTTGTTGTGAAAGTAACTATTTACTTAGTAGAATTGACTATTTTTTGCAGTTGGGGACTGATTGACAATTATTACAGTTGATTTTACCAAGTTTTTTTTTTGTGTGTAGCTTCGGCCAGCCGAAGTTTATATACCCTTGCAGATCATTCCTATTAACTTACAAAGACATAAAATTTAGGTTTACTTGCGTATATGTTACAATAATCAAATTTTAGCTGTTTTAGTATTATTTTGGCATTAATTTTTTGATCCTTCGTATAGCAGCTATATAATATAGCTGTCAGATTTTTGTATGTAATAACAAGAGAGAACGCTATAGTCGGGTTGGTGTCCCGACTATCTAATACCCGTCACTTGGCTAAACGGATTGCGAGGGAGATGGAGATATAAACTTTGATCAGCTATAACTTTTTAACGAATGGTCCGATTTAAAAAATTTTTTCTACATTTCGATAGGTATTGATAAGCACAACAAAACTGAATTTTTGCTTTTCCGAAATATTTAAATTTTTAAAATCGTATATTAGCTATTGTGGGCGTTAGAGGGGGCGTGGCACCTTCTTGAAACAAACTTGCGCTGCGTAGGAACTCCAAGAATCTGCATGCCAAATACCAATCCTCTAGCTTTTATATTTTCCGAGATCTCAGCGTTCATACGGACAGACAGACGGACAGACGGACATGGCTATATCGACTCGGCTAGTGACCCTAATCAAGAATATATATACTTTATAGGGTCGGAAATGCTTCCTTCTAGCTGTTACATACTTTTGCACGAATACAATATACCCTTTTACTCTACGAGTAACGGGTATAAAAATTAACAAAGATATCATTTTGTTCCTATTAATTTCCATTTAATTGTACGACCGTTCCTATGGCAGCTATATGATGTAGTGATCCGATTTATTACAAATTTATTTCGAAATTCAGAAATATTAAAAAAATAATATTCCCAGGACAAGAAGGTAATATTTTAAACAAGAGAGAACGCTATGGTCGGGTGCCCCGACTATCAGATACCCGTTACTCAGGTAAAGGAAGTGCGAGGGAGATGGAGATATAAACTTTGATCAGCCATAACTGTTTAACGAATGGTCCGATTTAAAAAATTTCTTCTACAACAAAAATGCATTTTTTACTTTTCCGAAATATTTAAATTTTTAAAATCGTATATAAGCTATTGTGGGCGTTAGAGGGGGCGTGGCATCCTTTTGAAACAAACTTGCGCTGCGTAGGAACTCCAAGAATCTTCATGCCAATCCACTAGCTTTTATAGTTTCCGAGATCTCAGCGTTCATACGGACGGACAGACAGACGGACAGACAGATATGGCTAGATCGACTCGGCTAGTGATCCTGATCAAGAATATATATACTTTATGGAAACGCTTCCTTCTAGCTGTTACACACTTTTGCACGAATACAATATACCCTTTTACTCTACGAGTAACGGGTATAAAAATACCGAAGCTAGAATTTGTTTTCGTTTTTTTTCCGATTTTTCCTATGGGAGCTATAAGATATAGTTGTCCGATCCGGCCGGCTCCGACTTATTATACTATCTGCAATAGAAAGAAGACTTTTGGGAAAGTTTCATCGCGATAGCTTGAGAACTGAGAGACTAGTTTGCGTAGAAATGGACGGATGGACAGACGGACATGGCTAGATCGACTCGTCTAGAGATGCTGATCAAGAATATATATACTTTATGGGGTCGGAAACGTCTCCTTCACTGCGTTGCAAACTTCTGACTGAAATCATAATACCCTCTGCAAGGGTATAAAAATTGTCTAACAGTCCCCAACCACAAAAAATTATCAATTCTATTTATTGTTGTGAAAGTAACTATTTAATTAGTAAAATTGAAAATTTTTTGTGGTTGGAGACTGTTTGACAATTATAACAGTTGATTTTACCAAGTTTTTTTTTGTGTGTACATCGTTTAATCGGACAGTCACTTGCAAAAGATATACGTTCCCAAAAATTCAACAAAATGGGTTAAATCTATTGTTTTTTTGCTGTTATTTATTGTTTACTATATCACCTTGCTGGACCAAAAAAATTCAAACCATATTATACCGCAAAAAGAATGTTTAAATGGTTCAACGGAAAGAAATTTTCTGTGAAACTTCGTCAGTTGACTGGAACTAAAAACTGTACGAAAAAGTCAAGTCTACTCCCCACACAAAAAAAAAACAATGTAAAATCAACATAGAAAAATAGTATTTTAATACTTTCGGAAAATTTCATCTATTTTGTGGTTTTATTTTTCGAGTCGTTGAATTGTATTTAAAAATTAAAATAGTAGAAAGGCTATTTACGAAATTTTCATGAATTTTGTTATTTTATCAAATAACATTGAATAGTAACCCCGAAATGAACATCGTAAAACAACTATTTTTTCCTTTACGCATTTTGTTGTTTTACAAATACAATTCTAAATTGTAGGTCAACTATTTTTCTGGACCTAGGGTAGAAAGAGTGTCCGTCTCATAATTTCGCTTTTGCAGATGATGTTTTTATACCCGTTACTCGTAGAGTAAAGTATAAAGTATATCAAATATAAAGTATATCAAATAAATTCACCTCTTAACAAGGTAAAAAACTAGCGACGATCGCACCTCCATCATACAAAAGCTCTGATATCAACATTTGTGACGAAAAATTATTACCTTCGTCATTAAATACACTTTCTAAAATTTTCTTATTTATACGAGGTATAGTGCAAGTCTGTAGCTTTAGTGGTACAGAAGTTACGGCCTTTCGAAATTTTGCTATTTATAGCTGTAAACTAGCTAGTTTTTCCAAAAGTGGTAGAACTAAAGTTTCTTACATCGACTTGTTTAACACTATATACAATTTTAAGACTTTAGAACAAGGTTTTGCAACAGACAGACAAACTGACAAACAGAATTAAATTTTCATTTTGGGAAGAAGAAGAAAATCTTCTTTTGGGTATAATTTTTGAACGGAGCATCGGATTTAATCATAAGACCCCTCATTCGACGCGAATTTTCAATAAGTTTTTGCGATGTTTTTAGATTGGTGCCATTACTCATTACGATCGGACCATCACAGCAGATTTTCATTTCTTCCTGTGGGCTTCGTCACTACTTGGACTTCGAAGATATCAAAAATTCGACCAATAATTTTTTTTAGTCTTCCGGCCTTCAAGATTTAATTTATTACATAACATTTTTAGTCGATGTACTACGTTTATGTTTTCCTTAAAGATATCTAATAAGAATTTGTTCTCATCTAATTGGTTTTTGGGCAATCAAGTCAGAATAAAAAGGTTTCCATTCTAAACTGAAACGGGTTGCACTTTTCATTGCTCAATTACATCCAAACGCGCAATTTATGACAAAAAGTGTTATATGAGAAAAGTTAAGGAATCTCAAGGGTTATATAGTTTAAAATTTAAAATGAGAAATAAGAAAATAGCCAAAAAGTGATTTTAAAAAACTTTCATCCATAAATGTAGCCAATTTTAACATAGGCAACGTAATTAGCAATTACCTTTTTAAGGCGGTATAGCACGAGTCAGTAGCTTAGGTCGTTTAGAAACTATAAGCTTCAAAATCTAGCTTTTTTTAATGATTTCCCGCCAAATTGGCGGGTTGATCGAAAAGTCGTAGAACAAACGTTTTTTATATCCAGCTGCTTAACAAAGTAAAATTTATTAGAGGATTGCAAAAACCATTCATTCATTTTGGAAAGTCCTCCAAAATCATATGACCCCTCATTCGATGCGTATTTTCAATAGAAACACCACTACATGAAATAATGCGAGGGGGCATACTGTCTGTCCGTCCGTATTAATGCTGAAATCTCGAAAACTATTAAAGCTAGGGATTGTCATTTTGCATGCAGATTCTTGGAGTTTCTATGCAGTCCAAGTTTGTTTCAAAAAGATGACACGCCCCCTTTAACGCCCACAATCGCCTTAAGCCATTTTTTGAAAGGTGTCTGGAGAACATCTACTATTTTATAGGTAGTCTAGTATTTTTTGTGCATTTTCTATTATTTTTTTGGTTGGGTTCACTATTAAATAGTTGATTTTACATAGTTTTTTTTTTGCAGGACATTATTAAGAGGTCCCGGGACGAATTTCGATTTAACAATTAAGGCGAAGAAGGCCAAAACAAAATTGAATGCACGTCATCATTCCAAAGTACCAAACTACTTTTAATGCTAAAATATATATAAAAATTATTTTTTTATGTTTCTTTCTTTGGCTTAAAAGTGCATTAAACAACCGAAAAAAAGAGGTATCGTTTATAAAAATCGGTTAACAACTTACATAAAAAATGTATACCGATGTAACCAAATAAATTCCATAAAAATTTCAATAGAAACAAAGCTTTGAACTAAATACGAAAGTTTTCGAATCCACCTTTTGGTAAGTTGAAATTGGGATTCACAATGCGTTCCTACGCAATGCAAGTTGGTTTCAGCCAAGTTTAACGACCACTCTAACGCCCACAATCGCCTTAACAGACCTTCAAATGTGCATGCATATCTCCATCTCCCTTGCACTTGCTTTAGGTAAGTAACGGGTATCTGATAGTCGAAGCACCGTTCCTTCTCGTTCATGAATTATTATTATCAAATATGAAATAATAACACCAGTAATATACATCTTTCTGATTAAGAAAAGGGCACTAACAATTTTTCGTATGGTACCATTTTTTTAAGTGTAAAAAACGTTTTTGATGCTTTTTTAATTTCTAACTCGAGCTGTGATTAACCGATTGCAGCCATCGAAGACTCATTTTACAGGTAACTAAGGCGGCATTGATTTCCATTCATTAGTTTAGAAGCTACACTTCGCGATTTTTAGATTTATAATTTTAGAATTTGTTACGAACTTTCAAGTAAAAAATTCGTTCTATACTAAAATTTCGACTCTTGCTTTAAAAAAATATTTAAAGTTTAAAAAAATAAAAAAAATCTTTCCGGGTCGGGTTTTTTATGTAGAAAAATATGCGACAAGTTTTAGAACGGCTGAACCGTTTAGAAATGCCGATGAACACTGACTTTCTCAACGTTTCGAGAAAAACGCCACTTGCAAATCTCATATTTTTTAAAGTATTAGGCCGATCGATTTAAAATTTTAACAGTGCATTTTAGACACATTAAAAGATAACAAATTTTGCAATAATTGACATTTTTTAAAATAAATTCATACATTGTAATTAAGTTTAGGACTTTAATTTCAATTATACCTGTTATTTTTAAAAAGTTTCTCTACATTAACCAAAAGTAAAAACACCATAACGCGCCATCTGGAGGTTCAGCAGACTAAATACAGTGGTGCGTCTACTTGACGCTGTATGGAGCTACATAAAGCTTCAAGTAGAAGAGAGCGATACAAATACCTGAAGAGAAGAGCACGTTGGTCGACCAAAAATTCCCCTCAGATGTTTTTAAGCAAGAGAACCTAAGAGAAAATCTTCTCTCTAGCTCTTTAAGTTAAAATGTAAAAAATAATAAGCAAACGCCATTTAATCTCAAGTATTAATTTCATTTTATAATCAATAATATATTTTTCTAAATTTAAAAATATTTATTCATTTTACTTCGATAAAGAAAATTTCTCTTCTAGTTTCCTCTCTTTAAGTTTCCCCTTAATACGGGAATTTTCCCGACTCGTATTTTCCACGATTTATTTTGGGTGGAAAGTCCACGAAGAGTTGCATTGAATTATAAAATAGAAAAACTTGTTTAACACAAGGTTTTTATGTACATATGTATACTACTAATCGTGAGCCGTATTTTTATAGTATTTAATTGAAATGTAATAATAAATTATATTCAAAATATAGAGGTATGATACAATGTTTTCGAGAGCGCGCAGGGCGCAGATCAGAATAAATCAGCTTATGACATCGTAATTGTCCGTCAGAACACTTTTCTTAAAATCTTCTTTCCTTTGCAAGTCCGAACCGGACGGATCTGACTATATCATATGGCTCAGGAGTGTTCAGAGTGTCCCTTCAGAACAAATGTTTGACCTGATCATGGTATATATGTATGTATTTTAATTATTTTGCAGTTTTTTGTGATGCCTTCGTGTTTTGTTACGTACGAGAATATATGTACTTTAGTTCTGTGTAACCGATTTCCGCCATCGCGGACATCCAATTCAAATCATACTTATTCAAATAGTAAGTTCTAGTTTCTATACCGACCCTAGTCGATGTTGGCCACATTTGGCAATCCACCCTGCAATATTGTTCTTAAATTACTAGAATTATAGTACTTTATTTATTTTTGCCCCTCACTTTTAACAATATTTAAAAACCAACAAAATATAAATTATAGTACATTATATTATAATTTTATAAAAATATCTTTCCTTCTTCTTTCAAAGACCGCAGCTAAAATTACGCAGTTAAACGTCTTGAATTCCGACTCAAGCAATTGAACCAATGGAAATAGTCTTATTATTTTAACAGCATAAGATTATTGCTGTTTATAAGTCTACAAAATAAGGATTTAAAATAGAGAGATTGCCTACAAGAGCAATGTGTTGAAAATTTTTGTTTAAAAAAAATTAGTAAAAATTAAAATTATTAAAATAAATATTTATTTTCAAAATATTTATCAGAATCAGGAAATAAAACCAGAACCGAAACCGATAACCGAAATAAACTGATTCCTAATAGAGAACCGAAACCGGTACCGAGACCAAAATAAAAACTTAATTTCGACCCGATTACCGTATTGCTGGTACCGGTACGGTTTTGGTACTAATTTAAATTCGTTAAAAATCCTGAATAAAAAAATACCCATATCTGTGTAGCAGCTCCCACTTTCCGCTATACATTCTGCTTATGTAAAGGACATGTCGCTGTAGTTCTTTTGGTCTAAACAAGTTGTAAATCTGTCATTTTTGGCTCCATTCTACGCGTTTTTTGAAGAACCTAATAAACATACTTTTTACTTAGAAATAAAAAAGCTAAAAATTTAATTAACATCTTATTTTAAATAGTTTATATCAAAAAATCATTCATTCAAGTTTTTTCCAAAATAAAACTCAAATAAATCATTTCAAAGAATTAATTTAAATTTTTTTAACTGTACCGGTACGTACCGGTAGCAGAACCGGAACCAAAACATCAATACCAAAATATAACCGTTTACCGAATAAGCAGAGAAATAAGATTCGGGTTGATTCCCTGATATAATTTATTACTATTTAAGGGGAAAAAAAACGGATTTTCTGGATTTTTGTTTTGGCCAAATGAAGAGGCCAATCGAAAATTTGTAAACTACGTTTTATTATATTAGGTCCGAAGTATAAAATAAAATTTTTTTCGAATAAATCGAAAACAAAATGGCAATCAATTAATTGTAAAGTTAAAAAGACGGTAAATCCAGTGATGTACGTTAAATTGGCGTCGCTCTGTGAGCTCTGTGAGATCTGCATTAATTACTTAAAGTTTGCATAGAAAATATATGGATATTTACAAGGTTGATGTCATTTTCCGAAACTAAACAAGAGAGAACACTATAGTCGGGTGCCCCGACTATTAGATACCCGTTACTCAGCCAAAGGGAGTGCGAGGGAGATGGAGGATATACAACTTTGATCAGGCCTAACTTTTAAACGAATGGTCCGATTTAAAAAATTTCTTCTACATTTCGATAGGTATTGATAAACACAACAATACTGCATTTTTACTTTTCCAAAATATTTAAATTTTTAAAATCGTATATAAGCGATTGTGGGCGTTAGAGGGGGCGTGGCACCTTCTTGAAACAAACTTGCGCTGCGTAGGAACTCCAAGAATCTTCATGCCAAATATCAATCCTCTAGCTTTTATAGTTTCCGAGATCTCAGCGTTCATACGGACGGACAGATGGACAGACGGACAGACGGACATGGCTAGATCGACTCGGCTAGTGATCCTGATCAAGAATATATACTTTATGGGGTCGGAAACGCTTCCTTCTAGCTGTTACATACTTTTGCACGAATACAATATACCCTTTTACTCTACGAGTAACGGGTATAAAAATAGACTCGCTGTTTCAATTCCACTATTCCTTTTCGGCCAAGTTAAGTTGGCTGCGATTTAGCCCTTCCTTTTCCTTTTAGCTGTGTTCCGTTTCCGGCGAGAAATTTACTCTCTGACTCAACTCTGATTTTTGATAGTTGTGCGATGGTGCGATAGTAGTGATGTTATGATTATCCAATAGTATTGGCCACATAGTTGTTAGAAAAGGGAAATTGATTGACAATTCTCATCATTGTGTGTCATCTAGGAAGACGGCGATCAGCGGGCTGAACTTGTTTGGGCCAACAACAATTTCTCTAAAACTTTCAAAAAATCGGGAATAAAACCAGCTGGAACCGAAATAAGATTCGGTTTGATTCCCTGATTAGAATTTATCTAGTCTATTATATTAATTACTAAATTATGTGACTTTTCATGCCCCAACATCCTGAAACGGTGCTAATTTTTGGTTTTCTTGAGGCCTTAAATGTGTTCAGAATTATGTGTATAATTGTTATAAAATCGGTTAAGGGATACGTGTGTTTATACCCGTTACTCGTACGGTAACAGGTAGAAGAAAGCGTTTCCGACCCTATAAAGTATATATATTCTTGATCAGGATCACTAGCCGAGTCGATCTAGCCATGTCCGTCTGTATGTCCGTATAAACGCTGAGATATCGGGAACTACAAAAACTAGAAAGTTGGGATTAAACACACATATTCTTGGGCATAACTTGCGCTGCAGTTTGTTTCTGCTCACAATCGCCTTAAAAGACTTAAAAAAAAGCCTGGCGGCACTAGTTTCAATATTTTTGTTGTGTTTATAAATACCTATCGAAATGTAAAAGAAAATTTTCAAATCGGACAATCCGTTAGAAAGTGATGAGCAAAAATTCAATCAGCCGCTAGATTGCGCTGACGACTGCGTGTCACCATCTCCCTCGCACTCCCCTTAGCTAAGTAACGGGTATCTGTTAGTCGAAGTACTCGATTAAAGCGTTTTCTCTTGTTTCCAATATTTTTTATCAATCTAATTGCCTGTCAATACATTACAATTAAAAAGAAAAATCATATTTCTTAAGAAAATGCACTTTAAACTTGCTTTTTTTAAATTGATTGATATAAAAAGTCTATATCTAAAAAAAATTCATATACGGTGTCAAATTTCCTGTCAGATGATGATAGCCATTTCCGCCCATTCTTCCGGTTTAAAGAAAAGTATTGTCTCTGATTTAATAGCTACCTAAATGACTTTTTGAATAACCCTTTTTTTTTTTTTACTCGTAGGGCAAGAGTATGTCCGTCTGTAAGTCCGTCCGATTCTCTCTCTTCCCTTACCTTGTTTTTTTATATATTTCTTATAAATTAACACTATGTTTTTAGGACGAATTGCACTTAACTTTTCCAGACCTATGTAGTCTTTGAAATCAATAACACTATGTTGCACTAAAAATGTACCTCTATGAATGCCTTGAAATCATATTCGCTTTGACCCGCCATTTTAAAGTGCGTTCACGAAAAGGCTTCCGAACGCAAAGATTCTTAGAAAAGGATCTCAAAGTTGGGAACTTTGAAATTATATTACATCTTGAAAGCATTTACTTAAAACCATGTTAGGATTAACGTTATTATAAACAATTATTGCTCATTTAAAATGGTTTAGCTGCATAAATAGGTTCTAAGTTTTTTCCAAGTTTGAGATCCTTTTTCTCAGAATCCTTTCTTCGGGGAATTTTTCAGCAAAAACAGTTTAAATTTGGAATTCGAAGAGAATACGATTTTATTGAATTTATGAATACATATGTTCTGTTGAATTTAAAAAATATTACAGCTTCTGGATATGTATATCAATCATTCAAATTGTATAGCATTTCACTGGCAGCTTCTACGGTTTTCAAACAGAGGCTTTTTAACATCATTAGATCGAATAGTAACTATTATCGATTTGAGGTGTTGCTAAATATTTTAAAATGCTACCTCGTTTTTTATAGGCGAATCGGAAAGTTTAAGAAAAAGGCAGAGAAGAATTTGGTTAAATAAGACGAAAAGCAACCACCATTCAAGAGTTGCGTTGTGGAAATTTTGCGACCCCAGGACCATTATACGCCCACCCCTTCGCTGCCATCTATCAGAATCCTTTGTACCCAAACCCCATTTCAGCAGGACCAGCCTGCCTCTGCCAAGGAAAATCGGTTTCCATCGCATTACAGCCCCACGACAGCGCTGAGCTGTGCTTCCACGCCGTCATCATCAATATTTGAATTTAAAATTTCTTATTTTGCACAACACGCGCCATATTTATTTCTTTTCTTTTGATTTTTCTCGCCTCCGCTACCGGCGCTTTTTCTGCGTCCCATTTTCCATCGGTCCAGTAAGGCAAGCCGAGCACCGAGCACCAACCACCCACCACCCACTGCCCACCACCCACTAGCCACCACCGGGACTCATTTCGAAGGTCCATTTCCATTTCCACCCCCACACCGCCTTGGCCCACAATTCGTTTTGTTTTATTACGCGAGCATTTTCTTTCATTAATAGCCGCGAGGCATTAAATTTTTAAATCATCAACTTGCGCAAGGGAAAGCGTGGATGGAAAGCGTGGCCAGGAAAGGAGAGGGGGTTCGGGAAGGGGAACCGGGAACGGGAATAAGAATGGGAAAGAGAATGGCAATGGAATGGCGATTCGATGGTTGGAGCAAGGACCAAAAGAAGTCTTCACTAATGATGTCCTGGGTACAGTCGCGCATAATTTTATACAGTGGACCCTTGGACCGCGATTCTGTACAAGAACGGTCGATAGTCGATAGCGAGTAACAAGTGATTTCTGTGCCAGCAATCACCCGGCAATCACCTTGAGGTAGGCAACCCTTGAAGCGTCCCACTTGAAAAGAAATCCTTGAAGGGGTAGGTATCTCGGAGCTCGGACTTTTGTCAGTCCGACTCATCCAAGGCGCTGACAAGTTAGGAGCGGCAAGGATCGTGGACGATACAATCATATGCAAATTACCAGATCTTAAACTGGAAATCACCAACCCCCCTGAGTTCCGTGTGCCAGTCCCAGTCCCAGTCCCTCCGAGGAACACGGGCCGCAGCTGCGCTCCTAGTCCTGTTCCTGGACGCTACGTTACCGGACACTTGATGGCCTGGTGGCCTGACCAAGGGAAAACTGGTTTTCTCACGCTAAGCCAAATCAATCCGGTACAGCACATAGCACATAGGGTTGGCAGATGGCCATACGAGGCGGGGTGGGGTGGGGTTGGGTCAGTTGGTTCGAATTTGCATAAACGTCCGACCTTCGGCAACTGGAATCAGGACGCTCTAAACTGGTCAGACTGGTTCTGCTTTGTCCTTTAACCAGCATATGCAACAATTCGCGCCCTCCGGTCTCCGTTCTCCGTTCTCCATTAGCCGTATCCCGACTTTACGTTTCCGTAGCGCAACTCACCACACGTCCTCTCTCACATGTGAGTATGGAACGTATGAGCTCGGTGGCTTTTGGCAAGCACTTTGAGTTTCGCTTCGAACCGCCGCAGTTGAATTTCAAGAAAGCTGGCGCACACACGTGTCCTCGTGTCCTGGAGAACTGTGAGGACATTTCGTTCGTCGATTCACACTGGCGCAAGTGCACGGGGCAATAATGGTAATTGGTATTTCTGTTGCGCGTAGAATATTTGTAATCGGGAAAATGGCTAACAGGAAAAGACTTGCGACCCTCTTCAGAATACGTTTTGTTTGTTGTCAACACACCAATCAATATCAATCAACCAAAACCAGAAGCGGCTCGAATTATCTTCCGCATATTATCTATTTACAAGAATCAATAAGCAGATTTGATAATTTCTGATTTTAGAACGCAGGCGTACAGCAGGACTAGCTGCAGGACATTGATAACATTTTGTTCCGCATCATCTTCTAATTTTACACATCTAGGGACGTTTTCTCGTCCGCCTGTTAGAGTTTAAGTACTCACAAATCTATGAATTCCCATACGTTTTCAAGAGGTTATCCCCACATTAAATTTAACATGCGGACGAGAAAATTGTATTTCAGTAAAAAACAAGAAAGGAAGTTTACTTCGGCCAGCCGAAGTTTAAAATTGAAGTTTTAAATTGTCAAAAATCAAAACGCCTATTCCTATGGGAGCCATAAGATATAGTGGTCTTCATCAGGGTCACTAGCCGAGTCGATATAACCTTGCCCGACTGTCCGTCTGTCCTTCCGGATGAACGCTAAGATCTCGGAAACTATTAAAGCTAGATGATTGGCATTTTGCATGCAGATTCTAGGAGGTAATACGCAGCGCAAGTTTGTTTCAACGCTCACAATCGCTTTAAAACGATAATATATTCATCCGATTTTTGTTAAATTTAATTCGAAATTCGGAAATATTAAAAAACAGTCATGTCCTAGAGTGAAAGAGAACACAATAAAAACCAAAGTTGCTATAATTTATTTTCTATTATTTTACATTTATTTTCCAAACGTTCCTATGGAAGCTATATGTCATAGTCGTCCGATTTTTTCAAATCTAATCCGAAATTCAGAAAAATATAAAAAATAATATTCCTAAGAGAAGAAGGTAAAATGTCAATAAACACCGAAGCTATAATTTTTTTCCATTATATTTCCGACTATTCCTTTGGGAGCTATAGGATATAGTTGTCCGATCCGGCTGGTTCCGACTTATATACTACCTGCAATAGAAAGAAAGAAAACTTTTAGGAAAGTTTCAACCCGATAGCTTAAAAACTGAGAGACTGGTTTGCATAGAAACGGACAGACGGTCATGGCTAGATCGATTCGCCAAGTAATGCGAATCAAGAATATATATACTTTATGTGGTCGGAAACGTATCCTGCACTGCGTTGCAAACTTCTGACTGAAATCATTATACCCTCTGCAAGGGTATAAAAAGTTGCTAGGGCTGGCGTGCGCGAATTACTTCCGAAACTAAATTAATTTTATTGTTCTACTTATAGCTGACCCTTTAAAAGCATATACGTTTTTGAAGCTTAAATACTCGGTAAAATTTGAAAATGTGAAATTTTTAAGCCAGTTTTTACTGTAAGACGTTTATAGTCCTTATAGTCCGACCTGTAGCTCTTAATTGAGTAGTTTCCTATTAATTTATTCAGCAAAGCTAAAGGGTGACATTATATTTATAATTTAAAATAAATTTCACCTAGATTCGTGAAGGGCAACTGAAGAAATAAGTAAAAACCCGCACATAACAGAAAAAGTTTCTATCTTTTAAAAAATGATCAAAAAACAAGGGAGAACGCTATATTCGGGTGCCCCGACTATCAGATACCCGTTACTCAGCTAAAGGGAGTGCGAGGGAGATGGAGATATAAACTCTAAATCATCCATAACTTTTTAACGAATGTATTTAAATTTTTAAAATCGTATATAAACTATTGTGGGCGATAGAGGGGGCGTGGCAACCTGTTGAAACAAACTTGCGCTGCGTAGGAAATCCTAGAGTCTGCATGCAAAATGCCAATCTTCTAGCTTTTATAGTTTCCGAGATCACAGCGTTCATACGGACGGACAGACAGTCATGGCTATATCGACTAGGCTAGTGACCCTGATTTAATTTAATTTATTTTTTTTGATCTAGGGGTCAAACTCTGCCAGGAACTACCATCATCCTATGTGGTGTATTTTTAAAAAATTATTTTGTAAACTAGTTATATCTTTATATATATATCAGATACCCATCACTCATCTAAAGGGAGTGCGAGGGAGATATAAAACTTTGATCGCGCATAACTTTTTAACGGATGGTCCGATTTGAAAAATTTCTTCTACATTTCGATAGGTATTTATGAATACAAGAAAACTGACGACGGATTTGGGAACGGTTGACTTGGATACCAACCCATCAAAGCCTTAGGTGTCACAGAATCTTTTCGAGGAGTTTCGGAAGAAATTCGCTCCGATTTTGAGAACATTTGCTTTGAAGCTTACTATTCGGTTGGTTTAAAGTCGTGTACTTGATTTTAAACGGTTTCTGTGACACTGAGATTTGCTTTTGGGGGGAAATTTGGTTGGCTGAACAATTTAAAGAAATCCTCAAATTATTTAAGCTTTTATTGTCTATAGGTAATCTTTTCCAAACTTTTTAAAATTAATTAAGTCAGTGAGTAACAATTTAAACATAAGGACCTAAATAATTTTAGAGCTTTGTGTGTTTTAGAAGAACAACATCATAATTCCGTACGCTGTGTAAACCTTACAAGTACAGTTAGTATGTCTATAATGTCTATATCAAAAGTCGCCCGATCTCATCTCATGACCCACTGTAGATGTACCATGTCAATACACATTTTCAAGATAGGAATTGGCAAGCAGTTCTCTTTTCAAAAATATGTGTATTTATTTTTTTCTCTACACCATTTTGTTTAGTTCGCAGAAATAGGAGTGTCCCATTTGTCGATTTTCTCCTTTTTATTATTTTTGTTTTTGTAATTGCAAAACTCTTCCGCAAAATGAGGGTGGATTTGTATTGTGGATGGTTCGGACGAATGCTCGGCCAACCATTTTGTTTTCTTTCACTTCCAGAGGACTCACCCCCGTCAACACCAACATAATCAGATGCGGCATCTTAAAAACGCAGCAATCGTTATTTTTTTCTTTCTGTGAACCAGGGACTGCAAATAAGTGTTATGAGTTTAAACAAGAGAGAACGCTATAGTCGGGTGCCCCGACTATCAGATACCCGTTACTCAGCTAAGGGGAGTGCGAGGGAGATGGAGATATAAACTTTGATCAGCCATAACTTTTTAACGAATGGTCCGATTTATAAAATTTCTTCTACATTTCGATAGGTATTGATAAGCACAACAAGACTGTATTTTTACTTTTCCGAAATATTTAAATTTTTAAAATCGTATACAAGCTATTGTGGGCGTTAGAGGGGGCGTGGCATACTTTTGAAACAAACTTGCGCTGCGTAGAAACTCCTAGAATCCGCATGCCAAATGCCAATCTTCTAGCTTCTATAGTTTCCGAAATCTCAGCAATCATACGGACAGACAGACAGACGGACAGAGAGACATTGTTATACCCTTGCAGAGGGTATTATGATTTCAGTCAGAAGTTTGCAAGTATATAAGTCGGAACGAGCCGGATCGGACAACTATGTCATATATTTATGATTTCGGTCAGAAGTTTGCAACGCAGTTAAGGAGACGTTTCTTGATCAGCATCACTAGACGAGTCGATCTAGCCATGTCCGTCTGTTTCTACGCAAACTAGTCTCTCAGTTTTAAAGATATCGGATTGAAACTTTGCCAAAGGTCGTCTTTCTACTACAGGTAGTATATAAGTCGGACCCAGTCGGATCGGACGACTATATCCTATGGCTCCCAAAGAACAACCGGCCCAATTTGACCCAAATTGGCCTGTCACGTTTCACGTGGAATGACCCCCTTGCGATTAGCTAGTGCCGGCTCCTTTTCTTTAATTTTTCCGCCAAATTGGATAGCTGGCGACAGAACACATCTGAATTGATGGTTTCATTCCGTCCCAGCAGCTCAAAGTGCACTACACCCTTCCAATTCCACCAAACAGACAGCATAACTTTCCTCTGATGGATATCGGCCTTTGATGTGGCTTGGGCTGGCTCATCTTTCTTGCTCCATGATCTTTTTCGTTGGACATTATTGTAAACAACCCACTTTTCCTCGCCAGTAATAATCCGCTTCAAAAAAGGATCGTTTTTAAACCGTTGCAGCAGAGAATAGCAGATATTGATACGCTTAGTTAGGTGAATTTCCTTTAAGTTATGCGGAACCCAAACCAAGTTTCTTCAAATGGTTTTCAACCGTTGTATGCGACACACTGAGCTTCTCTGACATCTCCTTCGTTGAATAACGCCGGTTTTCATCCAGCAAAGCCTGAATTTGTTCGTCAAAAACGGCCGATGGTCGACCAGAACGTGGGGCGTCTTTAACTCCAAAATCTCGAAGCCTGAATTTGGCAAACCAGCGCTGACATTGGCGATCACTCATGGCATCTTTACCATACACTTCGCACAATTTTTCGCGAGCTTCGACCGCTTTTTTTCCTTTTCGGAAGTAAAAAAGCAAAATATGCCGAAAATGCTCACTTTGATCCTCCATGTTTAATTTGCTATAGCTTCCACAAATGTTATCGAATATTTACCAAATTTTCATCTATAGTACCTAAGACAATAAGCTTTAAAACGATACTAAAAATTGTGACCCTGGTGCTCGATTAGTCGTAAATAAATTAGATTAAAAACGATTAAAAAAAAAACGACATGACTTTCTTGCCAACCCAAAGACATGACTGTTTTTTAATATTTCCGAATTTCGAAATAAATTTAACAAAAATCGGACGACTATATTATAAAGCTGACATAGAAGGGATAGAATAATGAATGTCAACCGAATACGAATTTTAACACTTTTGCGATTTGTAAATTAATATAAATTATAAGCTTCGGCTGGCCGAAGCTAGCTTCCTTTCTTGTTTTTTATTTGATTTATTTTATATATAAGACGTAAATCCCTTTTACGATCTAGTAATATAACAGAAAACATTTTAAAGCAATTTATACTTTTAGCCAGCTGACGCCTTTGCCAACCTCAGGGGAATGTCTGGTCCTAAAACTGTTGCGCGTGACGACTCAGCCTCTGATAGAAGTACCGAAATAAATGGACACCAACAGCTTTAAAAGTTTCACCAACATACCACACCTTATTGGATTTATAAAACACATGTTTAATTTCATATATTAAAAAACTTGTACATTACTATTACTATTCAGCACGTAAATTTAAAAAAGGAGCAAGATCTCTGTATTTGTTTTCGACGTTATCTTAAAATCTAATAAAATTATAACAATCGACAAAGTCGAAGTTGTTTGCTCGCTAAACTCGAGGTCACGGCTGTTCATAATGTTTCCTCTATCCACTTTTTAGGAGACGAAAATTTCGACTATGTGCCAAACCAGGGTCTTGTAGATAAGGCTCATTCCACGTCAAACGCCATTTTGTGAAAAAAGATTAATATGCTCTCGATGTCAGATACTTAATTACTGAAGCATTTATTCCCACAGGCCAACAGATTACATTTTCCGGCCACATAAAGTATATATATTCTTAATCAGCACCAATAGCCATGCCCGTCTGTCAGTTTCTAAACTGTCAGTTTCGAACTAGTCTCTCAATTTTAAAGCTATCGCAAAAAGTCTTCTTGCTATTGCAGGTAGTACATATGTATGTGGGAACGAGCGGGATCGGACTACTATAACTAAAACAAGAGAGAACGCTATAGTCGGATTGGTGTCCCGACTATCTAATACCCGTCACTCAGCTAAAGGGAGTGCGAACTCTGTAGTCGGGTTGGTGTCCCGACTATCTAATAAACGTAACTCAGCTAAAGGGAGTGCGAGGGATATAAAAACTTTGATCAGGCATAAGTTTTAAACGAATGGTCCGACTTAAAAAATTTTTCTACATTTCGATAGGTATTGATAAACACAAATAAATAAACTGCATTCCTACTTTTCCGAAATATTCAAATTTTTAAAATCGTGTATAAGCTATTGTGGGCGTTAGAGGGGGCGTGGCACCTTTTTAAAATAAACTTGCGCTGCGTAGGAACTCCTAGAATCTGTATGCAAAATGCCAATCTTCTAGTTTTTATAGTTTCCGAGATCTCAGCGTTCATCCGGACGGACAGACGGACATGGCTAGATCGACTCGGCTAGTGATGCTGATCAATAATATATATACTTTATAGGGTCGGAAAAGCTTCCTTCTACCTGTTACATACTTTTGCACGAATACAATATACCCTTTTACTCTACGAGTAACGGGTATAAAAACTAAAACTAATAACTAAAAAACAATTCAACTCGGTAAAAGAAGTTATTCAGCTAAAAGGAGTGCGAGGGAGATGGAGATATAAAACTTTAATCGCGCATAACTTTTAAACGAATGGTCCGATTTGAACGATTTCTTCTACATTTCGATAGGTATTTATAGACACAATAAAACCAGGACCCGTAACTGTTATAAGTTTTATTTTAAAAATCACATTTTAACAGTTATTTTCTGATTTGTAAAGTACAACTCAAAGAATAACTGTTATTATTTGAGTTTTATAATAAAAGTAGACAAATAACAGTTATTATAACTCAAACTTGAATCATTGCGATTGTGTAGGTAAAAAAAATTTAAAAAAATATATTGTTTTACAATATGCGCGGTTGCCTTTTTTAAAAGATTTTTAGTAAGTTTCATAAAACATGGTTAGCATGTTTTTTTTAATTATTTCATTTTTTCAAAAATGTCAAGGGAATAACTGTTATGCATACAAATCAACAAATAACAGTTACTTTTTGAGTTTTATTATAAAAATAGAAAAAATAAAAATCATTACGGATTTATAAACTATACTTGCTAATAAAAATAGTGGTGTATTTTAAGAAATTTTAGGACTCTGCTATGGGCATGATTTTTTTTGTAAGAAAAATTTACAATAACAGTTATTTTCGGTCCCTGAATAAAACTGCATTTTTATTTTTCCGAAATATTTAAATTTTGTAAAATCGTTATAAGCGATTGTGGGCGTTCGAGGCGTGGCCCTCGGTTGAAACAAACTTGCACTGCATAGGAACTCCAAGGATCTGCATGCAAAATGTCAATCTTCTAGCTTTTATAGTTTCCGAGATGTCAGCGTTCATCCGGACAGACAGACAAACAGACGGACAGACAGACATGATCAAGAATATATATACTATATATATACTATACAGCCCTGTGGGCATTAAATTGTGTTAATATAGACGTATATAAGCATATCTGCATACTTATTTTTCGCGTTTAACGGGTGGTATTTGTGCAATATGTATAAACACCATGTGCCTTTTGGACCGTTGGCCAGTGTCACACTACACACATTTTGTGAATGTTTTGGGTATGCCTCAGCTCTTTGCAAAGCGGGTGTTCCACGAGTATTCTAACGCCCAAACCAAAAATTGTTTTATCATTCGAAGAAGCTCAATCGCAATAGTCCATAATTAATAAAGTCCGCTGATTAGTTTTTTAATTAATCAAAAAGGATTAAACAAAGGTTACTTGTATTCATTATATTTTTAATGGAAGAATTTACAGTTCTCTTAACATCGATTACAATAAAGTTGAGAGTAATATATATTAATAGCGTTTTACATATGTATATTTCCTTAATTGCATTTAACACAGAGAGCAGCGTACATATTAATTAATAACAGAAAAATAGCTGCAAATAACTAAAATTTCGATGTTTATTTTTTTACATATTCGCGAAGCGGTGACCTATCATGTTTAAATATGTACCCAAATACAGATCCAAATCTGCCTATACGAATGGGATGCTATATTTATCTCATATGTGACTCGTCTAATTGGTGCAAATGTTTATTTTCTCCTTTGCAAAAACATCTACGGTAATAAGCTTAGTGAAAATCTTATTTAGAGATTGATGTCTTATCTTGGAGACTAGTAAACAATACATGGCGAGGGCAGCAGAACTAAAAGTGTTCATTTGTTCACAAAGAACGCTGGATTTGGTGACAAGTTGGGCGGCATCGTTATCATGTTGCCCTGCTGCTGCTGGTGCATCTGCTGTTGCTGCTGACTTCTGGTGTTGGTTGCATACAGTTGCTGCTGGAAACTGTGATATTGCTGTGCATACTTCAGGTCATTGGAGGAGGGACCAACGAAATTGATGCCATTCGTGGGACCAACACTTCCGGCAGCAGACATTAAATTATTATTGCTGGGCCCAATTAATGACTGACCCTGCCCCTGCCCCTGCCCTTGAACTTGACCCTGCATCTGGATCTGTGCTTGTGCCACCGCAGGGCCAACTCCTAATCCACTTTGATTCTGACACATTCCGCCGGGCATGTTCTTTAGGTGTTGAGGCTTGGGCTGATTGGACTGTTGCGACGCTGCAAACATGGGAGGTCCGGCGCTGTTGCAGGTAGCGTTGTTAAAAAAGGCTGTGGGATCCCCGACGCAGTCCAGACCATCCGACCCATGGGAAAACTGAATCTGCCTGTTTACTGAAGCTTGCATACGCGGACCCATTGCATGTGGTCGCATGCCATGCGGACGCATGCCCCGTATCATGGACGGTTGACCAATATTCATTGCCACGTCATGGCCGGCTAGGCCTTCTTCGTCCATCATACCCATTTGATTGCAGTTCTGGAAAAAGTTAATGCCGTTGCCCGCTCCAGGGTTGTTTGTGATCTTGTTCTGGTGCTGCTCGCCGGGAGAGTTCATTAGCATTGGTCCTGATCCAGATCCCACCATCATTCCCGGCATTCCCGGTACACTATCGCTACCAGATGGTGGACAGATCGGGGAACCGTTGCCTACCGAAGCCATTTGCGGATTAGCGTACCTCTGCAAAAACTCCAGACTCGGTGGCATTCGAACATTGCTAGCTCCATTGTTATTGTTGTTGTTGGGGTTCTGGGGTCTTACTGGCATGTACTGTATGGTGTTCGGGGTACTCGCCTTTACCTGTATATTAGGATTGAAATTGGAACCAAAATTCACTGGCATTCGGCCCATCATCCTAGCACCAGGTGGCAAGACACCTTGGAAGTTTGGAGAGTTGGCTGGCCCAGAACCAGGAACTGGACCAGGTCCCAGGGGACTCTCTCTTAATACGCCATTGGGGGAATTCGGGTTAAAGCCTGGCGGACCATTCGGACCGCCTGGAACGCACATTTTGGGATTCATCATTCGCTGACCCATAGAGTTCATGACGTTCATTGGATGACAGTTATTCTGATTAATGGAATCCATTCCGGGTCCATCCAGTCCCGAAATCATTGCGTGTTCAATATTCATGTCTGCCGGTCCCGAACCGCCCATCATAGTCATCCCACCAGTGCCGGCTGGACTACCCATACTGGATACGCAGCTTGTTAGTTGTTGGGACATTTGCGCCAGAGAAGAAATGGGATCGAAGTTCTGAGTCATCTTGTTTGGTGGCGGGCGATTACCGCTGTTGGGATTAAGCGGAATATTGTCGGAACGCCTAGTAAACTGTACGGAACCTCCTTGGGCTGGAGCCTGACGCTAGAACCGAAGAGTGATTAAAAAGGAGTTTCTAATAAAACTACAAATCTTATTACCTCCATCTGCATGTTGGGAGTGCCTATTTTATAGGCATTCAACGCTGAGTTAGGATTGCTTTGCATATGCGGGTGGGGATTAAAAATCACGCCAGGACTGGTGGCAGCAAATCTAGCTTCTATATTTGCCTCTATTAAACCATTTCCTGGCGACCGTTGACCCTGTGGGCTGGGTCGTCTACTTTTTATGTTATCACCTGTAAGTATAAAAGATTCATTAAATCTATTTCATATTTATACACTTGCAGAGGGTATTATGATTTCAGTCAGAAGTTTGCAACGCATAAAGTATATATATTCTTGATCAGCATCACCAGACGAGTCGATCTAGCCATTTCCTTCTACTCTGGGATATGACTCCTTTTAAATATTTCCGAATTTCGATCTCTTAGCTTTTTTACTCTACGAGTAACGGGTATAAAAAGATTCTAGATAAACGTTGGCTTTTGTCAATTAGATTATTCGATAGGTATGAAGCGAAACAACTGCATTTCAGGTAAAATGTTTATTTTAGCTTTGCGATTTATGGGCGTTAGAATTGACATGGCACTCGACTGAAAGAAACCGTCGCTGCGCAAGAATCCCTAATTGTAACTTTATTGTTATCGAAATCTAAACGTTTATAAGGACAGACAGAATTTTACAGTATCTCACGTTATCCGATGTGGGTAATCGGTATGATTTTAAATTTTACTAGGAATGAAAATTTGTTCAAACTTATTAGATCACTGTGGACGGCAGTCCACGTAGTGACGAAGCGCACCAGGAGAGTGTGCGAGAGTGTTCTTTTAATTCACTTTTTGGCTATTTTCCCCAAAACGGCTATAACGATTTCTTTTTAAATTTAATACTAAATAGCCCTTGAGATTCCTCAACTTTTAATATATTACACTTTTGGTCATAAAAATGCGTTTCAGTTTAGTATAGAAAACACTGCAAGCTTACTTGAATGCCCAAAAACCAATTAGATGAGAACAAATTCTTATTAGATATTTTAAAGGAATAAGTAAAAAATAAAAGTTTCGGATATCTTCGAAGATACATAATTCCAAGACTAATTAATTAACTAATAATGGGATAAGCTAACAAATTAGTCTTGGCCCTGCCAATGGATTTAAATCCTAATACAATTTTTCATACGAGTAATATAGCAAAAGTGATTGATGTTCAAAACAAAAACTTCTGATATAAAACAAAAACACCTCTAAACGAGGTAAAGGGTCGTGACGATCGCACCATCAACATACAAAAGTTCTGATATCAAATTTTGTGACGAAAAGTTCATGGACATTCGACTAAATAAATATATTGTATAAAATATTTTTATTCGGCACTCTGCAATAGAATCTGCTTTTGAAATTAAAATTTACAGGAGCGGACCGAATGAAAATATATTATAAAAAATATTTATTTAGTCGAATGTTCAAGGACTTTTCGTCACAAAATTTGATTTCAGAATTGATGGTGCGATCGTCACGATCCTTTACCTCGTTATGAGGTGTTTTTGTTTTATAGAATAACTGAGCTAAATTTTATTCACAAAAATATTAAGTTGTACATTACCAGCAGAAGACTGACCAAACGGTTCCAATTCCTTTGGGGAGAGATGGGACAGCGGAGTGCTTGGGTTACTATTTAAATTATGAGTGAGTACCCCTGATGATCCGCTATTCCGATTCCGATTTTGGTTTGACGGAGATGGGATGTCCGTCTGAAAACAATTTTTGTTCGCTGAGAGCACTGCCGTCGTTCCTCCCTGTGACGCCGTCGTATTGGCCGGGGGAGCTGATCCTGACAACGAAGCTACGCCATCCATACTGGGCGAGTTTGTTGGCAATCCCATGACAGCGCCAGTTGTGCGCGGTGAGGGCAGGGACAGATTATTGGGACTTGAAGGATTGGGCGACTGAGTGGCTATAGGCACTGATGCAGATCGCTGGGTGGAATGGTATGGAGGTGGTGGTCCCTGCAGAGAACGCACTTGACTGCTGGACGCATTGCCACCTGTTCCAGAGGCAGCTTGCTGTTGTGGGACGACAGTTCCGGTCGCTTGTCTGGCTTTGCCTCCCTTCAAGCGCTCCTCGAAGAATTGCTGCTGGATCTTCGACCACTCCATTTGAGCTACTCCTCCTTGGTGTGGATGGGAAAGGCCATCTGGATTTGAAAGTTCCTTAGACATATCTGGTACAGATCCGATGACATTAACATTGCAGCTTGTGTTACCGAAAGATGCCAGCATATCCGCCGAGCTCCCCATCATGCTGCCGTTTGGAGCGGCAGCGCTGGAGCAGTGCATATTGACGTTTATCGGGCCTGCAGAGGTTCCAGGTCCAGCACCAGGTCCTACTCCAGATCCGCACTGCAGGCTGCTTTTCTGACTGCTATTGCAACCCATTACAGCATTGATATCCGATATAACATCGCCAGGAAGAATTACCTCCTCTGGGAGTCCTGAACTATTCCCCGCCAAGAGCTCCGGCTTCACGTTTCCTGGCATATGCATTTGCCGCATTTGCGGATTTATTATAGATCCTCCGCCACCCGTCATGCCTATCATTAGGTCGCCTGGCATTTTCGGCATTTGTGAGCCCACATTTGGTCCCACTGAATTCTCGTTTTCTGGAAAAAGAAATTGATTCATTTTTTTCAATTTTGCCAGCTGTTCTTCACGGTGCTGTCGCTGTTGTGGTGTAAGGTTTTCGTCCGGAACCTTGACTCCTTGCAGCGAAACAATGTTGTTTTCGTGCGTCAGACTAGAGTCGCTTCCTTTTGCGACCTGCCCTAAATCAACACCAGCTGCTTCCAGTATCTTTATTGCCTGGGACTCGCTGGAAGCACTGATGCCGTCTAGATTGCTTCGTGAGTTTTGTCCAGGACCACTGGCACCGCTGTTTCCGGGTCCGCTCTCCCAGCACATCAGTTCATTATCATTGGCTAAGGAATCGGCCTGGTCGACAAAGGTGTTGCTTGGCACGTTCACAGTACCACGTTTGCTGTTTTCATTTTGAGTGAACTGGTTCTTCAAGAGGCTTGCCGGCTTTGAATGTGGCTGATGTTGAGTTATCTTTGATACAGGATTGGAAGCAGTTGGTCCTCCGGGTCCCATGCCTATCCATGGCATTCCCAAGGCATTGTGGCGCTGCAGCTTGTTCATCTTCAAAGGGTTTTTCATAAAGAAGTCTTCGAGAAAGTTCTTTGTGGCTGGCTGGGTGCAGTGATACGCAATAATGGTCTGGAATTGACCGCTCAAAACCGATTCAGCCCCTTTGTTAGCCAGCTGAGTTGAAAACACGAATATGTGATTCTGCTGTTGCATGTAATCTAAGCAATTGCTGCCACCCGAAGATGGCACATTACCATTTCCCGCCAAAAGGTTACCGACACCAGCTCCAGCTCCAACTCCCGTTCCTGGTCCCACTCCACTCATTTGAGACGCATTCATGCCAATCGCTAATATGCTTGGCGGGTTACTTAAAGATTCATTGATAATATCTGAGTTCAACGGATTGCAGCTAACGCTTTCCATACCCATTTCGTCGTTACTTATTACCAAGGAAGAAGGCTTCTTTTCCGGGATACTATCGGTTGTTCTTTCTATTTTTACTAAATGAATAAGAAGAAGAAACATTTTAATATACGCATAGAAATATGCTAGTCCTGTGTTAAAAAGGAATGTCAATAAATAATATTTTGAACAATTAAATATAATCAGTTGATTTCCATATTTTGTGGTATATTTAATGATTTTGAAATGTAATCCTCACAAAGCTGGCATTAAAAAATGTAAAACTTCAAAACTCCGAATATTGTAAAAATGTTTAAGGGCAATACAATTTAATTAATGCAACATTATACTCCGTCCTATATTACTTAATCACTTTCACCAGTCTAAACGATAATGTCATCACGCCTCTTCTTATTCTAAATAAGTTTATTCTAAATAAATAAGTGGCTTCGGCTAACAAGAAAAGAAGTTGTTTAGTGTTGTTTTCTAGTAATTTTGAAAAATGGTTTAAGCAATATTTTTGGCAAGTTCAATAAAATACAATGTGCCTTTAACCCAAAATTGTTTTTCGTCAAATAAAATTGTATCAATTGTATTCTGAGGTTTATCGTTTTGAAGAAAGGGCTGTTAGGTGTGTTTTAAATCAATGAGGACAACATTTTTAATTTATTTTACTTACCCGGCGTAGCGGAGGAGTCCTGTGCATTACCAATGGAGCCAAATCCGACAGGGGACAAGTTTGGAGAGTGATTTTCTCTTTCTTCTTTTTTCATATTTACTAAGTTGCTCAAAACGTCGGAGGGTTCTTCCTTAATAGCAATGCCAATGGATAGACCGGAAGTAGACCCAGTCCCGCACCCAGTGCCAGGAGCTGTGCCTTTTGCTTTATTACATCCTTTTTCTGTTGAGATATGGGGCATAAATATGGTGAAAATTCTGAATAATCATACAGGCTCGGGGCAAATTTCTATGCTTTTACCTTACATAAACCATCTCTTCGCTTTTATACATAAACAATTTAATATTTAGATTGGGTAGATTAATATATCACCCCCCATTCGGATGTAAAATTAAAGGAATTTTGGTATTCAAAAAATATGAAACAAAAAAATTGTTCTGATATCACCCCCCACTACAAAATCCTAGATCCGCCACTGATTGGGCCTAACTTAGCAATTGTTTAAGAAACATCAGGGAAGACGGCTGTAAGTTGAAAGTCTTTATTTCCAATTAAAAAATAATCAAGAAAATTAATCGCCCGATACTAACGAGTGATACACCAATCGAAAGGTATCGCAAAAACTTGGAGGTGTGCATTCCAAGGTTTAAAATTTGGGAAAAAAAATGGTAAAAGTAAAAAATTTTGAAAATACGGTCTGCTAGGTTGGGTGGTGATGAATATCCCAGATTATAAGCTGTGACATCTTATTTATATTTTTATACCCGTTACTCGTATGGCAAAAGGGTATATTGTACTCGTCGGAAAATATGTAACATGTAGAAGAAGCGTTTTCGACCATAAAAAGTATATATACTCTTTTTAAGCGTCACTAGCCAAGTCACTATGAACGCTGATATCTCGGAGACTATTTCGACTTCATCGTCAGGTACAAGTGTAAACAAACCTAAACAAACACCTCTAAATAATTTAGTAATTATTATATTTAAAGTTATATTAATAGATACGACGACTTTAAAAAGAATTTTCAAAAATATGTTTTTTTTTTTTTATATTTTCAGTTTTTTATAATTAATTCTGGTCTTGCAGACCTCTCAAATAGAACGACGGTTGTCCAAACCAAATGTGAACATTATTGGGATAGTTACCACACTAGGATTGGAATATACTTCATATTTCAGATTGGAATAAGAAGGCAAAACTGATAGACAGAGCCTGTCCGAGAGTATGTATAAGCAATATGTAAGTTTTCTTACCGACATCCTCGTCCTTCACACTGGTCTTTTTTTTCTTGCCCTGCTCGTCACCATCGACCAGTTGGGAAAGGCCCACTGTAGCAGACACACTGCTGCTATTGGAGTGTTCACTGGTATTGTTGGGGGAGGCGACCAGACACGAGTTGATGCTGCTCGAGGAGTTCTGCCTCAGTACCGGTGTGCCAGCGGTAGCGATCAAGGCAGACGATTGTCCCTCTGGTATGGCTGGTATGGTTGCACCTCCTCCGCTCACGCTACCACTAGTCGAAGCGGCGACGCCTTTGTCACTGCCTGATAGTCCGTTTTTCTCTGTACCTTCGTCTGGCATTGCTTTTATTCGATCTAGAAGCACAGCCAATTAGTATGGACTTGGTGAATGGAAAATAGGAAACTGGACTTACCCGGAGACAGAGTGGAAAAGGGATCGTTTTTGAGGGTCTTCGGAGAGCTCCTGCTGGTGCCGGCGACCCCATTGCCGATCCCTACTCCAGAATTCGATCCAGATGCACTTGTTGAGGCATCGGCGTTCGGCTGTGACTGAGACTGTGTTTGGGCTGGACTGCGGGGCATTGTGGTCGAGAGCATTGTGGTCGAGCCTACACAAAACAATTGGGTTTCTCCTTCCAAATCGAACTTCCTCAGATCGCGTCGGTGTCTAAATGCTCGAGTTGGTTAGGAAAGCCATCATTTTGGCTGTTTGGGTTTCTGGCGAACACATCCAGTGGAGTTGGGCATATGTACATCAAATACAGACCGCACGCACACTATCGCACATATGCGTGAGTTTCCAACTCGCAAATTTTCGCGAAACAGAGCCCGGATATCTCGGATGCAATCATTATGAACGCAGGCAGGGTCTTTTATCTATTTTTCAGCTTAGTTTAAAGTTCTTTTGTGTTCAATTTGTGCTGTTTCACAATTTTATGTATACATATGTACTGTCAACACTTGCGAACAACTCGCTCGTTAGCCGTAGTCGTGCGTTTAGTGCAGAGAAACTTCGTGTATCTTGCAAGGGCTATAAATTAGCACTGTCAAAAATGGCAAAGTTCTTCGAGAAGAACAAACTAATGCGAATAACTAGCGGAATATTATAATATAATAAAAATAAGAAATTATTAGTCAGGGTTGCCAGACGAAAATCTAGCTTTCCCCCTAAAAAATCTCAAACAGTCGATAGTTATATTAAAATAACATATCGATTATTTTAGAATTATCGATTTTGCGGTCTACAAAAAAGTTGGCAACTACGCACCGCCTTAGAAAAGTGGTTGGCAACTTTGGCTTGTTGAAAAACGAAGTCAATTTCCAAACCATGTTTTAATTTCAGTTAACTTGGATTACTTTTTTCATTTGATTTTTTTCATAAGGAAAAACAAGTGATTTAATATAAAATAAATAGATATAAAATAATTCAGAATCACCTAAATAATTTGCTTAGTAATTTTATTCTGTGCCTGTATCACTTCTTTTCCTTACGAGTGATCACTTGAACTCACTCACTCTCTTTTCAAAAAATTGACTGTTTGTCAATTCATAACCAGGACTACAGAAGCAACATTGCCTGTTGTGCTGGAAACCGAATCCGGACTACATGCTTACCAATCGGAGGAACAAGACCTGGCGCCTCTTGCCGTCGGCAGTCGTAGCCAGAAACGTAAGGAGTCTACTTAGGCCACCCATCCCGAGCTCGTCAACCATTATGAAGAAGGGCTCGGTCCATTTAAGGTCCTGGAAATACCTCGTTATGCCCAAGACGGTGTCCGGCATATGCAGTTCGCTGGTGTAGATCGACAGACCCTTCTTGGCCATCTCCAGGCGCCTGGGGGTCCTCGAAAAGCAATTAAATTGCGACAAATTCATGTTTTTCACTGTTTGTTTTGTTTGCCTTTCAATATGGCTTTCAATTTACCGCGATTCTAGAGCAAAGCAATCGATGTTTTGCACGGATATCGATACTTCCCGCCTTTTGTAGTCTCCAATTTTATACACTGAATTGCAATAGTGTAATAACTGCATATTGAATGCAAGATTCGTAGTACATATTTGTACTCAAATATATATCTTTTGTACAAAGTCATGATATTAAATATTTAATTTATGATTTTATTTGAAAATCAAAGTTTCAATATGTAAACAAACTACAAGTGTTACATTTTTTATCAGTGTAGTTAGAGGTGGGAAATCAATTCAACGGCAACCATCGATGAACAAGAAGCTATCGAAGCAAAGCTCCGTTATACGTCCGTTACGCGCGCAACATGCAGAAAGCAAACAACTTTTACGGAAACGTTGTTATAAAGATATTTAACAACGGAGCGGGTGCGAGTACCCGCAGCGCCCAGGGGCCCCCTCCCCCGAAAGTAAGGAAAATTACAGACTACTTTCAAACAACGCCTCGCGCCTCCGCAAGGAATAAGGATACCGATCCGGATCCGCGATCGTCATCCGCGGCAAGGAAACAAAATCATACGCCACCCCTTGAACCTCAACCTTCTGCCAGTACATCGTCGGCCGTGCATATCAAAACAAAGGGCTCGCTGGAAACTTTAACTGTACGGGCCGTCCCATGGATCCCTCCTCCAGGCAAGATTGGGGATAGTTGTATGTGCAAGATTGGGGATAGTTAGTAGTGCAAGATTGGGGATAGTTGTATGTGCAAGATTTGGGATAGTTGTATGTGCAAGATTGGGGATAGTTGTATAGCCAACGCCGATGCGCCGTAAAATGCCTTCTAAACGGGCGCTCACCTACGAGCCCGTGACACAGCAGGAGGAGATCATGGGCACTATTTCGCGTGAGGAGGTCGTGGAGACGGTTTCGCAGGAGGAGTACGTGGAGGAAGACAGACAAGCCATTGATAGTGGACTACATAGTGTTGGTTAAGACGAAGATACTATCGCCAAAGTTTTCAAACCATCGATAGTGGGCTGGCTCCTCACCACCGATAGTACCATTGATGGTTGCAAACATTTGAAGTTGTCTACGTAGTGGTAATTCGTGTCGCGTTTGCGCGTGTGCGGGTGGAACAGTGACAAGGAAACTCGAGAAATCGCTAGTAATTCATTCCATTTCATTTCGTTCCACATGGTGTTGTTGTTGCTGCCGCTGCTGCTGTATTTCGGCTTGACTTCGGCGGTGACAGTGAGCACTGGAATAAATCAATACTAAAAATTGGATTTTCCAGCGTGTGAGCGCTCTAAAATAAGCACCGTTAAGCTGCAACGCACAACTAAATGCAGGCCGTAAGCTAAGCTTCTAAATCGCGACTTAAATGTGACTATCTATGTGCATATGTGTGTGATTCTGAACTTGAAAAGTACGTATTGCAAACTGTAAAAATAAGTTTTCCAGTGATACATACAAGAGCGTAAACACATAAAATCTGGCTGGGAAATATCAACAACTTTGTTTATAGAGCGTTTAATAGAGTGAAAATTCCGAGAATTCTGAATAAACATACACTCTGCTTTCGACCTCAGTTTTCAGTATGGGCATTTAAAAAATGTTCTTCGACTTTGTCTGAACACAAATTGAAAATCTAAAGACAGTATTGGTGGAAACAAACTTCAGGAATAACTGGAAAACTAAAATAACTTGCAGATACATATGTACACATGTATTTATTGTATACTTCCATATGTATCTGCGAGTGTGTTGTTCCCAACCACAAATGTACGCATTATAGGGTAATCAGCTAAAAAGTAACCTTTGGCAGCAGAGCTTATTAGCTGAGAGAATTATTAAGCCCCGAAACGAAAACAACTGCATTGCTCTGTGTCAAGCTGTATGCGCGACTTTGCTGATAAGGCTTGCGACGTCAAAATATTTTTAGAAACCTGTGCGAAGTCTGGCTAGAACTGTTGGAGTGACAATAAGTATGCGACCTTGCCTGATTTGACATACGTCCAATTTAAATCGAAACCAACTGCGTGGAAAATGCCGTTGTTTGGCAAGAAGGATTCCGGCAAGAAAGCCAAGGCGAAGGACATAAAGGAGCTCAACAAGCAAGTGTCAATCGAGGAGAAATACAATCTCCACGGACTATTGGGAACGTGCGTACTAACTCGTTCATTTCGCTATGCGTGCCTTTTTTTGTTTAACCTGTTTTTAACCACATCACAGGGGAGCCTTTTCAGAAGTCCGCCTAGCCGAAAGTAAGGAAGCGCCTGGGGATCACTTTGCAGTGAAAATTATCGACAAGAAAGCCCTTAAGGGCAAGGAGGAATCTCTGGAAAATGAAATACGTGTTTTAAGAAGGTAAGTTTAATAATCATTTTTTTGTTGCCTCAGTAGGTTTTTTATAATGGCCGTTATTCGGAAACCAAAGTTTCTTTTATATATCCACTAAAATCCCTGATCAAGAGAAAAATTTGAATTTTGTATAACCTATGTTTGGCCCACTCGGTTGATAAACATTTATTCTAAATATTATTATGTAGAAATGCACAATTATGTAATTAAGCTTTTCTTTGAGTCGCAGTTATTTCAGACTTACAACAATTCAATTTAAAACTCTGATGTATTCATAAGGGGCGAGAATATTAGGAATATCCCTTAATCAGTATGTCAGTTCAGGTGGGTCATGGGTGTCCCCCTTCCTTTCAGGTGAAATCAAATGCAAAATATGGTTTTATAAATAATACTACAAAAATGTGATTTTCCGCCTCTGCCAAATCCTGGCCACTGTTGATTTCTATGTAGAATGCATACATACATGCATATGTAATCTGCCAACACGGACCACTTGTTTATAACGTCACCATTCGCTTTTGTCAGCGGGTAAGAGTGGCTAGATGGCTAGATTGACTCGTCTAGTGATTCTGAATTCATATATGTACATGTTTTATAGGGTCAGAAACGAAGCGTTCACAGCGTTGCAAACTTGCTAGGGTATTAAAAGAGGGATCTTAGTGTTTGCTGGTTGGCGTTAGGGACGATTTCTCGTCCGCATATTGCACAATTCATCAACAGTTAATCAACTGTAAAACCGATACCATTTCTCTCACTTTTATAGCCAGTCGGAAGTATATATATTCTTGATCAGCATCACTGGACGAGTCGAACTAGCCATGTCCGTCTGCCTGTCCGTTTTTACGCTCTCAGTTTTAAAGCTACCGGGCTAAAACTTTCCCAAAAGTCTTCTTTCTATTGCAGGCAGTATATAAGTCGTAACCAGCTGGATCGGACAACTATATCATATAGCTCCCATAGGAAAAAACGAAAAAAAAAATTAAAATAAGTTTCGCATTTAATTTGATCAAAATCAAATATCATATAGCTGCCATAGGAACGATCGGAAAACTAATGGGAAATTAATAGGAAAGAAATTATAGCTTCGTTGGCTTCTATTGTATTCTCTTCTACATCCCAGGGTAATTCTTTTTATTATTTCAGAATTTCAAATTAAATTTAACAATAATCGGTTAACATAATACGAAATTTAACATTTTGTAATTTAATAGGAATGATCTGTAAATGAATGATCTTGTTTCTTTAAAAATAAATCTGATGAAATTTTGATGAAAGATTGATGAATATTTGACGAAAAATCAATGTTGATAAAAAACATAGTTTTGTTGAGCAATCATAAATAAAAAGTTGATGAATTTGTCCCTGATGAAAGCCTCGGTCATGCTCATGTTTAATTCATCAATATTTTGTAAGAAAATTAATAAAATTAATATATAATAGCCTAGGGTTTTCGATGAATGGGAATGCAGGGAAATAAGACTTTATAAATCATTGCCAAACAAACATCCTGAGATAAAAATGTACCCTACAGTACCGCTCATCGTTAAGAAATTGATTACAAACTGGTAATCATGATTTGGTTTCGGTAACAAATTAGCTTGTCCTACGAATCATCAGTGGAATTGTATTAATAAATTGTTAAATCTTAGTTTAAGCTTTATTTTTAGTAAGGAAGTGCAGGTGGCTTTGAAAATTGAAATTGGTCCGATATGTCGGAGAGTAATTAAATCCTGCTTCTTAAGGTATTTTAAAAACTTTTTTTTAAAATTGTATTGAAATGATTTCGGCAGCAAAAACTTTGCAAAAAGTGTTCGGTTTGTAAAAGAGCGACCCAAATATATAGGTATAAAAAATGTATTATAAAAAAAAACAAGAAAGGAAGTTATCTTCGGCCAGCCAAAGTTTATATACCCTTGCAGGTGTGCCTATTTAAAATGCGGTTTTTAAATTGTCAAAAATCAAAACTGCTACTTCCTACAAAGTTATAATGTTTATACCCGTTACTCGTAGAGTAAAAGGGTATATTGTATTCGTGCAAAAGTATGTAACAGCTAGAAGGAAGCGTTTCCGACCCCATAAAGTATATATATTCTTGATCAGGATCACTAGCCGTGTCGATCTAGCCATGCCTGTCTGTCCGTCCGTCTGTCTGTCCGTCTGTATGAACGTTGAGATTTCGGAAACTATAAAAGCTAGAAGATTGGCATTTTGCATGCGGATTCTGGGAGTTCCTACGCAGCGCAACTTTATTTCAAAAATGTGCCACGCCCCCTCTAACGCCCACAATAGCTAATATACGATTTTAAAAATTTAAATATTTTGGAAAAGTAAAATTGCACTTTTGTTGTGCTTATCAATACCTATCGAAATGTTGATTTTTTAAATCGGACCATTCGTTAAAAAGTTAGGGCTCATCAAATTGTATATATCCATCTCCCTCGCACTCCCCTTAGCTGAGTAACGGGTATCTGATAGTCGGGGCACCCGACTATAGCGTTCTCTCTTGTTTTTATATTATTTTTTTGATTATTCATTTGGGAGCCATAAAATATAGTGGTCCGAACCGGCTCGCTTCGACATATGTACTACCTGCAATAGAAAGAAGACTTTTGGGAAAGTTTCATCGCGATAGATTAAAAACTGAGAGACTAGTTTGCGTAGAAACAGCCAGACGGACATGGCTAGATGGACTCGGCGATTGGTGCTGATCAAGAATATATACTTTGTGTGGTCGGGAACATCTCCTTCACTGCGTTGCAAACAGCTGCCTGAAATTAAAATCCCCCTGCAAGGGTAAAAAAAAATTAAATTCCGCGTAAATATTTATGTTTCCCTTAATGCATTGTATGTCTACTTCGCGATTACCGAAGCTAGATTCTTTTTCATTTTTAGTAACGATTGAGAAAACACGCATTTTAACATTGCAACAATTTTTTATTATTTTTGTTGTTAAATCAGTATATAATTTGGAATAAAAAAAATATATTTAAGTAAACTAAACGGAATTTTACATTTTTAAAGAATTATTTAACCCTTCGAAAAGGTTATTTGAGAGTGTGCTCACTGTTTACAACATGCATGTGCGGACATTTTTGTTTTCCTGGCTTATTTATATTGCTTTTCTTGTTTTACAAAATCTTTCTTGTTGTTTGCTTAATTTACTTTCTTTTCATGTTTAGGTTCAGTGCAAATCATTTCGATGGCAAATGTCCGAACGGAACGCGGTGAGTTCTTATCCCGATCCCATTTTGAACTAACTATGCACTCGCATACAGAACTCAGTTTTAGAAGAGTGGTTATTGAGGCTCCGTTCACATCCAAATATTTCAATACAGATTTACTGCGGTTCACTTTAATTATTAAGTTAAAGGCGGTTCCAAAATAATTTGGAAAATCTGTGTCCAAAATGCCGTGTGCGAAAAATTTATTTACAATTTACTTTTATTTTTAAAAATCAACCCACACAATATGAAGTTTTTACAACTTTACTTTCAGATTAACTCATCCCAATATAGTGCAACTCTTGGAAACGTATGAGGACAAATCGAAGGTGTACCTAGTTATGGAGTTGTATGTGACTCTTATCTATACCTTTCTCTATTACTGCAAAGATTTGTGTTTACTTTCATTTTTGGATTTAACAGGGTTACTGGTGGCGAACTTTTTGACCGGATTGTGGAAAAGGGGTCTTACACTGAAAAAGACGCTTCTCATTTGATTAGACAGATTTTAGAAGCGGTGGATTATATGCATGAGCAAGGTGTCGTCCATCGTGATCTTAAGGTAAATTAATTCCATTAGACTATATAACTATACATTTTTTTTATTTTAGTCGATCTTATTCTGCTCCCATCTGTATAGGTAATAAGCTCAACTAGTCTTCTGTGGCGAAATTTAAATTCCCTTGCTAAAATGCTTATATTAAATTAAATTAAATATGATTTCGAGTTCTGAAATCAATTACACAACGGTGTACGCGAGTGTCAGCGAATGGGCAGAACAATTTCCTATGCTCACTTAATAGGATGCTGCCGACAGCTGATTTAGAAGCCTGAGTCCGAAATCGTTGGATAGTGGACCTAATCAAGAATATATGTACTTTTGGCTGTACCAGATGCTTAGCCAAGTTGACCTTAAAAAAGTCCACCCTAATGTACATATATTCTACGCTCATTAGATATACGAAATTTGGAAACTTTATAATAATCCTACCCTAAATAGTATAAAATTAATATTTACAGCCGGAAAACTTACTCTACTATAGTCCGGACGACGATAGCAAAATAATGATTAGCGATTTTGGATTATCTAAAATGGAGGATTCTGGGATTATGGCTACAGCATGTGGAACTCCAGGATATGTTGCTCCTGAGGTGCTGGCACAAAAACCATATGGAAAAGCCGTTGATGTGTGGAGTATTGGAGTAATATCATACATTCTCTTATGCGGCTATCCTCCGTTTTATGATGAAAATGATGCTAATCTGTTCGCTCAGATTTTAAAAGGTGTTGTAAAAAACAATATTGGAAGTTAACTTCGGTAAGCCGATGTTTTTATACCAGAACCCTGCACAAATCAATCGAAAAATTGTTTGTCCGATTTTGATAAAATTCTAGTGCTATAAAAAGTAAAAGTAAATATTTAATACTTGCTTTTAATTGATACACACCCCTGCTCTGTTTCTTACATTCAAGGAATTTTGTCGAATTCGATTTGACTTTAAAACAGTTTACAAAACTTATAGTCAAATATCAACATTTGTGTAAATCGAAGTCAAGGAAAATATTCGAAAGTGAAGAGCGGAGCAGGCTGCCTTATAATAAAAAACAAGGAAGATACACCACTTGCTATCGTGTTAAATGTAGTCGAGAGTCAATACGACGTAAACATGTATTTTATGGGTATAATAATATAATATTTTCAGACTACAATTAAAAAGCTTTTGCAAGGATACACTCAAAAAATTAATCGCCCTGAATTTTAGAAAATCGCCCATGGATTTGCTTCACTGGTTATTTTTTTTCTTTAAAATAAAAAAATTTCTACTGGTAAAGAAAATTTTCTTTAAATTAATCAAAATTTATTAAATTTAAGAAATTTTCCAGAAATATAAAAAAATCGCCAGTAAAGCAAATCCATAGGCGATTTTATACAACTTTTTTTTGAGTGTATACATATTTATAAAAAATCCCCCCGCCTTAATTTGGTTGATTAAATCAATACTAACATTACTTCCAATCTTAGGAGAGTTTGAATTTGATTCACCCTATTGGGATGAAATAAGCGAGTCCGCCAAGCATTTCATTAAAAACTTAATGTGCGTAGCAGTAGAGAAGCGATATACATGCAAGCAAGCCCTCGCCCATGCTTGGTAAGTGTTTCATTCTTAAAGTCAATCAATCATGGGTTTCACAGAAATCTCTTACAACGAAATTTCACCTCAAAAACCAAGAAAGAAAGAAAGCTCCTACCAAATTCTGAAAATTCTGTGACGCCGACGATTTTGCCTAGTCGGTTTTCAAACCACTGGCCCCAAAAAGGCGAAGGTTTTTGTGACTCCCCTGTTAATAAATGTATGCTTAGTTTTTGGCGACCTCGATAATATAAATTCAAAAATTATATCTATCTATGATCTAGGATTTCCGGAAATGAGGCCAGCAGCAGAAATATTCACGGAACCGTGTCAGAGCAATTGAAGAAAAACTTTGCCAAATCCCGTTGGAAGGTGAGTGGTTCAACCCGATTCATAGATCCGGAAAATAATATTGTCCTCTTTTTAATAGCAAGCTTACTACGCGGCGACAGTGATCCGACAAATGCAGCGAATGGCGCTAAACAGCAATAGTAGTGCAAATATTGTTTCGACTAGCAATAGCAGTGACCAAAAAGACTCTACGAATCCAACAGCAGCGTCTGGATCATCAAATGCCAATGTTCTATCAGCACAGCAATCTGCACAAAGTCATGCACAAGAAGTTAGCGAGCCGGTAGGCAGCACAAATGGAGCTTCACAGTAGCAAAGTTGAATACCAAAATTATGTTACATATATGCTGTTTTGAATTACATTTTTGAATTTTAACGATTGTTCTAGTCTAGTAAATATGCCATATTTACTAATCGGATAATTTTTTCAATCGAAAATACCAAACAAGTAATAACATATGAATGTGCGTACACCTGCACTACTCCATCTCTAAATAATATTCAAGGCGTAAAGCTACTGCTTAACAAAGGCATTACTATTAAAATTCAATCCGTCGTTTAACATTTCTGTGAATAATTATTTAAGTGAGGATTTCACTTTAAAAAATATTTTTTTCAGGTGTCGATCAGGGTTGAAAGAAATCTTTAACTTCCGGAATTTCCTTTATGACATGAACTAAGAAGTCAGTTTATTCAAAACTACAGATGCAAAATTAGGAATTAATACTGACATTAAAATAAAAAAATTAACTTCTCCAAATAGCAAATTATACATCTTTTCCTAGTTTTACAAGCGATTGTGAAGGTCTAAAATTATTTTTGGTTTAATAAAATACTTTTCAGATGGAATTTTGTAAAAAATAATCTAAAATCATTGCAAAAATTTTTGTTTTATGAATCTTTTAGTTTTTGTAGATCGGTCCCTCAATCCCCAGCCTTTTTCAAGAAAAAGTATCTTATTATTATATTATATTCAGTTATATGATATATATCAAACGACCAAAACTTATCTATGGAAAACATACTCATTTGTAAGTAAGTATACAAAAATCATACGGCTATGTTCTATAATTTTCTGGATCTGTTACGTGCGTCATTATGGTCACACTTTACACAAAAACAATATTAATAGTGAATGAGGAACGGAAAAATAAAAACAAGAGAGAACGCTATAGTCGGGTTGGTGTCCCGACTATCTAATACCCGTCACTTGGCTAAAAGGGAGTGCGTGGTAGATGGATATATAAACTTAGATCAGGCATAACTTTTTAACAAATGGTCCGATTTAGAAAAATTCTTCTACATTTCGATAGGTATAACTAAACACAACAGAATTGCATTTATACTTATCCAAAATCTTTAAAAATGTGGGCGCCAGACCCATTTTAGTATCGTTTGTGGGAGATTATGGGTGATTGTGGGCGTTATATTAATATTCCTTCCTGTATGTTTTTCTCACGCCGCATTTCAAAAAATTTGGAATTAGAGTGACCAGTTAATCCAATTGAATTCGGCGCCCTTTTAGAGCTGGCATTTTTTTCCAACACCAGCTGCAGTGTTGAACAACGGCGGCACGGAATTGTGGTCGCTACAGCTTTTTGCAGTTTGTGGGCGTTATATGGGGCGTGACACCTTGATAAAACAAACTTGCGTTGCCTAGGAACCCCAAGAATCTGCTTGCTTAATGCCAATCCTCTAGCTTGTATATTTTCCGAGATGTCAGCGTTCATCCGGACAGACAGACATTTGCAAGAATATATTATTCCCTTTTACTCTACGAGTAACGGATATGAAAATCGTCATTAGGTTTTTACCTCGTTAAGAGGTGTTTTTTTAAATTTTTATTAAGGCAAAAACTTGTTATATACCATCAAGAACAGTCCGCTACGGGATATAAGGGTTAAAATTACAAAAATTACACATTATACGAATTAAATTAAGTTGTTCCAACATAATTAGAATTCACTTCTTCTTATTTCTTCTTTTTTTTTTCTCAGACCCATGAACTCTTTTTTTTGTAACACAAACGCGACAGAACCAATCGTCGTTATCCTTGGGAGCAAAAGTAATGCCCACACAAATCCTAAAATGAAATGACTTAGTAATTAAACTTAGCAAATTGGATATAGTATTATCATACCAATGGTACCACGCATCGCATCCATCACATCCAATCATAGCAGAACCATCGTCTACCTTCCCACAAGCCGGACAAATCCATATGCGATTTCCCTCGGCGTCAACGTATGAAGAAGGACGACTTGTTTCTGCAATATGCGAATTCTCTTCTGAAATATTGGGCGGAGAACTGAACGAGCCACTTTTTGACGCGGATCCTCCACTGGTGATTACTGATGAGAAGTTATTTATGCTCGTATTAGGCGTCAACATCAATTGCTGTGGTAATAAAACTGAACTAGCCGAAAGCGTGGACGACGCAGCATTACTGCTACTGGGGTTCGAGAGCCAACCGGCTGAGTTGGACGACGATTGACTCATCGGTATCTGCGTTGGCCTCGTAACTATTGGGGAAGGCACTGGGACTACTGAAGTAGTATTAACGGAACTGTCGCTTAGAGGCGGGCCTGCACTTGATATTCCTAGTAAGTGCGTTTCAGCTGGAAGTAACAAAGATTTATAATGTTACTAATGTGATCGAAAATATATCCTACGTACATGATTTGCCCTTAGGCGGCCCGGTGACCAATGGGGAGAAGCGAGCAAGCTCCGGAGAATTATCTCGCTCACGCTCTTTTCTTTCTACTGGAATATTCCCAGTTGGCTGTTTAACCTTTCCTGCATCCGATGTGTCTTTGTCTTTTTCAGGAACCGGAAAAGTTGTGGACTTGCCACTAAGTTTTAGTGTTAGTTTTGGTATTTGACTCGGAGACTGCTGTAACTTAGGAGACATTGCAGAAGTGGCCGCAAGCGGTGGTTTTATTGGCATTGGACTTGATTTCAATACAGGTGTACTCACGAGTACACTTTGAGTAGCGCCAAGTTCAATGGGGTTTATTGAAGGCGCCCTGGGAAATTCTTCCACTTCATCCGGTATATGGATTAAAATCTAAAAAGATATTGAAACTTTTTCAGTAAAACGATAAAGAAACTTCTCTTTGGAATCCCTTGCAAATGTGCACATAGTGGACACTATCCAAATGTCCTTATCTTCGGGAAGCCGAAGCCTTGCAGATCTACCAAAAATAATAAATTAATTAAGCCGAATTGTTTCTATGGGATTTATGAAAAATACTAATATATTTACGAGACACTCGCGAAATCTTGTTGCTTAAATTGCTTTACATGTTATGTGAATAAAATCCGATTCTCCACTTATATTGCACCAGATCTGCACCACCCCTACGATCAAAATGTAGGTACACAAACAAATTTTTATTGCGTAATAATTTTAAAAATTCGACAAAAACTTGTAGTATTCGTTTATAATATGTTTTTAGGACACACTTAAAGAACAAAATTAAAAAGCTAGCATAAATATACAAAAAATACGAAATCCTTAAGAAAGAAGATTTGAAAATTTTTTTTCCAAACAGGACTTTCCGTAAATAGATTTAAAGATATGGTGCCTTAAGTTTAGTTTGTATTTTTTATTGGAGTTGTTAGCTTTATAGAATAAATTATAAGCAAATTTGACCAAAATTACTTGCTTGGAGAGTACTGACTATTTTTAGCACAGCCATCCGTATATTTTTGTAGGTTTTGAAGCAAACTGACCCCATGACTATTGTGAAGTATAAATTTTGTGTATAACTTCTCGGTCAGGAACAGTTTTAGTTTTTACAAATTTCTTTTGAGATAATGGAATTGTGACCAACCTGTTTTTCCTTTTTCTTCTCCTTTTTTTGTTTTTTGTCAAGTCCTTTTATTTTTCGGTCGGTTTTGTAAGACGCTATGCCAATTCGATCCTTTTTCTTTGATTTATCTTTTTTGTCCTTTTTTTTTTTTATTTTTCCTTCCTTGAGCTTTTTTAGCTTTTTATGATGTTTGCGCACTTTAGGATCTAGCGACAATGCTCCAGTTGGTGTAATAGTAATATCCTCGTAGTTTGAAAATGTTGGCAAAAATTGCTGCTCCTCTGATATATTCATGTGATTTGATAGAATAGGGTTAACGCCTGATGCTACGTTCCCGGTCAAGCTACTGGATGGCACCTTTTGGGACGAATATGCCGAACCGCAGTCCATTCTAGACAATGGAATAAGATCGGCTCCCCCGGCTAAACTGAACTTGTCACCTCCCATAAAATTTGGTAAGTTAAATTGCTGAAATGATGACGTGAGTGGGGCTGTGTTAATTATATTCTTTACGTCTGGAAGGCTCAGTTTTACTGGCTTCTTCAATTTCTTAATTGATTCACTAGAGCTTGAAGAAGGCAAAACATTTCTTAAGTCCACATGGGTTTTGTCTTCACATATTGATGATGAAGGCATAAACGATTGGGACTGTGTTTGTACTAAGCCCGATCTAGCATGACTTGGAGACGATAGTGGTGATTTTCGTTGAACCATCTGTCTGTTTTGTATTGATTCGTCTGAATCATCTGAGACCTCGATTGGATCACCAAGATTTCCAGAAGCCTGTACTGATGATTTTGCCTTTAATTTAGGTGGGGCCTGTGGCGTATATGCATTTTCCAAGTCAGTATTGCCACAAGCTACTGTTTTACCTGCTGTTAAATCATGTTAATTTTGCAATCTTAATATTTTTAAAAATAAACTTACACTCAGAAAACTTCATTGAATCTGGCACCAACGGCGCAACATTGCAGTAGTTTCGATCAATTGGCAAGTCCATCTGCGCGGAGGACCTCCTCAGGAATTGATCAGTATCGGTATCTTAAAAGGAAGAAATTAAAATTGTTATGCCTGTATATTTCTATTTTCTTGTATGCTGCACTTTCTGCGAAGAAATCTTTAGGTATCTTAGTTATTTATACCTTTTAAGCCTACAACAAAAGAAGTTAGTGTATTATAATTTTGGTCAGAAGTTTGTAACGCAGTTTAGCAGGGTCCGAAAATAATCGTTATTGAAAAATACAAATTGCTCACGAATGGCACCCATAAAACAAGTCAAAAAAATTACATTTTTGACAATTAAAAAACAGTACCGATCCCAATCCGCTCTAAATGTGTCGCAAATAAAGTCATTGGTGGTAGTAATAGAATCTTGGTGACGAAATACCGCTGAACGCTTTCAGGTGAAGTTAAGGTCTACAAGGTGTAAAAAATTCAGGAATTAAGCGATTTTCTTATGATCTTTACGGATCTCATACGAATGATGAAGTCATGCAAACATCTTGTAAAGAATTCTCATTTTTTGCCATCATCTTTTGAAGAATTTTTATTTCATATGATGCCCATATACAAGTATATACCTACATGGCCTTCATCTATTGAAGAATTCCCGGTTTTGGCTCATGTTTGTTTTTTATTTTTGGGATCAAAGAGTTAAATACACCATTATCTTTGGTTGTTTCTGGTATATTTTGTGAATTTTTTGTGAAATTTGTAACCATTTATAACTGTACAAAAAAATCCCTATAACAAAAATTTATGACTTCTTTTTTGTAATCTAAGAGTTCAACTCTACCATCCTTCTTGGTGTTTTTTGGCTATTAACTAGTGTTACATGTGAGTTTAATTTCAAAAACGTATAATCGATACGGTCCGTGCTATTATAAAATATATATATGGGCAGTTTTTTTAACAAAAAAATAACTGTTATTCATGATTTTTATAAAAAATACATGAAAGAAGCTAACTTCGGTTAGCCGAAGTTTATATACCCTTTCAGTTCAAGTTACAACAAAGAAAATTATAGCTGTTTTTGTATTATTTTGACATAAATATTTCGATCCTTTCTATGGCAGCTATGTATATAATATAGTCTTCCGATTTTTGTTAAATTAAATTTGAAATTCTGAAACATTAAAAACAAATTATGTTACTATGTCAGCTATATGATTTAGTCGTCAAATTTTTTTTAAAACTTAGTTCGAAATTATGAAATATTTTAAAAATGCTATTCCCAAGAGTAGAGGGTAGTAATGTCAAAAAACACCGTGGCTAGAATATTGTTGTCCATTATTTTTCCGATTCTTCCTATGGGGGCTATAAGATATAGTGGTTCGATCCGGCTGGTTCCGACTCTTTTGACAAAGTTTCATTCCGATAGTTTAAAAACTGAGGAACTAGATTGGGCAGATACGGACGGTCGGACAGACGGACTTGGATAGATCGACTCGTCCAGTGATGCTGATCAAGAATATATATACCAGAGTCACTGCGTTGCAAACTTGACAAAGTATGTAAATATGTGCTTTACATTTTACGTACCAGCTGAAGTTTTTATTGGTGGACATCTAACGGTATCAGCAGCAGATCCTTCTGATCCCGGATAAGCGATGAACGGTGCAATACCGACTCTGTTATTATTATTTCCAAAGCCGACCAGACCAGTTACTGCGGGAAAAAGGCCAGGTCCCGACGGAATCAAGCCTGGTCGTGGCGGAAAGTGCAATAGTGGAAGCAATGGAACAATTCCTGTTTGATTGCTAGGATACATTGATGTATTTGATAAAGGGTTGGGAACTGTCATGAATGGATCCGGACAGGGAGCATCATTTTTTTGTTTAATACCATGAACAGAATTAGTTAGGATTGATGACGTTGTTTCGGGGGAATAAACCTTGTTAAATTCCTTTATATTTTCTGGTAGGCTCGTGTCATATTTTGATTTGTACTTTTTTCTTTCCTTTTTATCCTTTCCATGAAAGTTTGGTAAATATTCACTTGATACCTGGCCTGTGTTGCACAGGTTTAAAGGCTCAGTTGGCATAGCAACGTTTAGGGAATTTTGGGATAATAGCATCGCAGATGACGCTAGCGGAAGCGTAATAATATGCGTTGACTTTTCCTTTTTAGCCGATTCAATAAGAGCATGTGATGTAAAATTTGTTTGTTTTACTACATTTTTCCCGCCAGGTTTGCGGCCTCGCTTTTTTGGCTTCATCGAATCAATAATTGACATTTCTACGTCGGCTTTAGGCGAAGATGGGGTTTGATCCAATATACCATAATGGTTAATTTTCATATTTGAAGCGTTTATGTTTTCAGGATTCAGGCCTATTGAGGGCGTTGCCGTTATAGTAGTCCCAGATGGAAGACTAATTAATGGCGGAGCGGGCATTGTGCTTCCGAACACACGTACCCCTATTCCAGGAGGTAAAGAAATAGCTCCACCATCCTGACGCGGTGTGCGTGGCTTAGAAATTTTCTTAAAGATGTCCAACTTATTTCGTTCCGGTTCTGGTGGGTTTCTTTTTACTGGCAATGATACTTGCGATTGTTGTATTGCACACGGCTGTATTGGAAACATTGAACTCTGGGAATTACTCTCAATCTCCTTTAAAATTACAGGCGCCGCTGCAGGCAAATCAGCTGGGATGGAATTATCTGTATTTAAATTCGGTTCAATAGGAACGTCGCTCATAGTTTGGGTATTTTGCAAGTAGTTTTTCCCGTCAAGTTCAAGTTGAAGACCCTTTTGCTTATGTTTGGCCTGCTTTTTTAACATCTTCTCTATTTGTATTTTATTCGAGTCAGACGAGCTGTTTCCCCGATTGACTCGCTTCTTAGACTTTTTCACGTGCAGCATTTGACTACTTGAAGCGTCATTTTGGTTCTTTGCAAGTTTTTGATACATTTTTAAAGCTTTTCGCTGCGACTTTTCTTGAGATTTACCTAAAGAGTTATGAGATTTATCTCTTTGGAGAGGCTCGCCTGTTAAATCCTGTTTCTGTTTCTTGTTCTTCTTAGATGTTGTCGCAGTCAACGGGGTTGACATTTGAGAAGTGTTAGAGGGAAATAACAAAGCGGCCTCCGCGATATCACTTGCCAATAATGCAGTATTTTGACTGATGTTTTTAGTTTCTGAATATTGGTGGGATATTATTTTTCGCGAATTTACAGCAGCATCTTTTTCAGATGTCATCATGTTTGGAGAATTTTCCAAAGGATTGACAACTATCGACGATGGAGGCGGTGCATCCAAACCTTTATATTTTTCTAAAAACAGAAAATAAATAAGTATCTTTAAGAATTTCACCGTTAGTCTAGGTCGTACCAATTATGTCCGGTATAACAGCTTCTGGAAGTTTGCCTTCGATAGCTGGACTAATAAATCCGCCGGTAGTCATCACCACGCTGCTCATTTCGCGGACTGAGCGACCAATATCCGAATCAAAGGAATTTGACGGAAAATTAATCACCGCATTGGGAGAAAGGGACTCCATGTGATTGGTGCCCAGTTTATCCACCGAACAGGTCGCATCGATCTCTGCCTTGGTCCCAAACTCGCGTTTTTGGGAAAATTCCTTTTGATCATCGGTTGGAATATCTCGTGGCTCGGGGTCTTGCATTGGGGGCAAATACTCAAAAATGTAGACGGGTCGGGTCAGGGTTTCCGCGCTCCCAGGCTTGAGAAAGTTCATATTTACAGCCTTTTTGATAGGGAACTGTGGTACATCTCGTGTGAAACCCACAGGCTCGACATTCCCGATGTAATCCAATAGTTCTTGAACATTAATATTAAGATTTTTCATACTGAGGTGTGCATCCTTAAGACTAGGCTCGATCCGGTTTGCTAAACAATAACAATTATTTCAAATTAAATATTATTTATCACTTGGTGGCATATGATAACAATAAAGCAGACGGAACGGTCTGTTGAATCGGGGTCGTACACCAAAACCTACCGTGTTCCATATGACAATGGAGGTCTCTTGCAAACTCCTGCGTAAACTTCTGCAATATATCTTGCAACAACTCCAGAGGTGCACTGAGAGTGCAGCTGTAACCAATAGTTTGCGTTATCTGCGCAATAACAACAAGCGCCAGATCTGAAGAATATTTGTCTGCCATTGTTACTCCTCATGTGTGCGCCTTGTTTCCTTGGGTTATAATATATCTCCCCGGAGTGCCGATCAAGTCGAGCTCTGTAGGGCTTAGAAGCCGCTTTACAAATGTTTATTTTATTTTGCCAGGAAAAACACGGTCGCTGTTCTTTTGTGTACACCTTATATTTTACGACCGTCAAACTATCGATGGCACTATCGATGGTATCGATAGTTGGGCGCCAGCTTACACCCTCTGCACACAGCCGCATAAAATTGTAACAGCGAATTGTGTTCCCACAGCAATCGTTTAAGCGAGCAGCTGATCGGCAGAAACAACCCCCGAAACCGAAAGGAGAGGACTTGCAAATTTTGTGGTTTGAAAATAATATGGATTACAACATACAACTAATTAGAATTTGAAAGCTAGCAAATGAAATGTTTTCAGCGGCACATGCTGTGTTTATTGGTACTAGCAATTTTTGTGACAGTGACGCCACGAGAACAACGGCAAATTAAAAACGTTTTGACCGTTTTAAAAATTAGTAGCACCATACGGTCCTTTGACTATATCCTTTATTTTAAAGCTTAGTACTCAGTACGACGAAAACTGCTAGTTAACCATACGAGTAAGCGAGAGGCAAATAGGTAGCTAACGCCTATAGCTGGGACTTTTTCCCACCGCGGTACTCAGTTGAGCTAAGGAAATAGTAAGGAAATACCAAAAAAATACTAGATTTTGCGGATGAATTCCGATGAACGCCTTTAGCCGCGTCCCAAGGAATAGACAATTTGATCTTTGGCTGTGTTTGTGTAGAAGCGGTGTGCCAATAACAAATTATAAATGGAAGGAAAACCCCCAAAACCAATGGAAAACTGCTTGTAGGAGTTGCGGCAATACATATCGCCATGCCAACATCAAATTTAAAGCTTGCGAACCAGGTCGGCTCAACATTTTGTAATATTTTAAAATTAACGCCAGTTGATGTTTGCTGTTGGTCAACAAACCCAGTAAGACCATGCTGCAGGCATTGCGGATGAACTCCTAAAACTTCGGCCACACTAAGAAATTAATATTTCTCGACTAGTAAAACTCTTAGCCGAACTGAGTACTAGGCTTATCCTTCCATTTGTAGTTTGTTATTGGCACACCGCTTCTGCACAAACACAGCCAAAGATCAAATTTTCTATTCTTTGGGCCGCGGCTAAAGACGTTCATCGGAATTCGCTAAATCTGGTATTTTATTGCTATTTCCTTACCATTTGCTTAGCTCAACTGAGTACCGCGGTGGAAAAAGTCCCAGCTAAAGGCGTTAGCTACCTACTTGCCTCTCGCTTACTCCTATGGTTAGCTAGCAGTTTTCGTCGTACTGAGTATTAGGCAAAAAGTTTTTTGGCCAATGCCAAAAATGGATAGTGGATTGGAGTCCGTGGAAAAAGCCTATAAGATGCATTCCCAATCTTTCTTTGAATACCTTAATTTATTCGACATTAAACCATATCCAGCGCACAGTCACATACAAATAAATATGTAATAATAATAACCTGTATATGTTAAATTTCGACTGCTATTTTCGCCAACTATTTTTTACAGTATTATTTTTAACAGTTGTTTACCTCTTGGTTTAACTATTTTACAATTATAGCGTATGCTAAGTATGTTTGTGTATAAGCGGAGAAATGAAGCTGGAGTTGCGTCAATGATAAATAATTAATATATATGTACATATATACATATATGTTAGTTTATATTGGCGTGAACAAATATTTATAAGTAAATGAAAAAAATTATTTTTCCGGTTTAATTATTTTTAGCATAAGTAAATGATCTATTTTATATTATGCATTAAAAAATTGTATATCCTTGAATTTTTTCAAAAATTATTGGTATTTCTGGTAAATGTGTATGCGTTTTTATACATAGACTAATACATATTGAGAATTCAATAAGATTAAAACAAAAAAACTCCTTTTAAAACAAGAAATTGAGGAAATCGGACCTCACGAAAATATGTTTACAACAAATAGTCGCTACATTCTTGACTCGTGACTTCTTTATTTTGAGCTCTGGCAGTACCAAATTTCCGTACACTGATGAAAAAACGGCGCTGATAGCGTACAAATTTTATCACTAAACAAGAAAGGAAGCTAGCTTCGGCCAGCCGAAGCTTATATACCCTTGCAGATAATTCGTATTAATCACTAATTTTCCGATTGTTCCTATGGCAGCTATATGTTATAGTAGTTCGATATTGATAAAATTAAAATCAAAATTCGAAAACATTTAAAAAGATGAAGAGAATACAATAGAGGAGAATACAATAAAAACCAACGAAGCTATAATTTATTTCCAATTATATTCCCATTAATTTTCCGATCGTTCCTATGGCAGCTATATGAAATAGTCGTCTGATTATGATACCATTTTTTCGAAATTCAGAATTAGATAAAAAATGGTATTTCCAAAAGTAGGAGGTTATATGTTCAAAAACACCCAAGAAAAATATTTTTATTACATTTTTTTCCCGATTATTCCTATGGGAGCTATATGATAGAGTTGTCCGATCCGGCTCGTTCCGACTTATATACTACTATAACATATGTTATATATACTATAACAAATAAATTGGCGCCAATTATAAAATATTACAAAATTATTTTACAATTAGGTCGCAAGCCTTACATTAACTGTTGACATGGCGATATGTATTGCCGCAACTTCTGCAGGCGTTATTTCCGTGGTTTTTGTTTTTTTTATACCCGTTACTCGTAGAGCAAAAGGGTATATTGTTTTCGTGCAAAAGTATGTAACAGGGAGAAGGAAGCGATTCCGACCCTATAAAGTATATACATATATTGATCAGGTTCACTAGCCGAGTCGATCTAGCCATGTCCGTCTGAATGAACGCTCAGATCTCGGAAACAATAAAAGCTAGAAAGTTGGGATTACCAACACATATTCTCGGGCTTCCTACGCAGCGCAAGTTTATTTCAGCCGAGCGCCACTCATTTCTAACGCCCATAATCGCTCACAAACGATACTAAAAGGTGTCTGGCGCCCATATTCGGAGAAGTATTTGGTTGTGTTTAGTTATACCTACCGAAATGTAGAAGACATTTTTCAAATCGGACCATTCGTTAAAAAGTTATGCTCGATCAAAGTTTTATATCTCCATCTCCCTCGCACTCCCTTTAGCTGAGTAACGGGTATCTGATAGTCGGGGCACCCGACTATATTCTTTTTACTTTTTCCTTAGCTTATCTGAGCACCGCGGTGAAAAAAGGCGTTAGCTACCTATGTATTTGCCTCTCGCTGTATTATATCAATATTTCTGTACGGAAAAAATTTTAATTTTTTAATTACAATGGTACAAAATGGCATTTATACTGGTTTTTTGTAGGTCCTTTAAGGCGGGGCTGATTCGCACACTCTCACTACGTGGACTTAAATCTAGTATATGTATATTAATCATACATATTTATTATAATCAAATAAGATATATAATAAGATACAAATAATAATAAAATAATAATAAGATTATTTAAAAAAATTAGTCACCACAAATAATCAAAATGATTTGTTTAGACAAAACACTGGTATAATTTGAACATGAATTCGAGTATTGATAAAGCGAAACACTTTTTCGCTGAAAGTGGGATCTTAGGACCAACCAACTTAAAGGATTCACATGACTTGATTCGGAAAACTTCTACAATTCACATTGATACTAGCCTACAGAATCAGGTGAGGGCTAAGCTGATTTACATAGATTTTATGTCATGTTATTTTCAACACAGATACGAAAAACATCATTGTGTCTTCGGTCGAGGGTATTTAGCGAAACAAATACCTTGAACAGCTTTGATGATTCCTTACTTAATCTTCAAAACGAAATCCATAATATAAGAGAAACTTTAGTCAATGGCGAGACTAAAATTGTAATTCTCAGAACTGAAATTGGTAAACTAAAGGTAAGAAAAGGTTTTATTAAAATGTTAGAAAATACCTATGAAGTCTGAAGGCCCAATTTAGTTGTTGTTCTGTTATTTAGTCATTCAACATCATTTATCTCTTCTTATCATTTTCGTGATTTACTTCTTTAACATTTCGAATGAAATTTTGCTTGCATAATTTGGTAAATTTTAGGTACATGTTTGCTTAGTAATATTAAAAAAATGGTAAGTGTATCAAAACCAAACTACCTACCTAGCTTTCACTTTTGTTACAAATTTAGTTAGAAGAAATTCCTGGAGCAACAAATATTGGTTTCATTTTAAACACACATCACATGAAGCCCATTCACTATTTTCTATACTGGAATTGTAAATATTATTAAATTGTTTAACATTTTTACATTTTTATAGCAAGCTCTTCAAGCAATAATCCATGTCCACATGGAAGCTCGAAACTATCCCGACGAAATTACCAGGAAAACTAAAAACCCCACGCCGACTCTTTGTTTATTTTGCCAACCCACCAATAGTTCCATTAAGGGATCGCAAAGCTGCAGCTCTACCTATACCAACAGAAGCAAACCTGATAAGTCTACACAAAGTTGTAGCTGAAAGAATGAAGAACAAAGTTTCAATCGATGGCAAATAAAAGCACTCAACAAATAAAAATATGTATACTTGATGTTTTTTATATTTTTTTTTGATTTGTGTTGCCAGAGTACCATAAATTGTATTATTCTTCGCCGAAGCAGAATTATTATATTTAATATTACACTTTATTGAGGTTAATTTTATCTATTACATTTGCAATAATAGCGTAATATATACAATAAATTAATAACGTTATTATAACATATTTTTTATACTAAAAAAATGTTTAAAAACTTAGTTTCTTAGAAAGCACTTTGTAAGGTTAGGGACAAACAAGAATTGCACTCATCCCTGAAATTAAAATTACAACTGGAGCATTTCAAAATTGATGTATGTATAACTAAATAACAAAGTACAAATTAAAAAATGTTGGAGAATTCTATTATTGATATTATTATTTATAACTGAAAATTCACTATTACTAGATTATTTGAACTTGATTACAACAATGTATTCTACTCTATGAATTAAAAATTATAAGTTTACATATGATATTTAGCTAGTAGAGAAAACGGTTGAGGCCTCCAATATTTGTGTTATGATAATTCTTAATTGGTAAATATAAATTTCAACTGTAAATTATGGCCTTTATTTTTATGAATGCATCATTCTGCGATCGAATCATAAATAAATTCGAGGACAAAGTACATGAATATGTTTAAATAAAGTAAAAAAATGGCACCAGCTCAAACTGATTTCGAAGCTTACGTTAAAGCCAAAACCTATTTTCTTTAAAATGGCGATACAGCCATTTGACAAACAACGTAGCTCTTTATAAAAGTTAAAAAGTATATCTAAATTAAATTCTTTTCATTTATAAAAAATGTTTCTGCACAAAAATAATTTTATTAAAATAAATTTTGGTAAATAAAATACCAAGAACTTTAAGCATGAATACTAAGAAAGTATGTAACAATCCAGCCATGTCCGAATGAACGTGTTTTACATTAAGGTAGGCCCTGTATTTATAAGCGGAAATTTATGACATATGTGAAAACCTTTGCAAAAGAAAAATATTACAATTATTTCCTGACAATAATTGGATAGGTTTTGACGAAACAAATGCATTTAATTAAATACTTAATTCTAGCCTCAAAACTGTGGGCACCACAGGCTTTTGCCATTTTTTGGACGATAGAGTGGGGTAGAATTGGGAAGAAATCCGCATGCTTAAAGTAAGTTTCTAGTTTTTATAGTTGTGGCTGGTTCGACTGGTTGGTTATCCTGATCAAGAATTAATATTCTTTATTTAATCGAAAACACTTCCTTCTACCTCTCACATACCTTCAACAAGTACAATAACCTTTTTACTCGAGCGAGTAAAAGCTTAAAGCGAGTAGCGTTGTTTGGAAACTTAAATGTATTTTTAATATCTGTATTGTCAAAAATGAATTGAATTCTAAAGTGATAATAACTAATAAAAAATAACATTTAAATTCAGGCCAATCAACCAATGTGATTCATGGCATTACGATTGTAAATTGCGAATTGAACATTAAGATACTATTAGAACAGCACACACACATCGTCTTGATTCGCTGAGCAAATCCTTCACAAAAACAAAATTCCAACATTGCATTGTATGATCTGTTATCATCTGTGATCTACTTCTTAACAAATTTATGTTGTAGTTCAGAAACTAAAAAAAAAATTCAAAGATCTTCGAGCCATCTTTTGTTTGTCAAATAGCTGTATAAAAAATAGTACTATAAGTTAAGACAGTTTTAGACTTAAACCACCATGACTTACTGTTGTGAATCGCAATTTAGATTGCTGCAAACCTGAAGCTATTTGATTATTCTATGTTATGCCTATAACGACGAAGACGCGCACTATTCTCCGCTTTGGGATCTCCAGGTGGTGGCGAAATGTTGCATTTAGGTTGTAGCTCAGCGGAATATTCACTCGTTGGTACATTATTTGATTCTTCGCTTTGAACAACTTGGTCAGACTGAATTCCGCCATGATGTTTCTGTCGAGGGATAGGGATTAAAACCTTAACATTTTGATCGGTTTACTGACCATTTGGTGAGTTTACTGACCTTTTGATCAGTTTACTGACCATTTGGTCAGTTTACTTACTTACAACTTGGGCCCCAATTAGTCTATTTTTTTCCGCGCTCATAAGAGTACCGTTATCATCAAAATTTCCTAACATTGTATTGGGAATGCCACGTGTCCTTTAAAGATATGTGAATATGATTAGAATTATAATATATAATACGTATACATTTTTTAGGTAGGATATATGTATATACCTGCTAGAAGTTCGTGATCGGGGTCTTTGGAATTTTAATTGCAATTGCGTTGGGTCCGTGACATACTTTCCTTCAGCAGATTCCCTCCGACGACGTAAGCCTAAATCAATAAAATAAATAATAGTTACAGGTACAGAAAGCATATTTGAGAGTATTTAGCCCATATGCACATATGCATGGGAGAGGTCTGGAAGTTGGGATAGCCGAGTTTCTCAGAGATTTTAATGACAAAACTAAGCCAAAAAAATCAAGTATTTTTTTCACTTTTTATTGTGTCTAGAAAGCACTGTGAAAATTTCAAATCTATCGGACTAATGCTAGGAAATTTACTCCAAATTGCGTTTTTGCCGAAACCACGTTTTGAAAGTCCGTGGTCACCGGCATTTCTAAAAGGCTCAACTCATTTTTTCCAAACTTAACGCATATTTTTCTGAATAAAAAAACCCGCCCCTGGGAAGTTTTTTTTTGTAATCTTAAACATTTATTTTTAAATCGAACATTCGAAAGGAGGCGGGTTTTTTAAATTCTTAAACGAAATGTAAAAACAAAATGGAGATCCGATCATTTTTGGCTTTGATACAGTGATCGCCGCTTTGCCACCCATATATTAGCCGATAGTATCGGCTATAAAAATTAGAGGATGGTTTTCAAATAACACCTAATAATATACAAAAGGTTTGAGTTAAATACATCTAACCAGTTATTATAGAAAAAATAGCAGTTAGTTATTTTTTGATCCAAACCAAATCTACATAGTAAAATAAAATAATCAGGTTCATCAGAACTAAATCCGATAATTAAAAATAAGACAAACCTGGTGTCAGATCCGTTATATGAGGAGGATATTCTAAAGCAATGGAGTATGTGTTTTTGCGAACAGGTGTATTATCCGTTACAGAATTTGGCGTGTCAATTTGGGGGTTGTGAGGGTTTTCCAGAAGGGCTTCTATACCCTCAAGTGTCTTAGATGAATTTATTGTAGAATCAGCACCCGCCCATGATGCACATTTTGATTGGCGTACTGGTATTTTGCTAGGATTCAACAGTGGAAGATCACAGCCTGACTCAGTTTCCCCATAACCGTCAGTGCTGCCTCGCGTCAATGGAGATTTAGAGTCACCTGCATTGGTAATTGCTTGATCATTCATTGTGTTGCATATTTCACTATTTCCATTCAACTTCAGTTTATTGATACCGGCGGAATTTACGTTGCAGCAATTAGCTTCGGTTGTATCCTTGTAGATTGGTGTCGTAAATTTATTGATTGTATTTGTTGGGGAAGCTATCAGTGCAGCTTTTGCTTCTATTTCATCACAGTAAATAAGGGCTTTATCAGAAAGGTCTGGGGCTTGATTTGCGGTTGGAGTATTTTTAACAGCTGCCAGTGCATCATAGTAAACAGAATCGTCCAGATGAGAGGTTTCTATGCAAGGGAACACACCAAATATGTTATATTAGACGTGAAGCAATGGAGTTTTTCTTGACAAATTAGAATACAAAATACTATGATTTTATAAATATATCAAGAAAATGTATTTCTATAATATTTCATATAAACAAGATACCAAGTACGGTTAAATCCCTGTTTACAGCGGTTGGAAAACAATAAAATAAAATTTTGTTCTTTTTTTTATTTGAGTAAATTATTATATTAGTTTTGCCCGCTTAGGGCCGTTTTCTCGTCCGTTTGTTTAATTTAAAGTAGGGTTAAAACAATGATTTCCCATACAATTTCAAGGTTTTAACCCTACTTTAAATTTAAGCCACGCCTTTTTAGGTGAAATCCCTTGTCGATTTTTTATTTATTTAATTTCCTTGCAGAGCGTATTTGAATTTCGGTTAAAATGTTGTAGGTAAAACCAATATTTGGAATTTTTAAAGGGAAGTGGTCTGTAGGTTGGTACGCCTTTTGTTTTTGATAACTTTAACTTAAAGATCATTTTAATATATGCATATATAGGGGAGAGGTCTGTAAGTTGGGACGGTCTGTAAGTTAAACTGCGTTTTCCAAAAAGAAATTGACCAATTTTGCGGAGGTATCACAGGCAAACGGAATTATTGTTTGTTTTGATGTTAAAGTTTTTTAAAAGATTCACTCTTTATTTCTCAAACCCCATATTTAGAATAATTTTAGGTTTTTTTTTAAGGGAGAAACAAATTCTAGAAAACATAGTCAACAAAAATAAAAGCATACAGCTGCGGTCAAAATAGTAGTAGTGTTGGCGCCCTGTGTTTTTAAAAGTTTGTTGTTGTAATTAAATTCTCCTGGTAATATTCCAGTGACTATAATTGTATAAAAATAATGTACGTAAATTTGGAAGAGATTTCTGCCTGCACCAAAAGCACCGTTGTGCAGTGGAATTGTCTGATTGGGACCTTTTATTGGGATTTATTATTTTTAATAATTACCTTTCGGAAAAACGCGAATTTCTAGTCGTCCACTAATACAACCGTTGTTTTCCTGGACCGCTGAACTTAAAGCCAAATTACTTCTTTGGCAAGCAGTTGTTTGTACTTGCCAAGGTTTATTAGCGTCTTCCGCCAGCATGGCGTCAGAACTCGACTGCATCGGTTGGTCGTCAAATAAATCGGTTACTGAAACATTAGGAAGGCTGCTTCGGTGTTTCGATTTAGCTTGACTATCATTCGAAGTATTTAACTGGAACGCTGTGTCCTCTTTAAAAGGGGAAGGAAGGACACACCTTGAAACCAAGGAAGTGGTAGGCTTAGCATTCGCCAAAGGAGTGATTTCTGAATAGGTTTCTCGCACACAAACATTCCTTGCTATGTCCATGCGATATACCTAAAAGTTTAGATCATTAATAAATTATAAGCCTTTGGTTTTTGTCAGCGTAAACGACAATCAAAATTGTTTTTAACTCTTTACTGTTTTTTAAAACGTTTACATTTCTTTTGTCGATTTCGCATTAATATACTTAAAATGTCTTCCGGTAAAGTGGACACCAAATTACAGCATGAAATTCTTTATTTCATTCTATTTATTTGTATATATTTAATATGCTTACTGTGTCATCAAAAGCAGCTTGTTGCACAGCCGGTGGTTCCAATTCTTTACGTAATACATTACCCATTGCAGGTTCAGACCAGCAGTGCGGTATAGAGATTCTCAATGCTTCATAATTTTCGATTCCAGTTATGTTTAGTGTATACCTTTGAAAGAAATCAGAAATCCTATTTATAGAACTTAAAATGCAAAATATACATTTTTTTAAATTAATTTAAATCAAGAAATGTCTTAGGTCTGAATACTGAAAACAATATCATTTCTTCACGTCATTCATTCTTGAGAAGATAGAAGACATTTTTCAACAACTTTTTGCATTTTAAAGTTTTGTCTTTCGCTACATAAACAAAGTAGCATTTTCTAGGTTTTTGAAGTGTTTTGCTATTAAAAACATATGGGCTCTCCGTTCGATGTTAAAATAATACGCATTCTAAAGAATTCGACAAAAATCTGTAATAGTTTTTATAGCAGGCCAGACCCCACCACCGCGAATTAAATATCCTCGGTGGACAGTGATTTCTTAAGAACTTGAGTGACCATTTATGACCAATGCATACATAACCTTTAGATGAATCTGAAGAATCATATGTAGGACCATTATTGGCCATTTGATAACACGAAATCCAGACATTAGGGCTTTGCAGCTTACACTCGGACACGAAAATTGAATCTTTGGGTATATTGGGACTTACCTTTTTGGTCTGTCCTTTCCTTCGATTGGAAAATTAGTTGATTTGCCTGTATCAGCGACGACATTTGGGGAAAACTGATTGGCTTCATTTAAGGGCAATGAAATATCCAGTTTAATCAATTGCTCCAAATTGGGTTGCGACTGCGAGGCGAAATGTACGTGGTATACTTATCATGTGTTTATACAATTTCGTTAAAACATTATAAAAACATGTGGCAACATTTCAATCGTTAGCCCATGAATCAAATTATTAGTGTATATAAGTTTATTATTATGATACGAAAATGATCGAAATAGTTAATCGCGACTACAGGAAGACATTTTAAGCGTTCTAGATACGTATTTTAAGTGGGGATTTGAATTTACCTGTGGTTCTCTGTTCCATTCGTTATCAGTAGTGTCCTCTGAGTCATCAAACTGGCTCTTCCATTGGGACGCCAGCGTGAGAGCTCCGCCTTTGGTTACCTGTTGCAATGCCGAGACATTCTCGTCGTCTATTAAAGCGAATTGGGTGACCGAATGGTCTCCTGCAACACTGCTTCTGGCGGTGTTGCTTCCAGTTCCAACACCTCCACCGCCACCGCCCGTCGACCCACTATTGATTCTTTGAGCCGAACTTGTGTTTGCGCCAGAAGAAGATGGCCGTAAGTTGGTTGAGGTTGCCGAACGACGATTTACTGGCGGCATGACAGTCATCCCAAAGATTTGACCGTGCTGGTTGATGGAAAATTTCGAGGACGAGCTGTTCCCGGCGGCGGGGCCAGCATTGGTGCTAGTGACGAATTGTTCTTGTTTCACTGATAAATCAGGCCCTTGGGGACTATGGCCCCCAGCCGCTGTTAGATCATGTACACTCATTGGAGGAGCTGTGAGGACACGGAGGCGCCCAAAAGTTGATTTCTGTTCCTCAGATGCCCGCTTGACTTCAGAACCCTTATCGTTTGTGTCCGCTTGTGGTTTTTGCAATACATTATTGGCGGACTCTGGCGAATTCACTTTTTTCACTTGCGACTTTTGTTGCGGATCCACCCCGCTCAGGGAAGGTTTACTAGCACTCTCAGTGGCATTTGCGTTTTTCTGTTCAAATATACCCTTAGCAGCGACGTCGACTGCACTTTCGCCATCAGCATTTGGTTTCGTTGGTAAAAACTTCGTTGGAGCTTTATCTTCCAACTGGGGATACTGTAAAAAAAACTTGTTTACTAAATAAAATGTAGATTTTTTTTGGACTTACAGAATTTCCGTACACCGGCGCAGAATTGTTTTGATTTGTTGTTGAAAACGATCCAGCCCCGTTTTGGGGTTGAGAGGTCTTTGCATTAATTGTCGACTGTGGAACCATTACCTGCACATCGTGACCTCCTATCCCCACCATTGGAGACTTCATTGGAGCACTTTGGACATTTGGTATTGGCGCTTGGGCGTTTGTGGCTAACGTAGACTGCTGTTGCAGCATTCCTTTGGGTGTGATGTTTTGATTATTTGCTGCATAACCATGTTGTACGTTGGCTTCGCCAGATCCTTTGGGTTGAGGTGCTAGTGAGGTTGCGTTGCAGTTTCTATCAACCTAAACAAAAAAGGAAATATTTGAGTATTCACAATTAAAGCAGATTACCACATATGTACAATTTTCTGAACTTACTTTTTCTTTTATATGTAAGGGCTCGGTCGCTGTAATATGAGCGGTTTCGATATCAGCTCTCTTTCGCACCTATTTAATAGTTAAAATATACAATTTTTACATCTTTTTATAGGTACGAAACGCAAAACAAATTGAACAAAATCATCACCAAATAACACATTTATGTCATAATTTCTTTTTTCACCATAGCATTGATTACTTTATCAAAAGTACATTAGTGTAGTACAGTAGTAGTTAGACCTCGGATTTTGCATATTTTTATAGGATAAAGATAGATTTATTCCGAAAACACCAAAGTTCGTTTCAATAAAAATATAGTTTAAAATTAATGGCATATTTAATTTTTTTTTGCCTAAAATATGCAAAAAAAAAAATATGCTAAATATATGCAAAATATGCAAAATATATGCAAAAAAGAATATGTGATTAACCAATAAAAAAACAAGAGAGAACGCTATAGTCGGGTTGGTGTCCCGACAATACCCGTCACTCGGCTAAAGGGAGTGCGAGGGAGATGGATATATAAACTTTGATCAGGCATAACTTTTAAACGAATGGTCCGATTTAAAAAATTTCTTCTACATTTCGATAGGTATAACTAAACACAACAGAATTGCATTTATACTTATCCAAAATCTTTAAAAATGTGGGCGCCAGACACATTTTAGTATCGTTTGTGGGCGATTATGGGTGATTGTGGGCGTTAGAGGGGGCGTGGCGCTCGGCTGAAATAAACTTGCGCTGCGTAGGAAGCCCAAGAATATGTGTTGGTAATCCCAACTTTCTAGGTTTTGTAGTTTCCGAGATCTCTTTTGCACGAATACAATATACCCATTTACTCTACGAGTAACGGGTATAGTAACACTAAAATTCATAAATATAGATGATTTATTCAAGATAATTGGTATTGCAATATATAACCAGCACTTTCTCTAAATTATTAATTAGGAAACTTTGACGTTTCTCTCCAAAAACCATTTTGTATGCCGAAAAGCTTGTTTCTACGTCGCATGAAGTGATTGGTGCAAATTTATATTTAATAATATTTTCGCTAGCGACGGGTTCCAGTCCGGTAACATCTTCAGAATTGAGACTTAGTATATTGTTAATTTTTAAAATGATTTTATAGTCGGGATTTCTCTTTAAAATCGCTTCAAATTTATGTTTTAAGTCCATTCCAAGATCACCAGATATATTATCTATGATGTTTTCAGCTTCCTTGACAAGATTTATTGAAGAAGATAAGAGTAAACCCTTTGCTTCCAGGGATGTAATTATTTCTCCTAATCTGTTAAAATTTGATTTTATATAAAAAAAATCTCGACGTAACGTTGAATTTTTCAGCAGTTCTTTTGCCAGCTTTATGGATTCGGCATTTTCCGGGTTCAGCGTGTCAAGAACCTAAATTAAAAAAAAATATTTTTGTTAGTACAGTGCTAACCTTTTAGCCCTTTTTTATCTTACCTCTTCTATACCCTCTATATTATCTGCATAAAATGATGCTGCCTTTAACCACGTACCCCATCTGGTAATTATTGGTTCTGGTGGTAACTCCATATTTAATATTTGCTTATATCGTTGGACTCTAAGCGGAGCTCTTACGAACATTCTTTTTACACATGATATAAACGAATTTGCGACTTGAAATGATGATCTAACTCTTTCAGCATATATTTTGCATATAGTTATTTTGCATATTTCCGATATGCATCTGAATTTATTATACTTGAAAAATATGAGCCCTACCTACATCTTTTGGTACAAATCGGACCAAAAATTGACAAATATGCAAAATCCGAGGTATAGTAGGTAGTAGTATATTAAAATATAAACTCCTTTTTGTGTAGCCTGCACTTCCATGAGCACTTACGTATTCCGTTCCGCTGGCGTTAGATGCTGCCACAGTCATTTGTGTTATATTTCCGTGCATGTAATCGTTTTTAGCAGGAACTGATGGATGGCCTGCTGTTGTACTTATGTTGCCAATAGCCGCAGAATCGACTTTTTCCCAGTCATAAGGGTCCGACTCCTTGACGCCGCGTCTTTTCATACATCGCTCAAATAAACCGATGAGCATCTATAAGGGTTAACAATTTTATTTCCACTAGGTAGTTCCTTGAATCGGCATATCTGCGACTTACCGCGTAGTCCGGTCTGTCTGCATAGGTAAGAGATTGAATATGCTCTAGAAATTGCTTTAAGTCTGACGGCAAATGTTTTAATAGTATTCTGTGGTCATACTTTTCCTTTGTCAAGCCAACTTGCTCCTTGTCTTTTATTTTTCGCCATGGCAGTTGCCCATTTACGAATTCTACGAGCATATAGAACAAAGACCACAGATCGTCGTGACGCCCCATTTCTCTGTTGCGATGTGCATTAATAGAAGCATAACGAACCGTGCCCCGAAAGCCAGCAGCTGCTCTTGGACACCGAACTTCTCCGGTACCAGTGGTATACTGACGCGCCAATCCAAAGTCTAGCATATAGACGCGTCGACAGTTATAAGGCAAACGACCCACGGAAAAGTTGCTCTAAATGAATGATGAAATGAATTATTCTGTTTGAACATGCCGAAGCTTTTGAAATCGAAGTTAACAAAATAACTATTACCGGTTTAATATCACGATGAAGAAATCCCACAGAATGTATAGATTCAATGGCCTTTAGAATTTGTAACCCTAGCCTAAGTGTTGTACTCAGCGAAAATGCACCTCGCGGCTGAGCCCGGCGGAGCTCAGCTAAATTCTTCCCTTGAAGCTGCATCACCACATAGTTAAATCGATCATTTCGTCCACATCCGATGAATCGACATACGTGCTCCTTCCCCTGTAATTTTTTTAGAACGGCGACTTCCATTTTAAGGACCTGCTTGGGCTGCCGGGCGGATTCCACTTTCAGTGCGACCTGCTCACGTGTTATAAGGTCTTGTCCCTCGTAAATTTCTCCAAAACCGCCTCCACCGATTTTACGCACCACCTGCATGGTAGAAAAATAATCTTAATGTGATTGCTTTGCAAAGTGGTAATTGACAGTACAAATATTAAAAGAAAACATGCACAAAATAAATTAAATATTTCTATTTATTACACATCTAGGCACAATATTTGTTTATCTGTAATACAATACTATTTATTCAGAAAACTTTTTATTTATTATTTTGGTATTCAAGGCTTAAACGGGTTGAATCTAAAACATGAAAAAATATCAAAATATGATAACTTTCGTTACATCGAATATATGATTTATTTTACTTGTATACTGTTATACCCTTGCAGAGGGTTTTATAATTTTTGACAGAAGTTTGTAACGCAGTGAAGGAGACGGTTCCGACCCCATATATTCTTGATCAGGATCAATAGGGGAGTCGATATAGCCATGTCCGTATGTTCGACTGTCCGTCTGTTTCAATATCGTTTGCAAGCTCAGTTTAAAAGCTAGCGATCTGAAAATTTTACAGTCGTCCTAAAACATGTGTACGCAGATTAAGTTTAAAAAGCGCCCCTGATCGGACGTCTATATAGCTCCCATAGGAACAATCGGAAATAACTTGCAAGAATTGAAAATACTTCGCGCAGTGTAAAAGCTTTTGACATGAACCTTTCCAAATATTATTCTTTTATGCATACCTTGATCAGGGTAAAAGCGCGTGCCAATGGGACGGCTATATCTTATAGCTCCCATAGGAACAATAAGGTAAACAATTTGTTTTTTTTTTTTTTTAATTATAAAATAATTAGTTTTTTATTAATTTAAGTTGCTATTATAGTCAAATTGTCATGCGGGAAATCTGCAAGGGTATTAAAGCTTCGGCTTGCCGAAGTTAAATGCCTACCTCGTTTAAAATAAACTTATTTAAAAAAACGTTTTGAAATTAGAGAAACCGCCGGGTGTTCAATTTGGTAGTTTTAACCAGGGATTAGAACTGAATGAAATATCGGGTTTGGTTACCTTAGCGGTAAAGCATTTTTAATTTAGTTTCGCTTACGGCTTTGATTGGGTTTTAGTTGTCTACCCTTAATTTGGCTATCAAAATGTATACTATTTTATCGAATCACTGTAAACCACGTACTGACTAAATTTCTCAAATGTGATTAAATCTAAAGATAGGGTTTTTTCCTTTAATTGGCGTACTGCGAGCTCAGTCCAATTGCAATTATTTTATTATTTAGTGCCCAAAAACTGTAATTCACAAAAAAAATATATATTTTCAAATGTTTTTCATTTTATTTGATATCTACTGCCAAATTTGTCTAATTTGTAAATTATAACTAAGTTTAAAAGGCGTGCACTGGCCTGCGCTGGGTATATTTATTTTGAAATGTAAAGTAATAATAATAAATAAATAATTTTTAAAAATTGCAATTGTTAAGGTCGTTTGGTCCCCTATGTTTTATCTGTTTAATTCTAACCACTTCGTAAATATTAATATTTTAACGGAGTCAGGTGAAGCTTGCTAAAGGATCTAATCAATTAATTTTGACAAGACTTATGGGTTGTCATAAGTCCGAATAGCCTCTCTTTAGATATGAACTATTACTACGCGTATATATACATTCTTGCGCTTCAATTGAACTTTAGAAATAATTTATTGTATAAATAATCACAAATGAATAAAAATATCGAATTAATTTAAATGATACACTTGCAATTATAATACATTCGGATGATCCATATAATCTAATCTATAACCAATAACTACACCTACATACATATTAAATTCAAAACACACCTTCCAACGTTCCTTTACCACATGGCCCGGCTGCAGCAAATCTTCAGAAGTCATTTTGCAAGATTCCTTCTCCTTGGGACCTACCACGATTCTAGCCTTTTCGGCGGCAGCGACTTGAATTCGCGGTGGATCAGGATCTGGATCGGGATCAGGTGCAGGGGTTGTGGGCGATGGCACTTTGAAGGTCACGCGGCTGCGAACCCCTAGGCGGTTGTGCTTTGCTGGCAAAGTGGCCGACCGCTGCAGGACATTTGGGTATCTGTGCTCCTCTAGTGCATCTGCGTCCACTGCATTCGCGCCCGGACTTATGTGCTGCAGTAGACGGGATTGCAGGATGGCACCCGCGAGCGGCGGCGGTTTCGACGGCGGCGGTGGATACAGGTTCTTCTGGCAATCACGGCTAAGACTTATGTAGTGCTCCTGGTTGGAAGGAGGCTGACAGGTGTGGTTGTGATTACCGTCGTCTGGCGCAGATGCATTTTCGTCGTTTCTGGGAAATAAGAATTGATTGTAGAGTCTTGTTTACATGTGTATCTCTTCGAGCGGGGTTTGAGCGCGACTAACGGACTTACGAGACATCTTCTCCACCTCTTACTCACAACATTCAATTTACTATGGGCATAATAATAAATAATAATGAGATCTCCAATCTTAAAATCTAAGCCAAGCCCTAGTACCGATCAGCTGAGTTTTTTTTCAATATCGATTCCGTACCCTTGCAATCAAAACGTAACAAAAAACGTGAAGTGCAATCAACACGTAAAGCGAAAGCAGAGCGTAAGATCGTAAGAAAATGGAAAGAGTACGAGTCTTTCACAAAGGGTAAAAAGTAAGAGTTTTCATAGGCTCCTCCAGTGATGCCAGCTGAATAATTGTCTTTCCCCTAAAAAATCACTAACAAAATCTCTCAGTTTTTTCAGCACAATTGCTGAATTGTTGAATTTTGGTGAGCTGTTAATCAGCTGTTCCATACAAAATCAAGTTTCAGAAATTTTACAACCTCGAGGCTGTTGAAAATTTTGTTGAATCGTTGAAAACCAGAGTTGTCACCTTTTTGTTAAAAGTCATGGCAACTCTGTCACATTTTAGTATCACCAGTACGTCATATTTACTTTAAAATCAAGTTAGACAGCTTTTTTATAGTTATTCTTACCTTGCTAACAATTTTAAACAGTAACTAATTATAAAAAATCAAATTTTAGGTGTTTAAAGTTCCATTACACTTTTCAACAAATAACAGCTGTTTGAAAATTCAACAGGAACCATTTAGGGCATTCCCTTAATTGCTGAAATTTCCTGTTGAATTTTCAACAATTCAGCAATTCAACAGTTTAGGGAATCCCCTCAATAATAACCATTCATAGCAGTGTTGCCAGATGAACATTTGGCTTTTCCCCTAAAAAATCTCAATCCAGTTTTCAAAATTCAAATTAATTAAAAAAAAATTCAAAAAATCATGTACAATAAAATAAGAAATATCTCAATATGACGTTGTAGAAATGTTTAGATCTGTATACTCAATAGGAAAGTCGTGTTTAGAATTTGTTTTGTTATTTTTGAAATGTTTTAGAAAATTACATATTTTAGTGATTTTTTCCAATCATTTGGGTAATACAATTTCCGAAAAAAAAACTCTAAACTTCCCCCAAGCACGTCAAAAAATCCCTAAATCTAGGGGGAAGCCCCCTGATCTGGGAACACTGATTCATAGGCTCTTCTAAACACAGCAGAAATACATATGTATTTTTGAAGCAGCACTGTCAAGCAGGCCATCCAGAATTTGTTCGACGAACATTTTCGCGAACACAGGCATGATAGAATCGTTTCTATCTTTGTCGAACAAAATGAAATTTGAACGCGAACACTACCACCAACGACGAACTTTTAGCCGAATAAATTCGACTGTTCTTCAGCCTATGAGTCTATGGAACCTATCCCTGCAATCATTTTCTATCGCGGAAGTCACTATTTAGTGACGTCTAGAAGATGAAAACGATCGTCCGCGATATCGCATTCACTTCACAGTCACTTTTGGGTGACTTCCAGAAGTGACTTCAGCGACGCTTCTAGAAGTGCCGCCGTAGTGAAACATTTCTTCCCGACGGGGGCGATCCTAATGCGATATCGCGGAAGTCACTTCTGGAAGTTAGATACCTATCGTCTTTCTATCGTCCAGAAGTGACTAATAAGTGTCTTCTTCGCGATAGATGTCTATTTTTTTTTAGTAAAATGTGTTCTATCGTGTTTCTATCTTCCAGAAGTTACTAATAGGGCTTTCCCACAGAGCTCCATCCACCATCTACCATCCATTGAACGGATGGTCCGTAAGGTTTTGCCGTACCGAAAATTTCCCAGTTAGTCCGCCATCCAATTTTGACGGACTTTGACGGGCTCTTTGATGCGATAGTTAGGCGATGTTTTTTCGGTGCAACTCTGAATTCTTCCCCCTGACTGTGAGAAATGGAACGTTGACTACGAGGACAAATCAAAATAATGGCGGGAAAAAATTATATAATGCTCAAGTTCATTGTTTTTTGGCTATTGTTGAATTATTTGTTATTTGCTATGAGCGGAAAAGCATTCGGCAACAGGTTGCTATGTGTGGGCCAAAATTGAAGATGTTCTGCGAACGAAAACATCAATGTTTGCAGCGAAGTCTTAGAATATGATCTGCAATTCGTAAATACTACCTAATATTAATTAAAAGTGTACTATGTACTCCTATAATGTTCTAAAGTTGCTATAAATTACCAAAACAGCAAACATTTGACTTTGTTTACAAATGTGCCATATAAATATTGTATGCAGTACTCGTTATAGGATATGTTATAGAAGTTAAGATATGTTTTTTAACTATTTCTTATGCTATTTATTGTATTATTTTATAATAATGTTGAGCCAACCTGGATCGCAAGCTAAAATTTGCTGTTGGCATGGCGATATGTATTGCCGCAACTCCTACAAGCAGTTTTCCATTGGTTTTTGGGGGTTTCCCTTCATTTATAATTTGTTATTGGCACACCGCTTCTGCACAAACACAGCCAAGGATCAAATTTTCTATTCTTTGGGCCGCGGCTAAAGGCGTTCATCGGAATTCATCCGCTAAATCTGGTATTTTTTCTGGTATTTCCATACCATTTCCTTAGCTCAACTGAGTACCGCGGTGGAAAAAAGTCCCAGCTAAAGGCGTTAGCTACCTATTTGCCACTCTAGCAGCAGTTTTCGTCGTAGCAGTTTTCGGCTAGTGATCCTGATTAAGAATAAATATACTTCATAGGGTCGGAAATGCTTCCTGTTCCCTGTTACATACTTTTGCACAAATACAATATACCCTTTTACTTTACGAGTAACGGGTATAAAAATGTATTTTTACAAAAGTTTTATTTTAAAATGATTTTAATAGAGAACTTACATAAAACAAGAGCGAACGCTGTAGTCGGGTTGGTGTCCCGACTGTCTAATAATAGTAACTCAGCTAAGGGAGTGCGAGGGAGATGGGGATATAAACTTTGATCACGCTTATCTTTTTAACGAATGGTACGATTTAAAAAATTTCTTCTACATTTCGATAGGTATTGATAAGCACAACAAAACTGCATTTTTACTTTTCCGAAATATTTAAATTTTTAAAATCGAATATAAGCCATTGTGGGCGTTAGAGAGGCGTGACACCTAGAATCTGCATGCAAAATGCCAATCTTCTAGCTCTATAGTTTCCGAAATCTCAGCGTTCATACGGACGGACAGACGGACATGGCTATATCGACTCGGCTAGTGACCCTGATCAAGAATATATATACTTTATAGGGTCGGAAATGCTTCCTTTTAGCTGTTACATACTTTTGCACGAATACAATATACCCTTTTACTCTACGAGTAACGGGTATAAATATTTAAAAAGAACCTAGAGAATTATAAATTATAAATTTGCACAATCTATATGCTGTAAACCAGGGGTGCTCAAAACTGCCTTATGGCAGTGCCTTTACGAACACAATTAAAAGAAAATCACACGCACGCGAGTAACGACACACACACGGTCATGAAAAAGACAAAAACAATTTGCATTGTGAGTTGAGACGAAAAAAAATGTTCATTGGAATTGTTGTTGGCTTTGCTCGCTCTTATCTATTACGGACAGCGACACAAAGCGTAGACTGCGTGTGCCATAGGAAAGCATTGTATGTGCCGATCCGTATGCTAAGTGCCGAAACAAAAACAAATGTGCCCGTGTGCTATAGGAATGAGCACCCCTGCTGTAAACTAATGTCTTTAGCTATTGACAGAAAACTATGATATCAAAAATAATTTTTTGAACTTTAGCCGGTCATATAGAAGTTTGCAATTTTATCGATCTATGTATATTGTTAAATTGGAATGAAATGTAACTTCACTGTATTGTAAAACTATAAATATGAAATTTGTTCAATGTTTTTATAAAAATTTAAATTTATTTTTGTTTAAACATCGGGGTTTTCGGTGTCATAGGAACGTATTTTTGTTACTTCCACCCTTCACAAGAAAACACCCCCATTTTAATGACAGCGTCGAGTTCAAGTCAAATGAAATGCTTGAAGACTACATATACTACATGTTTTTGACCAGAATTGATTTCGTTTGAAGGTTTTGATCTAAAGTCCACTTTAAAGTACAAGCCCAAAAGTTTAATACTCAATTACTTGAACCTCAGGCAAAGTAGATGGGGGTAAAATGTATATGTACAAAAAAACTTAGCCTTTTAAAAATTTTTCACATCTCACCCCTTCTTGAAAATTTTGCTGCTGTAAAAACTGAGTTTATTTTAAATACATTTTTACGTACCAAGCAGAAACGGATTCAACTTATTTGTTACTGTTTCATCACAAATATTGTCTAAACACTTGCGGAGAATATAATGGTTCACAATTGTGAAACTTTTTTATCTAGGAAATCCTTTCATTGGTGGTGCATAACAGGATTGTAAATACGGCTCGTTTTCCTTTCACTTTGATTTCTAAAGTCCGCGAATGCTGCACCGACCGATAAAACTATTTAATTTACATATGATTTGTTTGCTATTGTATATTTAAGCATTTTCACGGAAATAAAATACAAGTATCGATTTGTAAGCTTCTGTAATTGAACTTAAAGCCAGCTGACAAAAAGCTATATTTTCCAGGCGGGGATTGCGCATGCTCCTTAATTGTGATGCGGCAGGACCTATTCGATTTGCAGTCTTTATATCGATTGGCAACGGTCGATTGTTCATTTTTGTAATTTAAGTTACCTCCTAACTTCCAACTTACCTGAGGTAATCCTGTAAATGCATGTTGGCTGCAATATGGTTTGCTTCTAGACTTGGTTATTGTGGAACGTTGTTTGCATATATTTGTGCTCTGTTTTCATTTTTTGCCAGGGCCTAGAAGATTGCGAAGACAAAATTATATATTTTATAGCTTTGCGTCTGTATGCTCACACCTTTAAGAATAAATATGTATGTACACTTTTTTAAATTTGATTTTGAAAAAAATTAGAATATATAATACAGTGCTCACTCGAATAAAATGACACCCAATCAATTTTTGTAAGAGGGAAACAGATATTCATGATGTAACTATTTGATGCTAGCAATTGTAAATAAAAAAGTAAATACTTTATTTTCTGACTTACAGGAAGCCATATTATATAGTGAGCACACTTAACTCTTATTAGTATTATGTTTTTTAAAATGCACTATATATATTTAAACGTATTTAAAAAACGATACATACATGCGCGTACGAATAACCATGTATATGTATTCAATTATATAGCTTACTGCATCTCACGGATCTATTTTATTTATGAATTCGTTTATTTACGTTAAGTAGGCAAGCGTGTGGTTTCTTAGCCTATTTTTATATTCTGATTTAATTATAGAGGAGTTCAATACGAACTTCGAATGAATATCACTGCGGAATTCACGTGATCCGATTTTTATCCGAATAAGTACATTTGTATATATACATACATACATATGTGTCACTACTTCAAAGTATTTTTAAAATTATCACTTTATAATTCATTTATTAACTCGTTCACGACGGTTAAGCCAAAATTAGCGGTTAGCAAGCTCAACCATTCACAATACTTTTAAAATGTATTATTTAAAGGGTTTTAAATAATTTATTTCGTATTTATAAAACATTTTCTTGTGCAAAATCATCAAAATAGTCGACAAAAGCTTTAACTTAAAACGAACATTTTCTTTCACCGAAGACTTCCCACTGAATCTTTCGGGATTTCTCTGCATCATATGTATTCAAGTACACTGCCGAGAAAAAGTCTAGCCATATGCTTGCTACCTGGCTACGAAAAACCGCCTAACTTTGCCATTCTAAGAAAACTGGTTAGATATATTTAATTCTTATCAATAATATTGGTTAATATATCGGGTTTGCGGCTCTTTAAAGACAGTTTTAAAATTATCAAGCTATTCATGATTTTTTATGAAACACCATTAGAAAACGGTTTCAAAATCAAAAAAATTTTGATAGGGGCAAAAATACCTATTTTTTAATATAGCATTTTGGGTCAGGTAGCAGTTAGATGGGTCGAACGTAGACTTTTACCCGTCGCTGTATATACTACACGCATATTCGAACTGTGTGTATGGGTGCATAACATAAACAAGAACGAAAAGCTATCTTTAGTCGGACAAAACCTGCAAACATTCGAGACAATTTGTCCAACCAAAGAAATATTTAAAAATGTAGGAATGTACTTTTTAAAGCGTAACTGGTAACGAGAAAACGGCCCTCTACTTTATTACGACTAAATTAAATCAAATATTGTATTTTTTCCACAATTGAGCTGTTGGTTTTCCTTGGCAAAAATTAGCTAATCAACGAGGTAAAATAATGTGACACAAGTTTCTGATATCAATTTTTTTGGCGAAAAATGGTTTTTTGACTAAATAAATGTACTTCGTAAAATATTCTCATGCTGCCCATCGTAGCAAAATACGTAGGTTTCGTCTAAAAAAGCATTTCTCGTCATAAAATTTGGTATCACTGCTGTTGTAAACTTCTAAGATCTATTATAAGCCTATAATCATTATAATAGCATTTAAGTCAATATATATTTCTTTTACACCACTAAGTCACTTTGTTACTGCATCCCCAATTAAAACAAACTTTTAAAAACGTAAAAACGGCAGGAGCACTATAATTATTTTGACAGAAACTGTATGTCAATGGCTATGTTTTCTTTTTTTCCTTAAACAAACATCTTAAAATTATTTTGAGAATAGTATTTAAAGATAAAGAGTGGCATTTTTCAAATACTTTGACTACCTCACAAAACAACACTTTGTCTTTTATTTCAAATTTTTTTTGTGATTTGCTAACTTGCCTAAATATTTTTAGTCGGCGCACACTTCGGTGAGCGACCTAAAAGTGACGATTAATTCAAATTCTACAAAGTAGATAAAATTCTGCATTGGGGAGTGAAAGAATTATTGTCCTATGTCTTACAGAAACCTCTCAATGTTGAAACTTTGTTTTTTCGTTTTCAAAAATACGAAAAATTAATATTTTTTAGTTACTTTGAGTGAAAAATAAAATAAATAAATTTTTCAAAATGGGAATAATAAATTTGAACCCTTAACTAGTTTTACAATTTTTTTTATGTTTAAATAATCAAAAATGAACTATAAAAAATAGTCCAAAAGTTTTTTCAAACATAACCATTTCTTTTTTAAATTATTAAAATGTCTACCCAATTTCTCACCAAGACAGTTTTCCGAACCCTGCAAAAAAAGGGTTTTTTTTTGGTCAGCTGATTTTGGTACTTTTGATACACCATTTTTTAATTTACGGGGCTGCAATTATTTCGAATGCGTTATTACCAATAGAGCATATTTACTAAATAGTCCACCAAATATTAGTAGTCTTGAAAGGTGTAGTCTAATAAAAAAATATATAAAAGATTGCTGTAAAACTTCAACGATATAAATGAAGAAATACAAATTTTTTTGTAAAAATGTCCGAATTTTTAAAAAACCTACTAAAGTAAAATAATAAAAAACCAATAATAAAAACCGAAATAATTATAATAAAACAATAATAAAAACCGAAATAATTATAATAAAACAATAACAAAAACCGAAATAATTATAATAATATATATAATAATTAAAATAATAAAAATCCGAAATAATTATAATACAACAATAATAAAATCCAAAAAATTATTGGACACAAACCATTATACATATTTAAATATTTATCCATATGACTACCATGGACACAACCCATATGGAATAATTTGGGAAATAGGGAACTTTTCAGCAGATGGCGCCAGAAAAAAAATCACACAGTTAACAGTTAATGTAATGTTAAAAAACGTCCACAATATGTTAAATCTAAAATGTAGATGGCGTGCATATTATATTATTATATGTATAACAGAATAACATAATCAAAACAAATTGATTTGTTGATATTTAAGTTATTCTTTCTTATTTCCGAAAACATGAAAAAATTACAGTTCTATATGTATCTGCCCTCTTAAATGATATTTAAGCTATTTCTTTCTTATTTCCGAAATAATTATAATAAAACAATAATAAAAACCAAAAATTATTGGACACAAACCATTATCCACATTTAAATATTTATCCGCATGAGTACCATGGACACAAACCATTAAATCCATATTTAAATATGGAATAATATCGGAAATAGAGAAAGTTTCAGCAGGTGGCGCTAGAAAAAATCAAACTGTTAACAGTTAATGTAATGTTAAAAAACGTCCACAAACTGTTAAATCTAAGATGTAGATGGCGCGCATATTATATTATTATATGTAGAACAGAATAACATAATAATAAAAGAATCGATAAATTATCGATCGCTTGTTTTGTTTTGGATTTGTTTTATTGAATTCGTTATCGTGGTTTGAAACCAAATTACTTCTAACGCGCTTGGGGCGCTAATTATTAATGATAATAATGGAATAAGTTGGAATTACAAAAAATATAAAATAAAATAATACATTAATATATTATATAAAATAAATATTTATATATATAATATATTATATTACTATAATAATATTTATACTTTTACCATATTTATAGTATAGTAAATAATAAATAGAATTAAAATTGAAAAAATAATAATAAAAATAAATTAAAATTAAAATAATATCGGCAAATTCACTGAAATAATAATGGGTATTTTAAATTATATTATACGTATAACAGATGGCGTGTTGGTATATAAGTCGAAACGGGCCAGATCGGAAAACTAATATTATCTATTTAATTTATATTTATTTAATTGAAATAATTTAAAATTATGATATAAGCCATGAATAAAACATATTTCCACATGATTTTCCCCATATTAGTTTATAATTAAATTTATATATTTTGTCATAAAAGTTACCGTTCGGATGTAATCGACCGACATAAAGTGCATAGGAACATTTTAGAAATGCTCATTAAATTTCAATTAAAAAATTGGAAATCTTTAAAAACTACAAATAAGAAAATTAAATTAATTGAAAAAATGGGGAAGGGTCTTTATATAAAAACTGGTTTGATAGATTTAGTTCAAACCTTTTAAGTGTTTTAATTAAAAAGGTTTATTTAATTTAAATAATTTGTAATTATGATATATGGACGAAAAAGTAAACCACGCAAAAAACCTTTAAACTTGAATAAAACTAATTTCCACAATATTTTCCACCGATATTAGTTTATAATTAAATTTTCTTTTCATTTTTAAACTTTATAGATTTTGAGATTCCTTAATATTAATAAGTGTTATTATTATATAACACTTTTTGTCACTAGCTTTACTAGCTAAAAATTAATCTTAATTTTAATAAATGATAACTAAAAAAAAATTTAAGTCATGCTCTAAAAGCGTAAGTTCAAATTTAAAAAAAATGTGAAATCTTTCATGCATCCTTTGGCATAAAAAAACACCAACTTTGTTTCCATAAGAAGGAGAAATAATGCACTCTTTTGTTGTTCTATACATAGATATTCTCTTCTACTTTAGGATATTAAATTTCTGGAATATTTTAAAGTTAATTTTAACGATTATAATTTCTTAATTTTAAAATTTTGTTGTTTGTGTGTTTTTTAGTCTTTAAATTGTAACACCACAATTAAAATAGTAACACAACTATGTTTTTTTTTCTATTTTGTTTCTATTTTATAAATGGTCCGATTTTAAAATTTTGTTATACGTTTTGATGGGTATTAATAAACACAACCAAATGGCACTTTTACAAAATCTGTTGAAATGGACCATTCGTTAAAAAATTATGCGCGAACAAAGTTTTATATCACCATATCCCTCGCACTCCCTTTACCTGAGTGACGGGTATCTGATTGTCGGGGCACCCGACTATAGCGTTCTCTCTTGTTTTAAATTAAAACATATATTAGGAAATACCAAAAAAATGTACTTAAAAAGCTAAAAAAATATTTTAATTTAAAAATCAAATAAATGTATTTAAAATAAATAGATTGCAAAAAAATATATACAATATTTAATTAAATACATTATTTTGATAATATATTAGTAATTATATATGCATATTAAAATATTAAGTGAAAATATATAAATTAAATATAAAATATTAATATTATTAAAATTTCATAATATTATTATAATTTATTTAAATAAATATTTTAGTGATTATGTATGCATGTATATTATAATATTAAGTGAAAATCTATAAAAAGAATACTTAAAATTATTATTACTAAAATTTGTTATTGTTATTACTATATTTGATGTAAGATATATCATATGTATGATATATACATACATATATGGTCAGTTGAAATTAATTTCAGAAAGACGAAAGAAAGTGTGGTAAATTTTTATTTATTTATAATTATAATTATAGTTTCCTTATTCAATACAATAAATTTACATTGTAAATTGTAAATTTTACAATAATAGCATTATTATTTAATTATAATTTATTTGGTTTCGAGGACACCAAAAAGTATGCATTTTGGCCGGATACCTTACCAAAAACCCGAAGTCTTAGTCGTTTAAGGAAAAAATAAAATTTACCTACTATTGGCGTAGTTTTCCTATTTCTAATCAGTGATCAGGGTGAAAATTCACAACGATTGGGCGACCTATTTCTTGCTGCCACAGAAACATTCAGTTAAAATATGCAAAAATAATTAAGTAATATTTTTTATTTATACTGTTTTAGTCACATTGTATAATAAAAACATTCATATCCAAGGTAACCGCCATTTTTTAAAATTATTTAATGTTTCGGCACGTAGTGCCATCACAATAATTAATTAATGGCATTGTTTCATTTTAGGTCGGTTTTTAATTAGCTTAGGCTGAAATATAAAAATGCACTGCAAATACTTAGACCCTTAAATTAAAGCAAAAACTGATCAAATTCGCAAGGGTTAAAAAACCAAACAACGTATAGTTTTCCGCTTCAAATATCAAACAGAAAAAGGGTTAAAATGTTTAAATTCTTGTGACAGCTGAAGTGATTTTCCAAAGGAACATTTTCGGTGGTGTGGATGGATTCGACGTAGATGGGCATAATGTGCAGCAAAATCAATATTGAAATCAATATAAAAAACTGTACCCAGCAGCAGTTGTTTGTCACCCTCAGTAAAAAAAATACACCCCCCAATCAGAATATAAATATGTGCATGTGTACATACTTACAAGTGCTGCCGTACACAATGTGGGTGCGTAGTCAAATGTGGGTTTAATTTAAAAAATTATAAACTTAAAGGCAAACTGAAATTGTAGATAAACATTTCTTACAAAAATCACTGTCACCTATATTTCGCTGTTCATCGTACTGTGTGCAAGTGTGTGTAATTTTAATTAGTGATATATGTATGAATGTATGTATGTATGGAGCCTCAAGAACAAGAAATACTTATTTATCTTATGTTATAAGGCTCATATAAATTAACTGTTTGTAATGGCTGAGAACAATAATTATACATATAAGAAATTGTGGAAGATGGATAATTTTCAGCATAACGCAATTCCGTTAATTGCAGTGGGTACAAAAAGGTAGCAGACACACCAGAAAAAAACAGTCGTCAAAACGCCAACTAAGAACATGCATAAATGTTGCGTACGCACACATTGGGTGTGTGTGCGCACACACACACATACATGGCGCTGGGGATGCTTCTGTTTCATCACCGTGGATGATCTCGTTTTTTATGTACCTACGTATATGTACACATAACTAAGTTTTTTGTTTTCGCTTTTTTTAATTTTTACTTGGGGTGGTGACGGTGACGGTGGTGTTCCGACTGCACAAGCAGGCGGAAGGTGGCAAAGAGTGCCCTTCTGTAGTCCCAGAACCCAGGACCCAGGACCCAGGTCCTGTTCCCGTTACTGGTCGTCGTTCCCTGTTTTCGACGCACACTTTGCCTTTCCTCTGCACCACCACCAACTTCATTATAATTTTGTCGGGGTAGTTTTTTTTGTGAGCCCGTGGCGCGGTCCTCGAGGTTGGTTCAGGAATACCCTACTCGGCGGCTGGCACATGGGACTGGATTCGCTTGGGCGCGAAGGGAATTCACTTGCGACCAAGCCCGACCGCTCGAATGGCACCCCCAAAGTTTTTTGTCGGTCTGTGAAAAATTGGATAAAAAATTCTTGGCAGTTTTAGCATCTGAAATTTCCAACATTGAATTATGGAAAATCGATTTTTTCGGTTTTGCAAAAATGAAAGGACATCTACCCTCGTCACATCAATATGTATTCGAAGGTACATACATATGAGAGTTCTTGATTTGTGTACATTTTGCAATTCATCGGACTTATTTAACGATGCTTCTACTTTCATACTACATACTACCGATGAGTCCTGATATTAGAGAAATTTTCTGCCCTCGGTTTTGTTGCGATATGGAAAGGGGAAGGAGAGGAGTGTTGCAAATCCGCTTGGCCGTTGCCGTTAATAAAAGTAGACATAATTTCATTAATATTTAGGAAGGTGGGCTGCGAGGACCGCAAGGAACACTAAATCATAAGGTTGGCGGTGGTCACGATCTGCCCTATTCTGGGAAAACAATAATTATTGCTTAATAAATACTTATCCATACGTGCACGAGAACATAAGCAAACATAATCATCAAATATGCACATGGAGCATTGATTCCCCAATTTCTGCTTATAGGAAGTCAAAATGTAGCACAACCGTTTTTTGCTGTATAAAAACCTTAGCAGTTTGCTATTAGCTATGTTACCTATGCTCGGTGAAGGTCAACAAATTTGTGCTGAAAATGTCCTACCCGGAAATCAAACTTTTTGAAAATGAAAAATATATTGTATGCATTTTGATTTCAGCATGTACATATGATGGCAACGTGTTGGCAGCATATTGGTTGTGGAAGGGTTATGGATCCAGTGCACTCAGAGAAAATCGGTATAGTAAAACAAAGAAGCAGCTATTGTAGAGTGCTTCGAAAAACTTAAAAAACCCGTCACTCTGCCTATGAATATTCCTCAGCTATCGGAATGAAACTTTTCCAAAACTCTTTTTATACACGTTACTCAAAAGTGCTGTAACAAAAGTATTTAACAGGTAGAAGGAAGCGTTTCCGACCCTATAAAGTATATATATTCTTGATCAGGATCAGTAGCTGAGTCGATCTAGCCATGTCCGTATCTCTGTCTGTCCGTATGAACTCTGAGATATCGGAAACTACAAAAGCTAGAACGTTGGGATTACCCACACATATTCTTGGGCTTCCTACGCAGCGAAAGTTTATTTCTGCCGAACCACGGCCACAATCGCCTTAAACGACCTTAAAATGTGTCTGGCGCTCACATCTTTTAGGATTTCGGAAAAGTATATAAGCAAATGTTGTAGGGTTTATTAATACCTATGTTGATGCAGCACATTAATTTGAATTTGTTAAAAAAGTTATTATGTTAAGAAAGAAACTACTAAAATGTTATAGAAATCTCGTATGTATCAATGAAAGACGGTAACTCTTGTCGGCAAAAAGAGACGCCACTTGCTTGCAAAAAGTACACTAAAAAAAACGACTAAAATCGCTCTTGGTTTTAGAAAATCGCCTTAAATTTGCTTTACTCGCGATTTTGTCTATATTCAAGAAAGTAGGTTTTTAAAATCAAAGGCGTTTTTTTTCTAAAATACAAAAAAAAAGAACTGCAATTTCGAAAATGTTCTCGAAAAAGTGGAAAAAATATTTCTTACAATTTAGAAATATTATTATAAAAAAAATTTCCTCAAATCCAGGAAATACAAAAATGATGCTTTGGTAATCGGAATTATGCCGGTTGTTTTTTTTTGATCTTTCAAAGTCAAAATGCGTTTTTTACCTAAAAAAAAAACTTAAAGTTAAAAAATAAAAAAAACTTCTCCCAGGGGGCGGTTTTTTTATGCAGAAAAATATGCGACAAATTTGAAAACGATCGGTTGAGACATTTAGAAATGCCGATGATCACGGACTTTCATAACGTGGTTACGAGAAAAACGCATTCAAAGTAAAAATATATCTACTGCACAAGGTATAAGTTCCAAAATAGTTCGAATTTCTTCGTGAAACTTTCATGACACATTCTTAAAGAGATATTGTACCAATTTAAATAATAAAAAAAATCGAATCGACCCTACCCCCTTCAAAAAGTTAGGGGTAAACAAAGCATTTTCCGCTGAAGGCTAGGCTTTGCTGCTTGCATATCTCAATCTCTCTCACACTCAACTACAGCGTTCTCTTTTGCTTGTTTTTCTTTCAGTGTAAAAATTGGCGTAAAGATGTATAGAAGAGAAAACTTTATAGTCGAGTGCCTTGACTATTAGATACCCGTTACTCAGGTAACCAATAATAAAACAACATTGAACGCGACTGACCTTGCAAGTCAGAAATGTAGGCGCAAGATAGGGTTTGAGTGGACGTGCCAAATTTTTTTTAAGTTAATAGATATGTATTGACAAAACAAATACATTTAAGTTTAAGTCTTCATTCCAGCATCAAAACTGTGGAGCCCTCAGTTTTTCGCGGTTAGTGGCACCTGTATGAAACAATGCCTAATGCCAATCCTCTAGCTTTTATAGTTACTGAGATCTCAGCGGTCATACGGACGGACAGACGGACATGGCTAGATTGACTCGGCCAGTGATCCTGATCAAGAATATATATACTTCGGAAACGCCTCCGTCTACCTGGTACATATTTTTTCACGAATACAATATACCCTTTAGTCTACCAGTAACGGGTATACCCGTTATATATACCAAATATCTTAAAAATAGAGATACGTTCACGTGCTCGCATTCGAATCGGTAGCTGAACGGAAATTCCACGCACATTTTGCTCTCTTCGCATCTCTAGAATTTTTCGGCCTACCAAAATTCTTGTTTTTATTATTGCGGAGGGCTGTGAAACTCTTCATCAAAGTATACTACCAAGGAAGAAGGTGGCAATGGGCGCCGGGAGTATCACCGTCGCCGTGTCAGCATCAGAATCACGAATCACATTAATTGCCTTTGTTTAATTTACCTTGATGCAAACCGGAAATTTGCAGGAACTTAATTTGTACGTCGCCTGCTTAACATTTCGATGGGCAGCCGAGATGGCCGGCTAGGGTGTTTGGCTATGGGGGTGCGTTGCGTCGACAACTGTTTGACCTTCCTTTTTGCCGTCCGTGCGTGCCGAGATATACGATTAACGGCGTTAATATCGATGAAGCAAGCTAACTTGGGCCAGCCGGCGTTTGAGCACTATCTGACTTACAAACAGGAAAGAAGAGTAATTCTGAACCAACCCTTTGAAATGGCTTCCGAGCCCTGATTCTATGGCAAGAATCTTGATCCTTACAGACTATATTTCGACTTTCTAAAAAATCGGAGAACTATAGGGGAGAGCTCTGTAGGTTGGAAGACCTTTTTTTTCCACTTGCCTTTTGTTCATGAGCTTATGAAATTCTTTTTAAAAGTGCCAAAAAGCGGCATTTTAAAACGGGGTCTGTAAGTTGGAACAGTTTAAAAAGTCAATAAAATTAATACAAAACGTACTTCACAATTTTAAAACTATTTATTTATGTTAATTTAATAAATTTTAGTTCGTTTTAACTTTTGTCCCGTTTATTAATAGACTCTTTGAACGATCGCATTTCCCCTATTTTCAAAGAAATTTACTTGGCAGAGGGCGACCTTTGTCAGGCTGAGGCCTTTTTGTATGAAAAACGGGTGTCACAACTTACACGCTCAGTGTTCCAACTTGTACAAAACGAGTAGTTTCAGGATAAAATTAAAAATATTTTTTCCGACTGACAAATTAATCTGATTCTTTTTTAATTTGTTAGGAATTAATTACTAATGTTTTAAACTTTTTACCAATTTAATTTAAGAACGGTATTAATTTAAACAAGAGAGAACGCAATAGTCGGGTGCCCCGACTATCAGATACCCGTTACTCAGCTAAAGGGAGTGCGAGGGAGATGGAGATATAAACTTTGATGTGACATAACTTTTTAACTAAGGGTCCGATTTAAAAAATTTCTTCGATAGGTATTCATAAGCACAACAAAACTGCATTTTTACTTTTCCGAAATATTTAAATTTTTAAAATCGTATATAACGATTGTGGGCGTTCATACAAACAGACAGACAGACAGACGGACAGACAGACATGGCTAGATCGACTCGGCTAGTGATCCTGATCAAGAATATATATACTTTATAGGGTCGGAAATGCTTCCTTCTAGCTGTTACGTACTTTTGCACGAATTCAATATACCCTTTTACTCTACGAGTAACGGGTATAAAAAAAACAAGAAAGGAAACTAGCTTCGGACATCTGAGACTTATATACCCATGCAGGTAAAATAAATACCAGGGTTTTAAGATACATTTAAAAAGTTGTTTTTAAATTGTAACAAGAGAGAACGCTATAGTCGGGTGCTGCGTCTATCAGATACCCGTTACTCAGCTAAAGAAAGTACGAGGGAGATGGAGATATAAAACTTTGATTTTTAAGGAATGGTCCGATTAAAAAAATGTCTTCTACATTTCGATAAATATTGATAAACACAATAAAAATGCATTTTTACTTTTCCGAAATATTTAAATTTTTAAAATCAGCGTTCATAAGGACGGACAGACGGACAGACGGACATGGCTATATCGACTCGGCTATTGACCCTGATCAAGAATATATATACTTTATAGGGTCAGAAATGCTTCCTTCAAGCTGTTACATACTTTGCACGAATACAATATACCCTTTTACTCTACGATAACGGGTATAAAAACCAGAAGGTTTGGGTTAACCATGCAGATTCATTGAGTTCCTGCGCTGCGCAAATCGCCTTAAACGACCTTAAAATGTGTCTGGCAACCACTTCTTTAAAGGTTTTAGAAAAGTATAAATGTAATTTTATTGTTTTTGTTAATACCTATCGAAATTTAGAAGAACTTTTCAAAATCGGACCATTCATTAAAAAGCTATAAGCAAATAATGGAATTCAAGCATTGCAAGCAGTGCGTGCACATATCCATCTCCCTTGCACTTCCTTTGGAAGAGTATCGGGTATCTGATAGTCGAGGCAGTCGATTATAGCCAGTCTCTTGTTGTTCGAAAGAACAACAACATATTCAGTACAATTTAATCAAATAACAAGAGAGAACGCTATAGTCGGGTTGGTGTCCCGACTATCTAATACCCGTCACTCGGCTAAAGGGAGTGCGAGGGAGATGGCGATATAAACTTTGATCAGCTCTAACTTTTTAACGAATGGTCCGATTTAAAAAATTTCTTCTACATTTCGATAGGTATTGATAAGCACAACAAAACTGCATTTTTACTTTTCCGAAATATTTAAATTTTTAAAATCGTATATTAGCTATTGTGGGCGTTAGAGGGGGCGTGGCACCTTCTGGAAACAAACTTGCGCTGCGTAGGAACTCCAAGAATCTTCATGCCAAATACCAATCCTCTAGCTTTTATAGTTTCCGAGATCTCAGCGTTCATACAGACAGACAGACAGACGGACAGACGGACAGACGGACATGGCTATATCGACTCGGCTAGTGACCCTGATCAAGAATATATATACTTTATAGGGTCGGAAATGCTTCCTTCTAGCTGTTACATACTTTTGCACGAATACAATATACCCTTTTACTCTACGAGTAACGGGTATAAAAACACCTCTTAACGAGGTAAAAAACTAGTGACGATCGCACCTTGAACATACAAAAGTTCTGATATCAACATTTGTGACGAAAAATTATTACACTCGTCATTAAATAGACTTTCTAATATTTTCTCATTCGGCCCGCCCTAGCAAACTATTCCAGCCTTTTTCCCTTCACAGGCATTTTCTATTGCAGCGTGCCGAATGAGAAAATATTAGAAAGTCTATTTAATGACGAGTGTAATAATTTTTCGTCACAAATGTTGATATCAGAACTTTTGTATGTTCAAGGTGCGATCGTCACTAGTTTTTTACCTCGTTAAGAGGTGTTTTTATTTGATATCAGAAGTTTTTGTTTGTTTACATTGGCTCTCATAGGAGCTAATATATACATTTAAATTTAAATTGGTCAATCATAATTTGTAAGCCATTGTATTTAAACAAATTAAGTTAAAAAGGCGTTTAAGTATTTCAAAATACCTTTTAAACGAGGTATAGCACATGTCTGTAGCTTGAGTAGTGTACAACTTACGAACTAAAGAAATTTAGCTATTTTTAGCTTTTTCCCGCTAAAGCATTGGGTTTTTCCAAATGTTGTAAAACAAAAGTTTCCTATTTGGAATTCCTTAAAACAATTGAATTGATTCCATGACCCTAAAATACAGTTTGCATACGCACATACTAAATTCAATGCTAAGGCAGCGTAATTTGTTTTGAGCTGGCAAAAGTGGCGATTTTCGTTTCTAAATAACTTTTAAACGTGACTTTTTACAGTAATGTGTTATATACCAAAATTTAAGGAATCTCAAGGGCTATACAGTTTGAAGTTTTAAAGAAAATCGTTAGAGCCGTTTTTGAGAAAATTAAAAAAAAATCTTAAAAAAAAGTTTTAACAAATTTTCTTTTGTTTATATCTTTTTAACTATTACATTTACACAAATTGCATATAAAAGGCGTTTATAGCATTTAAAAATACCTTTCAAACGAGATGCAGCACAAGTCTGTAGCTTTAGTAGTATAGAAGTTACGGCTTTCCGAATTTTAGCTATTTATAGCTGTTTTCCCGCTAAACTAGCGAGTTTTTCCAAAAGTGGTAGAACAAAAGTTTTTTATATCGATGTGATGAACGTCATATCAAATTTTCAGAACTTAAAAAACATGTTTTGGACAAACTGACAAACAGAATTAAATTTTCATTTTGGGAAGAAGAAGAAAATCTTATTTTGGCTATAACTTTTGAACGGAGCGTCCGATTTTCTGATATGACCCCTCATATTAAACGCATTTTCAGTAGGAATACAACTAACGTAGTCCGGGGGGCCAATTATCCCCACCGGCCCCAACAAAATTTCCAAATTTTCACTTTTACACTTTCACCGCTCTCCCTCCCAAACCAATTGATTTTCTTGAGGTCTTGGTATGCAATCCTTTAAGTTTTAGCAATACCTTTAATTTGGTGTATTACTCATTACGATCGGACTATCACAGCAGATTTTCATTTCTTCGTGTATATATAGTAGTCGCCTTCGCACACTCTCCTGGTGCGCTTCGTCACTACATGGACTGCCGTCCATAGTGATAAACTGAAAACTATGTATGTATTATATCCCTGCCGAATACTCGAAGAATTGAATAAACTGATGATAGTAAATAAGTTAAAATAGCTTATTTAACCACTGTCCAGATATTTTCGAAATAATGAAGACATATTTAATACATTCCTTACCCACAGTCCGATAGTTCTGTTGTTTCTATAAGTATATACGATTCGTCAATAAGTAAACAGCAATTCCTAAACTATAAAAATATGTAACATTTGGTTGAAAATCGAGTAAATATCGATTTTCGTAATTTTGCTATTTCTATTCATCATATTCAAGGGGAATGGCATAATGGGTGGCTCGGCGACTGCACTGACTTCTTCATTACGCAGTGTCATTGAAACATAATTAATTTCGATATGGTAGCAGATTCGCCTGCGAATTGGCTAAACATAAGACACATTATTCCTTCTTTTCCTTTGCCAAAGTGGCCATAAAATCCACAAAGTAAGCCATTGATTTGGCAGAAAGCGTAATTACGGGGAGTACTCTGAGCTTTCTGTGACACTTACTGCTCCCATGCAGCCAGCCTTTCAGAATATATGCACCGTTAAATTATTGGTTCGGTCTCCTAATTCTCTTTTTGTGAATATGAATTCATATCCACGCACTCTATTCATCCCCGGTTTCCAGAGGACAACGCAATCAAATAGCATCAATTATTTATACACGTAAATGTCTAGATTTATGTATATTTGACCATCTTATTCTATCTTAGCAATTTTTGGGACAGCCTATCTAAAAAATGTTTGTTCAAAGTTTTCTAAAAATAATTAAATGTTATACTTACAGAGGGTAGCTTACTAAAATTTAATATTCTTTTTTAACTCAAAATTTAAGACATAGGTCTATGAAAATTTGAGCTGTTGGGGAGATAAATACTACCCTAGTTATATTTATATTTAGTTGAACTTCGTTCGAAAGTTATACCGAAAACAAGGTTTCGGAGGACTTTCCAAAATGAAAATGTTTGTCGCACTGTTTTTCCACTGAATGATTTAATTCCCTATTATATGGTCTTATACTATTTATGCCCGTTACTCGTAGAGTATAGGGTGCAAAAGTATGCAACAGGGAGAAGGAGACGTTTCCGACCCTATAAAGTATATATATTCTTGAACAGGATCACTAGCCGAGTCGATCTAGCCATGTCCGTCTGTCTGTCCGTATGAACGCTGAGATCTCGGACACTACAAAAGCTAGAAAGTTGGGATTACCCACACATATTCTTGGGCTTCCTACGTAGCGCAAGTTTATTTCAGCCGAGCGCGACGCCTCCTCTAACGCCCACAATCGCCCACAAACGATACTAAAATGTGTCTGGCGCCCGCATTTTTAAAGATTTCCGAGAAGTATAAATGCAATTGTTTTGTGTTTAGTTATACCTATCGAAATGTAGATGTATTTTTAAAATCGGACCATTCGTTAAAAAGTTATCCCCGATCAAAGTTTTATGTCTCCATCTCTTTCGCACTCCCTTTAGCTGAGTAACGGGTATCTGATAGTCGGGGCACCCGACTATAGCGTTTCTTTTGTTTAGATACGCTTTAAAATGTTGTTCGTCTTGTAATATTTTTTTTTAATTTGCAATGTGCAATAAAGTAGACGAAAGCTTAAACATTAAAAGGGTATTTTGCATTCGGAGAAAAGTGGAAATAAAAATAGTAGAAGCAGTCGATTTGCTTCTTGCACATCTCTATCTCCCTAGCCCTTCGTATAGCTGAGTAACGGGTATCTGATAGTCTCGACTGACAATAAACCCTAACACTAATGTTTTTAAAAACTTAAATTGAAATAAAACGTTATTTTCGAAGCTAGAACCTAAATGAACGAGAACGAATAAATTAAAAACCCGGACTGCAGAGTCAAAGTGCTGCTCTGGAAATTCGAAAAAATAAAAGCACCCTAGTACAAAGGCCAACTGAGCTGAAGAGATTTCACAGAAATTTAATTAATTACGTTGTCGTGCTGGTAATAGTGGCGCAAAACGTTAAACGGATAATTATGCTGGCAATTCCGGTCAAGGGCAGCAGGACGTCCAAAGAGATGGGATGCTTAATCTGCGGTCAACCCCGACAAAATTGTGTGGGGGACAGTGTTTCAATTATAATTGTTTTAACGGAGTTTTAAATTAAGAAATTGGGGAGGGCGACTGTGGTTGAACAAAAGGCGCTTGACATCCGGAATTAAGGAAATAATAACAAATAAAGCTACACAACTGTTTACTGACTCGCCCGCACAGATTTGTTTTGGCATTAATTTGGGATAAGGAAGCGTAAACCATTAGCATCTTCACCATCGCCGCCTGTTAAGTATGACACTTAACGAATTTAATTGGAGATCTTTGAATTCGTCCCGCACCACTGCTACTTTGAAGCCCGTATGCTTACCATGCCGTACCATTCACCAGAAATTCACCAAAAAACAAGAGAGAACGCTATAGTCGGGTGACCCGACTATCAGATACACATTACTCAGCTAAGGGGAGTGCGAGGGAGACGCAGATATAAAACTTTGATCGCGCATAACTTTTTAACAAATGGTACGATTTGAAAAATGTTTCCTACATTTCGATGGGTATTGATAAACACAATAAAACAGCATTTTTACTTTTCCGAAATCTTTAAAGGTGTAGGCGCCAGACACCTTTTAAAATCGTTTAGGGCGATTGTGGGCGTTAGAGGGGCGTGGCTCTCGGCTGAAATAAACTTGCGCTGCGTAGGAATCAATCTTCTAGGTTTTATAGTTCCCGAGATGTTAGCGTTCATCCGGACGGACAGACGGACTTGGCTAGTTCGAATCGGCTGGTGATCCTGATCAGGAATATATATACTTTATAGGCTATAGAAACAATAGGATAAACCTTAAAAAATTAAAGATATCTCACGAAATTTTACAAAAGTGGATAGTAATATTTTTGCGATTTATTTTTATTTTCAACTGAAAATATTTGCAAGGGTATATTGACTTTGGGTATATAAAAATCTGACTACTATTTAATATACCAATTTTAATTAATTTTTTGTTATTCAACAAGAAAGAAAGTTAACTTCGGCAAGCCGAATTACATACCCTTGCAGTTAAAATAGCTTATAGTTTATAGTCGGTGCTGTTTTAGGGATTCCAGATATATTATTGCCTATTTAAAATTTTGCTTTCCCAAAATCGACAAATCGACTTCCCTATTAATCATCATCAAGACTGTATATACTCTATGTGGTTGGAAACGTCTCCTTCACTACGTTTGCAAACTTCTGACTGAAATTATGATACTCTTTGCAAGGGTATAAAAAGCATATACTGGTTGATCTTTACGACTCGTCACCTACTTGGTCTGGTATCTATTTGATTTACATTTGTATACATACGTTTCTATGAAAACTGTATGCCGGTTGTCCGAAAGCAGAAAGAAGTTTAAATATGCAAACTTAATTTGAATTCATTCAGAAAAAGTCGAACCGAGCTAGAAGGGCCTGTCCATTCATCTTAAGCCAGTTAAGGTGTGTGTTGTATAGGAGATACGGACAAATCCGTATCAGTCTGAACGAATTTTTAATAATAAATAAGCATAGGCTTTTGTTGTTTCCACCTCTGGAGTGATAAAATGTAAATTTTCGGTAACATTTTGTGAATATTTTACTCTGCCCGACTTGAGAAACATAGATGTTGCATATTCATACATTTTCTCACTTGGATGTTACTGTGTATGTTGCTGATGTCTACACACAAAAAAAAAACGAAAATCAACATAGAACAAGAAAGGAAGCTAGCTTCGGCCAGCCGAAGCTTATATACCCTTGCAGATAATTCCTATTAATCACTAATTTTCCGATCATTCATATGGCAGCTATATATATAGTAGTTTGATATTGATAAAACTAAAATCGAAATTCGAAAACATTTAAAAAAAGTCATATCCCAGAGTAGAAGAGAATACGATAAAAACCAACGAAGCAATAATTTATTTCCTCTTATATTCCCATTAATTTTCCGATCGTTCCTATGGCAGCTATATGATATAGTCGTCCGATTTTGAAAAAAATTTATTCGAAATTCAGAATTAGATAAAAAATGGCATTTCCAAAAGTAGGAGGTTATAGGTTCAAAAACACCCAAGATATATTTTTTTTACATTTTGTTCCCCGATTGAATATGGGAGCTATATGATATAGTTGTGTGATCCGGCTCGTTCTGACTTATATACTACCTGCAATAGATTTAAGACTTTTGGGAAAGTTTTAGCCCGATAGCTTTAAAACTGAGAGACTAGTTTGCGTAGAAACAGACGGACAGACGGACGGACAGACGGACATGGCTAGATCGTCTCGTCTAGTGATGCTGATCAAGAATATATATACTTTATGGGGTCAGAAACGCTTCCTTCTAGCTGTTACATACTTTTGCACGAATACAATATACACTTTTACTCTACGAGTAGCGGGTATAATAATTTTCCTAAATTTTAGAAAAGGTTTTCATAAAATTCTGTTTTATGGTGTTTTTTCCTAGATTCAAGAAAACAATTTCTAAAATTCAGAAAATTTTCTAAAATTAAGATAAATGTCATTTTATGTCGATTTCGTAGAAGTATAAATTTTGTTGTGTTTAGTTATACCTATTGAAATGTAGAAGAAATTTTTTATTCTTTTAGCTGAGGATTAAACTAATTACAAACTAATATTTGTGCAAACTCATGTGAAAATATGTTTTATTCAAGTTTAAAGGTTTTTGGTTTGATGAACATGGCTTGGACCAACCTACCATTTAGTTCCGAAAAATACTACACCTAAAATTTAAATTTGTCCACTATATGCAACTCTATCAGCCTACGCATCTTTCTTTTTCATTCATGTGTTTGAATAAAAGATAAATTCCTTGAATGCGGGTATGAAAGTGAATCTTTAAAACGACCAACAGAATCACTCCAATATATTGATTTTCAAATCGTGGTACAAACAGTAAGGTCTAGCGATCTAAGACGGAATCATAACCGAAACGTAATCCAAAACTGAACAGAAATCAGACCCATGCGCATTGAAATGTGCGGCCAAGAGGGTCAGGTAGTCCAGTTGGAGTAGGCCTCTTCTCAATGAAAATAGAGAACAAACGTGGTATCACATCAATAAATTGTCAACCAGAAAACGTAAAAGAGTCGGCCCACATGCAGGGCAAGCAACAACAAAGGCGAAAAAGCTGAATGTTCGAACCAAAAACAAAAAAAACTGAAGACGTGTTTTTCGACAGTAAGATACCTGCTACTTATATCAGGAGATAAAGCCAGAATATCGATATCTATTTATTTTATACAGATACTAGGTTAATTTCTATCTTTGAGTGTTTTATTTTTAGAACGATGAATTCTGATTATAAATATTTTTGGAGACCGCAATCGATTATTTCTTACTGCCAAGTGTATTCCTTCGAAATCAATATACCCATATAGCCCACTGCTATACCAGGTACGTTGATAGCAACAACTGAATATCATCATCACCACACAAACACCAACTGAAGCAAATGACCGTAAATGAGAATCTTATAAATTCGTCATAAACGCATAAAAAAGAATGAAATACGGATAGAAAAACCGCTAATCTGAACACCTATGCTCGTGTTTTTATGTACACATACTCATTCACAGCAAGAAAAATTAAGAAGATGGGACCACTTTAATGATTTAAGTGCCAGTTTGTATACAAGGCAAAAGTAAAAAACATGAAAGGAAGCTTGTATACCCCTGCAGATTATTCCTATTCCTATTTCGTATTGTTTTGACATTAATTTTTCTATCCTTCCTATTAAATATAGTCATCCGATTATTATTAAATTTAATTCGAAATTCTGAAATATTAAAAAAATAGTCATATCCCAGAGTAGAAGAGAATACAATAAAAACCAAGGGAGCTATATTTTTATACCCTTGCAGAGGGTATTATAATTTTGGTCAGAAGTTTGTAACGCAGTGAAGGAGACGTTTCCGACCCCATAAAGTATATATATTCTTGATCAGGATCAATAGGGGAGTCGATATAGCCATGTCCGTCTGTCCGTCTGTCCGTCCGTCCGTCTGTCCGTCTGTCCGTCTGTCCGTCTGTATGTCTGTTTCAATACCGTTTGCGAGCTCAGTTTAAAAGCTAGCGACTTCAAACTTTCACAGTCGTCCTAAAATATGTGTACGCAGATCAAGTTTGAAAACCGACCCGATCGGACGTCTATATCCTATAGCTCCCATAGGAACAAAAGGGTGAAAAATTAAAAAAAAATTTTTTTTCAATTATAAAATATTTTGTTAATTCATGTTGCTTTTCTAGTCAAGTTTTCATTCGTGAAATCTGCAAGGGTATTAAAACTTCGGCTTGCCGAAGTTAGCTTCCGTCCTCGTTTCCTATTAATTTTCCGATTGTTCGTATGGCAGCTATATTATATACACACAAAAAAAAATTGTCAAAAATTCCCCAACCACAAAAAATTGTCAATTTTGTCAAGAATATAGGTATGTGTCTTTGTGTATTTGTTGCTGTGAAAGTAACTATTTACTTAGTAGAATTGACAATTTTTTGAGGTTGGGGACTGTTTGACAATTATTAAAGTTGATTTAACCAAGTTTTTTTTTTGTGTGTAGTCGTCGATTTTGATAAAATTGGATTCAAAATTCAGAATTACTGAAAAAATAGCATAGCATCCTAAGCTTGGGAATAACAATTTGTATACCCTTGCAGAGGGTATTATGATTTCATTCAGAAGTTTGCAACGCAGGGAACTGTTTTCTGCCCAAAAAGTTTTAAAAAAGTCATAGATCAAATGTTTCTTATATCGATCCATTTAACACCTCTTGAAAGATTTCAGGACCCAAAAGCATCGCTATAGTCGATAACTTTGACCCGTTACTCAGCTAAAGGGAGTGCGAGGGAGATGGACATATGCAGTCAACAAAGCTACTGGAGCCATCTAGCGGCTGTTGACATTTGTGACATAATTAAATTTTTGCTCATAACTCTTTATTGAATGTGCGATTTAAAAAATTTCGTATACATTTTAATAGGTATTTTTAAACACAACAAAATTGCTTTTATACTTTTCCGAAATCTTTAAAGAAGTGAGCGGCAGGCATATTTTAAAGTCCTTTAAGGAGATTTTGGGCGGTAGAGTTGGCGTGGCGCTCGGTTGAAACTAACTTGCGCTGTGTAGGAAGGCCATGAATATGTGTGGTTTAATACCAACTTTTTAGCTTTTGTAGTTTCCGAGATCTCAGCGTTTATACAGACGGACAGATGGACATGGCTAGATCGACTCGGCTTGTGATCCTGATCAAGAATATATATACTTTATAGGGTCGGAAACGCTTCCTTCTTTCTTCACGGCTATAATAATGAAGAATTGTAAAATTGAGGTCAAATCACATTCGGATACTTTTTTATCCTCATAGTTTGCCACAGATCATAAATTTTTTAAAAATCATTCTGGGCCAGGAATAGCATTTTAATTTCCTTATGTTCGACATCTGATCCAAAAAACAGTGATTTCTACAACCAATAACTATTGAAACATAAGTTTTTCCGAGTCAAAGACGGAGACCTCGTTAAGAATTGTTTGATCACCTGTATTTACTTAAAATTTCCAACACAAATGCGTTTGCTTGCTGCATATCTGAGAATGTATGCTTATGTGTATGTAGACTTGTACACACACGGTAATTGTACATAAATATGTGATAAACACGAAACGTTAGGTTTCTTTCCAAATCCGAACAATAAATACACATTCAGAAATGCAGTGCACTCATCTACTTATGGTTGACCAGCTCCTCACATTTCCGTTCGCTCCTTCCAATTCATTTGACCATCATTTCGGGGAGTGGTCGCTCATCCCAATAAACTTTTTATGCCGTGGCCCCGGCCCCACGTTATTATTTGTTAATGACTTGTGTAATTAATCAATATTGAGTTTCTGTTTGTCAAATTTTTGTGTGCATGGCAATTAAGGAGTTACCAACCAAGGCTTGAAGCCATTTAGCAGATTCATATATTTGGGAAATACTATTTCTTATTTCTATACGGTCGCTATTCAAATCAACTTATGTTTTAACTAACCAAATATCTGTTGAGTTTAATTCAGCTATCCGTACTCTGCCCAGATTTCAGTTTTTATACCCTTGCAGGGGGTATTATGATTTCAGTCAGAAGTTTGCAACACAGTGAAGGAGATGTTTCCGACCCCTTAAAGTATATATATTCTTGATCAGCGTCATCTGGTGTCTGTCTTTCAGTCTGTCCGTCTGTCCGTCTGTTCCTCCGTCTGTCCGTCTGTCCATCCGTTTGTCCGTTTTTACGCAAACTAGTCTCACAGTTTAAAACTAGCGGGCTCAAACTTCCCCAAAAGTATTCATTCTATTGCAGGTAGTATATATGTATGTCGGAACCGGCTGGATCGGACAACTATATCATATAGCTCCCAGAGGAAAAATTAATATTACCTTCTACTCTGGGGAATATTATTATACCCGTTACTCGTAGAGTAAAAGGGTATATTGTATTCGTGCAAAAGTATGTAACAGCTAGAAGGAAGCTTTTCCGACCCTATAAAGTATATATATTCTTGATCATGATCACTAGCCGAGTCGATCTAGCCATGTCCGTGTGTCCGTCTGTCCGTCTGTCCGTCCGGATGAACGCTGAGATCTCGGAAACTACAAAAGCTAGAATATTGGGATTACCAACACATATTCTTGGGCTTCCTACGCAGCGCAAGTTTATTTCAGGCGACCGCCACGCCCCCTTTAACGCACACAATCGCCCATAGTCGCCCACGAACCATACTAAAATGTGCCTGGCGCCCACATTTTCAAATATTTCTGATAAGTATATGCAATTTTGTTGCGTTTAGTTATACCTATCGAAATGCAGAAGAAATTTTTTAAATCGGACCATTCAGAATTTTAAAAGAAAATTAATAGGACCAAAGTTATATCTTTGTAGATTTTTATGACATTCTCTTTTTCGCTGGGATATAGCATTTCTTTAACATTTCAAAATATCGAATTAAATTTAACTACATTCGGTCGTCTATATTATATACCTGCCATAGGAAGGATCAAAAAACAAGAGAGAACGCTATAGTCGGGTGCCCGTTTCTCAGCTAAAGGGAGTGCGAGGGAGATGGAGACATAAAACTTTGATCGGGCATAACTCTTTAACGAATGGTCCGATTTCAAAAATTTCTTCCACATTTCGATAGGTATTGATAAACACAATAAAACTGCATTTTTACTTTTCCGAAATATTTAAATTTTTTAAATTGTTGTAAAGGTGTGTGTCTTTGCTAATTGTGTGATTTTGTTGTTATGAAGAAACTATTTGATTGGTAGAATTGACAATTTATGTGGTTGGGGACTGTTATTAATTAACTTGGTTAATTTTACCAAGTTCTTTTTGTGTGAGATATGGTACATTTTACTAAATATATAATGGTTTTCCTACTCTAAAACCAATGTACAATGTACATGCAGATATATAATAGAATCTTATTCATGAATTTAAATAAAAAAAATCATATTTTGATTTAGATTTATTTCATGACTATTTCCATAGACTTTTAGCATTAAAATATAGTCTGATAATATTCTTTTGATATTGATAATTCAAAAACATATATTCTAAAAGTTTTTAAGCAGGTTAATAATTCATGTACATATATGTCAGTTAAAAGTAAAATGAAAATAGATAATTTCCAACAAATCAAACAACACGGAAGTAAAATAACTCAAAGATACCCAGGACTTTTTAGTTTCCAACGAGAAAGTCAGATTCTGAGCACGGAATGGGGTCCCAGCCCCCCAAAAAAAAGCACCAAACCTGGTATAGACAATATCTGCATACGTTTTCATACATAAGGGTATGTATGCATATCCTAATACTCTGCAATGCATTAGCGGGCTGGTAAAAGCGAGAGTAACGCACGGGGCTGAATCTGAAAGAGAGTGAGTGGCAGAAAGGGGTTTTCTCTTTTCCATTCCCCTTCCCATTCCCCTCTGACATGCGTGTTTTATTCATTTCTAGTTAAAAGTGTAAACGCAGACGCGAATTTAACGTTTTAGACTACTGCGTAAATATGTATTTTCTCGTTGTATCTTCCTTCGGAGAAAAACGGCTTTATGTATACGATTACGACTACTAATGCAGGATCCTAAATGTGTGACAGTGGGTATATTTATGAGTAAAGGATAATTTTAGTACTTTCGGTCTGTTACCTTTGACGAGCTCTGGCTCCCCACATGTACATACGATTTTCAATAAAACTAATTATTCCACAACTCCCATTCCAGCCATTGCGAATCTCAGGTATTTTAACTTTTTTGCCGAAGCCTATCAATGATAAAAGAAATCCGGCCAAAACGTTTTATTTACCGACTTCTATAAAAATAAAAGTTAAATTACCAATTTTGGATTGAATTTTCTATTAGTAACTATAAATAATAACTATTTCTTACAAAATACAACCACACATATCCATTAAACTGCTACAGTAAGTATTTTCTAAAATATTTAACATAGTTTCATACTGCTTTTTTAAGATATCACTTAGTGTATGATAGTGGACATAGCTATGAACCTCCAAAAGAGCAAATCAAACAAAAACAGCTCTTAACGAGATTAAAATAAAGTGACGATCGCACCCTCAACATACAAACATTCTGATATCAAATTTTGCAACGAAAAATGCTTGTACTTTCTAAAATATTCTCATTCGGTCTTATTTAGCAAAATATTCAGAGTCCACACACAAAAAAATTGATTGGTAAAAATAAACAGTCCCCAACCACAAAAATTGTCAATTCTACGTAATACGTATACGTAAGTTTTACTATCTCTAAAGATTATAAAATGAAAGACCCATTTTTAAGGGGATACGACCACAGCCAAAACCGTAAGAGCAGCCAAATATTTGAACCGTATTCTATTGGGGTCGTAGGCGCCCACTAAGATCTCCAAGCTCCAAGATCCATAATTTGTGCAACAAAATGAAATGTATTTAATGCTAACTTCTAAAGTGGTTGGAATCTCGAAATTTGGACTTAGTCGAATTTTAGGTTTTGAAAAGGCCTAATTGGAAATCTAAAAGAAATTTCGATTTCCACCATAAAATTAACTTTTCGATTTAAAAAATCTTAAACGCTGCTCCGATCAAGATGATTTTTGGATCATTAGTTATTCTATGGCCCAAATGCTTAAGTTTTATTTTTAAAGTTTTTAACATTTTTATACCCGTTACTCGTAGAGTAAAAGGCCATATTGTATTCGTGCAAAAGTATGTAACGGGAGAAGGAAGCGTTTCCGACCCTATAAAGTATATATATTCTTGATCAGGTTCACTAGCCGTGTCGATCTAGCCATGTCTGTCTGTCCGTCCGTATGAACGCTGAGATCTTGGAAACTATAAAAGCTAGAAGATTTGCATTTTGCATGCAGATCCATGGAGTTTCTACGCAGCTCAAGTTTTTAGTTTCTTCGTGTAAACAGCGAGAAAAAACAGTCTATAATTAAGAAAAATGTTCTTAATTTAAGAACGTTTGTTCATTGAAATGAGACAATACAGATTGTTCTTAACTTCGACAGAATGTTCTTAAGTCATAAACAATTTGTATTTTAATTTAAGAGTAAAAGTTTATATTCTATACGTAATAAAGTATGTAACAGGTAGAAGGAAGCGTTTCCGATCCTGACCCTATAGTTCGATTCGGCTAGTGATCCTGATCAAAAAATAGTAGATTACCTACAAAATAGTACATTACCTACAAAATTGTATTTTACCCGAAAAAAGTAGTTTTTTTAAATTTATTTTTTAACTATTTTTATTTTTAATTTAATTTGTTATATTAATTTATATAAATAGTTGTGTTATGATATTAATTGTGGTGTCAAAATTCAATGCCCCATAAAATAAAACAACAAAATTCACGCAAACAAATAAAATAGTTTTGCTACGATATTAATTAAGACGTTACTATTAACTTGCCAAATGGAGAAAACAACAAAATACATGAAAATTTCGTAAATAGGTTTTCAACTATTTTAATGGTTAAATACTAAAAAAATTAACGAACAAAATACATAAAAAATTCAGAAAATAGTGAACTACTATTTGTCTATGTTGATTTTACATAGTTTTTTGTGTGTGTAGAAGAAATCAAATAAAAACACCTCTTAACGAGGTAAAAAACTAGTGACGACCGCACCTTGAACATACAAAAGTTCTGATATCAACATTTGTGACGAAAAATTATTACACTCGTCATTAAATAGACTTTCTAATATTTTCTCATTCGGCCCGCCCTAGCAAACTATTCCAGCCTTTTTCCCTTCACAGGCATTTTCTATTACAGCGTGATATGACCCCTCATATTAAGCGCATTTTCAGTAGCAATACAACTAACGTTGTCCGGGGGGCCAATTGTCCCCACCGGCCCCAACAGATCCAAATTTCAAAATTTCCACTTTTACACTTTCACCGCTCTCCCTCCCAAACCAATTGATTTTCTTGAGGTCTTGGTATGCAATCCTTTAAGTTTTAGCAATACCTTTAATTTGGTGTATTACTCATTACGATCGGACTATCACAGCACATTTTCATTTCTTCGTGTATATATAGTAGTCGCCTTCGCACACTCTCCTGGTGCGCTTCGTCACTACATGGACTGCCGTCCATAGTGATTATTGAAATCGGACTATTAATTAAAAAGTTATGAGCAAATAATGAAATTCAAGCAGTGCAAGCAGTCGCTTTGCCGCGTGCATATCTCTCCCGAACATCATTTAGTTGAGTAACGGGTATCTGATAGTCGAGGTACTCGACTAAAGCGTTCCCTCTTGTGTTAAACATAAACTTAAAAGACTTATGTAATAAAAGAAATAAAAATGTATTACTTTTTTTTTTAGCTATTCAATCTATAAGATTTATTTTGGGAACTTTACTCAAGGGATATTTTCGAAAAACTTTAAAGCTCATGTCCGAAAGGTTTAAATCCAAACTCGCAAACCGCTAGGCCAGTTGGCCTTCTAATAAGCAAGAAGCAAAAGCAGGTTCATAAAGTTCAATAGAGAAATTGAGAAAATAAAAATATTTGCACATGTCATTTGGTGGGGTTGAATTCGGATCTGCGCTCTCCTGAGGTAATATTTTAAACTTAATGGTTTAATGTACGAATAAATTAGTTTCTATCCTTTCGGAGTATGTATGTATATAGATTTGACTACAGAAAAGATCCTGTGATCCTGTAACGTAAAAATTGAAATAGACTAAAATTTCAGAATTAGGTAATGGGTTTTCCTAAAAATATTAGCAAGTGGACATTGTTCCTACTTCTTAGGTAAAGCAAAAACCATTTTTATAAGCCACCGTTACCTTAAAATTGGTCCATAAGACCTAAAATTTAGGAATAGTTTGAATTCTATTTTTACTCACAATTTAACACAAATATTTATCTTTAATATTAATAAACAAATCATTCGTTTTTTAACTTTAATATTTAAAAATATTATTATACTTAGCTTAAAGCTAGTGATGAAAAAGTGTCAATATAAAAAATCAATAGCAAATCAAAAACTATTTATATCAATATCGTCCAATGCTCTGTCTTAAAAAAAGGGTTGTGTTAGTGAAAAAAACATTAAAATAAAACAAAAAAGACACACTAAGAGAAATGTGGGACTATTTTTTTGGGACGTTTGACCTAATAATTTAAAATGGACTACAATTTGAGTAAAAAACGTGGATTTTTTCCTAGTTTTAAGGTAATAGTGCACTATTCTAAAAATAGAATACGCCTGTGTTTGGTTTTGACCGAAGACCAGAGGCTAGCCTATTGGACTTTCGCGCAGAAAACCGGGGATCGATTTCCACCGAGGACAAAATAAAATGACTGTTTTTTTCAAAAAGACAATAAAATGTTACTATCAATAGTACAAACTTTTAACTTTTTAAATCTAGTCCAACAGCCATTTTTTAGTTAACGATTACCAAAAATAAATCTAAGACTACGTTCCAAATATGATCCACATAACCAACATTTTAGCTAATGGATGGCCTTGGCTCGTTTTTATGGCCATGTTTCCAAATATTTTAGGTAAATAGGTCCCTTTTAGTCCATTTTGTTTTCCGCTTTTATAATTACACCCGATACTCTTAGAGTAAAAGGTTATATTTTATTCGAGCAAAAGTATGTAACAGCTAGAACGAAGCATATCCGACCCTACAAAGTATATATATTCTTCATCAGGGTCACTAGCCCACAATCGCCTTAAACGATTTTAAAAGGTGTCTGGCGCCAACACCTTTAAAGATTTCGAAAAATTAAAGTAAAAATACAGCTTTCTTGTGTTTATCAATACCTATCGAAATGTAGAAGAAATTGTTTAAATCTGCCCATTCGTAAAAATGTTATGCGCGATCAAAGTTTTAAATCGTCATCTCCCTCGCACTCCCTTTAGCTGATATATTATCTTGTTTATATGTTTTTTTTCCAAAATTTTTATGTTTCCAAAAAGTTACGTATCCAGGATGAAGTGATTATAAGTTTTTTTTTTCAAAAAAATCATAATGGTTAAGATATAAACATCAGAGAAAATATAAACTGAGTGTAATACAGAATTTATAGGTTTAACCATCGTGCCACATTTCTGAAAAAATATTTGCGATCTTGATTGAGCATTTAATATAAGACAACAAAACATTCGTTAGAAATTAAGAATAAAAGCTTATAAGGTTCCTTATTTTTAATAGGCAAAGCTATGCAATGGAACATTTTGTTTCAAAAAAGTTGCTGTGATTCTTTTATACCGGTTTAAATACAATAAATATTCCCGATCATTCTGCAGACAATGGGATGTGGAACTGGCCCGTGGTGGAACCTTTAACATCCGTCGGCAATAATACAAAAATAATGAAAGATGATTGCTCAAGCTGCACCCACACAAAACAGGGGTACACACATACACGCTCACACGCGGACAGGCAGAAATTAAAGGAGGAAAAGAGAGGGTCGCTGCGAGAGCATAAAGCACATTGGTACATTGTTTTATCACCTCTTCTTCCATCTCGCTCTTTCGTAATTACCACTCTGCGTGGCAATAATTACCCCATTACGGAAATCTCGCAGAGACTCTCAGTCTCTCTCGAACCAGGCTTTATACGCATGATTCGATTTTGTTGGGGTTCGTTCTGCTTTCGCGGAGAGACGAGATACGAGAGACGAGAGCCGTGCACGAGCGCGCCAGAGAGCGAAGAGGCATTGAGCAGCAAGTAAACAAGTAAGCCCGGCTCTCAGCTCAGTCGAAAAAAAACGTTGAATGAGTCAGATGCGGGTCGGATGGTGAGTTCTGAGTTCTGAGTGCTCAGATGATGCGGTTTCGCTGTAGATCTCCATGATGATGTTTTTGCCGCTGGCGTGACTGTGATTGTGGCTGTGACTGTGACTATTCGCTGGTTGATTGTGGCATACGTGAAAAGTGCAAGAAAAACATCAAAAAGTGAAATCAGCGATCTGAAAAAGTGGTTCTGAATGCGTAGCACCCGCGTTGCCACCTAACCCAATGCCAATCCGGATCCCAAGGATAGTGATATCTGTTCTCGTTGTGGGTGCGTCGTTATCGCGCGTCTACCTGAGTGGTGAACCCAGCATTCACACGCTTCGGATTGTGTTGTGCCGAACAGTGTAGTTCAGTTCACAGAAAAATTGAAAAATTATCAAGGCATGAATGGGACAGCAGACAGTAACCATTGCAACCAGTTTCAATCAATTGCCGAGTGAGATCGGCTCAGCATCACTTCCTGCCCACACCTGCACCTTCGCCCAAAGGATATATTTGTCTCGTATCTCGAATCTCGAATGACTGTCAACAATGCAGGCCAATTCTCCGTTTCCGACCAGTCTGCTGGAACACGGCTAAATCAAATCGAAAACATAATGTTTAAGTGCATGTTAACGGTGCAGTCCTCCGCACAAAACAATACACTCACCCTTACCCTTATCTGTATGTACTTGCGAGCATGTGTGCCTAGCAACAACAACAACTCCCCTCCCCTCCACTCCCCCTCCCCTCCACCGACGAGGGCAGAATTTCATTTCAATATTACTAAAAAGAGATGGCGAATCGTACCGTATTAAAAAGTATCGAGGCTAACGAAAACGGGGAATCCGTCCGGGGAAAGTTTTTTATTTTTAATTGCATTATGGGCCGAAACGATCCAAACCGAACTGAAGAGAGCCGAGCAGAGCCGAGCTGTTCCGAGGGTGCGCGAAACGAAAGGAAGTCGAAGGAAGGACAGGAAAGCAGCCGAAAAGAGCGCGCCGCAGGAAAAGGGTGCTAGACGGCTGTTGGATGTGGATGTGGATGTGGATGTGGATGTGGATGTGCTCTATGAATTGCTTTCAACGATTTAATGAGCACGTGGTCCACGAGAGAAGTGTATGCAAAAATGAATGCTTCCTCTCTCTCAGGCTCTGTCTCTATTTCTGTCTCTCTCTCTCTCCCTGTCACGCTGGCTCTCCCCTCTCTGTCAGGCCCATTGTACCGGCGAGGGGGGGTCATTGAAAGTCGGAAAGTATGGGAATAGAAGTTTCCACTTGTGACTGTGTCTGTGACTGTGCGTGTGTGCAAATGTGTGCATAAAAAAGAGACAACTGTCTCGCTTTCGTTATAAGCAGCCAACTAGGAGTAAAAGTGTTGATATTAAAAATGCAAAAACGCAAAAAGTTGGCAAATTAAATCGCTGGGCGTAACGCGCGCGTATATCGTATCTCCGAACCACACACACCCCGGCACTCGCCCACTCACATCATCTGACTAACTCACTCAATTCGCTCTCCTCCAGGCATATGTATGCATACATGTGTACATGCAGATGTGCATACATTGTAAATAGGTGTATGTGCGAATATATCAGCTTTTTAAATTATTTTTTAGCAGTCGTTCGTCGCGCTGTGTGTGATTAGACGTGTATGAGTGTGGGTGAAAAGGACTTCTCAAGTCGTCGATAATCCTTAAGTCTGGGAATTTTCTTGGCACATATGCATGTGCAGATCCCTAAGAACAAGCACTAGTTCTCATATGCGTAATGAATTGTGTAGGATGTGTAGGACACAAAATGCAACAAATTCACATACTCACGATAGAATCCTTGTCCAAGCCACTCCTGTGCCAACTGGCAGCACTAGGTCGATCACCTTTCGCCTGTCACCTGTCACTGGTCACGGCAATTACACCCGCATACATGTGTGCCAACATATACATATACATATACCTTCATATGTATGTACATTCGTACACCAGCGTTTGCACTTAATTTGGCTCTTTTCGAACCCTGCTGTTGCCTGCTGTCTTCTCCCTAACATCCTGCTTCAATATCCTGCCCATGCCTATTTACCACCTGTCCCTGGTTGATAGCTTCACACAAATGCGAAATCAAAACCGCAGACCCTGAGGTCATGATGATGTTCAAAATTGTATTTGGACTTAGAGTTTCGAAAATTGACTTCAACTATATGCGTTTGGTCTTTTCTTAATATTGAGTGTGGTTTGTGCTTCCCGTTACGAAATAGCAATTTTGGAGCCTTCTTTAAAAGAAGTTGATAATTAAATAAGAAAATTGGACTTTTAAAATAATAACTACGTAAAAACTTAATTTTTGTTGTACAAGCGTACGAAAGAAAATCTTTGATTGTCGAAACATTGTGATGCATTTAATAATAGTGTTATATACTAAACCATTCTTAGGTGCCGCAGGCCAATGAATTAACTCGCCCACGTCTACAAGCGCTCGATTCAAAAGTTCCTATAATATTTAAGCCTAAGGATAAAACATAACATAGTACAAAACTATCGCCGCTAACTTAAAGTAATTACCAACTGAACTAGCTAATAACCCAACATACTTCAAGTCCAACCAGAAATATATATGTGCAAACACAAATACAGCAAACCGAAATCGACCAAATTCTAAATGCCTTCTCTTGAAGGTCCAGCATTCCAGTCAGCTGATAATGGATTCGACGGCTCCTAAAAACCTCAGGTGAGTACAGATAAATGTATTAATAGATAAATTATTAATTTAATAAAGTAGTTTTAATTGATATCAATTTTAGTATAAAGCTTAGAAAAAGTTTGATTTGTGTATAGTTTTAAAAACATTCGAAAACATGGTTTTTTCAAAACGCATGTTCAACAGGGTGGAAGGTATATTCATGCAAAGTGAACAAAAAGAAAACATTTTCCACCCTTGATAGTCCATATATAATATATATTCTAAGCCAGTATCAACATTTCGAGTCCCTACACACAAAAAAAAAAACTTGGTAAAATCAACTGATATAATTGTCAAACATGCCCCAACCACAAAAAATAGTCAATTCTACTAAGTAAATAGTTACTTTCATAACAACAAATACTCACAATTAGCAAAGACACACACCTATATCCTTGACAAAATTGAAAATTTTTTGTGGTTGGGGTCTTTTTAACAATTTTTTTTTGTGTGTATGAACGACGAATCGAATCATGTGAATCGTGAATAAAGAAACTGAAAATTACAAAGTAAGGAAATAAAATTATGAATTACTTATCAGGTTTTGTTGAAACAATTAGAAAAAAAAAAACAATTCAAAAAACAAATAAATATTTGAAAATAAAATAATATTAACGCGGAACTCGTTAAGCGACACCACTGAATTAATAGGTTATTTAGACTAACCTAGTAGTCATAACTGCGCAAATATTATATGAATATTGAAGATATTGATTTTCGAAACTGAACCCTTGTGAAGCAATTATATGTCTGACAAAAAACTTAATTTTAAATCCTTTATGACTTTGAATTAATTATACCCGCTACTCGTAGAGTAAAAGGGTATATTGTATTCGTGCAAAAGTATGTAACAGCTAGAAGGAAGCGTTTCCGACCCCATAAAGTATATATATTCTTGATCAGGATCACTAGCCGAGTCGATCTAGCCATGTCTGTCTGTCCGTCTGTCCGTCTGTCCGTCTGTCCGTCTGTCTGTCCGTCTGTATGAACGCTGAGATCTCGGAAACTATAAAAGCTAGAGGTATGGTATTTGGTATGAAGGTTCTTGGAGTTCCTACGCAGCGCAAGTTTGTTTCCAGAAGGTGCCACGCCCCCTCTAACGCCCACAATAGCTTATAACCGATTTTAAAATTTTTATTTCTGAAAAGTAAAAATGCAGTTTTGTTGTGCTTATCAATATCTATCGAAATGTAGAAGAAATTTTTTAAATCGGACCATTCGTTAAAAAGTTATAGCTGATCAAAGTTTATATCTCCATCTCCCTCGCACTCCCTTTAGCCGAGTGACGGGTATTAGATAGTCGGGACACCAACCCGACTATAGCGTTCTCTCTTGTTTTGTTAATAATTATAGTAAATTGACTCGACTATCAGATAAAGGAAAGGCTAAAGGAAGTGAGAGATAGAGATATGAAAACAGCAAAGCGGCTGAATCAAGCTGAATCATTATTTGCTCAAAACGTTATAATTAAAGGTCCAAATAGAACATTTTTTAGAATTGATTATTACACTTTTACAAAATATTTAATCATGTGGCCTCCGGACAGATTTTAGCGATATAGGCGTTAAAGTGGGCGTGCCAAATATTAAACAATTAGTTGGAATGCCCAATTTTTAGAAACAACATTGGCCTTTGCAACAATCACAAGAATTTGCGTGTTAATTTTAAAATTTTGTATACTCTACTGCTTCACAATATAGCCTATTATTTTATGAATGTTTCACCCCTGTTTTGCACCTGAAACGGGGTTAAAGAAAATTTTTTTTCTGTGTATGTGAATAAATAAATGTAAATATGTAAATACTTTTTTGAATTGCTGTTTTATTTTGAAAATGTTGTGAAACTTTACAACATGAACCAACTAATTGATTGGTTTCCATTTTAAAATCTAACAAGAGGGAACGCTATGGTGGAGTGCCTCGACTATAAGATACCCGTTAAAGCTAACCAATACCAAAAAAACGATAGGTGTTGACAAATCAAATACATTTGAGCTTAAATTTTCATTTTAGCTTTAAAACTGCGGGCGCCAAAGTTTTTCGCGTGTTGTGGGCATTAGAGTGGGGGTCAGTGCTGCCATTTTGTCCTTTTTCCTGACAGATCTGTCCTCTTTTTAACGGCTTTATCCGGACAAAATTTCAAAGATCCCTGTCCGGAAATCTGTCCTTTTTTAAAAATAAGGTTTTGAGTGTTTTTTTTGCTAGTCGTATTTGCATAAACCTGTTTTTATATGCTTACACGGCTTTTTAACCATCATTCTTACAGTTAGGCACTTAAAAACTATTTTTTTTACGAATTATCAATGAAGTAATTGAAAAAGCAAGAAGAAAATATTTATAATTATCGCAATTTTTATTCTCTGCTTTTTTTCTCAGAATTCAGATTCTTACTGCTCTGATTCAGGCTTTATACAGTCGTTGAAAATTTTGGTATTACCAATGTAATTACTTGAAATGTTTTTATTATAATAATAATTATAGATTATTACGTATACGCACAAAAGATTTACCTTGGTAAAATGATCAAGCGAAGATGGTTGTGAGTCGGGCGCAGTAGATCATTACATAATTAAATTTAATTAAATCCATTTAAATTAAGTAAAAATATAACCCTTTGATAAAAACTGTGAAAAATTTGGAAGTATTTACTTTTGTCCTTTTATTATTTGTTATGTCTATTTCCCCGGCTTTTTTTGGCTTATCTGTCCTGTTTTTCAAGTGATGGCAGCTCTGGTGGGGGTTAAACTAAGCTAAGGTCCGTTTTCTCGTCCGTTTGTTAAATTTAAAGTAGGATTAAAACCTTCAAATCGTATGGAAAATCAGAGTTTTGACCATACGGACGAGAAAACGGCCCTAAGGCATCTAAATCCAAAACCACAACTCTCTAGCTCTTATAGTTTCCGAGATCTCAGCGTTTACACGGACAGAGGCTAGAGAGACTCGGCTAGTGATCCTGACCAAGAATATATTTATTGGGTCGAAAACGCCTTCATCTACCTGTTACATACTTTTCCCCGAATGCAATATACCCCTTTACTATACGAGTAAGGGTATAAAAAACTTGAAAGCACTATGTGACATTATTCGCATCATAAGCTTATGGGGAAGGGAAAAACGCTTCATCAATGATGCATATTTTGAGTTTGTTACTGAATTGCTTTCCTGTGGGAACTGAGGTTCGGCTAAGCGCCAATTAAAACCCAGCGGTACGTCATGGCAAATCACCCTTTAGGCCCTGTTAATTACTAGCAGACATCTAATTAGCCAATGACGATGGAGCTGTAAGCAGTGAGGGAGATTGTGTGTACTTTTCGCATTCGGTTGGGGACTGAAGTTAGTTCAACGAACGAATCGAGCTCTACCGAAATAAGCCGAACAGAAAAGAACAAAGCGGGGAGAGAGAGAGAGGGAGAACCAAAATCAGCCTAGTAATTAAGCACAGACAAAGGCAATGATGACGACAGCGAAACCGACAGAGAGCTTATTGCCCTCGCTCTTTCGCTGTTAAATCTCGGATGATGCCAGCGGAGAGCAGAAACAGTGGGAACCCGGGGCAGGAACAGCGGAAACGGAATCAAAAGCAAAGGCAAAAGAAGAGTAAGGCAACTGTGCGCGACAACCGCCAAAGCGCGACTTGATTGGTCGGTTGTCGCTTACTGAAGCCCTCATCTCTTTCTTCCTCTCTGCCTTGTTTCGCCACTCTACTCCTCCTCTGCTCATTTTCTCTCCTCTTTGTCGACTCTTCGCCACACGTCCGCACCTGCCGCCCCAATCCTTTGTGGGTGTATTTGGTTCGCTGTTTGTGTTTTCCGTCATGTGTGGGTGGCTGGGCTGGCTGGGTGGGTGGTTCATAGAGTAGAGTTAATTGACGCCTTTCGAATCACACCCCATTCGCGTTGTCACTGGCTGGGAATCGGCATACGTGATTCGTTGTCGCCAGAGAACCCCCCCGCCCTCGAACCCAACCACTCTGTCCAGGAAGGCGAAGGAACATTCGATTTGGCAAAATCTTAATTACTGGGCCAACCAATTAAGCACTGACTCTTCCACACTCCAACCGTCTCGCTCGCACGTTCTCGTAACTCGCTCTCCCCCTGGCACTCACTTACATATGTACTCGTTTTTTGTCTCGCCACTCATCGCACACACAAGAAGACTTTGAATTATGTGCGGACTTCGTATAAGTTTATATGTTTATATACATAGATGAGATGGCTGTGTGCAATTCGTGGGCGCTCGCATGGGAACCAATTAAAGGAAAGTTTTGCCTGGTAAATAGGTAAATAAAGCCGATGGATGGGTTCAAACTTGGCCCCTACTAATTGCTGTGTCTGTGCCTCGCCTTGGCGCACACACACTCACATTTGGATATTGTGTGGGTATCTAAAAAACCATCATCCCTCAATCAGGACCTCAGTTCCGCCTTTGCCCAACCGCCTGCGACTGCTTCCCCTGGCCAAGGATAAAGGCAAATTTCAAAGGAAAGACGCAAAAATCGATAATGACGAACAACGAAATTAAAATAAAAAAAAACTGTGGAATCACAATAAACAACAAACGAGAATTCTTCCTTTCCGAAGATGTGTAGATGTATAGATGTGTATGTGCATGTACATGGCTATGTGTAAGCACATATATTTTGACTGCTCATGTAACATTTACAAATCGAGCCTGTGTGTATGAGTGAGTGTGCCTTTGTGTAGTTGAGTATTGGGGGAGAATAGGTCGGATATGTGTCTGCATGTGTGCATACAAATGTAAATGAGCTGAGTGGGAGAACGGGGAGTGGGGAGTGGGGAGGATGGGTGATTTCGATGGTGATGGTTTGGGTCACATTAGAGCGCCTTTCTTAGACGACACGGCGCTCATACTTAGGATCGCCCTTACGACGCGATCCGCAAACTGTTTCAAGTCAATCTACCTATATTCCGATTATTATGCATAGATTAACATTTTGAACTCAGCAACCCTTATTCCACGAATGTGCGTTTGCTGGGCAAAGCTTTTTAGAATATTGCAACTTTTAAGCTTTTTCACAAGACCTCGCAAAAAGCAAGAGAACGCAAGGAAAACAGCTCGAAGGTGAGGGTGGTTTGTCTCAAAATCAGAAATGAGTCGAAAAAGTGCGCGAATAAATAATAAAAAATATCTCAGAGCAGCGAAATATGAAGAAAACCATTACCAGGGAGGGGAGGCGGGGTGGTTCTGAGAGGCAGAGGGAGAGACAGAGGGAGAGAGAGCAGACAAAAAGAACAACAGAACAACAGAAAGAACCCGAAATGTTTCAATGCTCCTTGGAATACCACGTTCGCGTAATTGTGTTCTTTATGCTCCCATCTCCTTCTCGTACTCCATTTGCCCATCAGCGCCTCAGTCTTCCGTCTCTGTCGTACCCATACCCATACCCACACCCACACCCACAACTCCAAGTGCTTTGCTTTACTGCGTTGCCATAAGAGACGACGGCGGCGACGACGACCTCAGCTAGAGAGGGCTGAAAATATGCAGAAAAGAGACACCATCATCTGCCGAGATACTGGCAGTGGCAAAGCCAAGCGCAAGCAGCGCATTATGTATAAATTATTTATTTACATTTACATTATATTTGTACTCGCGCTCGCTGGGGCGGGGGAGGGGGAGGGGGAGGGGGAGGGGATAGGATGTGGGCGTAGCGATATTTCTCCTGGGACGAAGACGAACGACGGGTCGCCACAGTGTCTCCTCCAGGAAAGCCTGCAAAGCCTGCTGCGTGAGTGCGCATACAATTACAATTACCGCGCAGAGACGTAACACACACTAGCAAACGAAAAGGGGTACGCGAAAAGAAACGCAAGCAACAACAAGGATGAAAATAGAAATTAGCAACAAAGCCGAGCCCGAACCCAAAACCGAAACCGAAACCGAACATTGTGCTCGGAGAACCTGTTTTAATTTTGCTGCTTTGCTGCCGTGCTGTTGTTGCGGTGGCGCAAGTTTCTCAAATGGCAAAACTGATTTTTGCCAGGCCCGAGCGATGGGCAGGAGGGGGAGGGGGGCTAAAGAGAGAGAAAGAGAGAGCCGCCTTGGTAATAATCAAGTTGTGCTCTCTCCATCTCCCGCTCTTCATGATGTTCGTCAATATTAATTAAATTAAGAGTTCCTCTCTCGCGTTTTCTCAACTCTGCCACCCCCCGCCCCACTCCACCTTCTTGCCTCGCATCTCGCATCTCTTTCTATCTCTTGAACGCTTACACACACCTATGTATATGCGGGCGAAAGCCATCCGCACGCGCCAGAGCGAGACAGTGTGCGGTGGCAATGATTTAGTTGTTCTCATTGTTTTTTGCTCGTTTGGATAAATGAGATGGGATTGGTAGGGGTGGAGAGCTGATGCTGCTACATTGCCTGACTTTCCTTTTCTCTCGCGCTTCCAAGGGGTTCTGCTCCGATCCGCTCTCAATTATTTCAGCTCGCTTGTAGGTAACCCTACACTCAAAAAATTTTTTTTCCTAAATTTTAGAAAATCGCCATAAAATGAAATTTTTTCTTAATTTTAGAAAATTTTCTGAATTTTAGAAATTGTTTTCTTGAATCTAGGAAAAAAGACCATAGAAACAGAATTTTATGAAAAACCTTTCTTAAATTTAGAAAAATTATTTTTTTTCTTAAATCAATGGTGTTTTTTCCTAGTTTGCTCTCCAAAAGTTTTCTTAAATTAATGGCGATTTCGCCATTAAATTAAGAAAAAATGTACTTCATCCCTTCCTAGAATCTAGAAAGTCGCCATAAAAAACACGGTACATTTTTTTTAAATTTAAAGAATTTTTCTGAATTAATAAAAAAAAATTTTTCTTGAAAACAGAAAAGTAGAAATAGAAAATCACCATAGATTTAAGAAAAACTTTTTTTATTTCTGTTATGCTTCTCATTCTTTCTTCGAAACGAAAAAGAAGAAGACATGGGGCTAGTCCGCGGCGCGTCGCGTTGACAGTTTTTGGCGTATGTATATGTTTATGTGTGTTTGTGTGTATGATCGAGAATTTTCTTGTGCGTAGCTGTAACTTTTATTGCGTTGTTGTTTTGGAAATGCAGTCTCTCGCGAGAGAGTTGCTTGCGTTGCGCTGCATCTTGAACCCTTGCGCTCAGTTTTGGATGAGCATTCAAAGTAATAAGTTTGTGTAGAGCCTATTTAAGAAAGTTAAAGTGCGATCCCTCTAAGAGGCAATTTATAGGTAAGCAATTGAAATAAATTTTAATATAAATTTGGTAAGTAAGTAAAAATGTATGGTAAGCAAAGGGCAAACTATTTTAATAGATTTGGCTATTAATAATATTGCAGGCCGCAAATACCATCCTTCTCTAATATTAATTTTTATTTTCGATTGCAGGAATAATTTCAATTTCAGGTATTGTTGATAATTTGGCAGTAAGTAAGTAAATTTTAATAATATTAATGGTTTTATTTTTATCTTTTTTGTTTTCTTTTCTTTTTTTTGTTAAGGAAATATTTGTAATGCTATTTTTTCTTTTTTTGGTTTTCTTTTCTCTTTTTTGTTTAGGAAATATTTATAATCTTATTTTTATCTTTTTTGTTTTCTTTTCCTTTTTGGTTTAGGAAATATTAATAATTTTCTTTTCGTCTTTTTTATTTTCTTTTCCCTTTCTTGTTTAGGAAATAAAATAGTAAAATAAATATGTAAGCATTTTATTTAAATAAAGAAAATTTTCTAAAAATAAAAAAAGTCCTTTCTTATTTTAAGAAAAAAGATTCTATATTCAAGAAAAGTACTTTCTGGATTTTAGGAAAATTTCTCAATTTGATGGCAACTTTTCTTGATTTTAGAAAGGTATTTCTGCTTTTCAGGAATTTTTTTCCTAAATTTTAGAAAATTCCTTTCTAAAAAATACGGTAAATCGCCATCGACTGAAATTCATGGCGAATTTCTTGATTTAATGGCGATTTCGGGCTGTTTTTTTTTTGAGTGTAAACCTAATCCCGAGCACAGTGCGCGTCAATGAATGTGGATGTGGATGTGGACGTGGACGTGGATGGGAGTGTGAACGCTCGGCAAAAAACAAACAAGCGTACGCGCTGAATAGGCGTGGCGTAAAAAAGGACCGATACAGACTCTGACTTTGATTGCGACTCAGACTCAGACTCAGACTCAGACTCAGACTCAGACTCAGACGACCGACGAGGACCTTGCGATACAAATCTGCATATCATATGTAATTGCCAGCCATTAAATGTGCTCCCAGCGCATGTGTACAAATACGTGTATACATATATATGCATGTACACACCGATGTGAGCCTGTTGGCTAAATCTTTGTGCTCGGGTCCTCATATGCAAACATTATGCATGCAGCACACATACGCACATGTTATTATGGTGGTGTGTGTATCCCCCCTGCCCCCCCCCTCCCCCTCCCGCAGTCGAGGAAAACTTTTTGCTCACACAGAAAGTGGCATATAAATCGCACTCGACCAGAGACAGAGAGTGTGTGAGTGTGTGTGGCGTGTGAGCTGAGCATTTCGCACACCACTGCGGTCTTCGACTACCGCATAGCATCTTCTGATTGGTCGTTTAAATGTGCGCTGAGTGCTCCCGCAACCCCCACCCTCCCCCCTCGCAGCCCCACCCCCGCGCCACATCTTGCCTTCTTGCTCTCCCCTCGGCGACTGCATTAATTACGATTCCCACATACATACAGCAGCAGCGCTCCGAGTATTTTAATTGGTCGACCCGTTTTTGGAGCTAGGAGGAAAACGGGAGAGATTGAAAGACAGAAGACTAGAATTCGTCCTAAGTTCAGAAATATACTAGTCTTAATAACCGTTTGTTGACAATATAATCGTATTTTACCTGGATTTATTTACAAAAAGTAATTAGCTTTCGGCTAAAATAAAATATTTCGCGACTGACTATGCTGCGTTCTACATATTTACATCATTTATGGATGATCGTAATACCTATGATCCCCTAAACTTTCCCATTTGTACTGCAATAAGTAGATGTTTCATTCCAGTGGGCTGGATCTCCAACCCAATAAAGCATCGGAACGTTCTTGATCAGCACCGCCATTCCAGTTGCATGACTAGTTGTATTCTTTATATGTAACGTTGTAAATTTGGCGTAATATTGCTTATTTAGTTTTAAATTCAATTTTCAAAATAAACCCATTATATCGTAAATGTAACAATTTAGTTACTTTTATGTAATGCCGTATCGTAAGGATTGTTATGAACAATTTTTATAGGAAATTCTTAATTAACTAAATTAGAAGGTAAATAAATTTGTCAACAATGTCCAGTTACTTTTATGAAAAATTTGAATTCTACTGTAAAAAAGAATGGAAGCTAGCTTTAGCAAGCCGATGTTTATATACCCGGTACTTAAATACCTAAGGCCATGTCATGCTTGTCACGATAGCATAAAGTCTATTATATCCAAATGTTCAGGCGAGTCATAGTTAGATCTTCAGTAATTTAAACTAAGGGAATATCATTTATACATAATCAATTTCACCAGGAAGAAGATTCTATAAGAATTCTGTTCCAAACATCTTTCTATATCATTATACCCTTGCAGAGGGTATTATGATTTCAGTCAGAAGTTTGCAACGCAGTGAAGGAGACGTTTCCGACCCTATAAAGTATATATATTCTTGATCAGCATCACTAGACGAGTCGATCTAGCCATGTCCGTCTGTCCGTCTGCCCGTCTGTCCGTCCGTCTGTCCGTCCGTCTGTCCGTCTGTTTCTACGCAAACTAGTCCCTCACTTTTAAAGCTATCGGGCTAAAACTTTCCCAAAAGTCTTATATCTATTGCAGGTAGTATATAAGTCGGAACGAGCCGGATCGGACAACTATATCATATAGCTCCCATAGGAATAATCGGGGGAAAAAATTTAAAAAAAAATTATCTTGGGTGTTTTTGAACCTAGAACCTCCTACTTTTGGAAATGCCATTTTTGATCTAATTCTGAATTTCGAATAAAATTTTTTTAAAATCGGACGACTATATCATATAGCTGCCATAGGAACGATCGAAAAATTAATGGGAATATAATAGGAAATAAATTATTGCTTCGTTGACTTTTATTGTATTCTCTTCTACTCTGGAATATGAGTCTTTTTAAATGTTTTCGAATTTCGATTTTAATTTTATCAATATCGAACTACTATATCATATAGCTATAGCCATAGGAACGATCGTAAAATTTGTGATTAATAGGAATTATCTGCAAGGGTATATAAGCTTCGGCTGGCCGAAGCTAGCTTCCTTTCTTGTTTGCCTATGGGAGAGCGCAAACCCGAGTTCAAGCCCACCATGGCATGCTGCAAATATTTATATTTTCTCAATCCCTTTATTGAACTGCATGTGCCCGCTTTTGTCCCTTGTGTATCAGTAAGCTAGCGGGCCTAGGGGCTAGCGTGCTTGCCTTATAACCTGGCAGTCCAGAAGTTCGAGCCTCGGAGAAGACATCATGAGTTTTTCTAAATTATTCCATGGGTTAAGTTTTCAAAATTAATCTACAAGATTAAATAAGTAAACAAATACAATTTTATTTTTTATTTTCAATTGTTTTTTTGAACACCCGTTATAATGAAAAAACGTTCTTAATTTAATAACATTTTTCATAGTTATACCCGTTACTCGTAGAGTAAAAGGGTATGTTGTATTCGTGCAAAAGTATGTAACAGCTAGAAGGAAGCATTTCCGACCCTATAAGTATATATATTCTTGATCAGGGTCACTAGCCGAGTCGATATAGCCATGTCCGCATGAACGCTGAGATCTCGAAAACTATAAAAGCTAGAAGATTGGCATTTTGCATGCAGATTCTAGGAGTTCCTACGCAGCGCAAGTTTGTTTGAAAAGGGTGCCACGCCCCCTCTAACGTCCACAATCGCTTATATACGATTTAAAAAATTTAAATATTTTGGACAAGTAAAAATTCAGTTTTATTGTGTTTATCAATACCTATCGAAAAGTAGAATAAAGTTTTTAAATCGGACCATTCGTTAAAGAGTTATGCCTGATCAAAGTTTTATATCTCCATCTCTCTCGCACTTCCTAACTTTATAGGAAGTAGGCGTTTTGATTTTTGACAATTTAAAAACAAAATTTTAAATAGGCATACCTGCAAGGGTATATAAACTTCGGCTGGCCGAAGTTAACTTCCTTTCTTGTTTTATTTATAGCACAAAGGTGATTGAAAACAGATAGTTAAAATCTGTAAAGATTCAGACAGTTCTTACAATATATTTTCTTAACAATACTGTTTGGTATAAATTAGATGCCAGGTTACGAAAACCTAGCACAATTCTATGTTGATTAAACCACCTTTTTAGAAGATCCTTCAGGAGAGAGAATCAGAAGGCTTGTGGCAGAGCTATATAATAAATGCGAAAACATTTGTACACACACAAAAAGATTGGCATCCCATACAAAAGCAGCGAAGTAACTTATTATTTTCCGATTTCACATTTGATCGATAATTATTTATAATTTATTTGTTGTGTTTAACATGGAAACATTTTTGGTTAAAGGCTCTAACGCTGAGAAGTCGGAGATACATTTGAATTACACATAATTCAGGTTGTTTATTTCAGAACCTGATAATGTTATATTTTATAGTTTAAGAAATATACATATGACTTTATAAAGTGTTCCTCGCTGACTTGCAAACTTGTTAAAAAAAACTAATGAACAGGTGTTCAATATAATGAATTCAAATTTTAAAGTTATCTTGTTGTTTATCAACACAAAATTTCACCTTTCCCCTAAGCTCCCGAGTGTGAGACACAATCATCAAGACTCACGTGAAGGGCAAGTGCCGAGTCGACAGTTGTGAGTGGGTCAAGATACATATCCATGCGAACGTATACTTGACCACTGCTTGTTGGCTTGTGTTTGTCTTGGCTGGTGTTTGTATTTGTGTTTGCGTGAGCATGTGCGTGTGTTTTAGCACCTACTCCCCGTTTCATTGAGTTAGTGGTGCTTTTATCTTTACGGTCAATAAGGGTTTCGGCCGTTCCCCTTGTTGTTGTCGCTGTTTATGCTGTTGTGTTCGTGTATTCCTGTTACTTTTCTAAGGTTATCACTTTCAGGAAGGAAGCACGCGTGTGAATGTATGTAATTCGGCTTGTTGAATGCTAAACTTAATAAATGCCCCAAAACATTCCAATTCGCATTGTATGGCTTTCGGGAAATTATATATCTCCGCATAATACGCACAGTCGAAGTCCTCGACTATTAGATACCCGTTACTCAGCCAAATAAACAGGTAAATAAACAGAACTAAATTGCATTTACACTTTCCGAAATCTTTAAAGATATGGGGGACACCTTTTAAAATCCTTTAAGGCGGTTATGGGCGTTAGAGGGGGCGTGGCACCTTTATGAGGAGAAGGAACCCCTAGAATCTGCATGCTTAATACCAATCTTTCGTTTATACAGACGGACAGATGGACATGGCATACGCACATGTTATTATGGTGGTGTGTGTATATATACTTTATGGGGTCGGAAAAGTCTCCTTCACTGCGTTGCAGTGTATAATAAAAACTGTTCGTAGAATGTCAATGTGAAATCACACAAGATATTTATTTAGTACCATAAGAAATGACATAAATTCTCACAAATTAAAAATTCACAGCTATACTATTTTTTGATATGTGTTACCGATTAGTGCTGGGTAAATATTGCTCACTTTAGTTAACAATATCACTTTTAAGTGAATTAACTCACTACTTTTGCTCTCTCACTTGTTCAGTTAGGTACTCACTTGTTCAGATGCTACATTGTTCAAATTCTCAATTCTTTAGCTGCTTACTAATTTTTTTTTCCTAGTGAAAATTTGAAACAACCAAGAAAGCAACGATAAGCAGGTTCACGAGCTCTGAGAAAGCAGGGTACACAGCTGATTGATTGATAAATCGTATCATTATATTTGATATAAAAAAAGTAATAAGTAAAATTGATTAGACTCTATCGATCGGGTATTCTTCGGTATTTTTCCCTGTGTGTTATAATTAAATATTATTACCTTAAGACCCACAATGAATGATAAAATCGGTGACATTCAAGAACTTGGTTCTTTTTATCGATCACAGTAGCCTTCGGCCATTTAGGAATAAATTAGTGAAATCTAACAATGCGAATTAAATTCGACAAAATCTTTGTTTTTGTAATGTAGCTTCCTGGATACTTTTGCAGTAATCTATAAGATTCTGCGAGTATATAACAAAATTACTTACACAAGCTAAACACCAAATGAGACCATTTCTGTTATTTATCATTCCATTACTTTACACCGAATAAAACTTCAGAACACTTGCTAATTAGTCTTCCTGGCTTATTTTGCTTTTCTGACCAAAAACCACCCTCACAGTCAAGTTTTAATTGGGCAACAACGATGCTGCACAGAAGTTGGGGAGAAAGCCGTAGATGGTAGTGGCTTTGTCATTGGCTGACCAATGAAAGGCTGAAATGTCCCCCTTCCCTCCACTGTATGACTTCCGATCGGATTGTACATAAAAGCGGTGAATCGGTTATTACTCGGGTTTTAAATTATTAGTTTGGGTTTCGTCTAAGTTTATAAACCCTTGCAACTAAAATATAAAGTATACCATCTCCAGTTTTCGAAATTTCGGTGCCGACTATATACGGTACGCTAAACGACAATTAGGTCCCCTTTTTGTAATGGTAATATACACTCAAAAAATGAATCGCCCTGAATTTTAGAAAATCGCCTATGGATTTGCTTCACTGGCGATTTCTTTCTTTAAAATAAAGCAAATTTTCTACTGGTAAGGAAAATTTTCTTCAAATTAATAAAAAAGGAATTAAATTTAAGAAATTTTCCAGAAATATAGAAAAAATCGCCAGTGAAGCAAATCCATAGGCGATTTTCTAAAATTTTTTTTTGAGTGTATGGTTACTCCAAGTAGGGTTGTTAAAAAATAGACAGCACTATCGATGCTATCGATGGTTTAAAAATTTAGGAAACATCGGTGGTTTGGGCTTACAAACAATACTATCGCTCAGAAAAAGAATTCCATTTTACATTTAACTTTTCGTATATTTCAAGAAAAAAAGTTTTTTAAAGTATATATTTTAAGACACGACGGTATTTCTATTGTTAGGGCTCAACTTTGAATTTTGTTTCATTTTAATCGCAGTAAAATTAAAATCGTTGTTTTTTCAAGCGTTTTATTATACAACCATTTCAATTTTCAAATTTATTTTTATACCCTTGTTATTCTTTGTTTTCCTTAAATTTTGTAATCTGTTTTTTATTTTCTTTAATTTCCGATACTATCGATAATATCGACAATAACCCGCATCGATAGCCAAAAACATCGATAGTGCCCACTATCTCCATCTCGCTCGCACTTCCTTAAGCTGAGTAACGGGTATCTTATAGTCGGGGCACCCGACTATAGCGTTCTCTCTTGTTTTAATATACACAATAAAACTGCATTTTTACTTTTCCTAAATGTTTAAATTTTTAAAATCGTTTTAAAGAGATTGTGGGTGTTAGAGTGGGTGTGGTACCTTTTTGAAACAAACTTGCGCTGCGTAGGATCTCCTAGAATCTGAATGCAAAATGCCCATCTTCTAGCTTTTATAGACAGACGGACATGGCTATATCGACTCGGCTAGTGATCCTGATCAAGAATATGTATACTTATAGGGTCGGAAATGCTTCCTTGTAGCTGTTACATACTTTTGCACGAATACAATATACCATTTTAATCTACGAGTAACGGGTAGAAAAACGGGTAGGTGAGAAGGGTAGTAAAAGGGGCGCAATAGTATGTGGCTCTAGCGGCCAAACGGCTCGTTTAAATTGCGCGTCGTGTTTACTAAAGGTTCCTTAGAACACCATAGGGCTGCATTAAAAATTTGAGCTTTAAGCGTCATCAAATTTGTGAAAATAGTCTCATTCTGTTCGGGACACTTTAATGGACATTAGTCGCTCGCGAGATTTTTTTTAACATCATTTCTGAAGGGAAATTTCATGCCCAACGCGTTTCTCTTACTAAATAATTTGTTTGTCTTTAATCTTCGTGGTATTTAATGAGTCAGATTGCAGTCAAACTGAGGAAAATGGCCCAAGTCGCGGTTAAGGGCGGCAAAACAAAATTTGACATCGCGAAATTTTTAAGGAATAATGGAATTGTAAAAATGAAGGAAAAAAAATAATAAACTTACAAAAATGTGGACCTCCGTATCAAAGAGCTATAACCGAATTGTTATATCATGGGAAAGGATTAAAAAGAATTACAAAATTCTATTCCATTTTAGATCAAAAGATCTGTGGCCAAAGAGTTCAAAAAAATTTTATAAAAATGATCTCTTTATAGGGTAATCCCGTAACAGTAAGTTTCGTACTGTCATTACCCCAGTACTGGGGCTATACTAGTTTAAAAAGTATGTTGACATTTTGCAACGTTCCTCGAAGGCTTTGCAATTGTCTTGAAAATGATGTAGGAAAAAGTTATAGCCAAAAGAACAGCCTTTCCGATGATACCATTATCATTCCAAAGGGTCTTTATTTATAGCTGCTATGTCTAACCAAAATTTTCCTCCTATTAGTGCCCCCTTCTCCCCTAAGCATTTTTAATTATAGTTGAAATTCGGAACTAGAAAGCAGGTTAGTGCAATTCAGAACAATTCCAAAATGTCGCTGTCGAAAAGAGCGCGACTGCTAACAACGGTCGACTGAAAAAACGGGAAACGACCCGTACAGAAGGCAGATAAACACTCTGTCAGACAAGCCCTATTTTGTTGAAATTAAAATTTTCAACGAATTTCGTATTTTAATGTGCCCATAATTACAGTTGCCGTATAATTATTAGAGAAATTATTACTAAATTGGCGAATCATTATCATCCTCTTCTTCAACTTATATCAGCTACACAAACCGAAACAAACTTGGAAAGAAAGGGCGCTTGATAAATTATGTGTTTGTATACGTGAATGTGTTTTTGTGTGAACATTTTGAACTGTAGGTACATATATGTATCTTGAAACCAAACATTATAATTCACGCACGAATTTTTAAAGTGGATTCTTATATATATTTTATCTTTTTTATTAAGGTGGTCTTGATTTGTTTATTGAGCTTAAAGTGAAATCTTCAATTAATTATACCCGTTATGGTGTTTGTGGGCTAGGCGCATTATTGACATGCGACAAAGAGTAAAATTTTCTGACTGATTTTTAATGATTTTTAAATATTCGAAAATGATTCTAGAAGTCTAAACACACAGAAATTATATCCAACCGAAATCCGTTATAATTCTTACGTACATCAATGCACAAAACCAACCGTATTTCGTTGAAAAAGTCCATCCGTGTGAAACGATTGGGATTTTTGACAAATGTGAAACCCACAGAGCACATCTCAGCTAAAGGGAGTGCGAGGGAGATGGAGATATAAAACTTTGATCGGGCATAACTTTTTAACGAATGGTCCGATTTGAAAAATTTCTTCTACATTTCGATAGGTATTGATAAACACAAAAAAAATTGCATTTATACTTCTCCGAAATCTTCTAGTGATACTGATCAAGAATATATATTATGTATATACTTTATGTGGTCGTCTCCTTGCCAACTTCTGTAATTATACTCTCTGCAACTTCTGACTGAAATCAATATACCGTCTGCAATTGTATACAAAATAGTCGTTACATTTTGAGGGATGATGATGCAATTTTTACAACTGTGCGGTTTTTCCAGAAAATTCAAAAAACCAAAATTCTTTTTGCGCATGTACATTTTGAAGACTACCCTATCTATAAAACTAGAGTTTATGAAAAAATGTGGACTTTTCCCCCATTGTGGATTCAGTAAAAGTGTACACGAGATTTTGTTTTGTTTATCAACACCCATCTAAGCACCTCTAAAAATCTACGTCTCAACTTTCAGGCCTATTTACTTTTAAATTTGTTAATTAATTTTATATTTAGTTTGATATAGTACTCCGGTACGGTCTCTTCGAGTAGTAGTATCTAACTTGAAATATAAAGAATACTTTTGTGAAAGTTTAAAGCGGATAGCATTACAACTCAGAGACAACCATGATAAACATATTTAGGGTCGGAAATGCCTTCTACACTGCGCTGCTAAACTGTTAAAAAAAATAATATTAAATATTTTTTATTTTTAACGCCACTTACAATCATTGCTGATGAAGTTAAAGGGGTCCACCCCAATTTATATAACCGAGCTCCTTCAGCAATAATCACTTTTAATTATGAGCAAAGAAGCGTCTCGACAACATCCGCTGCGTTTATACCGCTCCCATTGTTTCCATTGCTTTCGAGTCATCTTCGACTGGTTTAAATCGCTCGCAATCACAAAATCATCGTCGACACAAGCTTGAGCAGAAGAAAAACGCCGAAATAATAGTTCTCCTAATTAGTAATAAGGTTAGAGGAATCACTGTGTGTGTCAATTTGTATACACATTTCTCGTTGAATAGTCGGTTCTGCAGTAATCGTTCAAAAGTGTCTGAAAGGAGGAAAAGGAATGGTTTCACACCCTCTAAAGTAGAGTAAAACATAAGGTCACAAATCGTGGTTATCTGTAAGCAATATCGATCGAAACGGCTAAAATCTCTAAAATAACGTTTATAAACTTAAAGATCTATAGTATGACCGTAGAGTTTTAACAGCTAAACCAAATTTCCGTTTGGGTCGGTACTGGTATCTATAATAATAATACAAAAATAAAATCTTCAAAAATTTAAAACCGAATATGAACTAAGACTAATTTTTTAATTCGGTCAAATGTTTATTTATCGAAAATAAGTCCAATACAAAAATCTTTTGTTTCAACTCAGTTCGAAAACAAGAGAGAACGCTATAGTCGAGTACTTCGACTATTAGATACCCGTTTCTCAGCTAAGGGAAGTGGGAGAGAGATGAATATATGCATGCGTCAAAGCTACTAGCGCCTGTTACTAGTGGCTGTTTCATTTTTGCTCATAACTTTTCAATAGATTTTCCGATTTTAAAAATTTTTTCTACATTTCGATAGGCATTTACACTTTTACAAAATCTGTAAAGATGTCGGCGCCAGGCTTTTTTAAACGAGTAACGGGTATAAATAGTATTTTGTTTGTCAGTCTGTCCCTTAACGTTGTTTTAGGGTCCTAAAATTGGTGTTAAATAGCTCGATAAAAGACATTTCAGTTTTTTGGAAAACCCGCTAGTTTAGCGGTTAAACAGCTATAACTAGCTACATAGCACGCTGCAATAGAAAATGCTTGTGAAGGGAAAAAGGCTAGAATGAGAGCATCTAGAAAGTGTATATAATGACGTGTGTATTTCTTCTTTTGTTGATATCAGAACTTTTGTATGTTGAAGGTGCGATCGTCACTAGTTTTTTACCTCGTAAAGATTAAAAACTATTTGAAAAGGGTATTACTTTTTAATTTTCAGAAAAGTAATTAGTTTTTCTTGTGAAATTTTACAACAGTATAATAGATTATTATTAATGCCGATTACCAGTTTTTAATGTACCTTTAATTTATTTTTAATTCAAAATATGATGATAGGGTATAGGGTATACCAATGTGGCGCAAACAATTTGTTCAGTCTGCGTACGTACGTGTCTGGTGTTGGTGAGCAGATCTTTAGCGCGGTGAAACTGCTTCGAAAATAGGAATTTACGTTTGTCACGATGGGTGTCACTGACAAAGTACGTGCGCTGCCTATACCCTACCCATGTTTTTCCAATTGAACGAAAACTCAGTGATGCTATGTGAATTTGAAATAGTTCAACACCTTTTTGTTTTGTGCGTAAAAGATACCCAATTTCTTATGTCCACTTATACATATGCATATATCGATGACATTTTTTGGGCATTGAACTTTTTAGATTTCACGCTGCCAAAGTTCTACTCTTGCGCATATAACATGAGATCATATGCGGCTTAGTGGCCAGGTGATGTCTAGCTCGACATTATTTTGCGAATTTATTGCTCCGTTAGGAATTGTTTGTGACAGTTTATAAAGGCCAATTACGTGCTCACAATAATTAATTACAACCCGATGAGAACACTGTTCGGTAATGGTTGGGTGGACTACATTTTGGCCTCGACAAAGAAGTTCTTTATTTGGTTTGGGTTTTTAATCTTCTTACCGAGACACGAATAAGGCGATAAATAGGCTGAAGATGTCTGGCTGATGAACAATTGTTACACTTGATCATTACCTAGGTCCAGATGTAGTCCCTATTACCAGTAATTATACCCGTTACTCGTAGAGTAAAAGGGTATATTGTATTCGTGCAAAAGTATGTAACAGGGAGAAGGAAGTATAATATATATAAAGTATATATATTCTTGGTCAGGGTCACTAGCTGAGTCGATATAGCCATGTCCGTCTGTCCGTCTGTCTGTCCGTCCGTATGGACGCTGAGATCTCGGAAACTATAAAAGCTAGGAGATTGACATTTTGCATGCATATTCTAGGAGTTCCTACGCAGCGCAAGTTTGTTTCAATAAGGTGCCACGCCCCCTCTAACTTCGGAAAAGTAAAAATGCAGTTTTGTTGTGTTTATCAATACCTATCGAAATGCAGAAGAAATTTTTAAAATCGGACCATTCGTTAAAAAGTTAAGCCTGATCAAAGTTTATATCTCCATCTCCCTCGCACTCCCTTTAGCTGAGTAACGGGTATCTAATAGTCGGGGCACCCGACTATAGCGTTCTTTCTTGTTTTAGAATGGGGTCAGTTGCATTTTTATATTAGGCTGCGTTCTTACGCATTCTTAACGCACTGACTATCCGTTATATTTGTCTTAAGTAAAGTACTATAATATACCTACTATATATACTATAATTTTGTGTTATTCTTTTCAGAAAGCTTCTAATCTTTTAAGGAGAGACGATGCCATTGACTCAATAAATTGGTAAGTTACACTGCGAAAAAATACGATATTTTGATTTTCTAGATATAAGTGCTATCAGAATCTTTCATTTTTATACCCTTGCAGAGGGTATTATGACTTCAGTCAGAATTTTGCAACGCAGTGAAGGAGACGTTTCCGACGAGGATAGAATATAATAAAAAGAGAATACAATAAAAACCAACGAAGCAGTAATTTATTTCCTATTATATTCCCATTAATTTTCAGGTCGTTCCTATGGCAGCTATATGATATATTCGTCTGATTTTGATCAAATTTTATTCGAAATTCAATATTAGATAAAAAATGGTATTTCCAAAAGTAGGAGGTTATATGTTCAAAAACACCCAAGATATAAAGTTCTTGATCAGCATCACTAGACGAGTCGATCTAGCCATGTCCGTCTGTCCGTCCGTCTGTCCGTTTCTACGCAAACAAATTTCTCAGTTTTAAAGCTATCGGGCTTAAACTTTCCGAAAAGTCTTCTATCTATTGCAGGTAGTACAAATGTTGGAATGAGCCGGATCAGACCACTATATCTTATGGCTCCCATCAAAATAATACTAAAGCAGCTAAAATTTTGATTATTGTAACATATTCGCAAGTAAATCTAAATATAATGTTTTTGTAAGTTAATACAAATGATCTGCAAGGGTATATTAGCTTCGGCTGGCCGAAGCAGTTGAGCTGCCGGTCTGACCATAAGATTGCATGGTCACATAGTTACATAGTGTTCACCCAAACCCAAACACTGTCGTCTCGATTTAACGGCTTAACAGCTCGACCGTCCCGCCTTTTCTGTCTGTTCCAACCAGCCTGAATCACAATCCCCAATCCAATTCGGACTCCCGTACCAGTTCAGACTCACAAGATCCGTATTGTGTTTGGCCTATGGAGCTCATACATCACTTTGTTCTGAGAAAAATGAGGCAAAGAAAACAATTCCTTTAATAAAATACAATACATTTTTCTTCATCTTTGTTTTTGTCCCCTTTTGATATTGTATATATGCGTGTGTGTGTGTGTTTTCAGTGCATAAATTCGTTTTATTATTGCTGTTTTACTTCTTCTCCGGAGCCCTTTCTGGGTCTTTGACTCAAAATCCTTATCCCCGTGGAAATCCTCGTTTTCATCCTGTGTGCTGCTGGTCATTGTTATTTATGAATTCATGGATTCAAATTGTGAACCGACATTTGGCTCAACACAGTCTCATTTTGTTGAACTTAAAAGGCAGGGTGCCCGATCTTTCAGTTGACTTGATAGTTTTGAGAGCTTTATGGTTTAGGGATTGTTTTATTCGTTATTTTTACACCAATATAGTAGTTGGATTTTGATAAGATAAAAATGGAAATTCGGAAATATTTAAAGAGTGCCATATTCCAGAGTAGACGAGAATTCAATAAAAACCAACGAAGCAATAATTTATTTCCTATTGTATTCCCATTAATTTGCCGATCGTTTCTATAACAGCTGTATGATATAGTCGTCCGATTTTGATAAAATTTAATTCGAAATTCAGAATTAGATAAAAAATGGTATTTCCAAAAGTAGGAGGTTACATGTTAAACAAGAAAGGAAGCTAGCTTCGGCCAGCCGAAGCTTATATACCCTTGCAGATAATTCCTATTAATCACAAATTTTCCGATCGTTCCTATGGCAGCTATATGATATAGTAGTTCGATATTGATAAAATTAAAATCGAAATTCGAAAACATTTAAAAAGACTCATATCCCAGAGTAGAAGAGAATACAATAAAAGTCAACGAAGCAATAATTTATTTCCTATTATATTCCCATTAATTTTTCGATCGTTCCTATGGCAGCTATATGATATAGTCGTCCGATTTTAAAAAAATTTTATTCGAAATTCAGAATTAGATCAAAAATGGCATTTCCAAAAGTAGGAGGTTCTAGGTTCAAAAACACCAAAGATAATTTTTTTTTACATTTTTTCCTCCGATTATTCCTATGGGAGCTATATGATATAGTTGTCCGATCCGGCTCGTTCCGACTTATATACTACCTGCAATAGATATAAGACTTTTGGGAAAGTTTTAGCCCGATAGCTTTAAAACTGAGGGACTAGTTTGCGTAGAAACAGACGGACGGACAGACGGACGGACAGACGGACGGACAGACGGACGGACAGACGGACAGACGGACAGACGGACATGGCTAGATCGACTCGTCTAGTGATGCTGATCAAGAATATATATACTTTATAGGGTCGGAAACGTCTCCTTCACTGCGTTGCAAACTTCTGACTGAAATCATAATACCCTCTGCAAGGGTATAAAAACACCCAAGATGTATTTTTTTTTACATTTTTTATGTAAATAATTATGTTTTATATATTATGTTAATAAAATTTCTAAGAGAAGATAAAATGTCAAAAATTACCGAAGCTATAATTTTGTTTACATTATTTTCCGATTATTCCTATGGGAGCTATAGGATGTAGTAGTCCCGTCCGGCTGGTTCCGACTTATATACTACCTGCAATGGAAAGAAAACCTTTATGGAAAGTTTTATGCCGATAGCTTCAAAACTGAGAGACTAGTTTGCGTAGAAACGGATAGACAGACGGATGCTGATCAAGAATATATATACTTTATAGGGTCGGGAAGGTCTCCTTCACTGCATTGCAAACTTCTGACTGGAATCATAATACCCTCTGCAAGGGTATCAAAATATACTATTATATATATAATACTATTTCTCAGCATACGGTTCTATGGCACCTCCGACTATAAACCCTTGGGCCTAATTTCGTCTCCAGTTGTTAAGGGAGATTTTTTCACATGCCTGCATATATATGTATGTATGTTTGATGAGCTTGCAATTAACATATTCATGCGGCGAAAACAATCGGCGACAATTTTAATGAAGGCTAAAAAGTAAATTTATTGGCCTTTTTCTGTACTCCTTTCGTAAATTTTGAAAACAGTTCATCAACTGAAACTTTGTGATCTCGTCTCGATCCCGGGAACTCATACCGCTTAGCTTTGCCTTCTGGTTTTCTTTTTGTCGCGATTCTCTGCCTCCCCAGGTATATCGTATCGATTCATTGATCTTACCGAAATGAATGATTGTGGGGCTCTGGCGGAATCAAATGGCCACATATATATACACATACATAAATAAATACTCCTAAAAACGAATCAACACAACCCAAGCCAACGACAAAGGGAATAACAATGCAAGCTCAACCTCGGACATCGTCTGGTACCTCCAGACCCTCGGCAAGTGACACTTTTGTTTTATATTCGCAACTTTTTATGCTGGATCTCTGAGAACAAAAGACGATTTCTCGGTAAAAAAAAGTGAACACAATCACAGACATACCGATTGTGTATTGTACTTGGTGATTGTACCTTCCCTCACCGCCACCCTTTTCCAATCCATACCTCTTTTGCAATCTTTGGGTTCGTATTGCCACGGAGCACCTTACCGATTTTGCCGCAGTTTGGTCTGTTCAGTTTCTTGCCATACATTTAAATTTGCCTTATTTTCGAAAATAAGAAACAATTTAAATAAAAACGTCGTATTATTAGGTTTGCGCATGTGTAAAAATAGTTTAATATAACAAATTCTTGCTTTGTTGAGGGCTGTACTCAAACACAGGTTATTGCTTATGAGGCATTCCGTGCGGTTGGTCGGAGAACTAAAAATTACTACGATGACAACAAAGGGCAAAATAGAACACTAACAATGTAAACCAAGTAATTACCGAGCTCAGCTCGACTGGACAATTATCTGAAATGCGTTTTCCCAACTGCATTATACCTATTTAATGGTAACTCTGGCTCTGATGACAACTTAAATATTGTGTGTGCGTGCAATTGCACACGAGTACACACAGCACCAACACATGTCATTTGAGTTTTAGTGTGCATAAACTGCAACAATTGTTGATACACTCACTCATACTCACTTAAACCAATAAATCGCTTCAGCATGCAAATGCCTTCAAAGGTATGAAATCGTTGATATGTTTATACCTAAGCTTGTATGTAGTCGTTAATAGGTGCCTCAAATAAACTGTGCACTAAAGAAAACTAGCCTATGTACATTTAAACATATGTACGCATATATATATGTAGGAGTTTTTAAGACGGTTGGCTAGGGATGATAATAAGGCAACATAATAGCCCGACAGAATAGGCGGAGGCCTATGGACTATAGTGACACAGAAAACCTGAATCACCACAATAAGATCGTTTTCAAAATTACAAGACTTTTAGACCAGTTTTAAATTCAGATCAGAAATATTGTATACTGTTTTTCTTATATCTATAGATGTCAGTCGTAGCGTAAAAGGCGAATTCGATCTATCAATGTCCGTCTGTTAGACATTAAGGTTAGGAAGCCTAGATGGTTAGTGACGTCACTGCCAGTATATATTAAGTATAAGTATCACTATGGACGGCAGTCCATGTAGTGACGAAGCGCACCAGGAGAGTGTGCGAAGGCGACTACTATTATATAGCCGCAAAATTGAAAATCTGCTGTGATAGTCCGAGAATAATGAGTAATACACCAATCGAAAGGTATTGCAAAAACTTAAAGGATTGCATACCAAGACTTTAAGAAAATCAATTGGCTTGGGAGAGAGAGCGGTGAAAGTGAAAAAGTGAAAATTTCGAAATTTGGAGCTGTTGGGGCCGGTGGGGATAAATGCCCCCTCGCAATGTTTTAGTTGTATTCCTTTTGAAAATACCCGTCGAATGAGGGGTCATTTGTCAAAATCCGACGCTCCGTTCAAAAGTTATAGCCAAAATAAGATTTTCTTCTTCTTCCCAAAATGAAAATTTAATTCTGTTTGTCAGTTTGTCAGTTTGTCAGTTTGTCCAAAACATGTTTTTTAAGTTTTGAAAATTTGATATGACGTTCATCACATCGATATAAAAAACTTTTGTTCTACCACTTTTGGAAAAACTCGCTAGTTTAGCGGGAAAACAGCTATAAATAGCTAAAATTCGGAAAGCCGTAACTACTGAAGCTACAGACTTGTGCCGCATCTCGTTTGAAAGGTATTTTTAAATGCTATAAACGCCTTCCATATGCAATTTGTGTAAATGTAATAGTTAAAAAGATATGAACAAAAGAAAATTTTTTAAAACTTGTTTTTAAGCTTTTTTTTAATTTTCTCAAAAACGGCTCTAACGATTTTCTTTAAAACTTTTAACTGTATAGCCCTTGAGATTCCTTAAATTTTGGTATATAACACATTACTGTAAAAAGTCACGTTTAAAAGTTATTTAGAAACGAAAATCGCTACTTTGGTCAGCTCAAAACAACTTACGCTGCCTTAGCATTGAATTTAGTATGTGCGTATGCAAACTGTATTTTAGGGTCATGGAATCAATTCAATTGTTTTAAGGAATTCCAAATAGGAAACTTTTGTTTTACGACATTTGGAAAAACACGCTGCTTTAGCGGGAAAAAGCTAAAAATAGCTAAATTTCTTTAGTTCGTAAGTTGTACACTACTCAAGCTAAAGATATGTGCTATACCTCGTTTAAAAGGTATTTTGAAATACTTAAACGCCTTTTTAACTTAATTTGTTTAAATACAATGGCTTACAAATTATGATTGACCAATTTAAATTTAAATGTATTTATTAGCTCCTATGAGAGCCAATGTAAACAAACAAAAACTTCTGATATCAAATAAAAACACCTCTTAACGAGGTAAAAAACTAGTGACGACCGCACCTTGAACATACAAAAGTTCTGATATCAACATTTGTGACGAAAAATTATTACACTCGTCATTAAATAGACTTTCTAATATTTTCTCATTCGACACGCTGCAATAGAATATGCCTGTGAAGGGAAAAAGGCTGGAATAGTTTGCTAGGGCGGGCCGAATGAGAAAATATTAGAAAGTCTATTTAATGACGAGTGTAATAATTTTTCGTCACAAATGTTGATATCAGAACTTTTGTATGTTCAAGGTGCGGTCGTCACTAGTTTTTTACCTCGTTAAGAGGTGTTTTTATTTGATAAAGTATAAGGCATCTGCCGCCATATAGGGTTTATTGCCTTATACAGTTAAAAAAATATTTAAAATATTACTTTTTGGCAGTTTACGGGGACAATCTCGACTATCAAATACCCGTGTCCATATCGAATAGCTTACAACAAAACAATGGAAAAAATTATTGCTCGCTATTTCAGAGCTACGATTTTAATTTTCCATTTGTTTCATTTTCATTTTAGGATCAAAAATGCTCGGTAGAGTGAGCTTGAGCTGCGCAGGAGTCCCAAGAATCTGCATTATTAATCTCAATTTTCTAGCTGTCATGGTTACCGAGATATTAGCTTTCATGCGGTCGTCAGCTATAGGTCTGTCAAAACATTTTTGGCTCGGACCATTTACTAGAAAGTTAGAAGGAAATAATGAAATAGGCGCTAGATAGAATACTCCACCAAAGAAACCATAATTTCGCTTAAAGAGGTCAAAGTAAAATTCGTGTTATAGAAGTTCGACCTACGGATAGAATTTTATAAAACTTGGTTATGGGGGGTTTTTGAACCAATTTTTTGTTGCATACTTTTTGAATACCTAATTTTCATTCTCAATTTTTGGTTTAGTATCATTTCAAATTCGGTATGTAACCCTGAACCCAGAAAAAACAAAAGAGAACGCTATAGTCGGGTACCCCGACTATCAGATACCCGTTACCCAGCTGAAGGGAGTGCGAGGGAGATAAAGATATAAAACTTTGATCGGGCACAACTTTTTAACGAATTTGAAAATTTTCTTTTACTCTACGAGTAACGGGTATAATTATTACACTCGTTCTTAAATACACTTTCTAAAATGCTCTTATTTAGCGGGCCGAATGAGACAATTTTAGAAAGTATTTAATGACGAGTGTAATCATTTTTCGTCACAATTGTTGATATCAGAACTTTTGTATGTTGAAGGTGCGATCGGCACTAGTTTTTTACCTCTTTAAGAGGTGTTTTTATTTGATACCCTTAGTTTACGAGTACCGGGTATAATTTATACGAAACCAATTTTAGCTTTGTTGGATTTTATTGTATTTTCTTCTACTCTAGAATATGACTTTTTTTGAATATTGTAGAATTTTGAAAAAAAAATTAACAATAATCCATTTTTTTTTAATATTTTAGAATTAAAAAAAAAAAATTTGGAGTGTAAATTGAATATTATTTGATTTGTCAGTAGTTATCGCTAAGCCAAAATATTTTAAAAATCGGACAATTTATCAGTTATGAGCAAATAATGAAATATTAAACTCAATTCATTTAAGGCACTTTTAAATCCGGTACACTTATAGGACAACTACAGACTGAGATTATAATACATTTTGTAAGGATATAATTAAAGTTACCCTAACTTATATAGTCAGTGGCGTCAGGTAAGAAGTTCTTGTGACAATAGAACTGCTTCTGGCGGTATAGGAGGCATGTTTGTTATACCCGTTACTCGTAGAGTAAAAGGGTATATTGTATTCGTGCAAAAGTATGTAACAGCTAGAAGGACCCCATAAAGTATATATATTCTTGATCAGGATCACTAGGCGAGTCGATCTAGCCATGTCCGCCTGTCTGTCTGTATGAACGCTGTGATCTTCTTGGGCTTCCTACGCAGCGCAAGTTTATTTCAGCCGAGCGCCACGCCCCCTCTAACGCCCACAATCACCTATAATCGCCCACAAACGATACTAAAATCTGTCTGGCGCCCACATTTTTAAAGATTTTTGATAAGTATAAATGCAGTTTTGTTGTGTTTATCAATACCTATTGAAATGTAGAAGAAATTTTTTAAATCGGACCATTCGTTAAAAAGTTATGCCTGATCAAAGTTTATATATCCATCTCCCTCGCACTACCTTTAGCCGAGTGACGGGTATTAGATAGTCGGGACACCAACCCGACTATAGCGTTCTCTCTTGTTTTAAATTGGTCGAGTCACTTGGCCTCATGTTTTAAGATTAAACTGATGTTTTTCAAAATGTCATTTGGACATTTTGAACAAATTAAATTGTTTTGTTGAAAAAATAAAAGTAAATAAACAAGGGCGGCCAAATATGGCCAAGGAATCACTCAAATTTATAGACGGAGTCGTCTTCCTATACATATGTAAGCTTTCCACTAAGGTAACAATAAGTTTGTTTCGCAAGTCGCCTTTGCGACCGCGTCATTGGCATTCCTGAAAAGAAAGAACAAAAAATTGTTCTATAGGCTAAAGGTGCAATGGCAAAACGCGCTGCTCAGGCTAAGCTCGGACCTGGTCCTGGTTTCAGAGTACGTCAAGAGTTGTTTGCATACCAACTCAACTGTAACCTCAACTGGAAGCACAGCCGAAACCACAGGCGAACCACGAAAGCGAAGGCTGTAGTCGAACTCGCAGCCAGAATCAAAACGAAACACCACCGGGCCGGGCTGGGCCGCATGCCACTCGATGGTGGTGGCTGATATATCACGGAATTTGTATGTGGGTGTACTGGCTACATAAGCATAAGCAAAGCCTGCAAAGCGACTGAGTGAAACCAGTTGAGGAATATGAAGAACAGATAACGACGACTCCAGAGAAATAAAGACATACAACAAAAAGGCACGCGCGAATAGTCCGAACGAATCAAAGAAGGGACGGATGCGGATCGGGGGTGTGGGGTGTGGGGGTGCGGGGATGTGGGGATGACAGCAGGAAAACCTTGACTTCCTTTGTTTTGTGCAAAGCCATAAGGCAGTGAACTTTTCTATTTGTGCCTACACCATTCCAAACGAGACAATAATATTGTAAGGTATGCGTAAAAGCTGTGGCGGGACACCCACTTCTCCCTCCCCGAGCAGGAAGGCTGAAATTAAAAAGATGTTGCCTTAGCCTAGCTAGTTAATAATTCCAAGTCCAACTGGGTTGTCCAAAACGCATAGGTTGATGAATCAAAGCGATCTTCTATACCAACTTTCGTCAGAGAGGAATCCTTTGTATACCCGGTATAATGAGAGATCTGTATATCCTATGTGTGGATGCATTTTATACATTAAATTCAAGTTTAATGTACATAGGTATTTACAAAAATTACTCAGAAATACCCCTTGGGGGCTATGTGTCTACATCTTTTTAACGAATGCACTTGAATAGATAAATATCAGTTCTGATCAGAACACAAGTGTATTAGGCAATAAATCCATCTTTACTTGACATTTTTAAGGTATTTTGCAACATGAGATTTAACGTGCAGATTCGTAATACACTTCTTCATCGCAAAATTGTTATCCGAATGTGTCACGCATAAAACTGTGGCGCCCACAGTTTTAAAATTGAAATATTAACTGGAATGTATTTTCTAAGCAGGCCATCAACAGTCGAATTTGTTCGGCGAACATGTTCGTGTTTTCGTCGTTGGTGGTAGTATTCGCGTTCAGATTTCACAGAAATTTTGTCCAACCAAAATCTGGTATGTTTCTAGGTTGAAAGAGATTTCTGGAACACCACCAATACATTGCTTTAAAAATGCCAGACGCTAAAATCTTTCTGGCTCCAATAGGCATTTCTAAAGATTTTGTTTCAGTGTAAATTGAAATTCATTTTTCTACCCGTTACTCGTAGAGTAAAATGGGCCGAAGACGCTTTCTTTCTTGTTATTGATGAATTTTAATGCTACTGATGAGAATAACTCATTATACCCTTGCAGAAGGTATTATGATTTCAGTAAGAAGTTTGCAACGCAGTGAAGGAGACGTTTCCGACCCTATAAAGTATATATATTCTTGATCAGCATCACTAGACGAGTCGATCTAGCCATGTCCGTCTGTCCGTCCGTCTGTCCGTCTGTTTCTACGCAAACTAGTCTCTCAGTTTTAAAGCTATCGGGCTAAAACTTTCCCAAAAGTCTTATATCTATTGCAGGTAGTATATAAGTCGGAACGAGCCGGATCGGACAACTATATCATATAGCTCCCATAGGAATAATCGGGGAACAAAATGTAAAAAAATTATATCTTGGGTGTTTTTGAACCTATAACCTCCTACTTTAGGAAATGCCATTTTTTATCTAATTCTGAATTTCGAATACATTTTTTTCAAAATCGGACGACTATATCATATAGCTGCCAGAGGAACGATCGGAAAATAAGTGATTAATAGGAATTATCTGCAAGGGTATATAACTTCCTTTCTTGTTTCTTATTTAAGGATGTTAAAGCGGGTTTTTTCTGAAATTAGGTATTTTTTGTGATCAATTTAAGAATGTTTATGCTTACCAAGAAAAGATATCGCACTTGTTGTGTTCTGTGTACTAAAAATAATGTTGTTTAATCAAGACAATACTCAAATAATTTGTGTTTTATGAAGCGCCCACACGCCTTACAGATTTGAGGCGTCCGCATATTTCATTCTCCTATCATCCCGCCAAAAAGTAACGTAATCCCCGATAGAAAGGGCATGAATGAGACCTCGAAATCTCTTATTTTTTAATGGGCAATCAATAAAACTCAATGCCTTTCAATCATTAATTTAATTTTACTAAAAAGGTTTTTTAATTTTCAGCTCCAATAATGGTAATGACGACGGCTCTCCAATGTCCAGTTCTGATGTGGAAACTTTTAACGGCAAAATAGTTTACAATCTCGATGGCAGTGCATACGTTATCGCCACAGACAATGCCAATGGAAGTGGATCGGGGTCTGCTCAAAGTTGTTATACCCCAACTACGAATTCAGTAAAGAAACTCTCAAAGGTGAAAGATCGTGGACAGGGGGAGAAGGAAAAGGAACAGGAACAGGAACACCAGCATCAACATCATCAAGGTCAGGGCGAAACACAGGAGCAGGAACTAGCTGATGTGGATGCTGGTCCTGGTGTCGAAACCACAGCGAGAGCCACCTACAAGTCAAGTCCAAAAGTCCATTCCTTTCGTGTTGTGTCCGCACAAGATGCAAACTCAGCTTGCCAGGATCAAATCAGAGCATTCAAAATCCAAAAACCAATTTTAATGTGTTTTATATGCAAGTTGTCCTTTGGCAACGTGAAGTCCTTCAGTTTGCATGCGAACACCGAACACAGACTCAACCTGGAAGAGCTGGACCAGCAGCTACTTAATCGCGAGTACTCCAGTGCCATTATTCAGCGAAATATGGATGAGAAGCCGCAGATTTCCTTTCTACAGCCATTGGATAATAATGCCACCTGCTCTGCCAGCGATGACACCGAGAAGCTCCAAATAGCCCCCGAGGGCAGTGGGTCCGCTCTTCCTCCGTCTCCGCAGCCAGTTCTCGGCAATGAGTCTGAGTTGGAGCTGGAGCCCGAGAACAAGCAGGTGGCTGAGCAGGTCCGGGTCCTCGACCAGGGCCGCGAGCAGGAGCCTGAAATGGACCAGGACTCCAGTAGTAGTAAAATGGCGGCACCTAGTGCATATCTCCCATTATCATCGCCTCAAGTAGCAGTGAAAGCGACTGTGAAATTTGGTTCCTTAAACTCAGCAACAGCAAAGACTAATAACCTATCAAAAGTATCCTCAACCAGTTCACCTACATCGGCATACGCATCCGCATCCGCATCCGGAGAGGTCTCATTACCCAGTACTGATAATATAAGTATCAATAAGTCAACCAACTCTAACCAAGGTGTAGAACCGCCATCTTCCTCGTCGTCAGAGGTCGAAATGAAAATGGGCTCTATGTCTGCGTCACCTCAAACAAATGATTCGGACGTTCCCTGCTCAGATTTTATGCAACTGCAGCACGCGGCGGCTGGTGGCATTTATCCTTCCCAAGTCAGTTCCTTCCATGCATCCCTAGCAGCTCTGGCCGCCAATGAATCGAACGACAGCCGGGTCAAGCTGATCACAGAGTTCCTCCAGCAGCAGCTGCAGCAGCATCAGCAGCAGAGCTCCCTGTTTCCCAGCCACTGTCCCGATCATCCGGACTTGAACGGTGTCGACTGCAAAACCTGCGAGCTCCTCGACATCCAGCAGCGGTCAAAGTCGCCGCCCTCCTCGCATCAGCATCAGCATCTCTCCCAATCCCTGCCCCAGCTTCAGGTTCAGTCCCAGCAACAGCAACAGCCCCAGCAGATGCCACATCGTTCTCCTTGCAGCAACAGCGTGGGCCTGGCCATATCGCCCAGTGCCTCCTCGGTGGCCAGTGTTGGCAATGCGTCGAGCGCCACTACCAGCTTCACCATCGGCGCCTGTTCCGAGCACATCAACGGTCGTCCCCAAGGAGTGGACTGTGCGCGGTAAGCAGTCCCTTTGAAAGTGGCCAGGAGCAGCAGCTCCGGTTTCCGTCCAAGTCCAAGGGAGGGGGATGGATGGGTTTTCGCTATTCGCTTTTCGGGCAGAGATGGGTCTTGCCGCAGGCCGTTCATGGCTGATTGGTGAAGGGTTGCAGTACCCAGTACAGGGTGCAAATATTGATCTGTGGGAAGGGTTGCGATTACGTGTCGTCCGTACCGCCCTAATATGCGTAATTATTAAGGCTGTTTGAACTTGTGACTGGAAACTTCCTGCCACCGCCGAACAATAAGTCATTAGGCCAGCAACAGTGGCGTCATAGGTTATATGATTTGTGCCCACAGGCCAGTCTGCTCACTGGCTGTTCATTTAAACGCAAATGACGATTGGGACTCGTATTCGGGCGGAAGGCACTCCGGTTAGTTAGATCCCACTGATTGCATCACACTTGAGGACTGATGTTTGCACCCAACTACCAACTCCCAGTCGACATCTGCAAAAAATACGGCTTACTTACTGCCTTTTTAAAAATATACACTTGCAAAAATTTTATTTCACTAATTTTGAAGCAACACAGGGAATATTCAGAATGTTTATTTTATTTTTGGTTAAAAGTTGATGTAACATTAAACTTTATGGCCATGATTTTCTATCGAACATACAAGTGAATATGGTAATTAAAAAAAAGGTGGTCGAAATATCAATATATCTATTATAATTGTTCAACCACTGATATCAGCGAATATTTTGATGCTATTCATTTGAAAGTGTTTGGCATTATCCATCAATTTTTCTGAAAAAGACTTTTGGTTTTATTAAAAATAAGAAAGGAAGCTAGCTTCGGCCAGCCGAAGCTAATATACCCTTGCAGATCATTCGTATTAACTTACAAAAACATTAAATTTAGATTTACTTGCAATAATCAAAATTTTAGCTGCTTTAGTATTATTTTGGCATTCATTTTTTGATCCTTCGTATGGAAGCTATATAATATAGACGTCCGATCTTTGTTAAATTTAATTCGAAATTTTGAAATGTTTAGGAAAAGCTATATCCCAGAGAACAAGAGTATGTAATAAAAATCAACAAAGATATAATTTTGTTCCTATTAATATCCATTCAATTTTCGGACCGTTCCTCTGGCAGCAATATGATATAGTGATCCGATTTTTTTTTAATTTTATTCGAAGTTCAGAAATATTCAAAAAATAATATTTCCAAGAGTAAAATGTAATATTTTAAAAAACACTGAAGCTAGAATTTTTTTTCGTTTTTTTTCCTATTTTTCCTATGGGAGCTATAAGATATAGTTGTCCGATCCGGCCGGTTCCGACTTATATACTACTTTACTACTACTCCTTTTTGGGTAAGTTTCATTCCGATAGTTTAAAAACTGAGAGACTAGTTTGCGTAGAAACGGACGGACAAACGGACATGGCTAGATTCACTCGTCTGGTCAAGAATAAATATACTTCATGGGGTCGGAAACGACTCCTTCACTGCGTTGCAAACTTCTGACTGAAAGCATAATACCCTCTGCAAGGGTATAAATATTGGGTGACACTAAATTAAATGTCTTAATATTTGCCATTAAATCAAGCATTTTAATACGTTTTGTATTAAGTATTATGCTTTCCTTATTATTCAATTTGCATATATTTATTTGTACTATTCCGTTTTTTTATCAGTGCGTGCTTTAGTGAATAGGGTACGTTATTGTGTTTAATTTAAAACCGAGCATCTATTCGAGAAGTCTGTCATTATTAATAAGTTCCATGCCACTTTTCGTGTCCGATCCCATGCATATGTAAATTATATGCCTGTATATTTCAATTAACAGATTGCTGGAAAATCTTTGTTATGTTGCCATGATCTGTAGGGAGAGGCACGTCAAATATTGCAGGAGGGTAAGATATGATGGCGGTTGAACCAACAAAAATTAAACCAATTGCGCTGATTTCACTTAATAAATGTTTCTGGCCGTCTGTCCCGTCCCCAATTGTCACAATTTAATGGTGTCGCCCGGGTCGAGGCGAGCAACCGTGGGTTCGGTATCATTAAAATTTTGCCGTCACTTTGTTGGGTGCCGGTGACACACTAATGAATGTGGAAACGGTTTAAGGTGCCTTCCCCACGTTCAAAAGTCGGTTGTTGTTGTTGTTCAAATTGAACATATAAACCTAATAGAAGTAAAAAATGGTAATATAAATAAATCAAACCATCTCCGCTTGATATTGATTCTTGTTTATAATTTAAAGTGTTCTTCAATAACGATTCTTTTTATACATATTGTACATTTTCCACAGCTGTGAAATGCTTCTAAACTCGGCTCGATTAAACAGCGGCGTGCAAATGTCTACTCGCAACTCTTGCAAGACTCTCAAATGTCCGCAGTGCAATTGGCACTATAAATACCAGGAGACACTGGAGATCCACATGAGAGAGAAGCATCCTGATGGGGAGAGTGCGTGTGGTTACTGTCTTGCAGGTACTTAGCTCATTAACTCCATAGAAAGATGTGTAGAGTCTACACTGTACACCCTAAATAGTTTTTTAATTGTTGTCCAAATAACATAAAAGGATATACGACATTAAATTTGTTGGAATAAAAACGGATGATAGCATCGGCCTTAGACACATGTTGCAATATAAATAATTCTATCGAAACAATAGGGCAGAGATCATCTCTGAAAGGTATATGCTGGGACGGTCTGAAAGTTGGCCCAGTTAAAATAAATAAATATAAATTTTTTTTTCAAATATAATTTTTTTGCGATTAAAACTGTCTTAAAAGTGTTCAAGTCAAACTTTTGTCTACAACAGCAGACCATAATTTGTAACAGTAAAGTTTTTTAAATTTGGTTAAGAGTCAATTTTATGAAAATGATGCTAGTTTGTTAGAAGTGTCCCGATGCACAGACCTTTACAAACACCGTTTTATATGAAAGGAAACAAGAAAGTAAGTTAGCTTCGGCTTGCCGAAGTTTGTATACCCTTGCAGTTCAAAAATATACTAAACGGTGAGAGCTTCAAGCGCTTTATCTCGATGGGTCCCGTTTTAGGTATATCAGATGTATTATTGTCCATTTGAGGAATTGGTTTTTAAATTGTGACAGGCCAATTTGGGTCTCAGAATCAATCGAAACTTTTTTTTCGATAGAGGATTAAATATAAGGACCGGTTTTTATACCCGTTACTCGTAGAGTAAAAGGGTATATTGTATTCTTCCAAAAGTATGTAACAGCTAAAAGGAAGCGTTTCCGACCCTATAAAGTATATATATTCTTGATCAGGATCACTAGCCGAGCCGATCTAGCCATGTCCGTCTGTTGAACGCTGAGATCTCGGAAACTATAAAAGCTAGAAGATTGGCATTTTGCATGCAGATTCTAGGAGTTCCTACTCAGCGCAAGTTTGTTTCAAAAAGGTGCCACGCCCCCTCTTACGCCCACAATCGCCTTAAACGATTTTACAAGGTGACTGGCGCCCACACCTTAAAAGATTTCGGAAAAGTAAAAATGCAATTTTATTGTGTTTATTAATACCTATCGAAACGTATTTTTTTTTCAAATTCGGACCATTCGTTAAAAAGTTATGCGTGATCAAAGTTTTCTATCTCCATCTCCCTCGCACACCCTTTACCTGAGTAACGGGTATCTGATAGTCGGGGCACCCAATAAAGCGTTCTCTCTTTTTTTTCATTCGGAAACCGCGTGTATTCCGGCGTACATAATTTTTATTAATTTTAAATTCTCTTAAAAAGTACCTCATTTTAAATTTTAAAATTTTTTTAATATTTTTCTGAAAGATATTAAGATATTTCACAAAGTTGCCTACCAAATATTAAAAATACTCAAACGAGTCTCAAGCATATGTAACTTAAAAATCGAAGCTTAATTAGAAAAAGATTTTTTAAAAATAAACAGAGTTAAAAAAAAACGGTTCTTATTTTTCAATCCTCTATCGAAAAAAAATGTTTTGACTGATTTTGAGATTTGACCAAGAACCTACATATATACTTTATGTGGTCTGAAAGTCTCCTTAACTTTGAAAACATCTGAATGAAATTATAACACTCATGCAAGGGTATACAAATATAAATGTGTTCCAACTTCCTATACATCCAATAAAAGTTTAATGAACGTGCGAAATGTTTTAAATTTCTGTGTATTTTTAATATTTTTTCAATTTGGCCAGTAATGAAGCTCACGGTATTTTTTGAAGCAGCTACAAATTGTTTTTAATCCCATGTTCTCTTGCGTCACAGGTCAACAGCATCCTCGGCTGGCTCGGGGGGAATCCTACTCCTGCGGTTATAAGCCGTACCGCTGTGAAATCTGCAACTACTCCACGACCACCAAGGGCAATCTCTCCATCCATATGCAATCGGACAAGCATCTGAACAACATGCAGGAGCTGAACAGCTCCCAAAACATGGTGGCGGCCGCGGCTGCTGCAGCAGCGACTAGCAAGCTGCTGCTCTCGAGCACGTCCCCCCAAGGATCTGGTGCGGGCACATCCGGCAGCGGATCCAGCGGTGCCACCGGCTCCTCTGGCTGCGGCGGACCCAACAACGTCGGCGGCAGCGCATCACTGGGTGGAAGCGCACCGAACGCCGGTGCGGGAGCGGGAGCAAGTAACTCCAATGCCAGTGCCGGAAGCAATGCCAACAGCGCCAAGCCAAAGCCCTCGTTTCGGTGCGACATCTGCAGCTATGAGACCTCCGTGGCCCGCAACCTGCGCATCCACATGACCAGTGAGAAGCACACGCACAACATGGCTGTGCTGCAGAACAACATCAAGCACATCCAGGCGTTCAACTTCCTGCAGCAACAGCAACAGCAGCAAGGAGCCGCTGGCACTGTTCCAGGACACAGCTCCGGGAGCTTTATGCCCGAGGTTGCGCTGGCCGATCTCGCGTATAACCAGGCGCTTATGATCCAGCTGCTACACCAACAGCAACAGCAACAGCAACAACATCAGCAGTCGGCTAATACCAAATTATCACCCTCGTCTTCGCCCGTGAGCACTCCGGATCAGTTCTCCTTCTCTCCCAAGCCAATGAAGATTGGCCACGGAGCAGGAGTAGGCATGGGCCTGGGGATGCCAATGGGAATGAGCCACTCGAACGAGGTGCCCGGCGACCTGGCCGGTGATCCTCATCCGCTGACGAAAACCGATAAGTGGCCCACGGCGTTCTACAGCTGTCTAATCTGCGATTGCTTCAGTACGAACAACTTGGATGATCTTAACCAACATTTGCTCGTAGACCGATCTCGGCAATCCTCCAGCGCCTCTTCCGAAATAATGGTTATTCACAATAACAACTATATATGCCGGCTATGCAATTACAAGACGAATCTCAAGGCCAATTTCCAACTGCACAGCAAGACGGACAAGCACTTGCAGAAGCTCAACTTTATCAACCACATCAGGGAGGGCGGCCCCCGTAATGAGTACAAGATGCAGTATCAACAACAGCTGGCCGCCAATGTGGTGCAAGTGAAGTGCAACTGCTGCGACTTCCACACAAATTCTATTCAGAAGCTGTCCCTGCACACACAGCAGATGCGTCACGACACGATGCGAATGATATTCCAGCACCTACTGTATATTGTTCAGCAGAGCCAAATGCACAAGAAGTCCCCGGGTACGTCGGAAGATGATCCCCAATGCTCCTGTCCGGACGAGGATCAGCAATCGCAGTCGCAGTCTGCCAGGAAGCTGCTCCTCTGCCAGCTGTGCAATTTCACCGCCAAGAACCTGCATGAAATGGTTCAGCATGTAAAGGGCATGAGGCACATGCAAGTCGAGCAATTTATTTGCTTGCAGCGTCGTAGTGAAAACCAGGAGATACCCGCACTGAGCGACGTGTTCAGAGTGACAGAGTGGATCATGGACAACGAAGGTATGTTCCTACACCTTTTAATGACACCATTTACAAAAGAACACATTTCAAAACCAACAGTATCTTTTGAGCGGGATCTATGCTTTATTTATTTTACACTTTTGAGCTGCGGCTTCTAAATCTCCTATTATTGAAATAAACATTTTGTGACGATGGCACCTGCATCAAAAAATCGAACATCAAGCCTTGTAACGCATAATGTAATGATGCTAAAATGAAAATCTTGGCCCAAATGTATTTTTATTCGTCGATACTTATCGGTTAACCTACAAAATTGTTGATGCATAATTTTTAAAAACTACATATCCTTTCCCTTTTCATCCGAATAGGGGAAGATTAATACACCAAATACATGAATTTCAATGATCATTATACCCTTGCAGAGGGTTTATGATTTCAGTTAGAAGTTTGCAACGCATTGAAGTATATATATTCTTGATCAGCATCACTAGACGAGTCTGTCCGTCTGTTTCTACGCAAACTAGTCTCTCAGTTTTAAAGCTTCGGGCTTAATCTTTCCCAAAAGTCTTCTTTCTTTTGCAGTATATAAGTCGAAACGAGCCGGATCGGACAACTATATCATATAGCTCCCATAGGAATAATCAGGAAAAAAATGCAAAAAAATTATTTCATACCTCCTACTTTTGGAAATACCATTTTTTATCTAATTCTGAATTGCGAATAAAGTTTTATCAAAATCGGACGACTATATCATATAGCTGCCATAGGAACGATCGGAAAATTAATGGGAATATAATAGGAAATAAATTATTGCTTCGTTGGTTTTTATCGTATTCTCTTATACTCTGGGATATGACTTTTTATACCCGTTACTCGTAGAGTAAAAGGGTTTATTGTATTCGTGCAAAAGTATGTAACAGCTAGAAGGAAGCGTTTCCGACCCCATAAAGTATATATATTCTTGATCAGGATCACTAGCCGAGTCGATCTAGCCATGTCTGTCTGTCCGTCTGTCCGTCTGTCTGTCTGTCTGTCTGTATGAACGCTGAGATCTCGGAAACTATAAAAGCTAGATGATTGGTATTTGGCATGAAGATTCTTGGAGTTCCTACGTAGCGCAAGTTTGTTTCAAAAAAGTGCCAGTAGCTTCCTTTCTTGTTATACTCTTGTTCTCTGGGATATAGCTTCTCTCAAAATTTCGAATTAAATTTAACAAAAATCGGACGACTATATTATATAGCTGACATACGAAGGATCAAAAATTAATTCAAAAAGAATACTAAAGCAGCTAAAATTTTGATTATTGTAACATATACGCAAGTAAATCTAAATTTAATCTTTTTTTGTAAGTTAATAGGAATGATCTGCAAGGGTATATTAGCTTCGGCTGGCCGAAACAAGAAATTTTAGCATTAAAACTAAGAGAGTTAAAGTGGGTGTGGCACTCTATAGAACACCGTAGAATGTGCATGCGTGTCCTAGCTTTTAATTTTTCCGAGATGGCTTGTAATGCAGATGAAACATTTTGTAGAACGAGCTAAGAGCATAAAACCAAAACATAGTACGTTTTGAATGTGCACTTTATAGGGACAGGAGTCATAACCAGAAAAAAATCTAACAGATCCGAAAGATTTAAAATTTTTGTAATGCGTTTGTTCTTCTTTCAAATGACTCGACACTGATATTTAAATTAAAGTCGTTTATTTGGATTTCGTAAATCGAAGAAATTGATTTTCAAGTTGGTATGATCAAATGTAATATAGGATTATACTTACATATATCAATATACGTTTCTTCCGAACTTAGCGCAATGCAATTTCCGTGTCACCCCCTGTATTTGACCTTTGAAAATTGAGGGAGATTATAATCAATTAAAAGAGGAGTTTGCTCGTACATATAGATACATACACATATTTACATATGCTTGCATATTGAATGCACAAAGCCTGGATACAAACATACGTATTCGTATTCGTTTAAATCCATAGCATGCATACATAAATGCAAACGCTGCTCATGATTTTCAAAAATTTCCCCTGCCACAATCCATAACCATATTGCATTGTATAATACGGTTCGTTCGTTCGTAACTCATCATTAAGCGCTGATTTCAGTTCAATTTCTTCTGCCTCGCTCTTCGATTATTATCGTTTTCGTCTTCGTCTTCGTCTTTGCCTTGGCCTCGTCCTCGTCCTCGTACCCATCCTCACGTTCGGAATCATCGTCGCGTTTACGTAAATTCTTCTTTGCCTTCGCTCTCGTCTTCGCCCTCTCTTTTCCTTTAGCGACTTATACGCGCTCTGAGATTTATACGCTGACGCTGACCCTTAAGGAAATTATTACAAATTACTTAAGAATGCAAAAACGATTATGTGTATCCATCGAATTTGCAATTAGTGACGTGCACACTTTGCTCCACACCAGTCTCAGTCTCAGGTTCAGTCTGCAGCTCAGGCTCAGGCTAGTCTTTCTTTGCCTGTATGGGTATTCGATGCCCACAATCCAAAAGGCCAAACAAATTCACTCCGCTCCGCAGTGTGAGATTCCCATATCAGATGCGCGGCGTCGTGCAGGGCCGAACCGCAGGCATAGCACCTAACCACAGAACACCGATCGCCGAACCCCGAACCCCGAACCCCAAGCCCCGAACAGTAAGACCGAACCTCGCAGAGACACAACAAACAGTCGCCGCTCCACCGCCACTTCTTACGGCAATACGGATATATGGCAACACACATAGCAGCACCCCGCACCGCATCAATTTGAAGCCAGGTCAGATTCGCCCTTGCCCTGCCCTCGCCCTTGCCCTTGCCACCATCAACCGAACCTGCGCCCACTCCTTTTCAGATGTTGATAATTGCACAAGCTGCTCTACACCAATGTAGGGTGTCTCGGGTCTATATGCAAAATGAAATACTTGCCAGTGTAGACAATGAGGACCAAACGATTTCTGCCGTCTGTGCCTGCTCCCTTCGGATGCGCCGACTAAAGAGTCTTGTGCCTGCGGATTTGAAAAGCTGTTCCCTCCGCGATCGCCGACTGATATTTCCTTGCCGATCGTTCCCAAGGCAGCTAAATGATAAAGCACTCCACTTTTCAAAAATTATTAAATAATTTCGGATATTTTAAACAAGTTGGGTCTATGTGATTTATTTTAATTTACCTACTTACGTATTTGTTAAATAAAAGTCATCACATTTTTATACCCTTGCAGAGGATATTATGATTTCAGTCAGAAGTTTGCAACGCAGTGAAGGAGACGTTTCCGACCCCATAAATTATATATATTCTTGATCAGCATCACTAGACGAGTAGATCTAGCCATGTCCGTCTGTCCGTCCGTCGGTCTGTCCGTTTCTACGCAAACTAGTCTCTCAGTTGTAAAGCTATCAGGCTAAAACTTACCCCTTGCAGGGGTATTATAATTTCAGTCAGATGTTTGCAACGCAGTAAAGGAGACGTTTCCGACCACACAAAGTCTATATATTCTTGATCAGCACCAATGGCCGAGTCCATCTAGCCATGTCCGTCTGTCCGTTTCTATGCGAACTAGTCTCTCAGTTTTAAAGCTATCGCGACGAAACGTCTTCTTTCTATTGCAGGTAGTACATATGTCGGTACGAGCCGGATCGGACCACTATATCTTATGGCTCCCGTAGGAATAATCAAAAAACAAGAAAGGAAGCTAGCTTCGGCCAGCCGAAGCTTATATACCCTTGCAGATAATTCATATTAATGACTAATTTTCCGATCGTTCCTATGGCAGCTATATGATATAGTTGTTCGATATTGATAAAATTAAAATCGAAATTCGAAAACATTTAAAAAGACTCATATCCCAGAGTAGAAGAGAATACAATAAAAACCAACGAAGCAATAATTTATTTCCTATTATATTCCCATTAATTTTCCGATCGTTCCGATGGCAGCTATATGATATAGTCGTCCGATTTTGAAAAAATTTTATTCGAAATTCAGAATAAGATAAAAAATGGCATTTCCAAAAGTAGGTGGCTCTAGGTTCAAAAACACACAAGATATAATTTTTTTAAATTTTTTTCCCCGATTACTCCTATGGGAGCTATATGATATAGTTGTCCGATCCGGCTCGTTCCGACTTATATACTACCTGCAACAGAAAGAAGACTTTTGGGAAAGTTTTAGCCCGATAGCTTTAAAACTGAGAGACTAGTTTGCGTAGAAACAGACAGACGGACAGACGGACAGACGGACAGAAGGACAGACGGACAGACGGACATGGCTAGATCGACTCGTCTAGTGATGCTGATCAAGAATATATATACTTTATGGGGTCGGAAACGTCTCCTTCACTGCGTTGCAAACTTCTGACTGAAATCATAATACCCTCTGCAAGGGTATAATAATACAAAACAAGAAAGGAAGCTAGCTTCGGCCAGCCGAAGCTTATATACCCTTGCAGATAATTCCTATTAATCACTAATTTTCCGATCGTTCCTATGGCAGCTACATGATATAGTAGTTCGATATTGATAAAATTAAAATCGAAATTCGAAAACATTTAAAAAGAGTCATATCCCAGAGTAGAAAACCAACGAAGCAATAATTTATTTCCTATTATATTCCCATTAATTTTCCGATCGTTCCTATGGCAGCTATATGATATAGTCGTCCGATTAAAAAAAAATTTTTTTCGAAATTCAGAATTAAATAAAAAATGACATTTCCAAAAGTAGGAGGTTATAGGTTCAAAAACACCCAAGATATATTTTTTTTAAATTTTTTTACCCGATTTTTCCTATGGGAGCTATATGATATAGTTGTCCGATCCGGCTCGTTCCGACTTATATACTACCTGCAATAGATAGAAGACTTTTGGGAAAGTTTTAGCCCGATAGCTTTAAAACTGAGAGACTAGTTTGCGTAGAAACGGACAGACAGACGGACGGACAGACGGACAGACGGACATGGCTAGATCGACTCGTCTAGTGATGCTGATCAAGAATATATATACTTTATAGGGTCGGAAACGTCTCCTTCACTGCGTTGCAAACTTCTGACTGAAATGATAATACCCTCTGCAAGGGTATAAAAAAACATTGTAACTTTGTAGGAAGTAAGCGATTTGATTTTTGACAATTTTTTAAATTTATATTTTTAAATAGGCATACCTGCAAGGGTATATAAACTTCGGCTGGCCGAAGTTAACTTCCATTCTTGTTTTACTTGTTATACCCTTGCAGAGGGTATTATGATTTCAGTCAGAAGTTTGCAACGCAGTGAAGGAGACGTTTCCGACCCCATAAAGTATATATATTCTTGATCAGCATCACTAGACGAGTCGAACTAGCCATGTCCGTCTGTCCGTCTGTCCGTCTGTCCTTCTGTCCGTCTGTCCGTCTGTCTGTTTCTACGCAAACTAGTCTCTCAGTTTTAAAGCTATCGGGCTAAAACTTTCCCAAAAGTCTTCTTTCTGTTGCAGGTAGTATATAAGTCGGAACGAGCCGGATCGGACAACTATATCATATAGCTCCCATAGGAGTAATCGGGGAAAAAAATGTAAAAAAATTATATCTTGTGTGTTTTTGAACCTAGAGCCACCTACTTTTGGAAATGCCATTTTTTATCTAATTCTGAATTTCGAATAAAATTTTTTCAAAATCGGACGACTATATCATATAGCTGCCATAGGAACGATCGGAAAATTAATGGGAATATAATAGGAAATAAATTATTGCTTCGTTGGTTTTTATTGTATTCTCTTCTACTCTGGGATATGAGTCTTTTTAAATGTTTTCGAATTTCGATTTTAATTTTATCAATATCGAACAACTATATCATATAGCTGCCATAGGAACGATCGGAAAATTAGTCATTAATATGAATTATCTGCAAGGGTATATAAGCTTCGGCTGGCCGAAGCTAGCTTCCTTTCTTGTTTTCTAGAATTTGTTTTTCCCTTTAAAAAAATCCTAAAATTATTCTAAGTATGGGGTTTGAAAGATAAAGAGTGTCACTTTTAAAAAACTTTAACATCAAAACAGACAATAAATCCGTTTGCCTTTGATACCTCCGGAAAGTAGGCCAATTTCAGAATTTTTCGAATTTTGAGGTCCTTGTGCTAAGAATCCATTCGTCGGGGAACTTTTTGGAAAACGCAGTTTAACTTGGAAATTCGTAACGAATTCAAAAATATAGCATCCATCAAGATAAATTTAAAAAGCAATAATTTTGTTGCATAGTGTTTTTTGCCGATAGCTATTAACAAATTGAATAAAACAAAATTTACACTGCAAAAAAATCTTTGAAAATATGGGTGCCACAATAATTTGTGGTTCTTGGGCGGTAGAGTGGGCGTGGCAGCGTGAAAAAACTTTCGGTGCCTCGAAACCTGGAAAATTTCTACAATAAATGCCAACTAGCTTTTACAGTTTCTCAGCACTTATACGGGCGGACAGACGGACATGGTTAGATCGACTCGACTAATAATCCTGACCCTAAACTTTTTAGGGTCGAAAACGCTTTCTTCTACCTGTTTCATCATTTACGACTAAATCGATTCACATTTTAGCTCGTGAAATCTGCAAGGGTATTTAAATTTGGGCTTTCCAAAGAATAGCATAGAAGAAGATAATTAAGGGGCCACAGAAATATATTTAAACCAAAGACGGTTGGCATTGTGTATTGAGGTTCACAAGCACCATAAAGGATTTTGGTTGGAAAATATTTCTGTTACACCCCCCAATATGACCAAAAACACAAATTTTTCTTATGGAACTATAGGATATTGATGTCCGAGGAAAGAGGACATCGCTAAGTATTGGAACAATCCTATATTGGATGGGTAGATTAGTATTGATAAAAATACAAAATCGGATATACAATATATTAAATATGGGCCTGCTCCATAACCCTTATATAGAACAAAAACTATCTAAAACAAGAGACAACGCTATAGTCGGATGCCCCGACTATCAGATACCCGTTATTCAGCTAAAGGTAGTGCGAGGGAGATGGAGATATAAAACTTTGATCAGGCATAACTTTTTAACGAATGGTCCGATTTGAAAAATTTCTTCTACATTTCGATAGGTATTAATAAAAACAATACAACTGCATTTTTACTTTTCCGAAATATTTAAATTTTGTAAAATCGTTATAAGCTATTGTGGGCACTAGAGGGGGCGTGGCCCTCGACTGAAACAAACTTGCGCTCCGTAGGAGCTCCAAGGATGTGCATGCAAAATGCCAATCTTCTAGCTTTTATAGTTTCCAAGATCTCAGCGTTCATACGGACAGACAGACAGACGGACACACAGACATGGCTATATCGACTCGGCTATTGACCCTGATCAAGAATATATATATTTTTTATGGGGTCGGAAACGCTTCCTTCTAGCTGTTACATACTTTTGCACGAATACAATATACCCTTTTACTCTACGAGTAACGGGTATAATCATCTGATTACACTAGTTTACAAAAAAAAATCGACGTCACCCTACTTGAAGACAACCTTAATTTTCTGGTAAAGAACATCTCCCTGATTAAGAAAAGGGCACTTATAATTTTTTTTATGATGTCAATTTTTTTTTAAGTGTAAAAAACGTTTTTGGCCCTTTTTTATTTTTTATCTTTTGTTCTGGTAAACCGATTTTGGTCATCTTAGACTTATTTTATAGGTAATAGAATGCCCTTTAACTTTCTTATACACAGCATTGAGTTCCAGTCATTAGTTTAGAAGCTACACCTCGTCAAAGTCTAAAAAAAGGGCAAAAATTCAATTTGGACCGGCATAAATCCGATCATTAAAAATACACGCCTAAAAACCGAAATTAGTTTTATAGTTTATTCTTAAAGATTGGACTTTAAACAAAACAATAAGACCATCAGCTCAAAAATCAACCAAGCGTTCCATTTTATATAGATTTTTCAAGCTGGGTAAAAAGGGTATTACAGTCCTGTTAAAGCCATGTTAAGGCCCTGTTGTCTCAGTTAACAGCTGTAAACGGCGAAAAAATCACCGTTGTCCCAAACTCAAAATATTCATATAAAGTGCATTTACTGGTGGATTCTAATGATCATTAGCTTGTTTTTTTTGTCAAAGAACAATCTACCAGAAGAAGTTATAAAACTAATTTCGGTTTTTAGGCGTGTATTTTTAATGATCGGATTTATGCTGGACCAAATTGAATTTTTTCCCTTTTTTTAGACTTTGACGAGGTGTAGCTTCTAAACTAATGACTGGAACTCAATGCTGTGTATAAGAAAGTTAAAGGGCATTCTATTACCTATAAAATAAGTCTAAGAAGACCAACATCGGTTTACCAGAACAAAAGATAAAAAATAAAAAAGGGCCAAAAACGTTTTTTACACTTAAAAAAAAATTGACATCATAAAAAAAATTATAAGTGCCCATTTCTTAATCAGGGAGATGTTCTTTACCAGAAAATTAAGGTTGTCTTCAAGTAGGGTGACGTCGATTTTTTTTTGTAAACTAGTGTTAGTGATTGTGGTGTTGGACCTCCTTTTACCTATTACTTACTTTCCAACTAATGCAATATAATATAATATATACCATCATTCCTGTGGCTGACATTTTATAAATTGTACATATCTGTAAAACTAAAAGGATGACGGCTAAATTGACTTGGCTGTTAATGCTGATCAAGAATATGTTTATTATGTAGGGCCAACACGCCAAATGCATTGGTGGCGACTCTTGTGAAATCAAATTATTAATTATTATTATTATAATTTTTTGTATTTCAGATATTTCTTTCGAGACTGGCTTTAACTTGTCAAGAACTGCAACCAACGAGGCCACCCCGGATGCTAGCTATGCTACGGCATCATCTGCGTCTGGAGCCTCTGCCATTCCCGACGTCAGTATATTTTCACCGACTTCTCCCTCCAGTTACGCGACACCATGCGGCAAGCCTGTGGGCCACATTGCATCTCCGGGCCTGAATAACTTTGGCTCGGGCGCCCCTGTTCCCACCACAGTATTCAAGTGCAATCTCTGCGAATACTTCGTTCAATCGAAAAGCGACATCGCGTCTCACATTGAGACCGAGCACCCGTGTGCCGAGAGTGATGACTTTACAAGTATACCAACCAACACAGCCGCTCTGCAGGCTTTCCAAACAGCTGTGGCAGCAGCTGCTCTGGCTGCGGTGCAACAGCGGTGCGCCGCTATTAATGCTCCGACGCAGGATACCGGCGAACCAGAAAAGGACATGGACGCGAATGCCAATGCCAATGCCAATGTCGGCCCAGTGGCTATTAAACGGGAGCGGCTCGAGGAGGAGGATGATGCCATGGCAGTTATAGAAGATACCAAAGACGTTCCAGCTCAGGCGACGTCTTCTGCGGCTCCGGAGTCGCCGAAATATCAGGAAACACAAGTCGGGGTCCAGTGTCCATTGTGCCTGGAAAATCATTTCCAGGAGAAACATTACCTGGAAGCCCACCTGACAAGCGTCCACAGCGTTACCAGAGATGGTCTTTCCCGGCTCTTGCTGCTAGTGGATCAGAAAGCCTGGAAAAACGAAAGTGAGGGCACTGACATTCCAAGCCCTCCCCCTCAATCGAATACCAATAAGGAAGAGGCGACGGCAACACCTAGAGAAAGCCCCTCCAGTGCCAACGCAGTCAAGTGCACCACCGCATCTAGCTCTAGCCTTCCAGTGGGAATGCAAGGACTCTCCTGCCAGCAGTGCGAGGCCAGCTTCAAGCACGAGGAACAGCTGCTCCAGCATGCGCAGCAGAACCAGCATTTCTCGTCGCAAAACGGGGAGTACTTGTGTCTGGCAGCCAGCCACATCAGCCGACCCTGCTACATGGGCTTCAGAAGCATTTCAGCTATGATCAGCCACTTCCAGGACTCACACATGAGCCTGGTTATCTCAGAGCGCCATGTCTACAAGTATCGCTGCAAACAGTGCTCGCTGGCGTTCAAGACTCAAGAAAAGCTCACGACGCACATGCTCTACCACACAATGCGGGATGCTACGAAGTGCTCTCTTTGCCAACGCAACTTTCGCAGCACCCAGGCGCTGCAGAAGCACATGGAGCAGGCGCACTCGGAAGAGGGAACACCATTGGCCAGGTCAAACAGTCCACAGACGCCGACTTTGAATGCCGAGGAGGCACAAAAGCATTCTCCACGGGAGACACATGCGCTAGAGAGAGGTAATAACATTTCTTGTAACACAACTAGAACTCCAAATAATCAACTTCGATTTGTTTCAGAAGTCGCAGGGAACGATGTGTCGCCGCTCCGGTTAGAGGCGCAACTAAGCAAGGAAACTAGGCACTTGTCGCCTAGCCCAATGACTGCGGATTCCCAGGCCCAGCAGCAATACCTAGCTACTTTCGCAGCTCTGCTCAAGCAACAGCAGGGTAATTCAGAAGCTGTTGGCCTTCACCCCGAAGCCTTGTCGCTGTCCGCTGGAGAATTCTCCCAACACTTGCAGGTAGTGCCATTCCAATGAGGGGCTTTCTCCCGCCAAGGCCAATCCACTAATAAGAATTTCTTTCAGGGTCTCCAAAATCTGCAAAGCCTTCAGCATATGCAACAGCAATTTGGTGCCGTAGCTGCCGCATCCGGACTACCGATTAATCCGGTGGATATGCTTAATCTAATGCAGTTTCACCACCTGATGTCCCTGAACTTCATGAACCTGGCTCCCCCCTTGGTATTCGGCGCTGGCGCCGCCGGTAGCAACGCCATTCCCGCGTCAACAGCCCAACATAACAGCATTACCTCCTCCACCGTAGCAGCTGCTTCGGGACTAGCTGATGTTCAGCTCACCACCGGAGCGAACGCCCTGACGGTTGACTCTGCTAAAGCAACTATAGTTTCAGCTCAGCCTCAGCACAATGTCAACTCCAACCCTCAGGTACCGTGTCAGATTAGACAAAAGATTTCATTTGCTTAGACTTGTCCGTTCATTTCAAGGCACTAGTCTTTTAGCTTTGAAACTATCTTAATATCTTAACCAGCTTACATTAGGATAGTTCATAAATACTTGCTTAGAGTATTCTTAAACGTATACCTCCAGCCGATGCATGTAATATATATATGTTCCTTCCTCTTAGCATACCTTCTACCTACTAAAACATTTCAAGAACGTCATTAAAAATCAGGACAACAGTTCCGTCAGATACAGTTCACACATCATGTGTATTACCTATTTTTATTTATTTATGAGATGTTAGTCAGGTTTACAAAACTACAAACTAGCTGCGACAGATCTTTATTATTTACGAGTCGAATTTTGGGGCACTTTGGGGTCGTTTATTGTTTTAATTTGTACCTCACACACGTCTCCTAATTATTTCAGAATTATGTTTATTTTTCTAGATTTTTATGTCAATCCGCTCTGGTAGGAATTTACCACTGACCCATTTTTTATTGGAACACTTATATTAGTTTAGATTATCTCTAATTCCATTTTGATACTGATACGAAGTTTAAATGTCATAATGTTCTTATTTTTAACCATTTTCTGATCTTAACAGCTGGCCAGCAACCAAAAACGAGCCCGAACGCGAATCACGGATGATCAGCTAAAGATTTTGCGGGCCCATTTCGACATAAATAACTCCCCGAGCGAAGAGAGCATTATGGAAATGTCACAGAAAGCAAATCTCCCAATGAAGGTAAGGCTTCAAAGGCTTCAATTAAAACCATGCTACATAACTTTTTTGATTGCAGGTGGTGAAACACTGGTTCCGAAACACGTTGTTTAAGGAAAGACAACGCAATAAGGACTCTCCTTATAATTTTAACAATCCACCGTCGACAACTCTTAATTTGGAGGAGTACGAACGTACAGGTCAGACCAAGGTTACACCCTTGAATGATACAAGTAGCGTAGCAATATCAGCCCCATTGACCACATCAACGATTTCATCGGCACCATCTGCTAATACAAATATAAACTCTAAAGAATGCGGAAGTACAAGAGTAACAGCGGTTGGAAAATCAATAGCAGCAGCGCCTGTTTTATTTCCTGCCACCGTTCCAGTCTCAACATCTGTATCTCGCCCAGAATCAACGAACTCGAGCGGCAATATATCCGACTATTTAAGCAATAACTTGTTTTTCGGACAGCACGCGGGCAAGGACCAAGGTTTGCCATATCCTGTGGAGGGACACATAAAGTCAGAGCCCCAGGATGACATGATTGGCTCAAATGATTTCGCATTTCAAACAAAGCAGCACTCAAACTTCAACTTCTTGAAGCATCAACAGGAACTTGGGGATCCCCAAGAACAGTCCATGACAAATCAGGAGACGGATATGACGCAGGACCAATCCTCACTCGCCGGTTCTTCGCTTGCGGCCCACTGTCAAAGTCAACAGCAAACAAATATTTTTGAAACTAAATCGGAGAGTGGTAGCTCAGATGTTATGTCACGCCCACCCACTCCGAACAGTGCAGCTGCAGGAAATCTTTACGGCAGTATGAATGATTTGATAAACCAACAATTGGAAAACATGGGCAGTAACATGGGGCCACCAAAAAAACTGCAGATTGTTGGAAAAACATTCGACAAGAACTCAACGCCGATCTCGAGCTCGACCAGCGCTAGCACTCAGTTCGAAAGCAACTCTTCGAACTCATCAAGCTCCTCATCATCGACATCGGGCGGTAAGCGAGCGAACCGAACACGCTTCACAGACTATCAAATCAAGGTACTACAGGAGTTTTTCGAGAACAACTCATACCCGAAAGACAGTGATCTCGAATATTTAAGTAAGCTTTTGTTGCTTTCTCCACGAGTCATAGTTGTTTGGTTTCAAAACGCCAGACAAAAGCAGCGCAAGATTTACGAGAACCAACCGAACAACTCGCTGTTTGAAAATGAAGAGACCAAAAAACAAAACATTAACTATGCGTGCAAAAAGTGTAGCTTGGTTTTCCAGCGGTACTACGAGCTAATACGTCACCAGAAAAATCACTGCTTCAAAGAGGAGAATAACAAAAAGTCGGCCAAGGCACAAATCGCTGCTGCTCAAATAGCACAAAACCTAAGCTCGGAGGACTCAAACTCCTCGATGGATATACACCATGTCGGCATTTGTCCACCGGGCTCAACCGTAGTTGGGCAATCATTGTCAACAGTGGGTTCTGCAGCTCCTTTGCCGGGACAGTACGGACAGCAATCATTTGGCGCTCTGCCCTCGCCACAGCATTTATTCGCAAAGTCTTCTTCTCTCACTGACTTCAGCCCATCCACGACACCAACACCACCCCAACGAGAACGCAGCAACAGTTTGGACCACCCGCAACGACCTCCCAAGTTTGACTGTGATAAGTGCGAGCTGCAGTTCAACCACTTGGACAAATTGCGAGAACATCAACTATTGCACCTGATGAATCCAAGCAACATCTTTTCTGACGCTGGACAGAACTCCAATCCTGACGCCAACTTCGGGCCGTTTGGCAGCATATTGCAAAGTCTTCAGCAAGCAGCGGCTCAACAGCAACAGCCACAGCATCAACCACCAGCAGCAAAGAAACGAAAATACTCGGATAGCTCTTCAAATCCAGATGATATGCCGATTTTATCGGAACCCGAGGCTTCACATAAGAAGCACGAGTTCCTATATAAATATTTCATGCAAAATGAAACGAACCCAGAACTAAAGCAGCAGTTCCTCATGCAACAACAACATAAGAAAGCACTGCAGCTTCAAACGCCAGAGCAAGGAAATGAATCTGACTTTGAACTGGAATTCTTAACTAACTTTTATCAGCAGAGCGAATTGAAGAAGGTCAGTAACTATGACTTTTTACTGCAGTACTATCGCACACAGGAGGAGGCAGTCCTGAAGACAAAATCCAAGCAACCGCATCTCTTTAGCTCCAGTAAAAAGCCAACCATCGAGTTTCTATTGCAGTACTATCAACTGAACGAGTCAAAGAAGTTTTTTCAGTTAGTTGCCTCGCCCCAAATAATGCCTGATGGCCCAGGCTACAACCCGTCGTCGCAGATGCCAAAAATCACGACAGATGAAGTCAGTAATGCTATCGGCGAAAGATCATTGGAGCAGGCAACAGAACTACAAAAGGAGGAACAAGAAGAACAATTCAGCATCGATAGGCCATGCGAGGAAAATGATTTGTCCAAAAGCCAGAACGAAGTGGAAAAGCTTAATAACAACAACATTAGCATCAACATGCTTCAAACCGATACAACCGAGACTAACGGTAGTCAATCTGTGGAAATAACTGAGGAGTTGTCAGTGGCACCTACATTGATTGCAGTTAATGATGATAGCAAATTTTTAGGCACGAGATGCTTACAAAAAGATGACAAGGAAAAGTCCCAGTACTTACACAATCTGGAAGACTTCCTGGATGCCACCATGATAGAGAACAGCTCCCAGACCTTGACTTTTAATGATGACGAGAAAGCTTGCCAAAAAGACGAATCAACGCACAAAGCTAATGAGATGGAAAAACGGTCTTCTGTGTCTCCGGTTAATGTTTCATCCAAGCAAAACAAACGCCTACGTACAACCATTCTTCCGGAACAACTGAACTTTTTGTACGAATGTTATCAATCCGAATCAAATCCAAGCCGAAAAATGCTTGAAGAGATTTCTAAAAAAGTTAATCTGAAGAAACGAGTAGTGCAAGTAAGTCGCAAATTTTTAAGTATGTATAATATATAATAAGTCTTAAAAACTGGAGATAATACAAAAATAAGTTGTATACACACTGCTAGAGGAAAAGATAATTTATACGTGTAAGAGTATGTTACAGCTATAAGGAAACGTTTGCAACCCAATATGATCCCATTAGCTGAGTAATGGGTATTTGATAGTCGAGGTACTCTAGCCGTGTCCATCCGTCCTGTCGGGATGAAACTTTCCCAAAGTCTTCTTTCTATTGCAGGTAGTATAAAGGTCAGATCCATTCTCTTCTGTTCTGGGATATAGCTTTTTTTTAACATTTCAAAATTTCGAAAACAAATTTAACAGAATTCGGACGGCTATATTATATAGCTGCCATAGGAAGGATCAAAAAATTAATGCCAAAATTATACGAAAGCAGCTTAAATCAAGTTAATCTAAATTTAATGTTTCGACAGGCCAAAGCTAGCTTCCTTTCTTGTTTTTATATACAAAGTTAAAAACTTTTCCAATTTTTCATACATTTTCCTTTTTATTTGGAGATTCCATTTTTTAACTCATAAACGTATTTGCGTACATTTAAACCATCATAGAAAACTTAATTTGTGTATTTTAGAAAACATTTTACTTTGTCATGAAACAAATGCTAATCAATTATATATCCTATATTTAATTTTCCTTTTAAAAAAATATGATTTTATTATTTTTTTCCTTTTTTAAAATGTTGAAATCGGAAAGTTGTGTGCGACGATAAGTGCGAAGGAAACTAAGCACACCTGTATATACCAATTAAACCATTGAACTATTTTTTGCTTTATTAATCCTACTTAATTTGTTAATAATAGTATCTTAAGTTTTAAAGTTAGTCAATATCGTTTTATAATTTTCTCATTATTAATTTTTATCGTTTTTACTTTATTTTTTAGTGAATATGCAACACAGACCTATAAAAAGGTAGAAAATCTAAAACATGTAGCCGAAAACATTTATGGGGTAACAGACTGATTTTTTTAAGTCAAGCGAAACAAAACCTAAAGGTAAATAATTCTGTATTAATAATCTAAATCGTAGCATTCTGAAAAGATGACTGTAGAAGAAACAGCTCTCATAACAATGCATTTTCACTTTCTTTCCTGCTTCTTTTAGGTCTGGTTTCAAAATTCTCGGGCCAAAGACAAAAAATCCCGCAATCAGCGACATTATGCACACATATCTGACGATAACAGCTATGACGGCTCTAGTGGCAAGGAAGTGGTCAGCGACTTAAAAGCTAATGGCGGATCCGTGGAACAGGATCACGAATCGAATCTACAGGACTGCCAGCTGTGCCAAGTCACCCAAGTCAACATCCAAAAGCACGCTTTTAGCGTAGAGCATATCTGCAAGATGAAGAAGCTACTCGAACAAACCACCGAGCTTTATGCCCAGAGCAATGGCAGCGGCAGCGACGACAACGATTCCGACAGGGAAAAGAGATTTTACAACTTGTCAAAGGCCTTTCTGTTCCAACACGTTGTTACAAATGCGACAAACAACTCTAATCTTACACCGGGTTCTGGACAAGATTCAGACACTCTTCCTGAAGGCAACTGCATGCTCAACTATGATACAGCTATTGGTGATTCGAAGAGTCATACTCAGCACACTTTGCCTGCCGAAGTCGTATCTGAAGATGTGCGAAAAATCGCTGGTAATCAGGAACTTATGCAGCAGCTATTTAACCGAAACCATATCACCGGTAAGAGTTTCGGGAGGTTAAAAAAATTATCTTTCGATCTTATCTGTTGATCAGATTTAATTTGACCAGTACAGCTTGATTTTTATTTTTTGTATAAATTAGATTTGTCAATTTATTTTTAATCAAACAAGTTTTATTGTGTTTATTTGCTGTCCCGATCTGAATTGATGTTATCCAGACTATTCATATAATTTTGAGGGCACGCACATCCTATCTATAAAATATAGAAAACTTATTATTAGGAATATATTTTTAACGCCTCGCAAATTTAAAATAAAAAATAGGTAATATATAAATATATCTATTTTTGATATATATAAATATAAATACAAAAATTAAACTATCAATATTATATAATATAACCTACATAAGTAGAATCAGGAAAGTTAATACACCTTGTATAAGGTGATTTTTAAATTATGTGCAGAAGAATGTGACATCCCAAGTAAGTTTTTAAGGACACTTTAAGTGTCAGCAAAGCAGTACATGGTACTTTTCCTTTATGTTCTTTGTCTTTCGTCGTAAAATTTGGCCTTACCATTCTGATGTTTATTAGAAGTGACCACAAATAAATATATATATGTTTTGGTAGGAATCGATACAAATTGAGTTTTTGGTGCTACAATTACCGATATTGACACTTGATTAGTGCTTAAATATCACTATATATATTAAATGTATAAACCAATTAATGCAAGAACCCAATATTATTAATATACTGGAACATGTACAAAAATAAATATTTTACTTTATTCAAATCCATTTATTACCTAGTTGCGTTTTTATTGTTACTTAGTTTTATTTTCTTATTTGGTTTGTAAAGTTAATAATAAACATTTTTCAGTTGGAGTAGAGTAACGCAATCGTATATGATAATTATTCAATCGGTAGAAACTAAATCAGTAACTCTTATTTTATTAGTTATAGGTGGAAAGTAAATGAATTGGTATGGCCTTTAAACCGTGGATAGTGGTTAAACGTAGGTAAGTTGTTCTACACAAATTTCTTTTCATTTGCTAAACATATTCTACCTTTCAGACTACGAATCGAAAATGATCGCATAATAAGATGAGAAAGAAACGTACGCGAGAAAAATACAAACATAAACAAACATACTACGAAAACTAAAAAGTTCCTATTTTACAGAAATTTATAAAAACATTGACATTCCATGAACCAAATGAATATACAGAAATATGAATTGAGATTCTTGCAAAAACCTATTTCAACATTAGTAAGAATTTCTTAATTATACGGAAGTGTTCCTAACTATTCAAAATATAAATTAGCGATAATCTTAAAATATACACAATTGAGGCAATCCTAACCAATTTGAAATGGAGAGCTTAACCTTGATAAGTCAAAAAACAAGGCAGCTCCAAAAATATCTAGTAACATAGATACATATATAATGAATTAGATTTAAAGAAACGTAAACTGAGTTCCTAGCATTTGATTGCTTTATGCCTTTGTTTTCTATATTAGAATATAATCGATGATATTAAGATCTGCTTCGGCATGCCGATCTTCTAAAATCATTTCAAAAGCTGAAGACATACATGGTTCCTATTAAATTTTCGGAAACTGTACATGATGAAACAAACCGCTTTTTATTTATTTTGTTATGTCATAATTATGCTGAGAGTAAATGTGCCAATGTTTTATTTTGCAATGCATGCTTATAGCATAAAAAACATTGCATCTCTAAAACTATATTGTACTCAATTTCTATACTTATAGCAAATGTATCCTATTTGAAAAGGGAAGATAAAGTACATGGTTTAAATGAAAACATGAGTTTTTACTGTTTCTTTGAACCAATAAGATTAATTCCTTGTTAAATATTTGTTACGACGTATTAAATTCTTTACTCGCACTACAAAATTAATTTTAGTTACTTTTCATATATATATTATTTTTTTAATTATGTTTGAGACGAAAAACAATAAATGTAAACTTCTAGGGGAGAGACAGGAGTTACTATTTCACAATTAAACCAATTTTTTTATTAAAGCTTCCAAGACAAATCTTAGCATTAAAGCAAATCTCAGCCTATTATTGTACCGTTATTTATATTTATAATTTGTAATATTCCCTGGCAATATAAATAAAAACATTTTGAAAGGACACAGTTCCCCATAAACAGTTACTTGAACAAAATAGTATTAGACTGATTCCTTTTTAAAAACAATTTTAAATTACACACATTTCGATTTATTCAATTTCATTCCGCATCACGTACATTCATACCTACTCGTATATGAATAAGTGTATTGTTAACTGCAAATAAATATATAGATATGTTGCGAGACATAAGAAAAATGTAAGAAGAAGTTCCTATAGAATTTAATAAAAAGATATACAAATATATTTACTTGTAAGTTCGTGAATAACTATATATGACATAATTTTCTGTTTATCTAATTTTAAATTTATGACAGGCAATTTAAAGGAAATAATCAACATATGTCCATACTAACGTTAGAATATTGAAAATATGTGAAGTGTTTGAAATCCCATAATCATTTTATAAAATAATTATTTTCATACCTATGTACTTAAGCATTCATAATTGCCAACAACCACAGATTTACAAGTATGGACATAAAAGCAGACTTACACTCTCATATACATATATATGATAACGAAACTAGGCCCTCGCAATTATAAATAGGTATTCGTTTGAAGAACTACTCGAAATTAATACATATACCTATATGATCAACACATGTGACACACAGAATAATATGAGATTTCAAAGATGAGATCAGAACTTTCATTGCTCAATTGATAACCATCATACATACATATGTGTGTATGTATAAATATATAACATATCACCATATACATAACTAGACAAAACCTTAAAAAGTTTCGTCTGTTCGTTTTTGCCAATATTATTTTTTTACAAGACCTGACGTACATTTTTATGGATTGATTTAATTTTTGACCACTATCGGATGTGAAGAAAAATCTCCTTGGGAGAAGTTAGGGTGTAATTCTTACCTACATCATACTAATTGCACTCGACATCCGCCCAAGGACATTTCTGGATCACCCCCTACGTTTTTTCCTCTTTTATTATTCGGTTTCATCTGAGCTTTGTCAATTTACATATATTTTGTGTGTTAGTGAAATTACTGAACACATTTACGCCAATCATATACTTATGTATGTACAATTTTGCTAATAGTTAATCGATTCGAACCATATTCACGCTATAAAAATACTTGATTCGTACATTGAGTATAAGTAAACCTAAACGTAAAAGTAATTTTAATGTCAACCTATGTATTAATCAGAGTTACAACAAATATTGTGTAAAACTTGCAAAAAGGAAGTATAAATACATATTTATAAAGTTCCTATATATTTAATAATTGGCAAAAGATGTGCATATATTATAAAATTATAACTTAATAAAGATATGAACAAGAAACACTTGTGTTTTCTACCGCATAAGCTGGTTTATGACTGTAACATGAAATTACGATAGGTAAGAAAAATGGGTCACAGGGTATTAACCTAAAATGTGCTGGAAAATTGAAAAGAACGTAATATGCACTATCCTCATTAACTTTTCGTGAAATTTTTTATTTCCTTTTCTCTAAGTGAGTACAGCGGTACTTGGCGATCGAGATTTTTCTTGGCGCGAGCCAAGACAATGTTTTGAGCTTTAGGATCGGTTTTGTCAAATACCACCTCTCCACAGAATCCATCCCTGGGAAACCCTAAACCCTAATAAAACACTCCGACACGGTTAAGTACCTTGGGCAGTCGGCTTACCTAGAAGCAACACATTCTGCCTACCTGTCTAAAGCACTAAATGAGATGGCTCCTTCGTCCGAGCAGTTGACTGTCGATCACAGCGAAAACCCGTCTCTTCAAGGCAACCCTACATTGGTGTTAAGACTCATCGACCTACATAATTTAAGTATCACCAAACTTATAACTGTCAAACAAAGAATCAAAAAAAAAAAAAAAAAAAAAAAACTGCAATTCGGCTACCAGACCGTCAGACTACACCCAGCTTCAAGTCGAGGTTACGAATAGATTGGAGGCGCTACATGCTGTCTTTCCATATCCGGCAGCAGTTGAAGCAACACCTAGTTTTCTAGAGAGAGCCAGCGATATCTTACATAACCTAAACCTTGCTTCTAAATCTTCATACTTATATCTAAACGTAAAATTAGTTTGAAGTAGCCTAGTAATTGACATCAGAATCGTTCCCCAATGCCCTTTCCCAATCAACCCGAATAAGCTTTCCAATTCGACCAGCTGAGAGGAATATATTTCCAGTGGCGACCAGAGCCTAGGGCAAAGAGAGCCAGGGGTTTCGATCGAGCATATTTGGCAGTCTATTGTACGCGTTAAATCTCGGCGGCCGTTTTTGTCGCGCTCCGCTACGAAGGAGAGGAGGGAAGAGATAGAGCAATAAGTGAAAAATTTCGCCGGCGTGAAAAGCTATTAAGAAAGCCAAACCGAAGCGATCCTGGCTTAAAGCCATTTCCCGCAATAGTATAATGTGAAGCCGGAGAATAGTTAAAAAGAAAAAAAAATAATTTAATTAGTGTAAGTTAAAAAGCGAGGTTAATTTTTTTTTTATTGTGAAAACATGTTAGTGTGTTGAAACGGTGGTCATCGAGAGGAGAAAGAGTGAAAAGAAGAATTTGCAATGTATGCATGAAGGCGAAAATTGCATTATAACCCCAGAAAGTTATTTTTTTTTTCTGTGTTAGTAGTTGTGTGTCTTAATTTGAAATAGATTAAAAAAAAAAAAAGAAAAAGAATGCAATGGAAAAGAGATAAGGGTACGAAATAACGGAAAAAGGAGTAGAAAAAGGAGAGCAATAAGGGTACGATAAAACCAAAACCATCGAACCTGGAAATGTTCGACGTTCGATCGTGCATGTTCGTATGAGTTTTTATATTTTTTTGCATGGCATTCCAGTTTGAGTTATGGGAAACCATCCAGGATATCACTTTGAAGAAAAGGGGTCGCTCAGGCTATGGCCACTATGAAATTTGAGCGACCAAAGGAAGGGTGGGCAGACAGAGGTCCTCCGAAAACATCGATGGAGGCCCACAAGGAAAGAATTCACTAGCCAATCGAAACCTCCATTCTACCAGCAAGTCTTGTGTTTGTGTGTCTCTTTTCTCTCAATATAGCTTGTCGTAGCACGCGAATTTATCTAATTGTCATTTTAATGGGCACCGATGAAAACGAGCAAGATCATCACCCCAATAGCTGACGAGCCAAGCCGGACAACTTTTTTTTTCGCGTGCGCTCGCATTTCATCTACCACATCTCGCCCAGAATTTTGTTCAAGTGTAGCTACCCGTTACAATTTTTAGGGCATTTGCCTATAAAAACAGAAAATTCGCCCTTCCTTTTAGAAAAATACACCTTAAATTTAGGGAAAAAACAGGAAAATCTTTCTCAATTCAAGTAAAATTACCCTTAATTAAATTAAATTTCCATAGGGATTTTTTAGAAAAAATTTTCTAAATACACTGGCGAATCGCCAGCGGATCCTTTTTATGGGCGATTTTCTTGATCCACGGGCGAAAAGTCAGTTTTTAGGGCGATTTAGGGTAAACATTACTATGAGTGTATGTATTTGAACTGCAAGGTAAGCAAACTTCGGCATGCCGAAGTTAACTTCCTTTCTTGTTTCTATTTAAATTGCCAGTATTTTTATACCCGTTACTCGTAGAGTAAAGGTGTATATTGTATTCGTGCAAAAGTATGTAACAGCTAGAAGGATGCATTTCCGACCCTATAAAGTATATATATTCTTGATCAGGATCACTAGCCGGGTCGATCTAGCCATGTCTGTCTGTCTGTCTGTCCGTCCGTATGAACGCTGAGATCTCGGAAACTATAAAAGCTAGAGGATTGGTATTTGGCATAGAGATTCTTGGAGTTCCTACGCAGCGCAAGTTTGTTTCAAGAAGGTGCCACGCCCCCTCTAACGCCCACAATCACTTATATACGATTTGAAAAATTTTAATATTTCAAAAAGTAAAAATGCAGTTTTGTTGTGTTTATCAATACCTATCGAAATGTAGAAGAAATTTTTTAAATCGGACCATTCGTTAAAAAGTTATTGCTGATCAAAATTCATATCTCCATCTCCATCGCACTCCCTTTAGCCGAGTGACGGGTATTAGATAGTCGGGACACCAACCCGACTATAGCGTTCTCTCTTGTTTTTTTTTTGTATGTTTGCAGATTTTAAATATCATTTATTTTAAAGTGGTTAGTAGATTTTTAATTATACTGAACATGAACTTACGATTCGTAACAATCGTTTTCGCTATGTCCATAAAATTATTTTCGTCTATTTTTAAATTGGCAAGTACAACGAATATATCCCCTGAGAGGAAAAAGCACACGCCCAAAACTGTATATAATTTTTCATTAGCAGCTGAGGAAAAAATTGACAAAATATGGTCAGAAAATAAAAAAAGCCATTTATAAAATACAAACCAGTTATAATAGTTTTATGGCCTAGAAAGAGTTTGTATTTTCTATAATAATTTAAGCAAAGTATAAACAAAATATAAAAAATACATGTGTATGTCTATATTAAAATTGCTAAATACTTCAGATAAAACATATTTGATTAAAGTTATATTACTTATATGTATACATTGGACACCAAGTCAAATAACAGCCTTTTTTATTAGATAAAAAAAACAGTAGTTCTATAGATTTTTGTTATAAATGCAAAAATATATAACTTTCGGATTTATTAATCGGTGCCAAAACTTTTTTTAATTGCCTAAGAATTATTTAAAAAATAAATTAAACGAATTGTTTTGATGTACGCCATGAGTAACAATGAAAAAGAAACATCGATTACACCAGTTTACAAAATAAAATCGTCAAAATAATTTACGAGGGCGACCTAGGCTTTCTGGTAAAGTGGAGCTTCCTGAACAGGAAAGACAATTTTTTGGTATGAAGTAAAGTTTTTTTTAAGTGTAAAAAACGTTTTGGGTCGTTTGTTGTTGTCTTGGTAAATAAATTAGCGCAATAATTATTATTATTATTGAAACTCCAGATTAAAAATAAAATATGTCCAAGAACAGGCCAAAATCGTTTTTTACACTTAGTAAGTAAGTAAGAAGTAATTAATCTAAAAAAAATTTTATTATTTTGTCAATAGCTACTAGTATTATCGTTTGCAGACAAGTTCATCGATAATATGGGATTTGGAAATCGCTCAGGCATAAAGTCGGGCGGAATTCTTGCGTACATCAATATAAGTTCTAGCCGAATTCAGCGCGTAGCGCTTACTGTGGGACTCTCGTATATATTTAGAAAATTTACTTAAGATTTCAAAGTTACAATCAAGAGCGAACATTTAAGGAAAACTTTTCTCTAGTATTTAAGGTATGTATAACACAAGCCGACAGAATTTGGTTTTTTTGTTTGGCCAGGCATGCCCTTTAATGCCCAAGAAAACGGCCCTTAAAAGGGCTAATGGGTACTAAGATGCTAAGATATGGCATTCTCTTGAAACACAAGGCATGCTAAATATAAACGTCTGTCGATATCTAAGAAACATCTTTTTAGCAGGGACCGTAATCATTATAAGTGAGAAAATAAAAATCACAACTTAATGATTATTTCTAAGCGAAAAAAAATATCGCTCAGAAATAATGATTATTCTGTGAGCGATATTATTTCGCTTAAAAATAGCACTCAAAGCGCGATTGCAGCCGTTCTATGCGGAATTTTACAAAAGATTTTAATGTGCGCTTTTAGGTAAAACCACAGAGCACATATCTCGATAAAAAATCATTAAAATGAAATTTTTATTTTGTACTAAAAAAAAAAGACTTTTTTTGTTACATCCATTTTCGAACTATGAACCCAAAATATATTAAAAAAATTTAGTCTTTGTTAATTAATTATTAATTAATAACATTAAGCTACACGGATTAGTAATATAATAGTAAAGCAATACAAATTAGAAACGGTGTATTGACTTTGGTTGTCCACGGTATAACTATTGTATTAAATCTTTGTTTACACGAAATATACACAATTCGTCACAGTCTTCAGTATTACTTACATACGTACGTATAATATTTATGTCACATTAATAGCATATATAAGCATTATATAACGCTTTTGAAGTCTAATGTTAGGTTTCTTTAGAGCTTGTGTGTTCTTTAATTGCAGTTGTTATTTTATCGGGTAAAAATCGGTAATCAGGTTAGTTAAACAACATCCGCAAGAACAAAAAATATTTTGATTGATTTAAAAAGTGACCGGATAATCTAATAAACATGTAAAATACAACATTTTTTCGCATAATTCATATAAAAAACCAAACTTATAAAAAATTCTGTCATGTATCAAAGAAAACTATATCACAGCGTAATAAGTACTTGCTTAGTTAAAAATGGCATTTTAATATTGACGTAAGTGAAACTGAACAACGAAAATGTAAGATTTGGCAGTAGAACATAAAATTGGGTTACGATGCGGTTTTCAAGACTTCATAGATTGGTCTTTTTACGAAAGTTTGTTAGTAAAAAAATTAAATTTTATAAATTGAAGATGTTATTCGGTCGATTAGATTTATAATATATATTTTTTATTGATTGCACCTTTCAAAACAGTTTTTTTTATTAGTTTATGCCTTTCTAATATTAATTTTTAAATTGTAAATATACACAAAATTAAATTTAAATAAAGTACAATAAAAAGATTCTTCTATAAACTTAAAAAAATGTGTAATTTATTTTAAATTCGCAATATGCACAAGAATGCATTTATATTTAAAGATTTAGTAGGCTTATAGAGCAAAAGTAAATTTACATTAACTTTATAAAGTGTGTATTTATATACATTAATATTAATAGTTTCTATGCTTAATTCTATCTCGATGCTCGTTTTTTTGAATTACAACAACGATACGGCATATATTCTTAGCCTCACTTCATTATCTGGGCAGAAATATTTAAGAGCTTAATTCCAAAAATAAAAAGCTGTGTAAATTTTATTATCTGGGCAGAACGAAATATTTAAGAGTTTAATTTAAAAAATCAAGAGCTGTTAAAATTTGTTTTAACCTTTTAAACTTTTTTATAAATATATTCAGACATGCTCAGGATATCGCAAACACATTTGAGTGGCACGAAGTCCTTAAATTTGCAGTTAACCAAATCTTCGATAAAGGAACATAAAATCGTTTCTATTAGTGTTTTTGTTCACCTGTTAACATAATGTTTCAAAAACCACTATACCAATAACAAATTTCGATACCCTTTACTCGAAGGGTGAAAGTCGAGATCTCGAAAACTAAAACAATTTTACACTTCCAACAAATCGTGAAATTTTTGATGGCAGAGAATTAGTTTCAATAGGGTGTGTCACAGAAATGCGTTTTGAATATGCGTTGATCTTCGTAAGAACTCCAAGTTAATTGAATTCGATTGGAAGAGATTTCATAGTCACCCCCGAATGTTATTATTGCAATTTATTTACGGAGGATTGAAAGATTTTTATCCTACCATTTTATTTTGCTTACGAGCAACTAACAAAAAAATAAATTCCGTGAAATTTTATTCGATCTCATATCGAAAACTATATCACAGCGAAAAATGTATTTGCTTAGTTAAGAAGGGATGTCGAAATATTACGCAAGAAAAATGAACAGTGGAACAAAAAACAATTTTGGAATAGAGTATAAAACTTAAAAATTTCGTCCTTTTAGGCAATTTTATGAATAACTTAATCGCATCTGTGAACATTATAAAGACGCTTCGACTAGTACAATTTTTTTCATTTCAGATGAAATCATACTATTTGCGAATACTAAAGCATAAAATTTGATGATTAAATTATAAGTTCTTCCGACAAGATATATGATAATGGTTTACAAAACGTGTTTAAATATTCGATGAAATTACTTATATTTGATACTACTTGAATGATAATTATTGCCAATATAGTTACATATTCTTGAAACTTTCTTTATACTCATAAATTAGGAATACATTTTGAATCAGCACTAATGAAAACGATTTTCGGAAAATATATAGTACATTTCATATTTAGGCGCGAAACAGCTATCAGACAATGGGGAACTAAATGTGATGGGTTGAAAACTTTAAAATATAGTGCTTGGTATGCAACATATTAAAGCCTGGCGCTGTTTTGAATATTGTTTTGAAACTTTATTATTTACTAGTAAGTTATGCAATATTTATATGTGAATAAAATAAGGTATGCTTAAATTAATTCATATTAAGTACAAATAAACGTTTCGGGATCGATCTTTCTTGTAAGTTACGTATATAATTTAAGTAAACATTATCATATGTAGTATTTTGTAATTTAGGAAAGTAACGCTTAAATAATTATATTAGGCGGAGTCTTTGGTTATCTTATTGTATATATAAGATCTAAAAGTTCCTTAACTAGAATCGGCAAAGCCGGAGATTGATAAATATTGCTGGGATGCGGCGGGACGCAAAATCGTAAAAGATTTACATTCACACCAAGTCGCTGTATTCGGATCGTTGCGATTCTAATTTCTGTAACGGTTGCTGTGTATCCTCATGCTCTTCTTTTAATCAAAAACCGCCGTACCCACTAATGTCGGACGGTTTCAGGTGATCAAATACGCTCAGATGATGTGAGGGATGACTGTGGTGCGAATGATGATGAGTATGTGGATGAGTATAGCTTGGGTAATTTGCTTGAGGCGGTGTGTGACTATATGGGTGGTGTCCAAAGGGATAGTTTGGACTCGGTACGTGTAAGGTTGCTGTGCTGGTTGGCCCAGTAGACTGAACAGTACTGCCCAGACTATAGTGACTGTGTGTTGCTGGATACTCTCCAGTATTATGTTGTGGATGCGATCCGTATGCAGACGCACTGTACATTGAGTTCACATTTACTGGAGGTATGTGGGCCATGTGGTGCGCTTGGTCCATATACATTGGATGCGGATGTGAGTGAGGAGGGGGATGAGGATGGGAAAGCGGATGTGGGTTAGCTTCCGAATTGTTAATATTCGCCCCTAAAGCGCTACCAATCAGGTGAGGGACATGGTGATGATAACCGGATGGACTATGAATAGGATATTCAATGCTGTTGCTACAATTGTTGTTGCTAGTACTTCCACTTTCACTGTTGCCTCGGGTCTCTCCACTGTTGCCATATATAGCTTCGTTGTCAGATCTTGCAGTCGATGCGGAAGCAGCTAGACTGCTTACTGAGAAACTGTTGTTGCTCACATTGCTATTCTCTCTTGAAGGTCTACATGATTCCGCCTGTACAGGAATCTCTTGATTGCAGCGTTTCGGTAGCTGCTGGTGATGTTGTTGTGGCTGTTGTTGCTGCTGTTGTTGCTGCTGCTGTTGTTGTTGGTGCTGCTGTTGTTGCTGTTGTTGCTGCTGTTGGTGTTGGTGTTGCTGCTGTTGCTGCTGTTGATGCTGGTGCTGCAAGCCCAAAAGACGACTTTCGACAGCAGCCGCTGCTGCCGCAGCTGTCGCCGATGGGATGTTGCTGCACTCGTGTTCCCTTATTGCTGGAATTTGATCAACCAGCGATTCGAGGCCACACAAACTCTTGCGGGCAACGTCCGAGCCGATATGCCCTGGCTGGGGAGAGTTCTGATTGCCTTGGTTTCCCAGTCGTGGACTCAGATGCTGGTGGTGAGCAGAAATCAACATATAGGGATTCGAGCTCTGCTCTTCGTAGCGCTGCCAGTTATCGGATTGCTCTTGGTGGAAGTGCTGCATGGGGTGATGCAGGTGCTGATGGGGTAGCTTCTGCGCTGGTTGATGACTTTGGTGGGTATGCGGCGAAAGCCATTGTTGGTAGTGATCATGAGGATGAGCTGCGTTTCCCTCAGCCTCGTGTGCCGGACTGTTGTATTGGTCCTTTTCCACCGATTGCGGTTGCTGTTGGCCCAACTCAACTGTCTTATTTTGCTCCCCAGGGCCCACCTGTGAGTCTGAGTGCTCGTCTGGAGGGTCGAAGTCAACAGTTGGACACATGTTTGGCGAACTCGGAGGAGGCGTTTCACCCAGGTGAGGTTGGTCCCGCATATCCAATCCAGTCTCCATATTCCCATGCTGATTCTGCTTCTGGGGAGACGGGTGCTCGTTCTGCGAGTCGATGCTGGGCGACGTGCCCTGAGCGACGGCAGTCGCTTGCCCCACCGGTGGAGTTCCATGGCCGTGCACTTGGGTGTAATTGCAATTGAGGGCGGGGGATGCCATCGGTGAAGCCGATGCCGTGTACAAAAGGTGCGACGGTGGCGGCGTATTGTACAAACTAGGCGGCATTTGATGACTACTCTGCGGGGACGCGGCTATATGCTCCATTGAGTGTGGATGCATTGAGCTTACTGACAATCCTGCTGCCGAGTTTGGATTAGTATTTCCGTGCTGAAGCTGCTTGACTGACATTATATTGTCAATGGCGGGTTTTAGCTTCTTTGGCCTGCCCCGTTTCTTTTTCGGAGTTTCGATGCTGCCGCCAGAGATAACCGAGAGGTTAAGAATATTGTTGAAATCGTGATGGGGCATATGTGCTCCGCCCATGGCGATTTTTCCTCCCACTGAATGATCAATAACCTCTTGGCCTTTTATCTTCTTTGGTCGACCCCGTTTCTTTTTCTCTAGCGGTTGCTGGGGCAAGGATTGCTGCGGACCGAACACTGATAGGTAAGTGCTTTCGTTAGGGGGAGGGTTGTGATTTGATACTGGTAGCATGGGTCTGTCGTCTCCCGTAAAGGAAAACGATCCATGATCCGTCGCATTATTAGAAGATGGCACACTGGCAGTCATATGGGGCATCAATTTGTCAGATTGGGCCTGGCCTGCCTCCTCGGCGACATTGCCACATTCTGCAGCCCCTGCGCTTGAACCACTACAGTTGCTCACAAAAGCCAGACCCGCTTGATGGTCGCCAAGTGAAGTTTGATGCGCTTGCTTCATTTTACCGCAGGTCTCCGCCTGCTGCTGTTCGCTACACTGGCGTATCCGCTGATCTGTAAACACGCATTCCGACTCATCGATATGCGGTATTTGACCGTTTAAGAAGTCCCTAAACTTCTTTAGGGCCGCATAAAACGGAACTTTGTCGGCAGCGCGAGGCAACTGTGCGCAACGTGCTGATGATGACGGCATTACCCAAATGTACTGAAATATACAAATGTAATATGAGTATAACATAAAAATCATTAATTTACATCTAGCTATACACTTTTAAATTAGAATAAGGAATATTGATTAGAGACAATTAGTCAGAAAATTAGTTATAAGTCAACAAATGTCCGATCCATGTACCCCAAGACTACTGGTTGTAAAGTAATTCTACCTGTAGGTATATAACTCAATTTAAAGAAATTGCGATCAAAATAATAAAATATCAAGAAAAATAATCTTTAAAGGCGGTTTACAATAGCTTAAATGGTACAATTAAATGGTCAGTAACGTCACTACCAGTAGAAGTAGGTGGCGGAATATATTTAGATTAAAATATAACATATAGGTAAGTAATTTTGTTATAAAATCGGAATCTTATGATTTAGGGGCGAAGAATGGTAGACAGAGTAGATACTAAGTGGCGCATCCCTTGAATCTGAATACTTCATTCGGACAGACGATAATGGATAGTTCAAATCGGCTTTAGTGAACCTTAATTACTTCGATAAATTTGTAATTATAATCCGTTTTTTTGTTTCAACTTTTTTTTATTTATATGAAACGTAAAACTCATTGGTGGATTATGATAGGCAAGTTTATTTACGACTCAAACCTGCTCCGAATCTTTTCGGGAGAATTAGAAAATAACTTTAAAAGCTTATGAAGCTGTGTTTACCTATTATTATAAGTTACATTAAATAAAATATGTATAAGACAATATTCAAAATTGTTAAACATTGTAGGCATAATCTGATAAAACAACAAGACAGAACGCTATAGTCGGGTTGGTGTCCCGACTACCTAATACCCGTCACTCTGCTAAAGGGAGTGCGAGGGAGATATAAACTTTGATCAGCAATAACTTTTTAAAAAATGGTCCGATTTGAAAAATTTCTTCTACATTTCGATAGGTATTGATAAACACAACAAAACTGCATTTTTACACTTCCGAAAAATTAAAATTTTTTAAATCCTACATAAGCTACTGAGGGCGTTAGAGGGGGCGTGGCACCTTCTTGAAATAAACTTGCGCTGCGTAGGAACTCCAAGAATCTTCATGCAAAATGCCAATCCTCTAGCTTTTATAGTTTCCGAGATCTCAGCGTTCATACGGACGGACAGACAGACGGACAGACGGACATGGCTATATCGACTCGGCTAGTGACCCTGACCAAGAATATATATACTTTATAGGGTCGGAAACGCTTCCTTCTCCCTGTTACATACTTTTGTACGAATACAATATACCCTTTTACTCTGCGAGTAACGGGTATAAAAATAACTATATAAACAATTTATTATTTAGTTTAGTAAAAAAAAGGAAAGGCATCATAAGAAGACAACACTTACTGTGTCAGTCCCATCAACGCGATCAGGTTGACGACCAAAGTGAAATTCCTTTTTTCCAGAAAATACCTCGAAAATGAGTTTGCCATTGAAAACGGCTACTTTTGGCCGGAACCTTTGAAGTTTTTCCAGCAAAATTCGGCTGCCCTCCTTTATTTCCTTTCTTGTAAGGTCAGCAGAGCCTTTGGTGGCTCGCGCCACCATGTTGGTGAATCCGATTCCTTGTTTCAGCAGTTTGTGGTCCTCATCGGCACTCATCTGCTCCTGAGTAAGTCCCGCCAGGTAAAGGCACTTCCAGAAGTGATTGCCTGGTCCTGCATAGTGGTGACCTTTATATGCAGCAAACAACCCAGGATTTATTCCTACCTGAAAGTGTTACAAGTGAGAGTCATTAGATATTAATGGCATTTACATATATTGGAGTATTTTGTATTTATACACCCGAAATTTACAACTCACTATAACGATATCAAGATTATCACAAAGATGATCTGGAATTGTCCGTTTAATTACTTCCTCCTCAGACATCCCATTAAATCTGTCATGCTTCTTGCGTTCCTTGGGTTTCATGGCTTGTAGTAGATCAACAGCACCATCTTCGCAAACTCCAGTGCCGGCAGATATGCTAAAAAAATATAATATATAAAAAATGTAGTATTTGTCGTATGTATTTTTTATTTTTTTAAGTATTTTTAGAATACAGGTGGAAAACTGAATGGCGATAAAGATATCTATTTTCCTGCTTTTGGTTATTTTGCTTTTCGCAATTGTTTTAAAATTTGAATGCTCTAGTTACGGCTGTGGCCTTTAGACTTCGATACACCATGTTAGCTTTAGATTTGATTGGTTTCTATGGCTGCTACTATTTTAATTGTTAAAAATTGACATTCTAGAAATCAAGATAATGTCTAGCCAAATCGTATTATATCAATTTTTATAACATAATGCACAAAAACAATAATTTTTAAAATTAATTTTTACATCCAAACTGTAAGTATTTATTAAATTCTTTCATGCCTTTTAATATATTTTCCTGTAGCTTTACTATTAATGATTTTGCTCGAGTGACAGAGAGCATTGCTGTAAACCGTAAGGTTCCAATGAAAGGTTTACTGAATACCTTTTTTCATGAGGTGTACAGCATTTTAATCGAGTAATAATCAGAAAGATTATTATTATTAAAGTGAAGATTAAATTATTTTAACAAGGTGACCTTTTAAAAAAGAAATATGATTTTTAAATTCAGTAATATATCTGTACTAATTACTACAAAATTCGCGATTGGGAACGTTCGGCGCGACCCGTCCTAATATGCATGAGTCAAGTCTGAGTATTCTGTTGCTTATTCAATTGGTTCGGATGTAAAATATCTCGAAACTGGGAAGCACAACAGTAACCGCTTACTAGAATAATGACGATCGAATTATAATGCAGAGATTTTAATTATACTTCGCCAACACTAGGTTACATACTCTGGTTGACAGGCTGCTGTTGACATCTGCGTGGTATCACTACTGTCGGTCACCAGTTTTTTTTTGCGCCCTCTTTTCTTTGGCGTTGGCTTAGAATGCAGCCCGCATTGAGAGCTATCAGTTTGTTCCAAGATACTCGTACTGTTATGGGTGTGCTGGTATATTTCTCCGCTTAGGCACTCTTGATTGGCATTCGACCCCGACATTGGCGCTGGGCCCGTCGCATAGCGCGCCGTTCCAGTAGTAACAGTCTCCATATGGCGATGGGCTGGCGAATGCATACGCATCTCCTCTCCCATAAAACTGTAGGGATCGACAACAGAGGCATGGCTTGAGCACCGTGTGCCCCCACTCAGCTCGAGATGTGTCTGGGAGGCTGGAACCTGTCCCTGATTATTATTGGACGAGCATGCAGTGGAGTCAGTGCGAGCTTCACCTGCGAGTGGGTTTTTTGCCAATAAGAGTTCATCAGGCTTCTTCTGATTCTGCGGCATAAGCACGATGCTCGGATGTTGCATTTGATGCTGAGGGGTAACCGAGTGTGCGGACGAGCTATGAGAATTTGGGGTTAAAACGTCGCCGGCACTAGTTTCGTATCCATCATCTTGATTCTCAGGCTTTGCGTTGCTTGGAGAGAGCGTTCTGCAAAATTAAAAAAATATCGTTACGACCGGAATATGTTATACTTAATGACTATACATTCACAAGTTTGCAGAACAGTGAAGGAGACATTTTTATACCCTTGCAGAGGGTAATATGATTTCAGTCAGAAGTTTGCAACGCAGTGAAGGAGACTTTTCCGACCCTATAAAGTATATATATTCTTGATCAGCACCACTAGACGAGTCGATCTAGCCATGTTCGCCTGTCCATCTGTCCGTTTGTCCATCCGTCTGTCTGTTTCTACGCAAACTAGCCTCTCAGTTTTAAAGCTATACATATACTTTATAAGGTCAGAAACACTTGCTTCTACCTGTTACATACTTTCCGACGAATACAATATACCCTTTACTCTACGAGTAAGGGGTATAAATATGAAAATATGTACAATTTAAGCACAATACTTATATCGCAAACTTACAATTTGAATGCTGTGCTGGGCTCCTCATGGAAATCCTCCATAATAAGATCATGGTAGCTTTCGTGCAAAGGCTGTTGTTGTTGAGTCGGTTGATGCTGGTGCTGGTGGATTTGCTGTTGTTCATGCTGCAAATGATGTTGGTGCTGCTGGGAAATAGGTGCTGGTTGATGTAAATGCCCGTGGCACTCCATGGGATGTTGAAGCGATGGCTGCTGCTGCTGCTGGTGCTGACGTTGTAGATGATCGCTTTGATGAGTACCAAACAACGGAGTATTCTGATAGTGGGGGATGTAGCCGGGATAACTTGCATGCTGCTGATGTCGAGGACTGTGCTCATGCATGCTTTGTTGGTGCTGATTTGGATGTAGGTGCTGCTGCTGCATCATTTGTGCATAAAAGTTGTTATGCAACTGGCTTTCCATGATAGAAGTCGCTTCTGTTTGGCCATATTGCTCCTGGGTGGCATTATTGTGGTGATGCTGCAATGGAATTGGAATCGCTTGTGCGAATGCATTCGTTCCGGAGCTCTCCTTCTCGATTTGGAGCAAAAGTTCCGAGTGACGATGCTGATGCTGCTGCTGGTGCTGGTATGACAGTTCCGAGCTAGCATTCACAGGCTCTTGCTTAGTCTCGCTCGAAGCTGACTCTATGTGCTGCTGCGCTTGTCCAGACTGGTCATGGTGAGGTGTCCACAAAGAAGTCCTTCGATCATCCAGCAAAATATCACCCGTTGCTGTCGTTACTGCTAGCTTAGTAGGAATTCTTAAGTTCAAATTGGAAGAGTCATTTGCACAACCATCGATTTTATCGTTTGCTAATATGCTTGCGGAACTACTAGAGTTATACAGACCAGCCGTACTGTACTGCAGCTTGTTATCAATGGCCGATGACGAAGCCGTCGAGGATTCTCCAAGGGCGCTATGCTTTGGCTCCTCGGAGTGTCTAACCGAAGTATTCTGAGGGGCCGGGACAACTAACTCCACGCTGGTAACCAGTGCCTGCTCTGGTGGCACATAGCAGTTGTTATCGAAGTGCACCAATTTTTCTGGACTTTTCCTATCCGAGCAGTCTGCAGATGATGTCTTCTCGACGCCGCTGTTGCAGTTGCCCGGCAGATGCTCTTCTATTTCAGCATAGTCCTCCGACTTACTGTTTGCCATTCTTGCACTCGAATCCAAGTCGGCCTCCTGAAGTGGACTGGCCACATCATTGCCCCCGCTGCTGTTGAGTTCAAGAGAGGACAGTTTCAGGCGCTTGCGATTATTCGGCAGGCCGGATACATACTTGTCATGTTCATTGCTGCCACCTTCTGAATTGGTTAAATATGGTGTTGATGGCGTCAACGTAGGCACTGTCCCATCTGCCGCTGCCAAGCTCACGTCCACCTTCGATGCCATCACAGTGCCAACGGGTTTCCCTGCCTTCTGCACGATGGCTTGTTCAGTCAGTGCAGCCTTCAAGGTTTGCAGAACTTGTATGATGTTTTCTGGGGCAGCAATTGATCTTGCTGATTTTATTGGAGCTATTCCTAAGACTAATGAAGCTACTGTAGGCGCGTGAGTGAAGGAACTACTTATCAGTGGGATGTTTTTACTTTCCACTTGCATCTCCTATTTATTAAAAGTCCATTTAGGAGAAAAACTATGGTCGCATTCTATCATTTCCAATAACATCCGATTAAGAATGATCTTTCGTATTTTTAGCAGGAATCGTTACTCTCTGAGAAATTACTTTCGTGAACTGTGTTAAGTGCCAGATGCGCTATAAGCATGCCTGAAAATAAATACCATTGATAAGTTAATTAGATGGATAAAAATTATGATTTGAATTGTCAATACTGGCTTTCAAAAATGGCATTACTGAAGTCAATCTTATTTTTCCATAGAAACACATCCCCAACATTTAAAGGTAATTTATAAAAAAAAAACATGCTTTCACAGAGTCTTTTCGAAGGGTGCTGGGTGAATATCCAATAAACGTCGATCTGCGCTGAGAGTCCTTTAAAACGCCGTAAAAAACGGCTTGTGGGCATATATTTCCTAATATTAGCATACACTTTTCGCAAAGATTGGGGTATTTGAATTTTAGATTATTAAGTATAATAAAGGATACAAATTAAGCATTATGCCATCTAGACTACAAATTGGTCAAATCGGTCAAGTTTTAGCTAAGTAGTTAATAAGTGTGCCAAGAATTTTGTTCGGGGAAAACCAGCTAATTTTAGGGTTTTTTATTTAAAACAAGAAAGGAAGCTAGCTTCGGCCAGCCGAAGCTTATATACCCTTGCAGATAATTCCTATTAATCACTAATTTTCCGATCGTTCCTATGGCAGCTATATGATAAAGTAGTTCGATATTGATAAAAATAAAATCGAAATTCGAAAACATTTAAAAAGAGTCATATTCCAGAGTAGAAGAGAATACAATAAAAGTCAAAGAAGCAATAATTTATTTCCTATTATATTCCCATTAATTTTCCGATCGTTCCTATGGCAGCTATATGATATAGTTGTCCGATTTTAAAAAAATTTTATTCGAAATTCAGAATTAGATAAAAAATGGCATTTCCAAAAGTAGGAGGTTCTAGGTTCAAAAACACCCAAGATATATTTTTTTCACATTTTTTTCCCCGAATTGGAGCTATATGATATAGTTGTCTCGTTCCGACTTATATACTACCTGCAATAGATATAAGACTTTTGGGAAAGTTTTAGCCCGATAGCTTTAAAACTGAGAGACTAGTTTGCGTAGAAACAGACGGACGGACAGACGGACATGGCTAGATCGACTCGTCTAGTGATGCTGATCAAGAATATATATACTTTATGGGGTCGGAAACGTCTCCTTCACTGCGTTGCAAACTTCTGACTGAAATCATAATACCCTCTGCAAGGGTATAAAAACTAGACTTCAGAGAAAACAGGAGAGAACGCTTTAGTCGGGTGCCGCGACTATCAGATACCCGTTACTCAGCTAAAGAGAGTGCGCGGGAGATATAAAACTTTGATCGCCCATAACTTTTTAACGAATGGTCAGATTCTTCTACATTTCGACATTTTCTTACATAAGCAGTACATGTGCTAAAAAGGAACGGGAAGATGTCGATATAGCGGAAATTGGGAGCTGATACACAGATATGGGTATTCTTTTATTCAGGATTTTTAACGAATTCAGTAAATTAGTACCAAAACCGTACCGGTACCAGAAATTCGGTAATCGGTTCGAAATTAAATTTTTATTTTGGTCTCGGTACCGGTTCCGGTTCTCTATTAGGAATCGGTTTATTTCGGTTATCGGTTCCGGTTCTGGTTCTGGTTTTATTCCCTGGGTAAAAGTATAACTGGAAATAGTGGTCTGCTAAAGTTCCGAACATTGCGTGCAAGCTTAAGATACAGTAATAAAATCCAAAATACTCTTAGTTTAAAATTTATAAACATAAAAAAATGGCATTATTTTTAAAAATTTTAATTAGGTTTAAAATATTAGGAAAAAAACAACAAAATTGTTGGTATATAGGACATATCTGTACTTTAAACACATAGGTATAAAAAGTCAAAAAACCCGTTTTTGTTCTCTGTTCAGTTCAAACGGATCAACTGAAACAGTTTTGAAACAAATAACTAACAATTGTGATATCATGGTCTATATTGGTTCCTCTTGTTCTGATTTATTTTGGTTTATTTTGTTAAAAAAACAAGAGAGAACGCTATAGTCGGGTGCCACGACTATCAGGTACCCGTTACTCAGCTAAGGGCTGGTATTCAACCTAACAAAAAGACGTCCAAATATCCGCAGTATTCCCAGATCAGGGGGTTTCCCCCTAAAAAATGGTTTCCCCCTCTAACGCCCACATATACGATTTTAAAAGTTTAAATATTTCGGAAAAGTAAAAATGCAGTTTTGTTGTGTTTATCAATACCTATCGAAATGTCGAAGAAATTTTTTAAATCGGACCATTCGTTAAAAAGTTATTGCTGATCAAAGTTTATATCTCCATCTCCCTCGTACTCCCTTTAGCCGAGTGACGGGTATTAGATAGTCGGGACACCAACCCGACTATAGCGTTCTCTCTTGTTTTTATATAAAGTTTTTGGTTTGGAAGACTTTTTGTTGGGTTGAGTACTAGCCCTTACGAGTAACACGAGTCACCTCTCTATAAAAAATTTTGTACCTTAACTAGTCTTAATCTTAGTACTTTCTAAAAAGGTTTGTAGACTTGAAAATCTTTTTGGAGGAGGCACTACTTTTTTAATAGCATTGTATATGTATGCATGTACGTACATGTACAAATCTGTGTAGGACTGTTCCTTTTGGGACTTGTAAATACCTATGATAGAAATATGCATACACATAATATTTAGAAAAACCCCAAAATGCAACGAAGCGAAAAATGGCAGTGGCAAGCTCTGAATGTGTGCACGAACTTGCATCTGTATACACGTACATATGCACGGATGTTGTGCTTACATATGTATGTGTCCAAACTACTGTACCAGAAAGTTTAGCAAAATCAAAAACAACAGCCAAATGAGTACGCACTCTCGAAAAAGCTCAAATTGTGAGTTTGTGTGAGAATTTGAGAGATGGTTTGTGTGAGACGAAATATACAGTTATATCGAAATATACAACGCGACATTGCACGCGTGCCAATATGTATACAATATCAAACACACTGCTTCCCTGCGAAAATATTGTTGACTTAAATTTTGGAATAATATGGACGTATAGATTAAAATATGCCCCTTAAATAATCATTATTTCATGCTATTCCGATTTTGATACGGCGCCAAAATTGGGTTTTTAATGTTATATTTTAAATTTATTTAATATGTAATTTTATTAATTTAAAATACAACTATTGTTTTATTTTGATATTTTTTGAGATAAAATGACTTCCAAAATTTCAAACTGCAAAAAAAGTATTTTTTTATTTACTATACGGGGGTGACACAGAAATCTCTCCAACCAAATTTCCCCCCAAAAGCAAATCTCGGTGTCACAGAAACCGTTTGAAAATCAAGTACACGGTTTTAAACCAACCGAATAGTAGGCATTGAAGCAAATGTTCCGAAAATCAGAGCAAATTTACTCCAAAACTCCTAGAAAACTCTCTATTTCGAGTATATTTGAACCTTTGAACCGGACAGCATTTGGATGTTTCCATGCATTAAACAAGGATCCCTTTAAAGTAAAACCAGAAGAAAACATGCCACCAGATTTAAGTAATATAAGGTAATTTGTGACAATTTTCTGCACTCAATGCCTCATTTACATGTTAAACTATTTAATTCAGAAGAAAACAGTCAGAAACTTGACGCTCCGTTCTTCGGTCAAACTTTAAATCTACAATCTCAAACTTTAAATCTATCATCTCGAAATTATTTAATCATCATCAATCGCAACCGTTACAAAAGTATATATATTCTAAGTGAATGTGTAGAGAAACTTCGGCACGCTGAAGTTGAAGTTGTCGTTAAAATAAATACTTATAGTTTAATGCTCGCTCGGTCGGTGCGGTTCCAGGGACATCAGATATATTAATGCCTATCTAAAATTTGATTTTAAAATTTGTGAAAGTCAGTATAGTTTTCCGATGGCATTACTAGTTAGTTCTTTCCCTCATGGTAATTAACATAGATAGCCAAGATGCAACCCTACAATAGAGCTGGAAATAACATCGGCGATGTATCGATACATCGATGTTTTCCGAAACATCGAGGTTTCCAAACATCGATGTTCGATGTTTCCTCTTTATCCATCACTACTTGGCATGGAAGAATCTTGGTAAGCTGAACGCATTTTTTATCAATTAAGTGAATAATTTGTAATAATAATTGTAGATTTCGACAAATATTAGTGTTGGCGGCGCTTCGAAATGGAGAAGAAGACTTTAAAAGAGCAGAACAGCAATGGTTACCTTTGTTCTTATGTTCTTTTTCGAGTAGAGTTCGATTGTTTTTAAGTTTAAATATTCAGATAATTAAATGAATTAATCTCGAATAAAGCCAAACCTTTTTTAAGGGAGTAAAAACATTTTTTAAAATTAGACAAAACAAGAAAGGAAGCTAGCTTCGGCCAACCGAAGCTTATATACCCTTGCAGATAATTCCTATTAATGACTAATTTTCCGATCATTCCTATGGCAGCTATATGATATAGTTGTTCGATATTGATAAAATTAAAATCGAAATTCGAAAACATTTAAAAAGACTCATATCCCAGAGTAGAAGAGAATACAATAAAAGTCAACGAAGCAATAATTTAGTTCCTATTATATTCCCATTAATTTTCCGATCGTTCCTATGGTAGCTATATGATATAGTCGTCCGATTTTGAAAAAATTTTATTCGAAATTCAGAATTAGATAAAAAATGGCATTTCCAAAAGTAGGAGGTTCTAGGTTCAAAAACACCCAAGATATAATTTTTTAAAATTTTTTTTCCCGATTACTCCTATGGGAGCTATATGATATAGTTGTCCGATCCGGCTCGTTCCGACTTATATACTACCTGCAACAGAAAGAAGACTTTTGGGAAAGTTTTAGCCCGATAGCTTTAAAACTGAGAGACTAGTTTGCGTAGAAACAGACAGACGGACAGAAGGACAGACGGACATGGCTAGATCGACTCGTCTAGTGATGCTGATCAAGAATATATATACTTTATGGGGTCGGAAACGTCTCCTTCACTGCGTTGCAAACTTCTGACTGAAATCATAATACCCTCTGCAAGGGTATAAAAAAAATTCGATGTATCGATACATCGATGTTTTTTCCTGAAAAACATCGAAACATCGATGTAGGTAAACATCGATGTTTTTCCAGCTCTACCCTACAAGTCCTCCCTCTGCGAACAGCAAGGAGCAAGAGCCGCTTGCAGTGGAGATATCTTTGCCTTTCCATCCAGCGTGACCGAATATGGTATTTTAAATACTTTTTGGTATTTTATCAGCTCTGATTTTGCTCAAAAGTATTTTAATGGTATATAGGTATTTAGTAGAATTTAGGTATTTATACCGAAAAATCAAAAATGGCTGGACAGGAGCGCAAATAAGATGGATGCGCACTGCAAAGCGTGCCAGACGGACATTTTGAGTGGCTGGCGCCACTTAAGCAGCACGCGGCTACACAAAAACATAAAGATAATACTTCTGTGGAAATATGAAATAGTATTTTATAGTATATTTTTGAGAACAAATTGGTATTTCTCGTATAGTCTGGCGCTGTCACGCTGTTTCCATCAGTGCTACGCCTGCACTGGTTTCAACTAATCTTGGCCAGTGCACTATGGGAAAAAAAGTATATTTTTTTTGGTATAAACTCTAGTCTTAAAGATAGAAATTTGGAATTTTTTATATATACTATTAAGATTAAGGTGTAATTTCGGTTTTTGTGTTATTTTTTGAATCGGACCCTTATCCACCGCAATCGCCGCATATAAAAATTAATTGGCAGGGATATTTATTTTTTGAAATTTGTCAAAAAAAAAAATAGCTAGCATTTACAAAAAAAGTGAAATATTATCTATGAGCAGATGCTAATTTTTCTTCTTCTTGGTTCTTTCCATAAATTAAAGCTTGATGCAAGCTACTTATGTTTCTTTATTTTGAAAATTTGTTTTATTAAGTTTATAAGTTGCTAGACAAAAGTAATTTTTTAGAAGAAACGTGCAAAAATGTTTAATTTAGTGATATTAAGGATACATTTGGTAATAACTTTGCGTTTTTATATTTGTGCAACTTTGTGCCATTACTATGTTATACTCCACGGAACAGAAAACAGTTCACAGTTGGACAACAAGCCATAATAATCAAAAGGTGTGTTCAAAGATAAATTTATAAATACCTTCGCTACGATTTTCCATTCTCAAAAATAATTAACTAATTTGTAGCTCCTCAAAATAAGGAGTTTTTCACTAATTTACGCACACAACAAAGTCAATCGAACAGCTGACTTTGTTCGTTTATCAACACTATAGTGTTGTTAGTAAAAAATCTTGCATAACGGTATTTGGCTAATTAGGGTATGTAAATTCAAAAAATTTATATTATTTTAAAAAAAAATTGACCTTTTTCCCATAGTGCAGTGGTGCCAACTCGTTTTTGTATCAAGTTAAAATAGTTTAGTTTTATTTAATTCCCAATATTTATAAGAAAAGTTTCTAATTCATTTTACGATTTCTATTTTGCCAATAATTAACGTGCTTTTGATATAGATTGATACTACTTCATGTATCGATTAATCAATCAAAATTTTTAGACTATCTCTAGAATTTCTTTACCAAGGATACGTGATTATCATCATGCTTCTGTTAAAGACAATCAAGATCACATTTAATTTGTTTAAATTGATAGCGTTTTTCTTTGTAAATATTGCTTGATAGTAATCTGCAAGCATTATTTTCATAACATAATTGTATTTCTGCAGCGATTCCCCTTTCGTTTTTGGCTTACATATTTTGCACGATTTCCCCTAATGATTAGCAATAAGGGGTACTATCGCAATAGTATCGATATTTACCACAAAATATCAAAACTATCGATGGCGCGTCTATCAGCATAATAACAGGGTTGTTTTGATTGAAACAGCCAAAATAACCCTCCTTGATCGGACTTCTAAAATCAGCTGTCAGATAGCCAATTTTGCTTTTCTGACAGAGAATATCTGTTCGAGAAGTGTTAACTGGCACTTGAGAAACCGGATGCGATTGTTAGGCGTTGTACAATGCAGCAAAAAGTTTAAGCATTAACATTATAGGAGATGAAGGTTTTGTGGAGCCAGTTTAGTTTCAATCCCGAAAAGTCGGTATTTCGTCTGCAGGGCTTTCGTGAAATTTTCGTATTTCTAAAAATGCATATATGTGTGTATATGTGTGTATATATTCACATATGAGTTGTGCGAGTAATGTACATGTCCACACACTCATAAGTGTACATATGTATCAATTTATTTTTACGTATTATATTCTTTATATGCTGTGCGGTGCCCACCTATTCGTATTCGGATTCACGGATACGAAATACAAACGCACAGACCCGATACCAAAATAAAAGATAAAAGACTAGTCGCTACGACTCGTTTTTTGTTCACATGCATATATACGGATGTATATACATATATGTATCTGCTTTACATATGTATTCCTGTGGTTTCGCTAGAGATGATGCTGTTTCTGTTTCTGTTTTCGCTTTCCACAGTGGATGTGGCAGATGGCAGAAAGAGAGAAGGAGAAGAGAACGACGAGCCGACCAACAAAAATAAGTTTGTTTGCATGTATTTATGTAGAGAATGTGCGAGTACATGGGCATGTACTCACGTTTCGCTCGACGGTTTAGGCACAGGATAAGTACAGGGGAATTCGCACACACAGTACGTAACAGTTACATTTCCATCGATATCGCGTTTGAAGCACTGCTCCTTAACTTGACTTCGCAGTATATTGCACATTTTGCATAATTTCAATTTCGTATGTACATGCAGACATATGTATGTGCACCCATTGTCGTGTATGCATACATACACACGCACAGTGGAGTAGCTTAAGGATTGGCAATTTGATTGGCACTCAACACCGTTTCACACCGTTTCGTTTCGTTTCGCAGTTTGATTGGATTATATAGCACTGGATCGGACCATAGCGCAGGAATCAAAACAGAACTCTGGATGAGATTTATGATAATTTTCCACTTTCTGCTCTGTTCACGAACACCAACCGACACGAGTAAAGCCGCAAATAGAAAGATAGGAAAAAAGAGCTTTGCTGACTTATGGGCACTTCATCTGAGCTTTTTTCGGCCAACCGCCGTTGGATACGATGCGTTACGTTTGCCTCTTGCGTTTCGTTACGTGGGAACAAAACGGGGCTTTGAGAAATACCCTAACGCGTTTGGGTCGGTTCTGCACTTAAATCAACTCCGAGTTCTTAGGATACTTTATCAAATTACACCAAATTAATGGCTTAAATTAAAAACGCAGAAAAGGATTGTTTCAGCAAAATGGGCACGATGTCGCTGTGACTTTACCAAAATTCAAACACGGAATTGCACCTGGCTTCCCTGCAATGCGTTAAGGTATTTTGAATAACCTGTTCGGGACTCGATTCTCCCGTTCCGTTCTCTTGTCTCGCCTCACGAATTTGTAGTATCCGACGGATAAATAAAATGAGCGAGTGTCGATGTCAGTCGTAAGGCGCAGTGTGTGTGTGTGTCGCAGTTGTACGTATTTTGTTCTTATTTCCACTTAGAAATGAAAAAGTGAAAATAATCCAAAATGATTAGTCAGTTTAAGCAAAATAAGGCTACCCATTTGTTGCCAAGAAAACCCTTATGAAAACCTCATATCTGTCGGGCTGCTTGTGCTGTGCCAATATGTACACATGGAAAGCTTTATTCAAAGAATGGTCACTAATCGTATTTACAGAGTATTTCCCTAACTAATTACATAAACCCTTTGCCTTCTAATAATGACCGTTACACCGGGCTACCACCTTTATGCTTAAGTATACTACGCAAAACAGATAAATATGTATCCCAGAGACGCAGCTTGCGAATATTCATAAATACACTTCAACAAATGTCCATGTGTGTGTGTGTAAAATAGCATTTACCCGTATTTAAGTAAGAACCTTGAACCTTTTTTGCCTTCTTTGACGAATCAATTTAGCGAAAACGAGAAGTGAACAGCTGATGCACTTAAAACAAACACACGATGTAAACAAATATATTCATTTACACAGTGAAAGTATTTCAAATTATTTATCCTGCAAAAAAATACTGAACTCCAATACTTTGGACCACGGACACATATGTGTATTGATTGCTTCCCTCCCAGCGGGAAAGTTCCACTCGAAAATATGTTATTTTCATTAGGTTTCTCCATACAAGCTAAAGGGACAAAACCTCATTCACCCCTTACATTTCTTTCGTCTCTGGTTTCTAAATACACGGGGTGACACAAAAAGTGAGGGGTAAATGAGGTTTCTATGTGGTTTTCCAAAGGAATTTACATTTGCTCTACACCGTCGCCTGCTAAAAGACACGGGATTTCCAACATTTTCTGCTAAAAGTAATAGGATTTCCAACACACAAAGAACCACTTTCTCACTTTCCCGGTGGGCTGGCAAGAAGTTACATTTTATAGTACCATGTATGTAACGCACTGAAGGAAATATATATTACTGTACTTGTGTTACAAAGTACAATTTTCTCCAACAGGAAATAAAGAACGATTTCCATTAAAAAAAAGAAATTAAACCGTTAAACAGAAGTAGGATAGCTGGTCGAGAATACAATATTGTTTTTAGGCTTATTTAAAAAGAAAGAAGTAATTATACCCGTTACTCGTAGAGTAAAAGGGTATATTGTATTCGTGCAAAAGTATGTAACAGCTAGAAGGAAGCGTTTCCGACCCCATAAAGTATATATATTCTTGATCAGGATCACTAGCCGAGTCGATCTAGCCATGTCCGTCTGTCCTTCTGTCCGTCTGTCTGTCTGTATGAACGCTGTGATCTCGGAAACTACAAAAGCTAGAAAGTTGGGATTACCAACACATATTCTTGGGCTTTCTACGCAGCGCAAGTTTATTTCAGCCGAGCGCCACGCCCCCTCTAACGCCCACAATCACCCATAATCGCCCACAAACTATACTAAAATGTGTCTGGCGCCCACATTTTTAAAGATTTTGGATAAGTATAAATGCAATTCTGTTGTGTTTAGTTATACCTATCGAAATGTAGAAGAAATTTTTTAAATCGGACCATTCGTTAAAAAGTTATACCTGATCAAAGTTTATATGTCCATCTCCCTCGCACTCCCTTTAGCCGAGTGACGGGTATTAGATAGTCGGGACAACAACCCGACTATAGCGTTCTCTCTTGTTTTAATTTTAAATGAATTGGTACAATTAAAGTGCAGAAGTGCTCAGTGACCTAAACAAAATTATTTGAATAAATTGAAGACCCCTTCCGGATAGACCATTTTTACTGAGCCTACAAAGAACAAGAGAGAACGCTATAGTCGGGTTGCCCGACTATCAGATACCTGTTACTCAACTAAAGGGAGGGAGATGCGAGTGAGATGGAGATATAAAACTTTGATCGCGCATAACTTGTTAACGAATGGTCCGATTTGAAAAATTTCTTCTACTTTTCGATAGGTATTAGTAAACACAATAAAACTGCATTTTACTTTTCCGAAATCTGGAAATGTGGGCGTTAGAGGGCCGTGGCACCCTTTTGAAGATCGAGATCTCAGCGTTCATACAGACAGACAGACGGACCCTATAAAGTATATATATTCTTGATCAGGATCACTAGCCGAGTCGATCTAACCATGTCCGTCTGTCCGTCCGGATGAACGCTGAGATCTCGGAAACTACAAAAGCTAGAATATTGGGATTACCAACACATAATCTTGGGCTTCCTACGCAGCGCAAGTTTATTTCAGGCGACCGCCACGCCCCCTCTAACGCCCACAATCGCCCGTAGTTGCCCACAAACCATACTAAAATGTGTCTGGCGCCCACATTTTCAAATATTTCTGATAAGTATAAATGCAATTTTGTTGCGTTTAGTTATACCTATCGAAATGCAGAAGAAATTTTTTAAATCGGACCATTCGTTAAAAAGTTAAGCCTGATCAAAGTTTATATCTCCATCTCCCTCGCACTCCCTTTAGCTGAGTTACAATTATTAGATAGTCGGGACACCAACCCGACTACAGCGATCGCACTCCCTTTAGCCGAGTGACGGGTAATAGATAGTCGGGACACCAACCCGACTATAGCGTTCTCTCTTGTTTATATTCTATTTAACACAGGAGAATGTTGTTCGGGGGTTAAAATGACTGGTACCATGTCTAACTAGAAGGCGACGGATTGAGACGCAAGAGCAGAGGCACTCACTTCCAACGTGCTTAGAGGGAAAGGAGAGGACCGCAACTGTTTACCAAACTTCGAAATTGTATATATAGGTCGTGATGTCCGACTTGGGGAGCGGAGATGAAGGCATCTCAGGATCAAGTAAGTAATATGTTTATATGGTTAGCAATAATCATACATCACTATGAATTATTCCAGAATATAATGTCGCAAACATTGAGGGTTCCTCAAGTAGGAACGAGTTTGATTCATCTGTAAAAGGTATAACATTGACAGATTAATAGCTCGAATTTTAATTACATTTACTCCTATGATTATCTTTTCAGGTGGAAGCGGGGTGGAGCAGGAATTGGCTACCAAAATGCTTCAAATACAATCTAAACGATTTTATTTGGATGTAAAACAAAATCGGAGAGGTCGTTTTATTAAAGTGGCAGAGGTAAATCAAAACACTATATACAATTTTTTTACTTTTTCGTTTATATAAAACTCTTATTTTACCCTTTACTTGTAGAGTAAAAGGGTATATTGTATTCGTGCAAAAGTATGTAACAGCTAGAAGGAAGCATTCCAGAACCTTTAAAGTATATATATTCTTGATCAGGGTCATTAGCAGAGTCGATATAGCCAAGTCCGTCTGTCTGTCTTTTTGGATGAACGCTGAGATCTCGGAATCTAAAAAAGCTAGAAAGTTGGGATTGCCCACGCAGCGCAAGTTTTTTTCCGCCGATGGTCACGCCCCCTTTAACGCCCACAATCGCCTTAAACGATTTTAAAAGGTGTCTGGCTCCCACACCTTTAAAGAAAAGTAAAAATGCAGTTTTATTGTGTTTATCAATACCTATCGAAATGTAGAAGAAATTTTTCATTCCATTCGTTAAAAAGTTATGCGCGATCAAAGTTTAATATCTCCATCTCCCTCGCACTCTCTTTACCTTAGTAAAGGGTATCTGATAGTCGGGGCTCCCGACTCTACGAGTAACGGCTATAAATATATCAAATGGCCTTTCAAATCTCATAATTTAAAAAAGTTATTATTAGAACAATGTATTTAAAAGTGGGGAATTACAATTTTAATTAATTTTAATTTTTAATGCATTTTTTAATTTCAGATTGGCGCTGATGGCAGACGAAGCCAAATTTATTTGGCTCTTTCAACTGCAGCCGAATTTCGTGATCATTTGTCGTCTTTTAGTGATTACTATGCTTCGCTAGGTATTTATAGATTCGAATAAATAATGTTTTACTTATTAGCCTAAAGTTAAGCCTAGCCGGAATATCAAAACTATTCTGATCACGAAAGAAAGCTAAGTCACCTCTCACAACATAATGTAATAATAATACAAAGTGTACCATTTTTAAAACAAGAAAGTAGACTATCTTCGGCCACCCGAAATGTATATATGTATGTATACTATAGATATGAATTTTTAATTTATGTTTATTTTCTACTTATTTTCCTAAGTCTTACTAAAATATTTTCCTTGAGTAACAAAAAAGAAATCTAAAATATTGTCATGAAAAATGGCTTTAAATGTAGAGATAATTGTTGAAAAATGTTAACATTTTGTGTATTTGGCAAGGCAAATTAAAAATCATCAATATTTTTTGAAATGGGTATCCAAATATTACCTAGGTAGTTGTTATAAAATATCGAAACCACATTTTTACAACAGCAGATTTTACAAGCTTCGAGCTACATATTTATTCCATGCAGCAATAGACAGTGATACAACTTTAGCGTTCTGTTCTTTCTTGTATTTACATATCAAAATCTACGTAATCAGCTTCAAAATACGTTTTTAGCATATTGAACCCATAACTTTGTTCCACTTAACTTTTTTATCTTTGGAAATTTTTTACGACATTATTTCCTTACTAAGCTATTTATGAGTTAATAAAGTAAATTGTTAATAAAAAGCTGGTCAAAACACAGGCCCCCCAAACACTGACAATTTACCAGAGGATGGTAAATTGAAATCCGAGATGATGATAAAAGATTATAGAAGATATTACTTGGACTTGAAGGAAAATGCGCGTGGACGATTTTTACGGGTAAAGTTTTTTATTTCAAAATATTTGTCTTGCTCATTTCCATTACCATTTCTATTTAGGTGTCACAAACCATTACAAGAGGAGGACCTAGATCTCAAATCGCTCTACCTGCTCAAGGCATGATCGAGTTTCGTGATGCCCTAACCGATTTGTTAGAAGAGTTCGGAGCAAACGATGGAGGGTAAAGTATAATAAAATTGCCTAATAATATTATTTACGCATATCAAAAATTATTGCTTTACATTTAGAATAAATTGTGTAAAAAATAATTTTTTAAAATAATCAATTGCATAAATCACATTCGTCACTACGTGTAAGAAATTTTTCAAATCGGACCATTTATTATAAAGTTATGAGCAAATAATGAAATTAAAGCAGTGCAAGAGTAGTCGCTTTACTGTCTCAATCTCTCTTGCACTTTCTTTGGCTGGGTAACGGGTATCCGATAGTCTAGGTACTCGACTATAGCGTCAAATCAAAAGCTATTTTAATAAGAAATTTTCATTTTACAAAATTAATTTTTTGTATGATATGTAACACTAACTGTAATTGATATCGATAAATATTAATTGAGATTATTTTTTTAGCAGATTTAAAGGAGATTTGCCTGAAGAGCGGCATATGAAGGTGGATAATAAAAACTTTTATTTTGATATCGGGCAAAATAACCGAGGAGTCTACATGCGGATAAGCGAAGTATTAATGGAAATATTTTAATAAAATTTTGATATTTTATTTATGTTTTTAAATTTTAAGGTTAAGAATAACTTTCGAACTTCGATAACTATCCCGGAGAAATGTTGGATTCGTTTTCGAGACATATTTAATGATTATTGCGAGAAAATGAAAAAATCGTCCGACTCAATTACTGCCGAAATTAATCTACCGACATCCTCAAATAGTCTTAAATAAAAAAACATCCCGTGATTAATGCAATCGTATAAGAAGGCATACAAAATACATTAATATATGTCGATTGACCAACACGAAATGTAAAGCTTGCAATGTCTGACTTAACTAACTAAACTCAGAAATACGCGAATGATTAAGCTTGAATGACACACACAAATATATTTATTTAGTAGCATTTAGCAAATTATGTGTTAGTATTATTTTTTATTATAAAATAATAAATTAGTTAGAGTTAAAGTAGAGAAAATTAAATCTTCAAATCGCACAGACAGAATCGAATAATTAATTTGTGCTCGGTCTGAAAATACAACCTGCGCGCATTGTCAATAACTATGATGCAAAGACCATTTGATGACCGGTTTCCCAATGATCCATATAATATCCATTAATAATAGTGATTTTTGATTTATTCGTCCATTTGTCGGTTATCGCTAAAGAGTAGAATTGAAATCAGATAGGCGTGCTCCGGATTTAAGTTTACTTAAACGTTTTTAGCAAAACGTATCTTTTGGCTGTCCTGGTACTCGCAAAGTTTTTAAAGCAAATTGAGCAGCTGCAGCTTTTCGAACCAAAAAGCATGTGCTGTTGCCCCGAATTTTGTATAAATTTTTAGAATTTACGTACCAATTTTTTGTTAAAATTAATATGTCATAATTGCTTTTGTGAAGGAAAATTTTGTGGAGAGGTAGTTGTTTTTTTAAGTGTCCCAACTTGCTGACTTTTTTTAAAACCATATCGCCGTACTCTTGGAAAAAAACTTTTTTTATAAGTTAAGAAAAAACAAGCAATGTCACGGTGAACAGAACTCTCCCCTACACTTTCCGATCGGGTTACTATAGCAGACATTCATATTATTTATTGTAGCACGTATTCAGACATCTATTTCCCGATAATACCAAATATATCAGTTTTTTGTACCATTGCAGAAGGTTTTATAGTTTCGACCAGCAGTTTGTAACGTATAAAGTATAAAGTATATGTATTCTTAAAAAGCATCACAAGGCGAGTTGATATAGCCATATATCTGTCTGTTTCGATTCAGTTTTCGAGCGCAGTTGAAAAGCTAACGATCTAACGATCGTCATAAAATATGTGTACGCAGGTCTAGGTTAAACCGCCCCGATCGGACGGCTACAACATATAGCTCCCAATGGATTAAATCTTCTATAATTAAGCAGTAATTAAATAATATGAAACTTTCCCATTGGGTGAGCGGCCAGTCACATTTTAAGTCGTGAAATCTGCAAAGGTGTAAAACTTAGGCCGAAAATAGCTTTCGTTCTCGATTTTAATTGGTATTATTCTTCAGCTTTTTTTGTAAACTTTGTATGCTAAGTATTGTTTTATTTGTTTTCTTTAATGGTTGATTTTTATACATTTTGGGGGCAAGAGTAAGAAAAGTATTATTTATGATATTAATAAAAAAAAACGCTGTGGTCCTTGATTTGACCTGAGATCCGATTTTATATTATGGATAAAGGTACATACATATAATAGGTTTTTAGCTTTCCGAAACGTAGAATCAAGTATCGCGTTAACTGAAGAACCAGCGAAAGAGAAAACCGGAGAACGCCTAAAAATATTGTTCTTATTTAATCAATGTTAAATCCACATACAAGTGTAATCAAAGTATAGGACAATTATTTGAATTTCGTTATGTAACAAAATAAGAAGACAACTGCCTTTTGATGTTTTACATTCTTCGATAATTTTTGTTTTTATTATAATCTAGCCATGTCCGTCAGTCCATCTATATACTTTGCTGGCCATAAGACGCTGATCGAAATTGAATCACGATTTATTCGGGAGCCTTAATGCAAAGAAAAATTACAGCCGAAAAATATTAGATCCTAATTGCAGAACATTCTAGAGATCGGTAGTGGATTCGATGGTGACAACGTAAATGGAATTAAGTTTCTCTATACTTCAAAAAGGGTATTGAGTTCCGCGTATCTCATAGTCGGATCCTCGACTATTGCAACGTATGTTTTGTAATAATTAGTATCGATTCTGTTGTGAGTTAAAATGTAATGGATAATTCGTGCCACTTAGAGTAATTCTTCTCATGAGATGTATTTAAAAAATTAATGGGTTCTGCCACAATTTAAATCAGGTTTATTGTAATTTGGAAACATTCTTAACAAGTTTTCAAAATTGTTAAAGTTTCTAGTAATAATATGATAAATATTATAATACAGTTAAAATAACTCCTAAACGCGTTTTTAAAACAAAAGTTTCAATGTGATCACGTAGAATAAAAAAAATTACTAAGTACGATGAACATGCATAGCAAAATTAAAACATAAATCGAAGTCAACAAATTGAAATTTCCCAAAGGAATATCGTGTACAGATTGTGTGTGCTAAGTACCAAGTTAGTGCTATTAATTATTTAGTATTTAAAGTTGTCAGTTTTCGATTTCAATGAGAGTTCATTGAATTGTTATGGACAATTTGTAAATTTGCTTTCGTTATTATATTCATATTTATAAACGAGAGCCAGTTTGCTAGATGAATCAAAAAACCAAATAATTTAATTTAATTTAATTGATTGAAACTAAAACAGCCGATAAAGTCCTACAAATTCCCCTACTAGAGTCGATGTTAATCTGACTATAAACTTAAAATCTTTGTAATTATCGGGCAATTGTAAAAGGCAATACGTTACAGAGGATCCAACAAATTAGTAAAATATAAAAAGTGGATTTATCTTAAATGTTGTTTGGCAAGAATGCATAATGTGTATTTTAAGAGTTTTGTGAATATAATATGAAAATAAAGTTGAATTTAAACAAATTTACTGTTATTTATTTTTTTACGTCGGTATATTATTTTTTAAGAAAAACTAATAATGGTTTAGATTATAAAACTGAGCTCCTGTGATTTTGCCCAGGGGTATAAAAAATGTACCACCCACGTACCTTATTAGTGCAAACATTTGAAGACAACTATCCAAATTTCCCGTGGCTTGCAATATTTCAGATTAGATTCAGATTCTTTGGTCCATCCCAGAAAAAGGTTCTTTATTATGTTTTTTTAGGTATAGGGTACACTTTTTAAAGTCTCGTTTTTATTGAGCACTAGATCAGCGGTCGGCAACGTCCTACTAAGTGACCATAGGGAATTGTTCTACCCACTCTCAGCTGCTCACATGCAGTGTAGAATTGCGGTCTAAGCTTCCCCGTGCAAATTACCCATACAACTATAAAAGAAAACGTCATTGTATGTGTGTCGACCGCTGCACTAGATAATCTGATTTAAACTCGCCACACAACGAAACCGTTGTGAAATACTTGAAAGAATCTGGTAATTGTTACGTTACAATGAAATCCATCAATATGCATCATGGTTTTATTATTCATAGGCATTTTCATACACGGAAAAAATAAACATTTATCGATCTATCTCCCCAAATACCACATCCAAAGTACCAATAATGGCAACGACGTCGGCAAGCATGTGCTGCTTTCCAATCTTCTCTAAAGCTGCCAAGTGGGCAAAACCAGGGGCTTTTATTTTACAGCGGTATGGACGGCTCGATCCATCTGATACAAGGTAAACACCGAACTCGCCCTTCGGAGCTTCAATTGCCGTGTATGTTGCCCCGGGTGGAACTTGATAACCTTGGGTAAATAACTTGAAGTGGTGAATAAGAGCCTCCATTGACGTCTTCATTTCTGACCGTGACGGGGGCGCCACCTTGGCATCGTCCGTTTTGATTTCTCCAGCAGGCATTTGATTCAGGCATTGATCAATTATTCGCAGGGACTGACGCATCTCCTCGATGCGGCAGAGATATCGGTCATAGCAGTCGCCTTTGGTGCCGATCGGCACATCGAAGTCTACCAGGTGGTACGCATCATAGGGCTGCTGTTTGCGGAGGTCCCACTTTATACCGGAACCTCGTAACATGACGCCACTAAAGCCGTAGTTTAAAGCTTCCTCTGCCGTCACAATGCCAATGTCCTCGGTTCTCTGCACCCAGATTCGGTTCGTGGTCAACACATCCTCCACTTCATCCAGCCGCTCGGCAAACTTCGATGCAAACTCATAGATATCATCCATTAGGCCAAGCGGCATGTCCTGAAATTGAGCGTCAATATATGATTTTAATATGGGTACGACTGAATTACCAATGACACGCCACCAGGACGGATGTAGGCAGCATGCATTCGAGCACCAGAAACTCGCTCATAGAATTCCATCATTTTTTCGCGCTCCTCGAATAGCCAGAAAAATGGAGTTAAAGCACCAACATCCAATGCGTGTGTTCCGACAGCCATTATATGGTTTAGAATCCGAGTAATCTCGGCAAACAAAGCTGAATAGAACAAAATTCGAAAAGGAGTACTTTAGCGCATGTTGTTAATAACTTAAATCGAAAGCAAAATTCAGGCAAGGAAATCACTGTGGACTAGAAGTCTTCATGAGAAATTATGGTAAGAGTAAAAAACTTAGTTTTTCTGGTTACCCTACCTTTAAATATATTTTAGTACCTTAAAAGTAGTTAATTTTTGTTTTGTTATTCAGAAGTGGTTAGGGTTTAGGGATGGTCGCTGGCATAAAAACTTTCGATTTTTTCTGTTAAAACTGGTTTGATATCAAACAAAAACACCTATTAACGAGGTAAAAAATAGTCACGATCACACCTTCAACATACAAAAGTTCTGATACCATCTATTGTGACCAATATTTATTATACGATCCATTAAATAAATACGCCTTCGTAATTTTTCCCATTCGGCACGCTTCTTTAAAATACCGAGTTAAAACAAAATGTTGTTATTTTAAGTTGCTTAATAAAAGAAAATAATTACTGGATCCCATAAAAAATAGTACAAACCGCGTAACACACATTTAGGTCTCAATTTGAAAATTACCCAAAAATCTTTAAATGCATAACTTTTGAACCGACTGTCCGATTGTGTTAAAATTTGACCTGTTCGACGCGTATTTTAATAAATTGAAATAGAAATGCGTTCGGATCCACCAGTTCCCCTAACGCTAATTTTCCAACTTTCCTTTTTTTTTACTTTTTTTTCAATTTCTCCTAACTAACTAAGTAAGTTCTGAAAAGTTTTGGTATCAAAATTTTAAGAGAATAATAATAATTTTAGATCGGTTTATAACTTTTTACCAACGGACTATCGTAGCAGATTTTCAAATCTCCACTACGTGGACTTCCGTCCACAGTGATACTTAATTTGATATTTTGTAAAGTATTAAGTGTCATTTAAAAAACATCCAGTAACATCTGTCTAATATCGGTGACAAAGCGTTTGCTGTAACACTTACAAACGGTGAAATGATAAGATTTCAATTCTGTTTTTATCGGGGGTGTCACAGAAATCTCTTCCAACCAAATTTCCCCCCAAAAGCAAATCTCGGTGTCACAGGAACCGTTTGAAAATCAAGTACACGGTTTTAAACCAACCGAATAGTAGGCATTAAAGCCAATGTTCCGAAAATCAGAGCAAATTTACTCCGAAACTAGAAAACTCTACAGATTCTGTGACACCTACGGGTTTGAAGGGTTGGTTTCCAAAGCGTACCCAAATCAGTCGCCGGTTTCTGTGACACCCCAGTATATTTTCTATAATAAAAGAAGAATTGGACCCCTTGGAAGCCCGATTTTCAATTTAAAAATTTTAGCTTAAAAAAAATGTATTTAGAGTTGAATAAAATGTTTTCCCAGGGGTAGAGTAGGCATAAAAATATGAAGAAAAATATGTATCAAGCAATTTTAAAACGTGGTTTCGAGAAAATCGTAATTGACCAGCTCAAATCTACTAAAAATTAAGTCCGATCGCTTTCAAATTTTCAGAGTATTTTAGTCATATTAAAAGTTCAAGAAAGTTTTAAAAGGGCAATACCCTTTTTGCGAAATTCATTCGATTTGTTGAGGAAGGGTTTTTTGAGATTTGACATTTCACAGCTCCGACCGAAGGATTGAAATATTCATACCCACGACTTGACGTACTTGTGATTCGAATGATCCCTTTGCTTAGACAATAGTTACTACTTACTTCGAATATACTTTGCTCGGAGTGGCACCTCGATGTTGAGGAGCTTTTCCACAGCCAGAGAGTAGCACTGTTCGTTGCACATCATGGAGACGTAATCCAGCCGGTCAAAATAGGGCAATGCCTGGGTGTAGGTCTTGTACTCAATGAGCTTCTCGGTACCGCGGTGCAACAATCCAATGTGAGGGTCGGCACGCATCACAGTCTGAAAAATAAGGTGGAGGGATGTAGATCTAGTAAGTAGGTCTGCTCACCAGCTCTTACCTCTCCATCCAGCTCCAGCACCAGACGAAGTACTCCGTGGGCCGCGGGATGTTGGGGCCCGAAGTTCAGGGTCAAGTTACGAACGGATTTCTCGACAGGCGTCACCTTGCCTGTTAAAAGAGGAAGTTTGTTGGGTCAGCGGTCAGCTGGTTGGGCTACCTACTTACTGTTCCATGGAGGCACCTTCCAGAGCGATGTCACCTCATCTGGATACATCACCGGGCCGCTAAACTGCTTCATAAACTCAGGGTCTGGATACCATTTTGCAGCTCCGCGGCGAGTCTCATGCCCACTGACAATCGAATGGTTGGTAAAATTAAAAAATAAGAGGAATTCTTATTCGTTCGTATTATGTAAGCAGTTAATCTTTACCTTAGCGCGATCGATCCTGGAGCAACGAGTTGCTTGCTCAGCCTCAAGTGGGACAACCCGGGGACCAAGGAGCGCCTCGTAATGTTGGCAAACGCCATGCTGATAGCCAATTTGCTCTTTTTATGTTTTTAAATTAGCGTTTCAGTAAGCTAAAACAACCAATCGTCGGAAGCAATCGATGTTCGGAAAAAAGTTATCGAAAGACCATTTACACCGGCAAATCAGCTGCAGCTTATATGGTGTTCACACAGATCACATATTAAGGAACACTTATAGGGTACTCCCACAGAGCTCCATCTACAATCCGTTGAGCGGTTGGTCCGTAAAGTTTTCCCGTTCCGAAAATGTTCCAGTTAGTTCTTTTATGCGATAGTTAGGCGATGTATATTGCATATGTTATAAAAGCTCAGATATGTTTTAAACTATTATCTTATGCTATTTAATGTATTATAATGTTTAAAAGAGCAACTGCTCTTCAAGTCAGTTGTTTTTGGATGGTGGATGTGCTATGTGGGAACACGAGTTTCACATTTGTCAAAAATCCCAACCGTTTCACACGGATAGACTCTATGGCAAGAGGCTATAACTGGGCAACTTTCAGAAAATAGGCCAAAAAATACTATTTTCTGTCAATTATTTCTTGAGGGTCCGGTGTTGATTAATTTTGTAACATCCGCGCGTTATTTTTCGCTTACGAACCTAAAATATAAATTTTTAATTTGTATTATACAAGCGAAATCAATCGCTTACTGTAAAATAATCCATTGTTACAGTACTCGATAGTCATTGTAAATAGTCTTCTGCCTTTGAGAGTGTATTTTAGCGATTTTTGTTAAGGATTTCACTAGGTTGTTATCGGAATTGATGGATAGTTCAAGAAATATATAAAATGATATATTTCTTGAACGGTATTTTAGTTATTTTTTTTTAACGCATGAGTACTTCCATACAAAAGCTTCGTAAATTCCGATGAACGTCTTTAACGGCGGCGCAATGAATAACACATTTGATCTTTGGCTGGGAGAAAAAACAAAAAAACCAATAATAAAACGCCTGTACATGATACATGCATTGCGGATTAACTCTAAAATACACTAAACGATTTATATTTTTTGACTAGTGAAACTTTTAGCCGAACTGAGTACTAGGCTTAAGGGATTTTTAACAAATGTGAAACTCGTGTTCTATTAATATTAGTTAGTATTTACGAATTGCAGAATTGCTGCAAACATTGATGTTTTCTTTCGCAGAACATCTTAAATTTTGGCCCACACTTAGCAAAATGTTGGCGAATGCTTTTCCCCTCATTACAAACTGCAAACAATTCAACAATAGCCAAAAAACAATGAACTTGAGCATTATTTAATTTTTTCCCGCTATTGATTTGATTTGTTCTCGTAGTCAAATTTTTTACTTCCTCTTGAGGAAGTATTCAGAGTTGCACCAAAAAAACATCGCCTAACTATCGCATAAAAGAGCCCGCCGAAGTCCGTCAAAATTGGATAGCGGACTAACTGGGAAATATTCGGAACGGCTAAACCTTACGGACCATCCGTTCAACGGATAGTAGATGGTGGATGGAGCTCTATGGGAAGACCCTATACGACGCCCAAAAATGCATTTCTGTCAGTACAAGTTCATTTCCTTCCCAAAAAATCGCAGATTCAGGTACAGTACCCACCTAAACTCATAAAAAATACTGAATTAAAATACTGAAATACTGCTTATAAAGTACCACTTTCCGCTGAAGGGAATAAAATGTAGCTTTAAACGGATGGTGGGAAGACGCTATTAGCAACGAAAACCATGAAAGTAATCGATGGTTTCAGGGAGAATATCCATGTTACACAACGGTTCCAAACATCGATATCATCGTACAAACATCGATTTTTGTTCCAGCTCTAGACAAGTTTTTTTTATAAATAAAATAGCTCTAGAAATACAATATTTATATATATTTATTGTATGTAAACCAATTACAAAAAATTGCCGTTAAAATGAGTTGTTTTCGAGTATCGCTTTTGAGACGCAAACCAGTTCGGGACCTATTTTAGACATCAAGTGAAAAATGTAATTGTTAAAAAATGTACCTGGAAAATGAATGCTATAGTGTACATATTTGTTTGTATTTTCTTCTCTGCGAGTACGTCTGACGTCTGGACAACGGTGTTCTTTTACGAACAGTTTTCAACTAATGTGTTTAAAAGTAGCAAATAAGAATGTTAGCCCAAAAGAAGGGATGTCTGTGTATACACATAGAGTTGATTCCGTCTCCACTGGGGACTCTGTCGTCACTGTGTATGTATACAGAAAACGTCTCTTTGGTGTATACATACATATGCATCCGTATATTTTGCCATTGTGATGTTCTAGCACTTGAAGCGAACAAATTTGATAGAATATATTTAATCGATTACAAATTAAAAGGTTTACCCTGTTTAATAAAAAATGAGATCATTTTGATGGTGGATACTGTCGCCTGAATACGCTTTTTTAGTAAAGTTAGGTGACAACATATCCAACCCCCTTTCTAACATATACTCTTGATCAGCATCCCCAGACACATTTTGTTACCTGTCCGTCTACGCTGTAGTATGTATTACATACAAACATTTATTTATTTAACAAATTAAGCTTAGCATACAATGTTAAACTTAATACTATTTTACCGAGCACTGGCTGCGGAGTCCTTCGGCTATATGCAAACAATGTGTAATTGAAGTATAGGATAGGTAAATTCAAATTTTATAGAAATTTACATTTGATGAAAGTCGAGATCACTAGCCGAGTCGAACTAGCCATGTCCGTCTGTCCGGATGGACGTTGAGATCTCGGAAACTATAAAAGCTAGAAGATTGGCATTTTGCATGCAGATTCTTGGAGTTCCTACGCAGCCCTGTTTGTTTTAAAAAGGTGACACGTTCTCTCAACGCCTATAATCGCCTAAGGCCATTTCTTGAATTCACTTTAGCTAAGTAACGAGTATCTGATAGTCGGGGCACCCGAATATAGCGTTCTCTCTTGTTTTAAATATACCAAACTAAACCATGCGTGCTACTCGTCTCGAAAGTAAGTGTAAATTAAAAACCAACATCATAAAGGGGAGAGGTCTGTAGGTTGGTACACCTTTTGTTTTTGATCTAAAATTTCGACATTCACTTATGAAACTACACGCATTAGGTACTGATCGAAAGATTAGTCAATTAACTTTAAAAAAAAAACAAAAAAAATATTTTTTTTCCTTAGGGAAAACTAAAAAATAATTTTTTTTGAAAAGTACCAAAAAACGACAGTTTGAAGAAGAGGTATGTAAGTTGGGACACTTTTAAAAGTTAATAAAACTCACACTAAATGTACTTCAAACTTTAAGAAACTATCTATTTATGTTAATTTAATCAATTTTAGTTTGTTTTAACTTATTTCCCGTCCATTTTTAATTAACTTAGACCAAACAAGACTATCAGATACCCGTTACTCAGCTGAAAGGAGTGCGAGGGAGATGGAGATATAAAACTTTGATCACGCATAACTTTTTAACGAATGGTCCGATTTGAAACATTTCTTCTACATTTCGATAGGTATTTTGTTTTAAATCGTTAAAATTCATATAATTGTCAGTCAAACCATTTCAGGATTTAAATCAGGGCTGTGAATTAAAGATAATACAATTTCTGGAACCACGTCTTTTAACTTTTTTTTTAGACGGCCAGACGGACATGGCTAAATGAACCGGCCATTGGTGCTGATCAAGATTTTATATACTTTGTGTGGTCGGAAACGTCTCCTTCACTGCGTTGCAAACATCTGACTGAAATTGTAATACCCCTGCAAGGGTATAAAGATATTAGCTATCTAAAAATGGTTTTTCAAACCTTTTGAGCTTACTTGAGTTACATATTAGTGTGTGATGTAAAAAAGTGAATTCTATATTGTCCATTACTTTTCTAATGATCCAGGATTTTGCATAAACTAGTCATTAATTATTTCATTGGTTGCAGATGGAGCAAGACACACACTGGTATGTGACGACACGGATATAGCTGTAAACCAGTCATCGTATTTGTAAGGCGCAGCTATCTTGTAACAGATCCGGGGCATTCAGCAAAGCTATTAAACAAAGCTATAAACATCGAAAAAACATTCATAGCGGAATGCAAGAACGAGTAAAGAAGGTACGCGTTACTCTTTCCTTGACCCAGTCAAAGTCACAGACTCAAGATAGTGGCCCACGTTGCAGTATGGTGGCTTGTAAAAGACGCTTAACCTCCAGTAAAGTGCTTGCCGAACCACAGCCACCAGTCTTGGTAGCTCCCCCGAATTGCAAAACGGGCGGCCAGCAGAAGCATCATAAAGTACAGCTATACTCTGGGAGTCCATTGAACATCAAGCTGTACGTGCCAGCGAATATCGAGGGAATTCCGAGAATTCGCAATCAGGCTTTAACGACGACGAATAATACACAACCAGCTATGCATCGAAAGTCTAAAAGCAAAAGCAAGAACCCAGCTTCCAACACCCTTTCAACTCTTCACCCGTCAAGTGAATGTGAAATTCAGCCATCCGCAGAGAACCCCTCGGCACCAGTGGAAACTGTCGAAAAATGTGAGGAAATTTCTGCAGGAACAAGATTGAAGACGTCGCAGCATTTCTCAGATTTAAACAAAATTACGAAAAGCCAGCATTACCGCAACAACAGGACTAGAAACAGAAACCGCTCCTCTTCTTCGTCCCCATCTTCAGCGGTAAAATGCAAAATGACGATTCCACTACCAACATTTGGCGCCACATCTTTCGTTACTTTGTTGACTTTAATTTGTATGGAAACGGTTTTGCTATCAACCATGTCCAGTTGCGCCAAAACGTTCTACATGCATTGGAATACATCGAACAGCATGTAAGTATGAAAAAAGATTTAAGAGTGAGGTCGTATTCATATATCTAAGCAAATAATGGCCATCTGATTGTACCCGTTAATCGTAAACAATACATTGTATTCGTTTAAAGAATAAAACACGTATGTAGAATGAAGCGTGATCACTAGCTGGGTAGATCTAGTCATGTCCGTATGACCGGTAAGATCTCGAGAATTCAGATATTATTAGCCCGTGAGCTTGCATACATGCCTCTGCCGCTTCTGCAATTATCCTATTTACACCCACAGAATAAAGCAGCGGTCGACAATCAAACGTAGACAATTTTCGCAGAGCAAATCACTCCCACAAACAGATTTCAACATGTCGTTGTATGCCCCTTATTGATTCAAATCGCTCAAATGTTTTATGTTTGTGTGTCTCAAATGTTTGATAAATATTTTCTCGTTTTTAAATTTTTTAAATTAATTTTTAAATTTTAACTACAACTTTGGCTTGCCAAAGTAGATTTCTTTCTTGATTATAAGTGACTCGGTCTTCGTTAAAAACCCACTTGGAAGGGGATGTTTTGTAATTTCAATTGTATCCAATTGTACTTACGAAATCTATCTACTTAGTCCAAACTTTTCAACTAATCCCAACGACATGGATAAATCGGCTAGTGATCCTGATAAAGAATTTCTATACTTTATATATTCTGAAATTCTTCCCCTAACGTGTTACGTTTAAAGGAGTATAATTTTTAAATTACACCAGTTTACAAAATAAAATCTTATAAAAAAAGAAAGGGTCAACAACGTTTTTTACATTAAAAAAATTTGGCACCATACAAATTTTAAGGGTCTTTCCCTTAATCAGGAAGATGTACGTAACCGGAAAACTTATGTTATCATCGATAAGGGGTTTTGCGATTTTATTTTGTAATATTCTAATAAGGCTATTTGCCTTTTATTTGAAACTATTTTGTTTTATTTATATACTGTTTTATTCATACAATCTCTTATCCACAGATTTCGGATCGATAACACTGATCATATAATCGATGTTAATAAAGGCAATCTGGCATTTGAGTTTGATCAGGTGCATATAATATGCCCAGTATATGAACCAGGAACTTTTGAAAATGAAACTGAGAAATATATAATTTACAATGTGTCTAAAGTGGAGTATGAAACATGTCGCATAACAAATGCAGATCCGCGAGTAATAGCTATATGTGATAAACCTCAGAAATTAATGTTTTTTACAATAACTTTCCGGCCATTTACACCGCAGCCAGGTGGTTTGGAGTTCCTACCTGGAAATGATTATTACTTCATTTGTGAGTTCGGTTATATTACTGCCATTTAAAGATCATATACAAATTAGTCTTGTTTACCTTTTTTTATTTTAGCAACATCATCGAAGGATGATTTATATCGGCGAATTGGAGGTCGCTGCTCCACAAACAACATGAAAGTAGTGTTCAAAGTGTGTTGTGCCGCCGAGGACAAGAACAAAACCACTGCGATAAGCAAATCTATATCAGGTGGAGACACTGGAGGAGCCATAAATGTCAATATAGCAGCTAATGATGATAGTCATGTCCATAGCCAAGGCAATAACATTGCTATTGGAACCAATATTGGTATAAATGGAGGCATCATTTCCGGAGGACCGCAGTCCGCGGGAATGCCGATCAATTCCATCAATGGAAATAGCAATATAAATGGCATAGCAACCACTATTAATTCAAACATTGATCAGTTTAACCGGATACCGATTCAACCAAACATAATCGGTAACAATGTAGGGAACAACGCCGTTGGACCTGGAGTTGTTAATGGTGGTGGAATTATATTAACTCCTGGCCATGGTCATGGCAACATTAATATGCTGCAACCAGGTCGCGGCGGAATGAACGTGGCTTATCCAGGACATCACCACATCCAAACTGGGATCAGGATAAACAATGTTCCGACGCAGCATAGCTATCCACCTCACAAGGGTAATGTTAACAGCAATACTAACGGAAATGGTACGTACAAGCCAAAACTTTAAACATATTTGCAGAGCAAAGCAAGACAGAAGGGGTAACTTCGGGAAGCAATTTTATTTAAACCAAAACATTTTTCTTCTGAGTGGCATTAGATATTGTTATCTGTTTTTGCTTAAGCACGTATGGGCATTTCCAGGAAAAAGTCAACCCAACCCCAAAAATTAAAAGTTGGCGGAAAATTGTCTTTTTTGGTTTAAAAATAGCACTGGTTTCTATATTTTGTAAATCAGATACATTTTCTTCCAAATTAATTTTTTACACGAAGATATGCAGCTTTCAAACACAAGCAACACATGCTGTATATCTCAGCAACATTTTGTTGTGTTTTCGTAATATGGCTATGCCTTCTGTGGAAGTCTTAAGATCAAGCATCCAATCCTACAAAGTTGTTTAAGGCAAATGCTATCAGGAAAAATTAAGACTTACTTAATCGGGGGTGTCACAGAAATCTCTTCCAACCAAATTTCCCCAAAAAAGCAAATCTCGGTGTCACGGAAACCATTTGAAAATCAAGTACGCGGTACACCCCAGAATATTAATGGATTAGATGTCTTTATTGAAGTTTGTTTTTAAACATTTTTAATGTCGCGTCCGTAATCATAAAACCTAATTTTTTCTTTTCACTCGTCCACTTCTTTAATAAAACCTAACAGATGTCGAAACTAGCTGAGTAATGGGTATTTGATAGTCGGGGCACCCGACTATAGCGTTCTCTCTTGTTTTATTTCTAAGAACTGCCTGGACAGATAATCTTCATTTTTTCACCATAAATACAAGAGCATCTGAGCTATCGAACAAAAAAAATAAAATGTTTAAAATTTATATTCTCTTATTTTTAAAGTTTAAGTTGAAATAATGTCGCATCCATCACCCTGGAAATGCCCATATATGTTTTTTTATACTCGTTATTCGTATAGTTCCCCGACTATCAGATACCCGATACTTGGCTAAAGGGAGAGCGAGGGAGATGTAGAAATTCAACTTTGATTGCGTATAACATTTGAATTTGAAAAATTTTGGATTAGTATATGGGGATTGATAATCGAAACCAACCCTCATCTACACTTTTACAAAATCTTGAAAAAAGCGGGCGCTAGACCGATTCTAGCTAAAAGGGTTTTATGGTCCTAAAAATGGGCGTGGCACTCGGCTGAACCAAACATGGTCTTGATAGGCACTAGTAGAATCTGTAAGAAATATTTGTACTCTCTAGCTCTAAAAATGTGGTTGCCATACAACATATTCAGATGTTTCAAACTGGCTATCTTTCGGAAAGAACTTTGACTGCTCCTAACTTTTTAATGAATAGACAGATTTTAAAAATTGGTGGTGGGTAGATGGATATTATTAACACTATGTAACATCAAAAATTTACATCGATGGATGCTATTGTTTTGAATTCGTTACGATTTCCCAAGTTAAACTGCGTTTTCCAAAAAGTTCTTTGACGCAAGGATTCTTGTTGTTCTAATTTTTCTTCTCCTGGCTGTTTTCTTTTATTTTTTTCTCCCTTAAAAAATCCTACAATTATTCTGAGTATGGGGTTCGAAAGATAAAGAGTGTCACTTTTAAAAAACTTTAACATCAAAACAAACCATGAATCCGTTTGCCCTTGATACCTCCGGAAAGTTGGCCAATTTCAGCATTTTTCGAACCTTGAGGTCCTTGTAATAAGAATCCTTCCGTTGGAGAAGTTTTTGGAAAACGCAGTTTAATTTGGGAATTCGTAACGACTTCAACAATATAGCATCCATAGAGGTAAATTTAAAAAGCATTAATTTTGTTGCACAGTTTAATCAAAACCAACACTTATTTACACTTTCACAAAAAGTTTTAAAAATGAGGGCGATAGGCAGACCCTAGCGGCACATTCGCACTGATCGACTCGGCTAGGGATCTTGATTAAGAATCTATATACTTTACGTTGGTTCTTGAACGCTTTCTTCTAGCTGTTTCAGACTTTTCCCCGAATATAATATACTCTTTTACTTTACGAGTAACGGGTATAAATAGAATGAAAGTGGAGTTTCTCGTTACGTTGTTGTTCAAGCTCAAAATAAAATATTAGGGCAGGGGTTTTTGTAAAGGCACAAAGCATGCCTAGAGGCACGCGCCTATCTCTCATAGGGCACTTGCCGATTCTTCTTTGTGTTCAATTCCATTTAAATTTTTTTCGTCTCAGCTTACAAAGCAAACTGTTGTTGTGTTTGTAAATGCACTGCCATAAGGCAGTTTTAACCACCTTTATTTTAGGGTGTGTCAAACACTAACTACGTAACCGCCAGGGCAAGGTCTTTCAAACTTAGAGGTCACCCAAAATATCCCGATCAAAAATTCATAAACGATTTCCATCGAATACAATAATTGTTGTGATTTCGTTAAATAGCTGTTTTGAAAAATGTTTATCATGTTAGGTTTTATCTGAGTTTAAGAGTTTTCTATAATTCGAGGCAACGTTCTATGGAAATTTGAGTTCAATTGTTTGTGCAAGATATATGTGGGTTTCGCCATGCGTATATGAACTTACCTTATTTTTAATTTAAAAATGAATTAATAATTTCCATTAACTGTACGTAAAAATGTTTTTAAAAAATATTTTCAGATGACCACCACCACTACAACAAACATCCCAACGAGGTAGTAAAGAACGAAGAGCTAACATACAATAGTGGCACAGCGCCAGCAGATAAACACATTTTCGCTTTATGGATCTGGATCTTGTCGTTTTTTCCACTGCCATTAATTCAATCTTGCTGTTTGTCAGCGTATTGGATAAACTCATCTTTAGTTCTAAGCATTGTTGCAATCCTCGGTATCCACTATTTAGTTGAAAACGCGTTGCAAACCACGTTTCAGCGGTATACGCCTGGAATAGTAGAATTCACTTCAACACCTAGTAACAGCTTGTTTAGCCCTACACCCGCCATTATAAAACTTGACCGGTGAATTTCAAATGGAAATCATATTTTGTGTTCCCCTGTTCAGCATTTATTTTTTAAGAATTCCATTATCACCTAATATCTTTTATCACTCTCCAACTATGTTAATATTGTCGGTGATAAAAAGTAGTGGATTGGAAAGGTTGGAATCACATAATATGCTTACTGATATTGATTTGGAAATGTAATTGCAATTGATTGAGTTAGTCTAACTCAAAATTTATTATAATAGATCAGATAGAAAGGAGAAAGGTGAAATAGAATTAATAAGTAAAACAATTAAATATATCAAGTACATTAACAGTTAGATATAGTGGTCTAGATATAACTGATACCGCTTAAGAACAGAAGGAGGATAGCAGAATGTTATTGTGAAACAGATCAGATGCAATACAAACGGCCAGGTATACAGAGCACTAGCAATTTTTCTAAATGCATATACCACCATTAAGTGCCTAGCCACTATGTCTACTGTCCTCCTTATAATTGTGTCCTTCTGGTTTTTCGAAATCAATTACTGGGGTATGTGCGCGTAAGGAATAAAATGTATGCCCATCTGCAGAAATTATAAAGCGATGTAGCGATTATCAAATCATCACCGCTATAGCTTTAGCTGACTGCTTGACTGTCAGTTAAAATGATCATTCCGACATTCCCTTGTTTTATCTAGGAACATACTGAAGGAAATGCCCAATAAATAGTAAGAAATACTACACAGAGAGTTGCATGCCTTCGGAATGGCTTAGGTGGATTATAATTTTTCTTATCACAGGAAATCTGAAATCCCAAAAATGTTGGAAAAAGCCACATACTTAATCTTATTAAATCCTCGTGCAAGACCCTGTGCGAAGGATATTTCGACTGAAATTAAAAAATTTATTAGAAATGCTTATTAAAAAAGCACGTAGTAAATTAGGTATAAGTCATTTAACGACATTATAATGCAGACTGCGGATGACTACGCATATGTAAATGTAATCGTATAAGATCAAATGAAACTTATGTATGTGTGTTTAGTATGCATTGATGTATATTTAAAATCGTGGTAGGTATTTTGAATATGGTAAAGGTGAAATTCAAAGAACTCAACTATAAGTTTTATGTTCTTTTTTGTTTTGTTTTTATTTAATGTTTCTTTTGAAATAATACCATTTTATTTTGTAAATGAACCAAGCAGTATAGAGAAGTGATTCTTAACATTAAATAAAATATATATGTATATACATACATCATACACATACTTACTTATATACAAGAAATGTTTAGGTGAAACGTTATAAACTTTGTAAATTTAATATAACTTAACTACAAATTAATACAGAATGGAAAAAGGATGATTTAAAAATCTAATATATAAAAAATATATTGAAGCATCTTGTGCTACCTTTGTGTGAAAATAAAAAGGTTAAAATTTATATACATAGTCTATATATAGTGATTAATTCAAAATATTAGATCGTGATTATGTAAGCGTGTCTATAATTTAGTCCGATAAACATGTTTTGATACTGTAGGCAAAACTAAATTTGCCACAGCGAGTTAACTATTTACAAATTTTAATTGAAGACAGACAGTAAACAGACTACATGCCTATTCCATCGGTGGAGTGTAATCTTAAATTTTGATTTTGCTGCGACTAAACTTAAATATAACACGTTTACTGTGCATTTAGTGTAAGCTTCGTCATGTTTTCGTATTCGGCATTATTTTCCATTAACCTGTGCTAGTTTGTCTACTACAGTACAGCCTGAAAATAGTTAAATTCTTTCAATTTCCAGACATTTTGAGCTCTGGGCAAATTGTATTCTTGTACTGCCACAGCAAACCTGAACACTAAACCGAATTTATTATGATCCAACGGTATAAACCGAAATCTAGATTCAGTCCCATTCTATGAGTGAATACCTTAAAAATATGCATTGCTCTACTTAGGCCTGTATCCAAGACTTCCTGTCATTGTGTTTATAGCTTATAAAGCTTTAAAACATTCGTTTATATTTTTCAACCTTACAAGCTGTTTTTACTTTGACAGGATATTATAAATGCGGACCGTACTGTTACTTAATCAATTACTTAATATCATACTTACAAGCAACATTACATACTACATACAAACATACATAGATTCATACAATAGAACCGTAACTAACTACATAATAAGACAACAGTCAAAATAATATAATGAATCGCTAGGATAACACATATTCATACAGCACACATTACATACATACAGTTTTATATAAGAGCAGCTTTCTATAAATTTGAAGAGTAGATGGCTCACAATTCTGACATTTAACTAGCATTCGGCCGCGTTTTCTGCGACAGCAAACAGAGTAGGAGATGATTACTAAGTTTACCCTAACTTGCCTTCCCTCTTTCCCATCCTGAACAATCTTTTACATAAACACATCATAATCATAAAGGCATAAAGTTGGTTTCCATTAAAGCAAACATTTCACAACTTTTTGTTAATGTGCACTCAGATTTTTTTTTTGTAAACGGTAAGGCGCAATACATTTTTAAATGTGGCATTAGTTATTTTATTTAGAAAAAATCAAAAAAATTTAATTTTCTATGTTCGACTCTCTAAAAATGAAATTATGGTATTCACGGTTTGACGGCGTTATACCGTTTACAAAGAGCATTATATCTAAATTCTGATTTAATATTCTAGAATACAATGACGATGCACAAAATAACTGTAAACATATTGATAAAAACCCATAAAGACCGATCGATCAATGTATATTATTTGATATGATTGAATTCACGCTAGTATGCATTTGTATTTCTATGTTACAGAGAGAAGAGTATAATGTAGTTCTTAATAGTAGCTCAGCATATTTATCTACTTATACTGTTTAAGGAGTAACATAAGCAAGTGCATATGACAAAAACTATGTATGAGCATAACAGATAGCCAAGCAGCGAGTAATAATGAAGATGTGACATGCAGATGATAAAATGTATTAATGAAAATAAATGAACTTTGAATTTACATTAATTTTAAAATATAATGCATTTTTTCGAGTACGCTTAATCTTTAAATTTACATTTTTGCATTGGTAAGTTATTAAGAAAGTATCTAAGTATGCAATCTTACAATTTTCTTGTTAGGGGAGTTGGGACTGTTTGTACATCGGGGCAGTGAATTTTTATACCCTTGCAGAGGGTATTATGATTTCAGTCAGAAGTTTGCAACGCAGTGAAGGAGACGTTTCCGACCCTATAAAGTATATATATTCTTGATCAGCATGACTAGACGAGTCGATCTAGCCATGTCCGTCTGTCCGTCCGTCTGTCCGTCCGTCTGTTTCTACGCAAACTAGTCTCTCAGTTTTAAAGCTATCGGGCTAAAACTTTCCCAATAGTCTTATATCTATTGCAGGTAGTATATAAGTCGGATCGAGCCGGATCGGACAACTATATCATATAGCTCCCATAGGAATAATCGGGGAACAAAATGTAAAAAAATTATATCTTGGGTGTTTTTGAACCTATAACCTCCTACTTTTTAAAATGCCATTTTTTATCTAATTTTGAATAAATTTTTTTCAAAATCGGACGACTATATCATAAAGCTGCCATGATCGGAAAATTAATGGGAATATAATAGGAAATAATTATTGCTTCGTTGGTTTTTATCGTATTCTCTTCTACTCTGGGATAATAAATGGTTTAGAATTTCGATTTTAATTTTATCAATATCGAACTACTATATCATATAGCTGCCATAGGAACGATCGGAAAATTAGTCATTAATAGGAATTATCTGCAAGGGTATATAAGCTTGGGCTGGCCAAAAGTAGGAGATAATTTTTTTTTACATTTTTTCCCCCGATTATTCCTATGGGAGCTATATGATATAGTTGTCCGATCCGGCTCGTTCCGACTTATATACTACCTGCAATAGATATAAGACTTTTGGGAAAGTTTTAGCCCGATAGCTTTAAAACTGAGGGACTAGTTTGCGTTGAAACAGACGGACGGACAGACGGACAGACGGACATGGCTAGATCGACTCGTCTAGTGATGCTGATCAAGAATATATATACTTTATAGGGTCGGAAACGTCTCCTTCACTGCGTTGCAAACTTCTGACTGAAATCATATACCCTCTGCAAGGGTATAATAAGAAGCAAAACGATTTTTTTCTATACTTGAATGCGAAGATAAATTCTCTAGGAACATAGCAGATGGTACTAAAGAAGCGTTTTTCTTTGAGTCGCCATAAAGAGAGGGATTCATTTTTAATCCGATCTCCACATCTGCTATGTATATATTGATTGTAAAGAAATTTATTTAGAAATTCAAATTCCCGTTTGTGTTGCAAGTGTCTATTCTAATCACAAGGATCGTGTGTAACCAAAAACCTTTTATAGAATTTATTTCTAAAATTTTTAAACGTTTTTAAACTTTTTGTATACGAAGGCAACTTGAATGAACTTTGGACCCTTTCTCTTAATAATGTTTAAAATAACCACTAAACAAGAAAGGAAGCTAGCTTCGGCCAGCCGAAGCTTATATACCCTTGCAGATAATTCCTATTAATCACAAATTTTCCGATCGTTCCTATGGCAGCTATATGAAATAGTAGTTCGATATTGATAAAATTAAAATCGGAATTCGAAAACATTTAAAAAGACTCATATCCCAGAGTAGAAGAGAATACAATAAAAGTCAACGAAGCAATAATTTATTTCCTATTATATTCCCATTAATTTTTCGATCGTTCCTATGGCAGCTATATGATATAGTCGTCCGATTTTAAAAAAATTTTATTCGAAATTCAGAATTAGATCAAAAATGGCATTTCCAAAAGTAGGAGGTTCTAGGTTCAAAAACACCCAAGATAATTTTTTTTTACATTTTTTCCCCCGATTATTCCTATGGGAGCTATATGATATAGTTGTCCGATCCGGCTCATTCCGACTTATATACTACCTGCAATAGATATAAGACTTTTGGGAAAGTTTTAGCCCGATAGCTTTAAAACTGAGGGACTAGTTTGCGTAGAAACAGACGGATTATTCCTATGGGAGCTATATGATATAGTTGTCCGATCCGGCTCGTTCCGACTTATATACTACCTGCAATAGATATAAGACTTTTGGGAAAGTTTTAGCCCGATAGCTTTAAAACTGAGGGACTAGTTTGCGTTGAAACAGACGGACGGACAGACGGACGGACAGACGGACAGACGGACATGGCTAGATCGACTCGTCTAGTGATGCTGATCAAGAATATATATACTTTATAGGGTCGGAAACGTCTCCTTCACTGCGTTGCAAACTTCTGACTGAAATCATATACCCTCTGCAAGGGTATAATAAGAAGCAAAACGATTTTTTTCTATACTTGAATGCGAAGATAAATTCTCTAGGAACATAGCAGATGGTACTAAAGAAGCGTTTTTCTTTGAGTCGCCATAAAGAGAGGGATTCATTTTTAATCCGATCTCCACATCTGCTATGTATATATTGATTGTAAAGAAATTTATTTAGAAATTCAAATTCCCGTTTGTGTTGCAAGTGTCTATTCTAATCACAAGGATCGTGTGTAACCAAAAACCTTTTATAGAATTTATTTCTAAAATTTTTAAACGTTTTTAAACTTTTTGTATACGAAGGCAACTTGAATGAACTTTGGACCCTTTCTCTTAATAATGTTTAAAATAACCACTAAACAAGAAAGGAAGCTAGCTTCGGCCAGCCGAAGCTTATATACCCTTGCAGATAATTCCTATTAATCACAAATTTTCCGATCGTTCCTATGGCAGCTATATGAAATAGTAGGTCGATATTGATAAAATTAAAATCGGAATTCGAAAACATTTAAAAAGACTCATATCCCAGAGTAGAAGAGAATACAATAAAAGTCAACGAAGCAATAATTTATTTCCTATTATATTCCCATTAATTTTTCGATCGTTCCTATGGCAGCTATATGATATAGTCGTCCGATTTTAAAAAAATTTTATTCGAAATTCAGAATTAGATCAAAAATGGCATTTCCAAAAGTAGGAGGTTCTAGGTTCAAAAACACCCAAGATAATTTTTTTTTACATTTTTTCCCCCGATTATTCCTATGGGAGCTATATGATATAGTTGTCCGATCCGGCTCATTCCGACTTATATACTACCTGCAATAGATATAAGACTTTTGGGAAAGTTTTAGCCCGATAGCTTTAAAACTGAGGGACTAGTTTGCGTAGAAACAGACGGACGGACAGACGGACGGACATGGCTAGATCGACTCGTCTAGTGATGCTGATCAAGAATATATATACTTTATAGGGTCGGAAACGTCTCCTTCACTGCGTTGCAAACTTCTGACTGAAATCATAATACCCTCTGCAAGGGTATAAAAGAGTGTCATAACACTACTCCAAACTGACATGCGATAAAACTGATTCCCAGTTAATGGCAGATATCTCATTTCTGATGGAACAAAAGATGGTTTCATTGAAAATAAATCTAGGAGAATGTTCATCTGAAGGCGCAAAACTATAAAAGTTTATACCTAGTAGCAATGGCCCATGATGGATCTCACAATTGCTTATAGGTGAATTAAATTAAATTTAAATCATATTACGAAATAATTCAGCTCAACTGAGTATCGCAGTAGGAAAAACTCCCAACTAAAGGCGTTAGCTAAGTTAACTATTGGCCTCTCGCTTATTCCTATGATTAGCTAGTAGTTTTCGTCGTACTGAGTAATAGGCTTGAAAACTTCATTTGTCGCGGTCCTTGTTCGATTGGCGCCAGTATGCAACTAGTTGGAACTGGATCCGCTGAATCACTTACAAAAAACCGTTTTGCAACACATCACCGCGCAGCCTCCTTCACTTCCTAAAAACCCACCACCAATCAGACCACGAACAACTAGGACTGTGTATTGTCGGATGCCCAAAGTAAAAGCAGATGTATCAAGTGCTTACTCCTGTGGACTTTGCAGAGATGTGAAGATATAAAACGAATAACCAGATATCGACGCAATGGATTAACCATCCTTTAGCACTCTACATAAATATGTATGTAACTTATGTTATTGCTAATATATAAAGATGAGTATCCAGGTGTTAAAGAAAAGTTCTGTGGTAGTAGAAACAATCGCTCCTGCAAGGTCACTCATATAACTCCTGTGTAAAAAAAGTGTTTTATGTTGGTTCAAGGTACAACTAGTGACGTCAAAATGTATGTTTACTGAGCATTAATGCATATGTATACATATGTATAGGGTCCTTGAAGGAATTCGGTCTAAGTAATTACATACGCAAGAAGTTTGCGGGAAGAGTCAATGAAATAATAGGATAGAACGTGCTGTAAAGTTATTTAAATTCGCATCTTGGATTTTTTTCGAAAAGATTGCATGTTCCCATGAGAACTATGTACATAATGTTGGTGAACTAGTGACTAGTGTAGTCGCAGATCTTTTATCAAAGTCGAAAGCGTTTTTACAAAACACAAAATACATATTTATGTTAAAATATACATCAGAAGTACTTTAATTCGTCTTGCGCATAAAAACAGCTGCTTTTTGTTTTGATTTGACTAATAATTATAGGATATCAATCGGTAAGTGAAATAAAACAAAAACAACTAGGGAGGTCAGCCTCGGCAAGACGAAGTTTATATAGCCTTGCAGTTAAAATAAATACCCTCTGCAAGGGTATAAAAATAATGGCAATGATAATACTTTTATACCCTTGCAGAGGGTATAATTAAACAAAAAGAAAAAATAATGACAATTATAATTGTTACTGTGTTGCAAATTAATACTGTTATTTAACTGGATAAAAGATTAAGTGCCGTTTTCCCGTCCGCATGTTAAATTTAAATTAGGGATAAAGCCTTGAAAACGTTTGGAAATTCGAAGTAAAAGCTTACTTTAAATTTACTAGAAAACGGCCGTAAGAATCTTATTTGCTTTGATGCCTTATTTCCAATTGTGTGCAACTATTTTGGCATTTAAGCTGAGTAAATTTGATCTGATTTCAGAAACATTGGTTTCAAGGCCTACTATTTGGTTGGTTTAAAATCGTGTACTTAATTTTGAAACGGTTTCTGTAAATATTATCTTTGACTCAATTGTATTTGGCAAAATAAATCAGCTCTACCGCTTTTTAAGCTCCAGTTCACAGGACTTACATAAAAAAGTATTAGTAAATACTTTACATGTATTTGTGTTACTACAAATTTATTTTTGAATATAAAAAATATAATTTTCTCATTTCCCATTTTCAGTGTGATCCCAATAGATTAAGAACAAAGAAGCTTGTCATGTCATGGGAGAGCATTGATTCTAAGGATCTGCTTAGGTATTTAAATATATTTACTCTGTAGACGTACATATATGTATCTACATATTCGTATATACTTATTTCTACTTTTAGCATCCCACCTAGCCAGAATCTGTCTGCAACACATTTACTTACATCACCTGATGGATCGCGTTACCTATTGGAAAATTCAAACGGTTTGAATATTATTTATATTCACTTGCCTGTATACAAAATAAACACGCTTATATTACTGAGCTACAAGATTTTTACCGTTATTATACCCTTAAAGAGGATATTATGATTTTATCCAGAAGCGTGCATATCAGAGAAGGAGACGTTTTCAACCCTATAACGTTTTACATATTCTTGATCACAAGTAGAGGTGATCTAGCAATGCTGGTCTGTCTGAACGCTGACTTCTCGAAAACAATAAAAGCTTATTAATTTGGTTTTAAGAATTCAGATTCTACACACAAAAAATAACTATTTATTATCAACTAAATAAAAAAAAAAAACACAAAATAGTTGTTTACCTATAAAACTGTAAAGCACACGAAAAAATTGTACTTCAACAATTTAAGTTGTTGATTTTTTAAATTCATTTTTCATTGTGGTGTTACTATTTAATGACCAAATAAACCAAATACACGTGTGAAGAGGTTTCTTCTGGTAGAAATCGCTTCCCGCTATTGTTTCATATTTTCCTACGAATTCTGTATACCCTTCTTTTAATAGGGTCTGAAATGTCTCCTACTCTTTAGTAGTAATGTTTCTTTGTTTAGAATTGGCACCCGTTTTAAGAAACATTTTCGCATTAGTAACAATATTTAAAAATAATAATATTGCTGATGCTTCTACAATTGATAAAAATATGTTGCAGACTTGTGTCAATTAGATGAGAGTTTTTCCCGACTGGCGGGATATGGGTCCAGTCCTGATGTAGGATCCCGTTCCCTCTGGGCTGGTCAGGGGGTATTACGATCAGGTTCGGTAATCAGTTGCTTTTTGTCCTGCCAACAAAGCCTCAAGCAGTACATAGCTAAAAGAAAGGTAAGGCTGTTAGAATTGAGACCATTCATATTGGTTATTTAATCCACGTTCTCCTCCAGATCGAGCGTGGACGACGTCTATATGAGCAAAACAACCAAACAGAGGCAGTACGCACATGGCGTAGTGCACTGAAAGGAACCTGCCAACCAGAGGATTGCTTCCAGTTACTCGGATACTTGTATGTATGAGTGGTCGGTGATTCCTAGGAAATGCAACCGTGCAATTCCGAATGCCATTAGTGTCATTGTAACCAATCAAATGTGACTTGAAATCGAATTTATAAACTAGTAGTTGGTATTAAAACGATTTCACCTAAAACCGATGTCTAGACAATATATTAGGAAGTTATAAGCAAAATATTAAATATTAAATGCTAGATGACCCGAGTTCAGTAACGGGTATTTGACAGTCAAGGCAATCACTCAACTATAGCGTTCTCTCTTGTTTCTGTATCTAAACATTTGTAACTAAACATTTGTAACTAAACATTTGTATCTAAACATTGTTTTCACCTTCAATTCACAGGTACCAGGCCCACATGGACTGGGGAAAATTTCGTGAAGCTATAGAATTTGGCCATCAGCAGCTTGGGTGAGTTTACATAAGCTCTGAAACAGACTTTTAGGAAAGATTTGTTCGATGGCAGACCCTAATTTCCGTAAAAAGATGATGATGTTGTTGTAGAGCAGTTATAAGGCAACTCGGGGTCATGTCGACCTAGCCTTCAAAAAGTCGAAATCGTCGACATTATGCCAACACACACAAAGGAGCAAAGGAATTACTGTACAGGCATTTTTCAAACAAAGTCTAACAACCACACACTTCCACTAATTCCCAACCAGTTAAAGCGCTGTTTTCATGGTAACCCAATGCTGCTAATTGTATTTGGCTACTGGCTACTACATGAAACATGCATGTACAGTGAAGCCTCTTCGCTCCTTTATGTGCCACAATGGCGAAGACTTGGACTTCTAGACTTGGATAAAAAGTGCTCTAACTCGTTGGCATACTACTATAAGTACTATACTATGTTCTATTGGGACATTTTCCAAATTAGTGAAATAAACTAGTGTTTATAAATACAGCCTTTTCGTAATTTTTAAATACGAATATCTTCAGAATTTCAGAGGAGCTGGATTCCCCGAATATGCGCGCTGAAACGTACCTAAACCTCAGCAGAGCTCACGCTTGTTTGGGAGGCTTGGAGCGATCGCTGAGTTATGCTAGGCACTCACTTTACAATGAGTGCGGCACTAAATGCCGAAGTGGACTTGTCCATTTGACGGTTGCACGGGTTTATCTGGAAATGGGTGGATTCTCTAGAGCCCTGGAAGGATTGCAGGGTGCCTACAAGATAGCCACAGCTATTGGAGATCCATCGCTTGAGTTACAAGTGTATGTCGCGCTGTCTGAGCTTTTTGGACGGCTTCAGGATAACGACAAAAGCGCAACGTACGCTTCGAAAGCCTACGATTTATCACGTTCCCTACAACTAGGTGACCTGAACTCATGCCACCATAGAGCCGCGTTATTGCGAATGGCTGTTTCTCTGCGAAAGCAGGGCGAGCTCGGAGATGCACAAGATTATTGTAAGGTAGTGTCACGTCCATTTAAGCTTATTTACCTAACGCCAATTGTGCTAATCCTTGATTGTTATTCCGTTTAAGGAGGCCACAAAGCTATCTCTTATATCTGGAGATCAGGCCACTTATACGCGAAGTATTCGCGTTATGGGTGACATTTACCGGAAAAAAATGGATATGGATGTAAGTATAGCACTACACTTGTGTCGGTGGTCAATTTACAAGTTAACTGGAAGCACAGAATTTTATGTCTGCAAATTATTGGTTCAGGCTTACAGGCCAATTTTAGTCCCAGAATCTATATTTGAATTAAATTGTATTAAACAAATTAAATTGTATTTACCAGTTCAAGCATTAACAAAAGAGAAAGCTATAGTCATCATCAAATACCCGCTTCTCAGCCAAAGGGAGTGCGAGGGTGATGGATTGATTGCATTATTTGCTCAAAACTTTTTAGACAATGGTCCGATTTGGAATTGGCGATAGCTATAGGCAAGCCAAATAAAATATAAATTACACGGCTGACAAAACTTGGAAAAACTTTCCAAAATGTACTATATAGTACTACTAGTAGTACTATATAATTCGACATGAACCGCAAAAGTTTGTGACTCTCACATTTTCAAAAAAGTTTGGAGAGGCAAGTGAGTGAAATTGGTTAGCTGAGTAAAGGGAATAGTCAGTGAACTCGACTGTAGCGTTCTCTCTTGTTTTAAATTGATACAAATGAAGTGCCCAGGCTATTAAATATTTGTAAAATCTATTGAATATTTTGACCACTCAAATACATAGAGTTTTACAACGTAAAAATATTATTTTTAGCGCGCGTTCCGGCAATACGAACAGGCAATGGGTACGTCAGCAAGTTTGGGCGATCGTATGGCTCAAATGGAAGCTATGGACGGAGCTGCCCGTTGCCTGGAAACATTGCGTCTTCAAAACAAGATCTGCAACTGTAGACCGCTGGAGTTTAACACACGGCTTCTGGAGGTTGCTAGCTCAATTGGTGCCAAGGTAAAAACCAAATAGTAAGAATTTAAAAAAAAAATCGAGCTGCCAATAGAAAAAGGTTTTCGTTTGGGTTTTTTGAACATTCACCTATTACGCACTTAAAAATATTCTGATAATTCCCTAAACTGTTGAATTCTTGAAAATTCAGCCGAATATTTGAGCAATAGAGGGATCGACCCCTTGATTTTAAAGTAAGTAATGCGTACTGGTAAAACTTTAATGTTGCAGAGTTGCCATGGTTTTTAATAAAATAAGGTGAGAACTCTGGTTTTAACGATAGAACAACATTGGTAAAAGCCTCGGGGTTGTTGTAATGTTGAAACAGCTGACCGAAATTTAACAATTCAACAGTTTAGGGAATTCCCAAATGATTTTTTTTTACGTATTCACTTATGGGTGGGGGGGCCAACTAAATGATTACTGTAGAGCAAAAACAATTTTTATGAATAAAGAATTTATTAAAATATGTATAAGTATACTCCTAAATGTACCAAAAATACTTCTATATTGTTCATATCTCAAAAATAAAATTAACAAAAGTAGGCTACAAAAAAAATTCAAATCTCCTAGAATTTGCACTCCATTTGCAAATATTTGTCCTTAACTTGTTAACAACAAAAGGCCCCTTAGATCTGAAAAGTCAAAATAATTTATAAATTTTAAGTTTTATTTTTTTTTTTTTTTAATTAAATTAAACCTAGCTATCCAAAAAAATAGCCAAAAATAATATATATTTTTTGCGCTAGCATTCATTAAAAAAAGCGAATGTGGTTACTTTTCAGTTTATATGTAAATACATATGTGCTGTTTATATTCCAGTTTCTGGTTCGCAAGATTCGTTGCCGCCTGGCACTAATCTATCGCGCACTAGGCGACGAGGATCAGTACAACACCCATTTTCGTTTGGCAAATCAAACGGATGCTGCGCTAGGCTTGAATTGCGGCGCGTGTGGCGAATTGTTCGGCCTTCGGCCAGAAAACTTGGAAGCTCTGCCATGCGCACACATTCTTCATGCAAGGTAAGTGTATTATTAATGTTTACCAGTTTAAGATAACTTTTCTTATGTTAAAAGGATTTTTTACCCTTGCATGGGTATAATGATTTCAGTCAAAACTTTGCAACGCAAAGCAGGATCCGTTTCCAACCCCATAAAGTATCTATATATAATATATTCTTAATCAGCATCAGCATCACTTGACGAGTCGATCTAGCCATGTCCGTCTGTCTGTTTCTACGCAAACTAGTCTCTCAGTTTTCAAGTTATCGCGATCATACAACTATGTAGATCTTATAGCTCCCATAGGAAGAATTGGAAAAATAGTGGAAAGAAATTATAGCTTCGGTGTCTTTCTTCTACTCTTGCGAATATTAGTTTTTAAATATTTCTAAATTTTGAATTAGATTTTAAAGAAATCGGACGACTATACCACAGAAAAGTAAAATGCAGTTTTGTTGTGTTTAATAATACCTATCGAAATGTAGAAGAATTTTTTTAAATCGGACCATTCGTTTATTAGATAGTCGGGACACCAACCCGACTACTGCGTTCGCACTCCCTTTAGCTGAGTGACGGGTATTAGATAGTCGGGACACCAACCCGACTATAGCGTTTTCCCTTGTTGAAATTTAATAAGAATGATCTGAAGAGTATTAAAATTTCGGCTGGCCGAAGCTAGCTTCATTTCTTGTTTTCACATATATTTTCTGTGTTGTTTTGCAGGTGTGCCTATGAAATATTACGACGTCGGGACAAAAATACGGCTGGGCGATCATGCCCCGCCTGCCAGAAGCTGGTGAGCTCCCGCACACACCTTTGCGGCAGCGTGCCGGTGGAGAGTGAAAGCACCGACGGAGGCAGCGCCGTCACGGTTACCCTCAACGCCAATGCTCTGTCGGTCGATGGTCTCCTGGGGATAACCTCCGACATCCTCCTACCTTCCGCCGCGTTTTCGCACGCCAACAAACCGGCACTGGACACCGAAAACAGCGCTTTGTTGTCCCCCAAAGTCATGTACCACAGCAACTTGTCCTTGGCTTCGTTAAGTATGCGCGCTTCTAGCCTGACGATCGACAGCGGTCAAAATGTGACATCATCTGTGTGAAATGAATACTAGGACTTATTTTAAAGAATGCATTGTATAGGGTTACATTAAAGATTTTGACCACGACAGAATTGGGACACGAAGTCAAAATGCGAAATGCAATATCAGGATCGTGATTTTATCGCTCGTTATTATAGATAGATAGTTTTTCTTTTCGTAATATAGATAATGGCATTTTAAATGCACACAAAAGTTAACAGCCATTTTAGTTACTAACAATCTAAGCCCATTGTAAACAACTGAAACAGCAAGCATTTTACCTACTGCTTACGCTTGAGTCCTAACTTATTTCTCAGCTAAAGTACCTTACCAAGCTAATACTCGTCAACGTCTTGTGTATTGTTCATGTTTTGAGATTTAAAAAAATTGCAGGTACATATTAGATTGTTCTCATATATGTATGTGCGCACATAAAACGTACATAGGCTAAAAATCGTTACTATGTGTTACTAACACATATTGTTGAAAAGCTGGAGCTCCCACAAATAAAGAAATTAAATCTGGTCAATATGTATGATATACATAGTTTTGTTCAGTATGAAATACGGATGTTTATTATACCGTACTCGTTGGGTAAAAGGGTAAATTGTGAAATCATTTTATAAGTATTTTTTTGTTTAAATAATTTATTCAAAAATTTATTTTCCTCCAATTATATCTATAAACTTGGTAAGCGAAGCAGAGAAACATTTTTTTCGAGTGGCTGGGCCGCGAAAAAGAGAATGTTTAGTGGATCAATGACACGAAGGATGCGAAGACCTGGAATGGCTTGACGAAGAGTATGTTGGAGATATTTCAGCATAGACAAATCGAATGTGTTGCCAAACTCTGATCATAAACAATATTAAATTTGAATCCAAAGATTAAAACAACAAATTCGTATATTTTTATACCCTTACTTATAGAGTAAAAGGGTATATTGCATTCGTGCAAAAGTGTGTAACAGGTAAAAGGAAGCTTTTCCGACCCTATAAAGTATATATATTCTTGATCAGGATCACTAGCCGAGTCGAGCTAGCCATGTCCGTCTGTCCGGCTGTCTGTCTGTCCGTATGAACGCTGAGATCTCGTAAGCTATAAAAGCTAGAGAGTTGGGATTACCAACACATATTCTTGGGCTTCCTACGCAGCGCAAGTTTATTTCAGCCGAGCGCCACGCCCCCTCTAATAAATGCAATTTCGATGTGTTTAGTTATACCTATCGAAATGTAGAAAAAATTGTTCAAATCGGACCATTCGTTAAAAAGTTATGCCCGCTCAAAGTTTTTATATCTCCATCTCCCTCGCACTCCTTTTAGCTGAGTAACGGGTATCTGATAGTCGGGGCACCCGACTATAGCGTTTTTTCTTGTTTTTCTTGGTATTACGTAATTATTGTGGGGGGAGGGAGTGTCAATAGAAAGATCACTTTTGATCATTATGGGGAGGGGGTCAAAAAATGTTTAAATCGGATAATTCATTAAAAAGTTAAGCGAAATTAAAGGCTTTTTCGCTAGATGGCCTATGAAGACTAGTGCCTATGAAGACCATGTTTGCTTCAGCCCACAAAAACCCTTCAACGCAATAAGGGGCTGTCCATAAATTACGTAATCACCTAGGGGGGGGGAGGGGGTCAACCAAATGATTACTCTAGTGCAAAACAATTTTTTTTTTGTATGAAGAATTGATTACATGGGGGGGGGGGGGTCAAATATCGCCAAAATGGTGATTACGTAATATATGGACAGCCCCTAATCGGTTTTTACAGATTTAGTAAAAGTGTAAATCAGGGCTTAGACACAATAATTTTTTTTTTTAAGAAAAAGTGTTTGGTATGTAAGTAATTTTATTTATATCTTGAGTTGAGGCTTACCAATTTAGATGATATTTGTTTTAAATTACAACTATAAAGTCACCCTTTAACTTTGCCGAATAAATGAATTGAGTATATTGTGAGATACAAGGCGACAAACTTTGATTATATATTTTAGCTATATTTAAAAGAAAAGAAAGTAGCATTAAAAATTGATAATCCCAACTCAAGATATATATAAAAAAACAAATGACTTTAAAAAATCCTTTAAAAAAAGTATCCATAAAAAAATGTTGTTTCTTATTTTTTATGATCTGTACAAGAAAATACCATCATCCTTCTTGGTGTATTTTGGCTGTAAACTAGTGTTATCAATACTCATAAAAGATGTAGCCAAAACAATTCGAACATAATAATCATAATTGAACACCAACTCCATGAATGCATTATTCAGTTTGCCTTTAATTTATTATTGCATTGCTTGATTTTTACATAAATACTTAAATTATGAATGTGCCTAAACATGCCCACCCCTCATTTGCAGTAGGTTGCTAAATTTTATTTAAACTAAATTGACTAGCATACATCGAGAGGCGTATTCTTATTGCGTAATATATCCTACAGATATTAACATAGTGCCTGCTTTAATGACATTTGAGTATTGTTTAACCATTTGGTATCGTTTAAAGATAAATCAAACTTTATTGTGGTTTCTTCCATGAAGTAAGCGGGTTTTTAATGGAATATCTTGCATTCAAACTTAACTGGAAGGGTTTTTCGGATAATTTATTTATTTACAGTTTTTATGTTAGTAACCCGATTTATAAAGTATTAAGTGTTTAGCCGGTACCTTTTCATATATTCACATTAAAAAATCAATATTTGGCCCGTATTTTTTTGTCATAAAAAGATATAATAATTACAAAGGTACATTTTAATCTTTTCAAATGTGGATGAGTATGGTAGAATTTGTAAGTGGAATAAATAATGCTACATTATAATATTTGCTTGAACTGTGTTAATTTATTTCTTTTTATCTTATAAATTTGACTAGATACAGTTACTTTGACTTTCTGTTTTTTTTTTTTTAATTGGGTTCCTCCATTTACATATCATAAATTTTATTCAATCTAATATATCTACATACATACACATTTCTGCTTTACCAAGGACTTCTTATCCATTTGCCTAAGGCCAATTGCATTTTTTAGTTAAGAGTTAAAAATAGTATTGATTCAACGTATAAATACGAATAAACATGACATCTGACGCGTCCTCAAAGTTTAACTGACTGAATGAATTGATTTTCCGGGGATAACTAAATGTGCTCTTGGGAAATTTTAAATTTTCGTAATGCTGCCCTATAACCCTTCGTTTGGGGTTTATTTGATTTATCCAGTTTCACAAATGCATCCAGCCATCAGTTAAAGTTTAAGAAATGGCCATTAAATGTTCAGTGATGAATTCGTAAAAAAGTACGGATTTCCGAATGGGATAACAAATGATTATGACTAAAAAACAAATTAAAACAATACGAAGCTTAATTAGGCAATTAAAAATATTGGACTTTACCGTTACCAAATGCATACCATTTCATTGCTAGACACAGATGTACAATTGTTCGAAATAGAAGCATTTAAATTAGTTGGTTTCTAGCGATTTCGATGCTATAGTCAAGTAAATCGATCAAGCTATATTTCAAACTTACGTAAACCCTCCAACCCAATTTGGTGGGAATAGGAAAAGAAACGGACAGAAAAGCCCGAATTTTACTTAGAATTGCAATCGTGACAAACTCAAAATAGGTAAAATGCGATAAACATTTTAAAAATAGGTACTTCCCTCATAATTAGAAATGAAATCTCATCTTTCAGGTCTCTAACCTTCTTGAATTGAATAATATTCCAAAGTATTTCAAAATTTCACTATTGTTCCCCTGCACAAAAGATAATCTTACTAATCTTTTAATTCAAGTATCAGTGAACAGTCAAATTATTATAGAATGGTCGCTGCAATTTCTCAACCCTTCTGAGCTCAGCACACTATCATTACCTTTAGGTCATCCAAGCAATTGGAGACGCCCATATCATCCATAAAAATATTGGCATCCTGCTCGTGTACGTCTGGGCGAAAGCTTTGCTTCATTGTAATCTTCTCATCTGATACCCGTCCGGTTATAAGCAAATGGTTCGAAGCTCCCTCATCCCGGTCCTCGTCATAGCTATCCTCGCTGTTGGTACCATTGTTATCGTCGTCGTTATTCTTGAAATTGCGACGACTCCTGACTTTCATTGCTCTCCCTGAAGGAGTCGTGTGCGTACGAGACAAAGTGCAGGTGCGGGTGATGTGGCAAGTACTGGCACATTTTGTGAATGACTTTGGATCCAATATTTCGGGCTTGTTGCACGTTCGACGACTGCTTCGGATATGCTGTCACAACATGTCGCCGTTTGGATCATTGGTATCCCCATGATCATCCGGGTCCACCAAATCAAAGTCGTGACTCTCCAGCTCTAAGTCCATATCAGCGTCTTCATCAAAGGCTCCTAGGGGCGACATGGCTGTTGTATGGAGACTGGAGTAGTTTTCGTGCGTTAAGCTGTTATTGGTAGCCTGATTATGATTGTGATTGTGGCTTTGATTTGGAGTCTGACTTTGACTTTGGCTTTCGTCCTCTTCCTGCTCGTCTAGTTGTTGTTGGCGGCTGTGCGATAAATGCAGGCTGTTTTTGGAGTCATCGTCCCGCCACTTATCCATCGATCTCCTGCGGGCATTCATAAAGAAATTACCCACGGTCGTAGGCTCCAGACCCAACTGCCGCGCGATCGTCACTTGCATCTCCTTCGAAGGTCTTTTGGTCTCCTACAAAGATATAGATGAATCCATATACGTATATTAATCAGAGTTCCTAAACAGTTTTCTTTTTGGTCCAACGAAAGGCAATAGAAGTTACATTTGTTCCTTATTTTGATGCGCCAAGAAAAACTAGTCCGTTTTTAGGGACTAAAACATATTTCTAAAATCCTAAAAACATAAAAACGAAAACGATGAAACTTAAATGTATAAACCCTTGCAAACTGTATGTTAATTAAATAATCAGACATTTACTTTTTACTCTCCGAGTAGCGGTTATAATGAAGAGTTATAAGGCAACTACATGAGTTTCAACTGACTTTTCTGAGCTTTTTAGTTAAATGACAACCTTCCAATATGAGCTTCCATATGTATACCTACTTTGAAAATTGCTTGTAATGTTCGACGCTGAAGATCTGTGAAGACCAAGCGCGGTTTTTTCGGCTGAGGCATTTGCTCGATCTGAGGCTCTTCCTTTCGACGACAATTAACGACGCTGGTAGCGGAAACGTTCGCGACAGGTGTAGACCCAGACGAAGAGACCGATTCATTGGGCGGAGCTGAAATAGTTGAATGAATTGGAATTGGGTTAGGAACCAGTATTAAACAAATATGTCTTTTTTAGTAGTATTATTTAGTTTCTTGGATTTGGCCTCATATTTAGAATGATTTAAGTTTAGGTGTTGTTTATTTCCATTTTACTTTTGGGTCTTTGGTTTTAGACAAAAGAGGGTATTATAATTTCGGCAGGCCGAAGCTAGCTTCCATTCTTGTTTTAGTTTAGGATCATGTTTATTATGTTTCAACACCGATGGGTATTTCCAGGAAAAAGTCAACCAAACCCCAAAAATTAAATGTTGGCGGAAAATTTTCTCTTTTGGTTTAGAAATAGCATTGGTATCTACATATATTTTGTAAATCAATAACATTTCCTTCCAAATTAATTTAATTTTTTACACGAAGATATGCGAGCAACACATGCTGTATATCTCAGCAAAATGTTGTTGTGTTTTCGTAATATTGCTATGCCTTCTGGGGATGTCTAAAAATCAAGCAACCAATCCTATAAATTAGTTTAAGGCAAATGCTATTAAAAAATTAGCGCGTTAATATTTTTAAAGAAATTTTAAAGTCTGTCGCGTCCGTAATTTAAAATATTTTGTTACTAGAAAACAATTGTTCAACATTTTTTGGTGAAGCTAATTGTTTTTTTTGCAGCTTTGAAAAACGTCCAAGGCCTTGCATTTCCTTGTCATATACTTTATTTATTCATATTTGTACTATTCGAAGAGAAAACACTTATTTAGTCCCTTAAAATTATTTCAACATGCTCAAAAATCAGACAGACGGACGGACAGACAGACGGACAGACAGACATGGCTAGATCGACTCGGCTAGTGATCCTGATCAAGAATATATATATACAATTTTACTCTACGAGTAACGGGTATAATCACATAGGAATATGTTTCTATCAAGTTTCAAGCTTTTTGGCTTGGTTGACATCCTCAGGGAATTGCCCATTTATAACGATTTCATTTTGCTTGTAGAATGTCTGCCTTCGTACAGAGGGTAAAAATAGCATTTAATCTTCATTACTTCATTGCCTTTTCTGGTAGTCACTTCCACTTAACATGTTATTGGACTTTGCCCTGTGCAACACAGATTTTATAATTCCACTCACCATTTGGTGCCATTGTGGGCCCGCCATGAGAGTCCAAATCGTTCGATATAGTGGATATGGAACTACTAGGTGCTGATCCAAGTGCCATCCCAGAACCCAAAGGCGCTCGCTGAGGAATTTGCGCGGCGGCCATCCGTAGAGCAGACATGCGCTGAAACTCGGGCTCCTGGAGCCACTTGTACATCCTTCGGAACGTCTCGCGGCCGGACTTGAGCTTAGACCACGGCTTCGGGTTGCGCAGCAGATCCGACAAGGTGCCTTGCGAGCGACAGAGGACGCGTTGCGCGAAGATCGCCTGTGGAATGCTGTATCTCTTGAGCTCGGCCGAGATGCGCTGGGCCAGATCCTTCGTGTTGATCTCCTCCATGTCACTGGGGTTTCCGTTGCGGCCCGATCCTCCGCCTCCAGAGGACACTGACGCCTTTGGCGAGGCGGAGACTGAAGTCTTGGCCTGCTGGCTGGCACCTTGAAATCCGTTCAGGAGAGCTGATTGGGGCTGCTGGTGGATGGCACACACCGGGTGGCCGGTGCCATGGATGCTTGGGCTGCACTGTTCTGCTGTCACGGTGTTGATCTCCTGACCCTTGTCCAGGAAATACTGCGGCCTCTGCCCGGGGGACAGGCGCTCATTCAGCTTGAGTCCGGCCACCGAATCGTCTGTTATGGGAGGCGGGGTAGGAGTGAGGGACACAACCACGGGCAGATCGGCGGATAGACTAACAATGCTTCCGTTGCCGTGCTTCCAGTCGTCCGGCTTCCAATCCGGGGGGCAGATGGGCGTGGTCGGAGGAAGTTGTCGGTTCAAGTGTCCTCGCTCCGTCGGCATGTTCAGGCGAGATCTTCGCTCTGACGGAATGTGGAACCGAGCCTCCAGCTCAGCCGGCATATGAAGTCGCACCTCCCGCTCGGGATGCATTTGAAGCCAATTCCTTTAAATTAAAGATTTTAGGTTAAAGATTTTAATTTAACATTTGTATGTATGTTAGAAAAATGCCACTCGGTAGACTACCTGAAAAAAAAAAAAAAAAATAGTCCTGGACTAGTCCTTTAGTCATTAGACACACTTGTCAGCTTATATTTTAGTTATTACACTTTTGAATACTACTACTGGAATACTACTCGTGTGTTTCTTCACCTGAATATACCAATCGCACACTCTCCTGGTGCGCTTCGTCACTACATGGACTGCCGTCCATAGTGATTGTCAGGACCTTATCGAATGGATTCAGAAACAGTATCTTTTGTTTGCATTACGTTGTTTTAACTGGGATACACATCGTCACCTACCATCCTACGAGGTTAGACTGCGTCTACTGAACCTGCCAAGGATCAAGGATCGTCGGACCTGCCATGGAGTCATGTTCCTTCACAAATTAATTACTGGACTTGTAAATTCAAGCTACCTACTGGGTCAAATATGGTTCTCCATCCCTGTAAGGTCTACTCCTCACTTTTAACCTATTGCCCTCGATATTTGTAAGACGAATTTTGAATTTATGTTCGGAATATAACGAACTGTACTTTTTCATATTTTCTGAATGCTCTGTTAATTTAATTGGAACAAACATCCTAACTCACTTGTCCTTGCCCCTCCCACTTGATGAGAGTCGGCCGATGTTGGCCGATATTTGCTAACGTTAATGTAATAAGTAAATAAATAAATATTGTAAAAATTATAACCCGATCGAAAAACATTTTTCATTCTTAAACGAATGCACTATTATTTTATAGACTCCGAATTCTGTGACTTACATTTAGCACATTCTCAATAAGTTTGTATTGAAAATACAAAAATATTGAAAAGTTTAACGTCTGATAAATTGAAAGAATAATACCCATACCATCGGTTCTGCTCATAACTCAGTGGTCGTACGACCAATCAGATATTGAACTTTCTTTTGTGTAAGGGCTGGCATGTTCGAACTTGTCGATGTCAGTAAACTATACCCGCGAGATATCGGAATAATTATAGTCGGAGAACCCGACTACAGCTATATAGCTATATGTTTGTACGTACGTTCCTCCGTTGACATCGGGGCCACTATCTGCTCCAGAGATGTGATCGGAATAAACGAATTTCTCTCCATTGACATCTGCGTCTCCGCTGTCTCCCCCAGAGATGTGATCAGAGTACGAAAACTTCTCGCCGTTGACGTCGGTATCGCCGCTATCCCCTCCAGATATGTGGCCAGAGTAGGAAAACTTCCCCCCATTGACGTCGGCATGTCCGTGGGAATGTTCGTGCGCCGTCGCAGAATCTTTTTTGTGCCCGTTGTGACTGAGCTGCAGTTGAGAGTTGGACGCGCGTCCCGAAACCGAAGCATGCAGATCGCACGACACTAAGTAGTTGTTGGGCGGAGGTGAGATCATCGACGATAGCTTTTCGTACGAGGAATAGGGTGATTGGACACCGCCCAACACGCCTAGGCTCAAGTGGCCACTGCCCATGGGCATGGTGAGGGCAGAGAATGAACTGCAATCGTTGTTGCTGCATCCAGAAGACGCCACATTGCCGCTGGAGATTGAACCCGTCCCCGCGGCCTCGGCGGATTGGTTGGTGACCTCACCACCCTCGACTACTCCTCCACCTCCACCTGCCTCTCCACCATTGACATCCGTGTCGCCGCTGTCTCCTCCAGAGATGTGGCCAGAGTAGGCAAACTTCTCGGACATCGTCGATATAGGCGGAAGTGGTTGGATGGGAGTCAGGGTGGCATAGGAGGTCTGACTGAACCCCGGTGGTGAGAGTCGATCATTCACCGAGGTCAGCGTCTGGTACGAGCTGTGGCTGAGTAGCTGCCCCCGACTGCGCGAGTCCCGATCATCGTCGTCTTCATCCTCAGCATCCCCTTCTCCCTCTCCCTCGCCATCCGCATCTCCTTCGCCGTCCACCTCCTTGTCGCTGTCCTGCGAGTGGACAATAACCGACAGGACCTCGCCGTGCACTCCCTCCAAGCCCATTTCCAGCTGCGCTGATCTGTGGTGCAAGCCATGAAGCGCCTGAGCATGCGATTGGTGGTGAGGATGGTGGCTTGTGAGACCGTATTGCTGCTGCTGCTCCAAGAGCTGCTGGTGATGCTGGTTCAGCGTTATCCCCTCGTCGTCGCAACCGACGTCGTCGGAGGAAATCTCATCCATTTCGTCCACGTCGTCTACATGCATTCGAATGCGCTTATGGCTCTGATCCAGGCCCTTCGATTGGACAATGAGTAGCTTCTGCTCCTGCTTTATCTCCTGCGCCATCTCCCGGGGAAGAACCGACTGGGTCATGGAGTCCACTGTCAGACCATCCAAGCTGATGTCGGACGCCACGAAGTCCACGGGGCTTCCATTGACGATACGCTCCTGGCACTGCTGTGTGTGGTGCCTATTCTGCTGGAGCAGTCCGAACGGCAACGGCATTGTTCTTGGCTGCAGCTGCTGAGGCACAATTTGATATGATGTCTGCCTGTTACTGTGGCCTAGTGAGTCGATAACCATGACCACGGAATCGGATACCGATCCCGATCCAGAGCCAGAACCGGATCGATGGTGGTGTTTCTTCCCTCCACTAGACCCGTCCGGTCTAGGACAGGCAATCATGGTTTGCATGGACATGGCCAGATCCTCGCCGGAATCAGGTCCACCCTCCTGCAGTTGGTGGTGCGACTGGGTCTGACGCTCCGAATGGTGTCCCACAGTGATGAACTCTGTAGCATCTTCAACCAGCTCCTGACTAAATGTCTGGTGGTCAATTATTTCATTTATGGACTCCATTCCTTACAAGATGTCGATTTAGTTACGTTACCCTGCAAATGCATCTGAAACTGAAGAAAAGGGTGAATATAGTAATCGGAATTTTAGGCGTTTTAAAGGGTGTAGGTTTTTTATATAACTTTCAATGGTATTATATACTTCTGTAAGCGGTTCAACAATAGTTTACCTTTATATCAGATCAGATACAGAATGAACAAAGTTTCAAAATAATAAAACAGACTAAAATCGAAATGCAATAATTATGCCTTCACGTCCCTTAAAAATATGAAAATTAAACATTATTCCTGGCCTTTATATATAGGCTATGTTTTAATTATTTTTTTTGTTATTAGCTGCACAGAATATTTTTGTCGTTGCCATCGTCGCCGACCTTAAGGGTTGCTCCGTAAATACACAAACATACATAGATACACGTAAGTATATTCTCGCACTTACACATACGCATGAGGCAAAGGGTAGGGGTTGCTTGCACTTTTCTAATATTTTCCCCATTTTTACATGTGTACAAATTGGCTTAAATGTTCGTTCCTATGATTAAACTAAAGGTACCGTTTTTTGAAAGTATTTACCAAAATCCTGAATAGCCTTTAACTACATTTTAGCAAAGCGGATTCATTCCAGTTTTTGCATCTCGAATCAAATTTATGCAAAGCACTACCACACAAGTCACTCGGAAGGAAAGATTTTTGAAGATAATTCCGTTCGGTTTCCTGACTGGAATGTTCGAATAGCCGAGCTCGAATTCGAATCAGATTGAGCCAAACGAATAAATCGGGTGTCTTTCGGAAAAGGATATATTTTCCAAAGTAAGACAGCTTTTGAGTGGATAAAACTGATGGAAACCTAGGCCTCCGTCACAACGCCTTGTTTGTGTCCACAACTGAATCCTTCGGCTAGAAAATTATCTACGCATGTACGTTTATACACACATGTACACACATGTGGGTGGTTTTTCCGAAAGTTTGTTATGTGACCGCCGCGTTCCATGAAGTCTCAGCCTCACGCGAATTATACCCAATTCGAACTGAACGGAACCAAACCTAACAGAACGGAACTGAACTGAAATGAACGGCCAAAACGCACCACCGCAGTGCTAAGGGTTGCCACAGGCACATACTGCACCACACACCATAAACCCCACCCCTAAGGCCGGATCATGCGCAGTGCGAGAAGGTGAACTGGAATGTAAATTGAACTACAATTTCTCACTGCTTCGCTCAACACATTTGAAAGGGGATATTTTTCTTTTGATAAACAAGTTAATGAATCTATATTTTTAACCAGTAGTGAGGCTTATATTTTACATTCACGTCCGCATGTTTCCCTCAAGAGATTATATAAGATTAGGCGCATTAAGGCTTTTTATATTATATTTATCTTACGGATTGTATTTTGTAGAGCTTTTAAAGCTTTTAACCTTTTTACGTTTTAATAATGTAATTTTGACCATTTTAATTTGTGTTCTAGGTTTTTGGGTATCGGTGCATAACAAAGTATGAAGAACTTAATAACGCAATTAAATCAATTAGTGTAAACTAATTGTAGGCTGGTGCGAAAGTCAAATATTAAATTAACTAACCTTTTTGTTTTTATACCCAAGCCCATAAAATATATATGTTATTGATCAGGATAACTAGTCGAGTCGATCAGTACCTCAATTTTAAAGCAATCGGCATGAGAGTCACCAAAAGTCTGCTTTCTCCTCTTGGGAATATAATTTTTTAAATATTTCTGAATTTCAAATTAAATTTGACATTTAGCTGCCCAAAATAATGGGAAATTAGTAGAAAAACTGAGAGACTAGTTCGCATAGAAACAAACAGACGAACATGGCTAAATGGACTCGGCTATTGGGACTGATTAGAAAAAAAATTATACTACCCTTTGATTTGATTCGATTTAATTCGAAACTCTGAAATTTTAACAAGGAGTCATATCCAATAGTCGAAGAGAATACAATAAAAACCAACGGAGATATCATTTGTTTCTACACCTCCTTACCTTAAATCTTTGGAAACAATGCCAGAAAACCGAGCCAAGTCCTAAAATTTCGAGTATATGACCTAAAAATTTTAGTCATGTTATGACCTATATATGACCCAAAAATTAGCTTTTTGCAGCTTGTGGGCGTTATAGGGGGCGTGACACCTTGACAATACAAACTTGCGCTGCGTAGGAACTCCTAGGAATCGGTGGGAATCGATCCCCGGTCTTCTGCGCGAGAGTCCAATAGGCTAGCCTCTGGTCTACCGTACCATTTAAGGCCCTGCGGCAAAACCGAAGGCTGCTTCTAGGGGCACAGGCGAATTCTAGTTTTAGAATAGGGCACTATTACCCTAAAAGTAGGAAAATAGTCGATGTTTTATTATTTTTAGGAAACCTGTTACTCAAATTGTATTATTACACAGGCCGACAGTGTTTTTGGTGCAGGCCTATCGGCATTAAATTGTGTTAATATAGACGTATATAAGCATATCTGCATACTTAGTTTTCGCGTTTAACGGGTGGTATTTGTGTAATCGCGGTTTGAAAAAAATAGCAACATTTAATGTTTTGATTTAAGATATCTTCGAGGGTCTGTGCTCAATTGTATTAAAACCTATGCCAAAAAATTGCTTAGATGTCCTTCTACATAATTGCATTTAAGGTTCCATCATCATTTGAGTCAATCAAAGCCTATGAGGCATTTAAGTAACTTGTTCACCTCTATTCACAACCAACTTGATGCGGTGAACAGACTAAAAAAAATACAATGAAAAATATGTGCCTCAAAATATTGTGCAGGCATCTAGAGGCGTCTTTACCCGAATTTTTGAGATAAATATCAGCCTTGTACGTCGAAGGATGGAATTTATAGAATTTTTTGCATAAGAACATGAAAAGTAACAAGTATTTTTAAGTCACTCTTTCGTAACGAGTTTGTCACCATTTCACACAGTAGGCTTTTTAAAGGTAACAGTGGCGTAGCCCTAAAATTTTGTGGGGGAGCTTTTTAATAGGCATCCTAACCCCTTGAAAATATAATTTTTCGATGCTCGGCGCCTACTGATAGTCAAATTGAAAGTGAAATTTGTTCCAATGTGTCAGATATTTATGTAAAATGAGATTTAAAAATAGTTGTTACTTTTCACGTTCTGATGCAAAAAATTCTATAAATTCCATCCTTCGACGTACAAGGCTGATATTTATCTCAAAAATTCGGGTAAAGACGCCTCTAGATGCCTGCACAATATTTTGAGGCACATATTTTTCATTGTATTTTTTTTAGTCTGTTCACCGCATCAAGTTGGTTGTGAATAGAGGTGAACAAGTTACTTAAATGCCTCATAGGCTTTGATTGACTCAAATGATGATGGAACCTTAAATGCAATTATGTAGAAGGACATCTAAGCAATTTTTTGGCATAGGTTTTAATACAATTGAGCACAGACCCTCGAAGATATCTTAAATCAAAACATTAAATGTTGCTATTTTTTTCAAACCGCGATTACACAAATACCACCCGTTAAACGCGAAAACTAAGTATGCAGATATGCTTAGATACGTCTATACTAACATATTTTAATGCCCATAGGCCTGCACCTTTTAATAAAGTCCATTTTGTTGGCCTGTGTTATTATTATTATTTAATTTTCTTCCTAGCGCTAAAGTTAACAATTTAACTGAAATATAAATCACTAGTCACAAAACAAAGTTTACAGTCTTACAGAAAGTTTTACAAAATTACTTAAACATATTTTCAAGTTTTGATTATTTTATCCATAGTACAATTTTGAATTCTTATCTAAATTTAGTTCTTATATTTATAATTACTTGTGTGTGGTTGTGGGTTAGTTATTTTTTAACATTAATAATAATTTTTTCCGAAACTGTCTAGCACTTCTTGAATTCTTGAAACTGTGTGGTAAATTATTCCAAAGCTTAACAGCCCATGCAAAGAAGTGATTTTCACTTGAGGAATAGTGGATTCTTGTTGGTATTATATGATTTCTTCTGGTTGACTGTGCAAAGTTGAGAAACGAAAACAAGTAATTCGGTTCCTTGGTCGTGACTATTTTGTGAAGGAGAATCAGTGTCCTAAATATGACTAATGTGGAAAAGTCTAGTCTAAAAATTTGTTGTTGTTTGCTAATACCATTTTAGTATGGGTTGGTATAATACTCCGGATCAGTTTTATTTGCCGTAGTTGACAATACGTCTTACCAACAATATAGATACACCCGAAAAATCTGTGGAAAAAAATTCAGAAATGATTCCAACGCCGCATGTTGACTTAACGTCTGGAGTACCGACTGGAACTGTTAGTGCAGCCATAAATGCTGTAATACCAAAACCTGTCACATGCGTGGTACCTAAAACAGTCACCTGTGTACCGCAGCGGAAACAAATTTTTGTTTCTCGGCTGAGTCCTGACCTTTCATCCCTGGACATTACGGCCTATATCCGTAAGATTGATGACTAAAGGTTGAAAAATTTAATTTTCCATGTGCTAGGGAAGTACCATCATTTAAGATCGGTGTTCATTTTGCAACGATGTACTCAGCCAATTTTTGGCCTGCAGACATTTTTGTTAAAGAGTACGAAGCTAGAAAAAAGAGAATTCGTTCAAAGGAAGTTGAAAATCTCTTTAAAGAGCCATCGACGTCTTCATCTTTATCTGTCTCAAAAAACTAGATTCTTTCCTTTGTTTCAACAGGGTGCCACGCCTCCTCTAACGCCCACAATAGCTTATACACTAGGCAGAAAAAGTATGCGTACAAAAATTTCCGACAACTTTAATGTTACAAAAAACATGTTAAAAAAATTCTAAAAAATTGCATTATAATTTTAACATTTAGTACACATATTAAGCTTTAATTTGACGTAACTCATTAAATTCTAGCACTTATACTTTTACTAATATAAACAAAAATGTGCAAAATGGCCGCATTTCGCCTGAGAAAAAGTATGCGTACAAATGCATATAGTATTAGAAAAAGCCATATTTTGGGCAAAGTACGTCGAGTTTAGTACGGAGTTTGATACCCTTCATGTTTTATAACATCAGTGTACATATTTGGCATCGATTGGACCAATGTCCTTGCATCCTTCACCGTTATTTGATTCCACTCCTCAACATTGATTTTTTACACCATATCCTTGGCTGTAAGGGTGTGAAGACGAGTCCTGCCCTCCAGGACATCCCAAAAATGCTTTACGGGATTGACATCTACTATTGTGATAGCGAATGTAGCTGTTTTACACACAAAAGCTTTGTTTTGTGGGCGCAATGTTTATGATCGTTGTCCTCTTGGTACCAAAAGTCCTTTTAGAGTCCCGCTTTCAGGGGGCTTTAATTTGTTTTCTAAAAGTGCATAAAACAACCAACAAAATGAGGTATGGTTTATAAAAATCGGTCAACAACTTCACAAGAAATGGCTAGCGATATAGCCAAACAAACAACTTCTTTGGTGTAATGCATGAATTTCATACAAATTTCAATAAAATCGAACATTCTATTTAAATAAGAAAGTTTTGATACCCATTTCTCGTGAAGTTGTTGACCGATTTTTATAAACCATACCTCATTTTGTTGGTTGTTTTATGCACTTTTAGAAAACAAATTAAAGCCCCCTGAAAGCGGGACTCTAAAAGGACTTTTGGTACCAAGAGGACAACGATCATAAACATTGCGCCCACAAAACAAAGCTTTTGTGTGTAAAACAGCTACATTCGCTATCACAATAGTAGATGTCAATCCCGTAAAGCATTTTTGGGATGTCCTGGAGGGCAGGACTCGTCTTCACACCCTTACAGCCAAGGATATGGTGTAAAAAATCAATGTTGAGGAGTGGAATCAAATAACGGTGAAGGATGCAAGGACATTGGTCCAATCGATGCCAAATATGTACACTGATGTTATAAAACATGAAGGGTATCAAACTCCGTACTAAACTCGACGTACTTTGCCCAAAATATGGCTTTTTCTAATACTATATGCATTTGTACGCATACTTTTTCTGAGGCGAAATGCGGCCATTTTGCACATTTTTGTTTATATTAGGAAAAGTATAAGTGCTAGAATTTAATGAGTTACGTCAAATTAAAGCTTAATATGTGTACTAAATGTTAAAATTATAATGCAATTTTTTAGATTTTTTTTAACATGTTTTTTGTAACATTAAAGTTATCGGAAATTTTTGTACGCATACTTTTTCTGCCTAGTGTATACGATTTTAAAAATTTAAATATTTCGGAAAAGTAAAAATGCAGTTTTGTGTGCTTATCAATACCTATCGGACCATTCGTTAAAAAGTTATGGCTGATAAAAGTTTATATCTCCATCTCCCTCGCACTCCCTTTAGCTGAGTAACGGGTATCTGATAGTCGGGGCACCCGAATATAGCGTTCTCTCTTGTTTTTCCTTGTCTTCCCATGTTATTGTGTTCACAGAAACTTGGTTAAAACCGTTGCAAGACCCAGTGTACACTGGATCCAAAACAATTTTATAATTTTGTTAGCATAAAGCGTATTTCTTCAAGTTACCCATAAGGTTTTCTTCACTAAGGGCCTGTTTCTCGAGCGCCGGCTAACATTTCTCGTACAGATAAAGTCTCTGCTAAGGGATTTTGGCTTTCTCGAGCATCAATGTGAGAGCTAACTTTGACAGGGACTCGGACTTCCTGTTCAGCGTTTTCGGATCGATAAAATGACAGCTGTTGGAAACATCATGCGTATTCAAAGACTACAAAACAAGGACCTGCGCACCATAGCGAATGCAGCATGGTACGTGAGACATGATGTCCTAGCCAGTGATCTGCACATTTCCTCAGTGAGAGAGCAAATTAACATGCACTCAAGTCGCTACAATGACCGACTCCTGGCACACTCCAACCAATTAGCTGCATCCTTGGCGAATCCATTCTTCAGAAGAAGACTGAAGCGTCGACACCCTGGCGATCTCCGGACTAGAGGACATCATCAGACCCGCGTCCTGAGACAATAAAGTATAAATAACGTTTAATAAAAATTGTATATTAAAAAAAAGGGTTTACAAACAGCAAACAAATCAACTGGCGCCAATTTTAAAATATTACAAAATTATATTACACTTAGATCGCAAGCATTAAATTGGCTGTATTGGCGACATGTATTGCCGCAACTCCTGCAGGTGTGTTTCAGTGGTTTTTTCCTTCCATTTTTAATTTGTTATTGGCACACCGCTTCTGCACAAACACAGACAAAGATCCAATTTGTTATATCTATGGTCGGCGGCTAAAGGCGTTCATCAAAATTCACCCGCTAAATCTGGTATTTTTTTGGTATTTCCTCATCTGAGTGCCCTGTGTGAACACACGTTCATATCTATCTAAAATAGCAACCATTTCACAGGGATGCGTTCTGTGAAATAAGGGTACAATAGCTTATTCCCACAGGGATTTATCCACCAGTGTTTTCAGATCAGGGGTCTCGATTTGGAAGCGTTTTGAAACAAGTTTTGTGTTTTAGCAGATAAAATATAAACTCAGTAAAATCGGTTATTTCCCAAGCACTTTTAAAAATGGTTCGTTCCACAGTACGAAACCGTTGGAATATTTGACAAATGTATGTAAATGTATATACAAATTTAAAGCTGTTTTCGTACTATTTTGACATCAAATTTTGATCCCTCCTATGGCAGCTATATAATAAGGTTTTCCGATTTTTGTTAAATATAATTCGAGATTCTGAAATATTAAGGAAAAAATGAGATGAGATGAGAAAATACTATTAAAATCAACGAAGCAATAATATTTTCTAATTAATTTCCCATTAATTTTCCGATCGTTCCAATGGCAGCAATATGATATTATTTTTCAATAATGTTATTTTTCAAATTAAACTCGAAACTATTCCTGTAGGAGACTTAAGATATAGTTTTCCGATCCGGCTCGTTACAATATAAACAACACCTTTGGGAATGTTTCATAATAATAGCAAAAGATCACCGAGCTTCAACATTGAATAATTTTTTCCAGGCATCGGTTGTTTACGTTGAATGGAATGAATGGATCTCTGTGGGAAGAGGCTATTAGCGCACTACAACATTTTTCTCCAGTAATTGTTCCAAATCCACCGTGTCTATTTATCATTATTTCTTATTTTTCAGTGCCAGTTAAATTGTTATCGATACCTAGTGTATTAACTGAAAATTTCAATCTGACCATCATTCGAATAGAGGAGTGAATTTTAATAATAAAAAAAGGATATTAAAAAGCGATTGAAAATGATTTCCCCGTTGGTACCCAATATCAATCAAAAATCGCTCAAGGCGTTTTTTTTTAAGATTTAGAGTACATTCATACAATGTTTGAAAATACGCGGATGCCTGAAAATTCACTATCCTGCACGTTCATAAGTGAGGTGTTTAACTACAGTAATAAATAAAATAAATATATGCAAAGTTCTTGTGCTCTGAGATTGTAGTGGCTTAGCTCTTGGAATAGTAAAATGATTATACGCGAAACCAAACCGACAAATCAAAGCTAGCGTCCCTTAGCTCAATAGCATACATACACACAATCAATTTGTGTACATATAATAACGTGTGTGTACATATGTATGTACGTAGCAGAAGCTGAAAATGCAGGTATATCGGTATCAATGCAGGTCCATATGTATACGCCTTGCATTGATATATGTATATATACCAGTGAATACTGACACATAGGAATGCATTAAAGCAGGTCCTTAGAATAATAAACAGGGAAAGTGGTCTAATTGTTAAAAAATGTTCATTAATACAATTTCTTGATTCTATTTTTCTTATATTTTAGCCTGGACCTGGAACGAAAATAATTTGTGATGCCATCAAAAGTGGGCACTCCGCATCATAGTGCGACAAAGCCAATAACAGTGGTATCTTCAAAATAAAACTACTCGAAAACGACCCCAAAAAAAATTAAAATGTTTTCTCAGTGCCATCCCGTTGGCAGAGGGGAAGCAAAAGATGATTTTATTGAAAATAACTCTTCCGAATCAAATCAGACTTTCCTGCGAAATGAATTTAAAAGCACTCTTCAATCTGCGTTTAAAAATCTTCAAGCAGAAATCAAAACACAACACAGATCTCGAACTGTCTCCAGAATGTCATTATTAAGCATAGTAGTGCTTATCATTATAACTATTCACGTTAGATTGACACTTGCCGATCAGGGTACGTACTTCACAGCAATCATTTGTCTTCCTCAGCAAAAAATATCTTTCTAAAATTCACAAATTTCTGCAGTGGTTCTGTTGGATACAACAAGAGAAGCTACATTGGAGTGGACTAGGTATCCATATGGTCCACAAGCCCAAACTCCAGGGGTACGTATTATGCTCGATTTTTGGCTGGATAGCCAATTGGTGGATCTCGAATCTCCATCTTGGTAGTGTTTTATAGTGTTTTATATATATTCATCCTTTTAGTTTGACGATAGATAGGTAATAAGTAGACCTCGGATTTTGCATATTTTCATATTTTTATAGGATAAAGATAGGTCAATTCCGAAAACACCAAAGTTCGTTTCAATAAAAATATAGTTTAAAATTAGTGGCATATTTTTTTTGTTTTGGCATATTTGCATAAAATGCATATGCATAAAATATGCAAAATATAAAAGAAACTTAACTATTTAAGATTGACCATTTCATAGCCAACCTAATTTAACCGAAGAAAATTGTTTGTTTCTTTTCGTCATTTCTGAGATTTCTAATTTTTTCCCAAATTTAAGGAAACCATATTTATATTTCCAATGAGTAGGCGAGAGGGGGCCAAAAACAGTAAAAGGGGCAGAATAGTTTTTGGCCCTATCGGCCAAACTGCTCGTTTAAATTGCTCGCCGTGTTTACTGAAGGTTCCTTAGAATTCCAGAGGACTACATTAAAAATTTGAGCCTCCAGTTGTTCGCATATATTTAGCATATTTTGCATATATTTTGCATATTTTTTGCATATATTTTGCATATTTCCGATATGCATCCGAATTTATTACATTTGAAAAATATGACACCTACCTAGAAATTTTGGTAAAAATCGGACCAAAAATGGAGAAGTATGCAAAATCCGAGGTCTAGTAATAAGGGTAGTGTATTTTTAATTCATAGAATTTTAAAATTACATTTCCCACCAAAACATGAAGTTTATATAGTCCTTCGATGAAAAAGACCAAAATAAATTTGTTGTCAACATTACATCATTTCAAATACAACAAGAGAGAACGCTATAGTCGGGTTGGTGTCCCGACTATCTAATACCCGTCACTCGGCTAAAGGGAGTGCGAGGGAGATGGATATATAAACTTTGATCAGCTATAACTTTTTAACGAATGGTCCGATATAAAAAATTTCTTCTACATTTCGATAGGTATTGATAAGCACAACAAAACTGCATTTTTACTTTTCCTAAATATTTAAATTTTTAAAATCGTTTATAAGCTATTGTGGGCGTTAGAGGGGGCGTGGCACCTTCTGGAAACAAACTTGCGCTGCGTAGCTTTTATAGTTTCCGAGATCTCAGCGTTCATACGGACAGACAGACGGACAGACAGACATGGCTAGATCGACTCGGCTAGTGACCCTGATCAAGAATATATATACTTTATAGGGTCGGAAATGCTTCCTTCTAGCTGTTACATACTTTTGCACGAATACAATATACCCTTTTACTCTACGAGTAACGGGTATAAAAAGTGTGATTTGAGGGTTGTCGCATGTGTGGTGCCTATATGATATGATAGATAAAGTTTTCCGACCAAAAATCTTTGAGAAACTACAACTTTTGAAAAAGACAACCAATTTTATACAAACAAAAAATGTTCGAACTTATAATATATTATGTTTTTTTTTTTAATTTTAAAAGTAGTCTCTTTTATTTACCAACAAAATTAAATAATAAATTAAAAACCAGATCCATATGTCAGGTAAGTGTCAGCTACGATGAATTCTCTAAAGAATACTGATACAATCTTTCTAATTATGTATTAATAATTCCAAAAATTGCGTAAGCGCTACCTTTTTTCCATAAAATAAATCGATTTCCACATGGTTTATAGTATTTTTTCAATTTTTATACCCGTTACTCGTAGAGTAAAAGGGTATATTGTATTCGTGCAAAAGTATGTAACAGCTAGAAGGAAGCATTTCCCACCCTATAAAGTATATATATTCTTGATCAGGATCACTAGCCGAGTCGATCTAGCCATGTCTGTCTGTCTGTATGAACGCTGAGATTTCGGAAACTATAAAAGCTAGAAGATTGGCATTTTGCATGCAGATTCTAGGAGTTCCTACGCAGCGCAAGTTTATTTCAAAAAGGTGCCACGCCCCCTCTAACGCCCATAATAGCTTAAATACGATTTTAAAAATTTAAATATTTCGGAAAAGTAAAAATGCAGTTTTGTTGTGCTTATCAATACCTATCGAAACGTAGAAGAAATTTTTTAAATCGGACCATTCGTTAAAAAGTTATGCCCGATCAAAGTTTTATATATCCATCTCCCTCGCACTCCCTTTAGCTGAGTAACGGGTATCTGATGGTCGGGGCACCCGACTATAGCGTTCTCTCTTGTTTTTTATTAATTAACATGAATATTTAATTTTCTAATACTTGGTTTTTATTTTAAATACTTTTAGTGGGTAGAGGAATCGTTCACAGACTTCGTGAAGGGCATAAACTGGAGGAGCTATGTGGTTTGCGATGTGGCATACCACAATGTCAACAACTGGTTGTGGTCGCCGTTTATCGATCGTGGACCAGCAAATCGACTATACATTGAAATTCAATTCACAATACGCGACTGTTCTTTATTCCCAGGTAAATATATGCATTTGCCTTTTCACAGAAAATAAGCCGACTATGGCATACCCACTACTACTATTGTAAAAAGTGTTAACTCAAATTATCTAACCGCGACTTCTCCCGTCAGCGCGAATTCTTGTGGTCCAGGAGGTCAATCATATTTAACAATAAAAATTTTAAAATAATGATTGATTGCGACTGGTTGATGTTAAAAAGATGCAACATTATAGGCAATGTTAAATATGTCATTATCGAATTTAATTAATTCATTTTAATAGAATGGGTAACTTAAAACCCAACCCAACCCAAACTGACCATTATATTTTTTTTACCTACTTGGTTTGGGTAAACCTTTACCCATTTACCAAAATGGCAAATGTGTTTCAAGTATGTCCGTTGGGAATAATATTTTTTTAATAATTCTGAATTTTGCGTTTGACATTATCAAAATCGGGGGACTATATCACATAGCTGCCATAGGAACGATCGGAAAATAATGGAAAATGAATAAGAAAGTTTCCTGCTTTATATGAGTCTTACAGTACCTACTTTTAAAGCTTTACAACATATTTTCGCATGAATGAATTATTTATTTATTTTCTTTCATCACAATTTAACGAACATCTTTGCCATTTTCAGGAAACGCTTTGTCATGCAAGGAAACCTTTAGTTTACTTTTCTACGAATTCGATGCTGCCACTCGAGAGCCTCCCCCGTGGCAAACAGACAGCTACAGGCTGATCGCTCGCATTGCGGCTGGAGAGGGTCGCTTTAATCAAAACTCCGATGTAGACATAAACACTGAGGTGAAGAGCATAGCCGTGAACAAAAAGGGAGTTTATTTTGCGTTTAGGGATCAGGGCGCTTGTATAAGCGTTTTGGCAGTAAAAGTTTATTATATTACTTGTCCTGCTGTTACTGAGAATTTTGCGCACTTCAACGAAACACCCACAGGACGAGAAATTACTATTATTGAGAAGCAAAATGGAACTTGTGTCGAAAACGCTGAACCGTATGAGCCACCGACATATTTATGCAAAGGTGATGGAAAATGGACAATTCTTACCGGTGGCTGTCGTTGCAAGGCCGGCTATGAACCAAACGATTTAAATAAAACTTGCACAGGTCAGTACTTTTTTAATACAATTTTAGTTGTGAATTCGTAATATTTTTTAATATTTTAAAGTTAAATAAACTAGACGATTTACCAAATTAAAATAGTAGAAATACAAAATATAAATTATTACCTATACATAAAAATTTCGCATGCCACCATATTGTACCTTTGAAAGGTAACGTAAAAAATATCGATTCCAAACTTTCTCAATCGTTATAAAAATGTCTACGCAGATTAAGTTTGAAAACGCCGCTGATGGGATGTCTATCCGAAATTTCCTGTTGAAAATATTCAAAGAAAAGGAACTTTTTCCTACCCTTGCAGAGGGTATTATCATTTTGGTCATAAGTTTGTAACGCAGTGAAGAAGACTTTTCCGACCTTATAAAGTATATATAGTCTTAATCTGGATTTAAAAGATATCGCGATGAAATATATATGGAACGATCCGGATATGACTACTAATCTTAATGTTATTGGACCCAAAAGCGACTATGGTCGATGGTTTCTGAAACACCCCTGATTTTGAAAAAGATTCTTTTTTATTTTTCGTACTTATTTTCATAAAATAGGAATATATTTTTAAAGATAATTTATTTTATTCATTTCAGAATGTCCACTTGGAACATTTAAATCACCAGAGGTATCAAAATGTACGCCATGTCCGCCTAATTCAAATTCTTCAAAAACTGGATCACCATTTTGCAAGTGTATGCCGGGATACTATAGACATCCAAGTGACGGCCGACATATGCCTTGTTACAGTCCACCAGCTGCACCTACAAATCTTACGTTATTGTTTGTTGACCAAACGAGTGCCATAATATCTTGGAGCGCTCCAACCAAGAATAAAACGCACCCGACCGAAACGCAGAATAAAAAGTACCACAGCGATATTGTGTACAAGATCCGATGCAATATGTGCAGCTCAAATGTAATGTACAATCCGTCAAGTGACACTTTCAACGAAACGAAAATAACTCTAACAAATCTTGAACCGGTAACGACTTATACTGTGCAGATACACGCAACTAATAGTGTGTCGCATCTAACCGACTCAGGCCGGCATTCCAACGAATCGTCACTGACGGCAATAAATGATATGGCATTTTCTAATGCGACGTTTTTTAACATTCCTTTGGATTTGAATGAAATAAAAACCGGTCACGCTGAAATCGTTTTTACAACAGAGTCTGTTTTGCTATCTACAGTTTTTAACTTACGAATATTGGCCATAACTAGTAAGGATGCCGATTTAGAGTGGGACAAGCCCGTTCAAAGTGATTCTCCACTTGAGTTTTATGAAGTCCGTTGGTTTCCCAAGGTAGAATTGGATGCGATTAATAAAACAGCTATGAACACAAAGGACACAAAAGCACATGTTGAAGGATTGTTAGAAAACACGGAATATGGATTTCAAGTTCGCTGTAAAACGATAAATGGTTTCGGTTCTTATAGTAATATGATTTATGCTCAAACTCTTCAATCCGTTGGCTCAGGTAAATTGTACACTTATTTGGTGACGATCAAAATTTAATCAAGTTGTCCACTGTAACAGTATACGACGATTCTGTACAAATACGATTTATTGCTGGTGCCATTGTGACGGGAGTCCTATTTCTAGTGATTTTCATAATAGCTACAGTATACTTCATGAGATCCAAACATCAGGATGAACTTGATAAAAAATCTACAAATCATTTGCCCTTACCATTGGACTACGCTAGCAACGAAGGTAAGTTTATATGTTATATATTACTTATATGTGTTATACAATGTTTTTAGTCATATAACCAGTCTAATTTATACATTTTATGAATTTTTACCCGCTTATCGTAGATAAATATGTATAAAAAGAGGATACAATTTCAAAAGCTTAGCCAATCTAGCCATGTGCCATATGCACTCAATTGATGCCCTCCTTCCTATTATAAACATTTAAATTAAATTTACCCTTCAGTTACTTGTAGGGTAAAAGCGCTTACTGCACTCGTTTTCAACCCAAAAAAATATATTCTTTATAGCAACTATTTAAAAATTAAATAATAGGTATTCGTGTTCACTGTTCAGGAAAGACCGCAGAATGGAATAGGGGGTAAAAGTCCGGTACCTATATACATTTCAGTATCCTCAGCTGGGTTATTATTCCGGCAGACGAATCAGTTTGTCGTTGAACACAGACATAAACTTTGATCGCGCATAACTTTTTAACGAATGGTCCGATTTGAAAAATTTCTTCGACAGTAAGCTGAGTAACGTGTATCTGATAGTCGGGGCACCCGACTATAGCGTTCGCTCTTGTTTGTATTAAATTTAAATACCAAGTATGAGATTTTGGATTCAATAGGCGGATATTTAAATATACTATTCTATTTTTATGAGCGTGCTCTTATGTAGCTGTATCCAGTGCTCTTGGTACAGTTCTGTAGGTTCAGATAAAATATTTTTATCGCTTAGTTGTAAACACGATCTCATACTTTCAGGTTAAAAATGTCCAATCGGCAACTAGGTTCCTTCTGGTTGTAAAATCCAAACTGCAGTTCCACTCCAAGACCATAAAAATGTTGCACTGTAAATTATTTGAATGAAAGTTATTTACAAATTCGTTGAATGCTTATTGACCTCTGCAAGATAATGAAGTAATGTTGAGTTATGTGTGGACGAAGATTGTTGGGAGTGGAAGTGGCTCTAAAATATTCGGTACTGCGGCGACTCAGATTACCGCTGGCTGTCCAAGACTGTCTATTTGCAGGTTACTGCGTCAGCTGGTCTTGAAAGTTCGTCCGCTATCATGTTTGATGGCGAGAGTAAGGCATTCTCAATAAACAAAAATACAAGTCTCACCCGAATTCTTCCCAAAACGATTTTAATGTCACACGAAATAGTCGGATAACCGACTATTGTATTCACACTTGTTATTTATTAATTTTTTCAAATATATCAATTTTCAATTCAATATTATTCTTATTTTTATTTTTAGTTAATTCTATGGATACTACTCCAATTGTCAAAACCCTTCACTTAAACGGTATAACTTTTCGTAAAATTTTATATTTCTCCTATTTTATAAGTCTGATTAAGTGGTAATTGGAGTTGCATGTTTTTTACTACTACCATACATTTTTTATTATCAAGCCGAAAACGACATATTTTCCTAACAATTTGAATAGAATTATCTATTGAATATAACTGATAACTTGTTTTTTCCGAAAACGTGATTATTTAAACGAAAAGGTTTCTAAAAATCTACAAACAAGAAATGAATGCGTTTAGTTTGTAAACAAAAACAAGAGAGAGCGCTAGAAACACGTTACTAATCTAAAGGGAAATCGGTAAATCGACTGCTTGCATTCATTATTTGATCATAGCGCCCACATCAGCGGTTCCAATACCTTTCGCTAGATGGCGCCATCGCCGTTAGAGTGGTATTATAGGTATAGGTATAAACGAAAAAAATACATTTCAGTTTTAAGTTTAATTTTAACATTTTATTCTACGAGTACGCACACTTACGTAGATTAACATTGTAAAAAAATTAACCTACCTATGCCTTGCATTGCATAGCGTTCTCTCTTGTTTTTGTTTTGTTGGCGTGTCTGTTTTCTTTTTATACCCGTTACTCGTAGAGTAAAAGGATATATTGTATTCGTGCAAAAGTATGTAACAGCTAGAAGGAAGCATTTCCGACCCTATAAAGTATATATATTCTTGATCAGGATCACTAGCCGAGTCGATCTAGCCATGTCCGTCTGTCCGTCTGTCTGTCTGTCTGTCTGTATGAACGCTGAGATTTCGGAAACTATATAAGCTAGAAGATTGGCATTTCGCATGCAGATTCTAGGAATTCCTACGCAGCGCAAGTTTATTTCAAAAAGGTGCCACGCCCCCTCTAACGCCCACAATAGTTGATAAACGATTTTAAAAATTTAAATATTTCGGAAAAGTAAAAATGCAGTTTTGTTGTGCTTATTAATACCTATCGAAATGTAGAAGAAATTTTTTAAATCGGAGCATTCGTTTAAAAGTTATGGCTCATCAAAGTGTATATCTCCATCTCCCTCGCACTCTCTTTAGCTGAGTAACGGGTATTTGATAGTCGGGGCACCCGACTATAGCGTTCTCTCTTGTTTAAATTGCGTTTCACATAAGGATAAGGGTGCAGGCTGATTAAAAAAGTATGGGCCAAACATAATAAAGAAATTCTACTTATAGTGTAAAGGCCCTTGTAGACTGGCTCCTTTTATCGATTACGTAGAATACTCAATAAGAGACTGTCCAGACGGTGTCAAAACAAGACTTTAGGTGTGCTTATACTCCATTTGTTAACAATTGGGACCTTCCTGATCTAAATCAGAATATCCTTTGCATGGAAATAAAAGAACATAATATATTCGAACAATATTAAAAATTGTGTAATTTAAAAATTACTTAGGAACAGTATTACTAATTCGGACTACTGGTAATTTTATCAAGCTTCTTATTTTCCTTTGTCGTTTTTAGTGACGACTCCTCTGTTTGGAAATAGTAGAAGCTATGTAGATCCGCATACATATGAAGACCCTAATCAAGCTATAAGGGAATTCGCTCGGGAAATTGATGCAAACTACATTACTATAGAAGCTATTATCGGTAAGTTTTCGTAACGGTTAAATAAAAGTTAAGTAAAAAATAAAAATTAAATTTCTTAGGCGGTGGAGAATTTGGCGATGTCTGCCGTGGCCGCTTAAAAATACCTCCGAATTTTGTACAGGACATTGATGTGGCAATAAAGACTTTAAAACCGGGTAATTTAAAATTGACAATTCAAATTTTTACCAGAGTCTTATAACTATTTGTTCTCACAGGATCTTCGGAAAAAGCGCGATGTGACTTTTTGACGGAGGCTTCCATTATGGGACAATTCGATCATCCAAATGTTATTTATCTACAGGGAGTAGTTACACGCTCAAATCCAGTTATGATTATTACGGAGTACATGGAAAACGGCAGCTTGGACACATTTCTTCGTGTGAATGATGGAAAGTTTCAAACCTTGCAGCTGATAGTAATGCTTCGAGGTATTGCCAGCGGAATGGCCTACTTAAGTGATATGAATTATGTACACAGAGACTTGGCGGCACGAAATGTTCTTGTAAATGCCCAATTAATATGCAAGATCGCGGACTTTGGGTTGTCACGCGAAATTGAGAACGCCAGTGATGCATACACAACACGGGTAAGTACAATAGAACAGATAACTTAAGATTTTTATACCCGTTACTCCCTTCCATTTCTTCTCTGTAAAATACTATTAACGTATTATGTTTTGTATTTGAAGGGTGGCAAAATTCCAGTACGATGGACTGCGCCAGAAGCTATTGCTTTTAGAAAATTTACTTCCGCATCAGATGTTTGGTCCTATGGAGTAGTTCTATGGGAGGTCATGTCGTACGGTGAACGTCCATATTGGAACTGGTCAAATCAGGTAAAAAGAAAAATAAAATGGATAACTTTTTAATTATACTTATATTTATTATTATACATTTTATTTAGGATGTGATAAAGAGTATAGAAAAAGGCTACCGTTTACCAGCTCCGATGGACTGCCCAGAAGCCCTCTACCAGCTAATGTTAGATTGCTGGCAAAAACAACGTACTCATCGGCCCACATTTGCCAGCATCGTTTCAACTCTTGACAACTTGGCCCGACAACCACAGTCATTATTGACAACTCGAAACTCACCCGAATCAGACGGTACTCATATTTTGGATACTCAACGTGGACAAAACATTTTCATAAGCACCGACCTTTGGTTGGAGCATATTAAAATGTCAAGATACTGTCAGCATTTCAAAGAGGCTAATTTAATTAATGCTCAACAGGTAAAATTATTCAAATTTGGTCGGCTTTTAAAACTTACCTATTCGAATTTGCGCAGATTTCTAGGTTAACAGCTCAACAATTGTCGGATATGGGAATAACTTTGGTGGGACATCAAAAAAAGATTTTACATCAAGCCCGGCAACTGGACACTATAATATAACCGTTCTATTTTGACTTAGTAGTTTAAGATGTACATATAAATAATATAATATATATTAAATACAATATATATATATAGTTATATATATATATATATTAAAAAGTACATAAATGACACGTGTGAAATAAAAAAACACAGGAACACATTACATAGTATAAGGATTTTATAGGTTCTCTTAACTAGAACTTTAGAATATATGATAGAAAAAAAGTATTGTTTTTACGTCGCTTATAAAAAAAGTACTTTATTTATGTGTATCAATTATTTATCATAAAATTTTTCAAGCTAATTCTATAAGTATAGCGTCGCTTTGATTGCTTAGCTATTTTTTACAGTTTTTTGTTGTGATAAAAGTGACATTAACAAAATTATTCATTTTCATTAGATTTTAATTCATGGCTTACTTTGCATAAAATATTTAAAAACTCAATAAAAGTACATTTGTGCGGACGGTACGGTTTTCCGACCTAAAGAATAGAAATAAACCCGTATCGTAAATTGTTTTCTTATCAATTTAATATGCCTGGTAAGTCAAATTTACATTTAAAACGCCTCGTTTTTGTAAGACTATTTAAAATTCTAAACCAATAGAATAATTTATGGTTAAAGTAAAAACAAAAATAAGAATGGAAACTAGCTTCTGCCAGCCGAAGCTTATATACCCTTGCAGATCATTCCCATTAATTTAAAAATCTCAAATCTATCCTTCCTATGGCAGCTATATAATATAGTCGTCCGATTTTTGTTAAATTTAATTCAAAATTCGGAAATATTAAAAAAATGTCATGTCCTAGAGTAAAAGAAAATGCAATAAAAACAAAATAAACTATTTCCATTGTTCCATTGATATAGTTATCCGATTTTTTAAATTTAATCCGAAATTCAGAAATATATTAAAAACCAGAAAGGAAGCTAGCTTCGGCCAGCCGATAATTCCTTGCAGATAATTCATATTAATCACTAATTTTTCGATCGTTCCTATGGCAGCTATACGATATAGTAGTTCAATATTGATAAAATTAAAATCGAAATTCGAAAACATTTAAAAAGAGTCATATCCCAGAGTGGAAGAGAATACAATAAAAACCAACGAAGCAACAATTTATTTCCTATTATATTCTCATTAATTTTCCGATCGTTCATATGGCAGCTATATAATATAGTCGTTCGATTTTATTTAAATTTAATTCGAAATTCGGAAATATTAAAAAACAGTCATGTCCTAGAGTGGAAGAGAATACAATAAAAAGCAAAGATGCTATAATTTATTTCCTATTATTTGCCCATTAATTTTCCAAACATTCCTTTGGCAGCTATATGTTATAGTTGTCCGACTTTCTTCAAAAATTTATCCGAAATTCAGAAATATATATAAAAAAAAATATTTCCAAGCGAAAAGGGTAAAATGCCAACAAACACCGAAGCTATAATTTTTGTTCCATTATTTTTCCGATTATTCCTATGGGAGCTATAGGATATAGTTGTCCGATCCGACTGGTTCCGACTTATATACTACCTGCAATAGAAAGAAAACTTGCGTAGAAACGGGCAGACAGACGGACAGAGAGACGGACATTGCTAGATCGACTCGTCTGGTGATGCTGATCAAGAATATATGTATATACTTTATGGGGTCGGAAACTTCTGACTGAAATCATAATACAGTCTGCAAGGGTAGAAAGGTATTTCTTTCTAAATTATATATTATATATGTTAGTAGAACTATAGATCTTAAAGTTGCTGATATCTCAGCGGTCACACGGACAGACAGACGTAGATTGCTAGTTCGACTCGCCAAGTGATCCAGATCCGAAACGTTTCCATCTACCTGTTATATACCTTTACACGATATTGTATACCTTTTACTCTTTTAACCGTTATTTTCCAAGATTCCCTTATTTGCGTCATCTTCGGCAAATTTTCCCGTATTTTAATAAAGTATAGATTTTTATTATATTTTTAAAGCGGCACAAAAATGTTTACTTAACAATAAGATAGGTAAATACAGATTGCATGTAGATATAAATCGTTAAGGCATTTAGATAGTTAAATTTCGTTTAAGAACAGGCACATTCTACAACCTGCATATCACTCCATGTGGATATTTTTAGCTTATCGCTGTGATCTTCGTCAACATGTAATATTTCGAGCATCTCAAGTTTTGAAGGAGCGCAACATGGACGGGGTGCTCGGTTGTGATCTTCTTGCCATATAAGACTTTGCAATAGAGCGTGGTGGTGAGCGGGATTGTGGCGTGGTGGGCATCTTCCATGGCAATAACCGGCATCGAATACTTTTGGCTGTAATATAAACTCGAAACCCTTTATGTCCTTAAAAGCAACATCCAACGGATTTCTACAGCATCGCTGGTGCAATTTGTAACAGTTGTTGTTCCATTTTTCCTTTTTCCAGGCGGAATCTTGGTTTGAACGATGATGTACGTATTCATCGCTTCTATTATTGGTCAGCATGATGTGATGAATGTCCGGGTCACCTTCTTTTTGGGTCTTTAGGGCTCCGTGTCCAATTATATTTAAAACTGGCATGAGATTGAAGCGTTCGTTGTCTGGAGTCGCCGATTTTGCAGATGATGATTGCATCGATGAGCTTGAGTCGCTAAGTATACGAGCACCTATACTCTTGCACTTATCACATTGAATTTCTATTCCCAAGTTTTCATGACTTTTGTTCATCCAACTACGAACAGCTTTTGTTACGTCGAATTCTATCCACTGAGTTCGCGTTTCTTCGTATCCAATATTTTCAAACTCAATTTTACGAGATGCCAGAAGCCTTCTTCTGTTCGATGAAAGTAGTTGATACACCTTTAGTTTTAATTGCCGACTCTGGACCCTTTTCGACTGATTAGATTTGAAATCGCCAGAATTGCAATTCTTAACAGGATTCATTACATTAACATTTGAAGAAATTTGATCAAACTTTCTTTTTCTAGGTCCTTGCCATCGGCGGGAATTAGTTGCTAGGGATGAGCTATAGAGGAGCATAAGCCTGACATTCGCCTCGTCAATTTTATTATGGTGGAACTTAGCATCTTTTACATTTGTCAGTGGAAAGTGCAAAAGAATATTGGTTTTATCCTGTTGGCCATATTGCAAGTCCTCGTTAGGTTTTTGTTTTTTGTTTTGTCTACTGTTTAAATTTGTAAATGATCTTTTATGACGCCATCGTTTGTGACTAATGTCATTAAATTTGTTTGTAATAATGCTTAATAGATGTAGGTCTGCAATAGATGAAGCTCCAATATAGTCATTAAAATAACTCGTCCCCTTTTCTTGGTTACTCCTTAGACGGCTTAGGTATTCTATATATTTGTTGGAATATTCAACTTGGCTTATATTAACCTGTAAGTAGATAATATTTATTAAAGCAGTCAATTAGAAGTTTTTCTGTCTGTCATTTAGTGTCTTACCTTTCTCATATCTGGTATTTTTTTCATTCCGAGCCCCTTTAAAACTAAGCGCTTAAGCTTGGCTTCATCTATTTTTTTCGGATTATTATTATGACTCTTAGTTTCTAGCCGAATATGTCTGCTTTCCCTCGTTTGCCTATTGTGAATTGGTACCGTGTTTTTCCACTCAAGTTCTATTTTATCATTCAGTAGGTGAGACGTGTTTTTGGGCTGGCTTAGATTAATCAGACTATATTTATTTGAACTGGCATTATAGAATGAGGTTCTGCTTTGCTTACTAATTATTTTGGACAAATTGTTAAGATCCTTTTCCGAACTTGTTATTTTGGCTTGGATTCTTGATTGTAGTTGGTAGGTTTTTAGACTCTCAGCTCCACTACTTTGATTTTTAAGCAGCGAAATACGAAGTTCCGCATTTTCAGTTTGCTTATGTGATAAAGAAAATACGTTTGAATTTGACGTTTGGCGGTACATTCCATGACCACTGGCCTGTTGCTGAGTTGGCAACAATAAAACAAGTATAAACCATATTCGGGAGTATTTTGGATACCTATTACAAACTTTGGCAAGTTTCGTCTGAAAATGTTCAGCACAAGGCGTTTGTTTTAAATTAGGTTCCAGCTCTATGATCCGTTTTGTATTTGCAGTGCGGTAAAAATAAATATGAAAAATAATCTTCAAAATCCAGGTGGACTTGTTCCTATATGCTAATTTTTTTGTTTTGGGGTAACTACTTTTACATTTGTATTGTAGAAGATCGCACCACTCTGTTGGTGTTTTGTTTTTTGGTGAAATGTTTGGTTCAATGTATATTATCATGTTTTCTCCACATGGCCATCAAATTTCGTTTAATATTGATAATAAGAAGGTAGGTAATCTTTCCATTCATTCGGTCATGGCTCTTCAAATATCTAGCCTCTTCTTTACACATGTAAAAATCGGAGCACAGAATGTTGGTAAAGTCTTCACATCCACACTATGTACTTATTTATGTTCATAAGTTCTGTGGGCATCTGTTTGCTTTCAGGTTCAGGATTTTTTTGTTGTGGATTAATTTAAGGAAACAACACAGAATACTTTCGGTAAAAGTAAATAAATGATCACAGTTCCACGAAAATTTGTACATATTTTCGTCTCGTTCGCACTCTCATTAACATTCCTATACACATTTATACCGAACCTGTTCGGGCGTTGCTTCAAATTCGACTAAAATACCCCACAGCAAATGCTTACTTAACAGCAGCAATATAAACAACAGTCTCACACCCACACTGCCGCACACAAATGCGCCGGACAAACACATGAGCATGTACTGTGTGTTGTGAACATGCAAAACCCCTACCGTGTCATACCTACTCAATCGGACTTAGCTGCTTCCAAACTGTACATCTTTCACCAGTATATTTTCTCTTATCGTACGTTCCCAATGCGTGCTTTTCTCCCTTTCTTTTACTAGCTAGCTTTTAAGCTTTGGCCTTTAAAGTACGAATACGATTAGGTTTTGTTTTCAATAGTCCGAAATACGTCACCGTTTCTATCCACGCGCAGTGACGAAGCGCACCGAAAACCCGTTATTTTAGCAGGAAATAGCTGAAAATAGACTGACCTAAAACGATGTTATGTATAGATACATATGTATATACATACATACATATGTTGTTGAATTGTAAAAGATCAAGCGCACTAACTGAAATATTTGACTTAGTATAGTTTGAAAACAAGAGAAACCGTTATAGTCGGGTGCCCCAAATATCAGATACCCGTTACTCAGCTAAAGGGAGTGCGAGGAAGAAGGAGATAAAAACTTTGATCGGGCATAACTTTTTAACGAATGGTCCGATTAAAAAAATTTCTTCTACAGTTCGATAGGTATAACTAAACACAAAGAAATTGCATTTATACTTCTCAGAAATCTTTGAAAATGTGGGCGCCAGACAAATTTTAGTATTGTTTGTGGGCGACTATGGGCGATTGTGGCGGTCGGCTGAAATAAACTTGCGCTGCGTAGGAAGCCGTAGGAAGACTATATCATATACATAGCTGCCATAGGAACGATCGAAAAATTAGTGATTAATAGGAATTATCTGCAAGGGTATATAAGCTTCGGCTGGCCGAAGCTAGCTTCCTTTCTTGTTTTTAGCTATATTCAAAAAATCATAAAAAATACAAGGAAAAATATTTTGAAATTTTTTTTTTGCAGTTATTATTAATTTTGATTGGGGAACAACTTTGCATCAAAACATTTTTGTTTTAAGCCCCAGGAAAAAAGTTGAAAATTTGACTTTAAAAAAAATTGTCCAATTTTCTAACTTTTCAAAGGGTGCTTAATGGGTTAAGAAAATGTTTGTGTCATTTAAACGGAATTGAAGTGCTCTTTCCATAGGTGCCAAAATGTTTATATTATAAGTTCAAAATATGAGTACAGTTAACATTCAAATTTGTGAAAATACTTTTGACCACCCCTGTATTTTCGCATGAGTAATACTTTGTTAAAATAAATTCATCACTCTTTATTGCAGTCCCTGATTTAAAATGATATTGAAATGATGATTTGGCACAGCTACTTTTCGGTCCACCCTAGTCAATGCATGAAGTTGTTTCACCCTTTGAGTTAAATGGCCATGAGCATTTTCCATTTACGGAGTCTTTCTTGTCGGCAAATATTTATTTTTCTGTCTTTTGTGAAGTTTTTGTATGGCTATCAAGGAAGGATTTCCTTGTATGTACGAAAATGTTTATAAAACCACTGCAAAACATTTTCGAGTAAGTCGGCTCATTCTCGTTGCATTCACGTAACTCGTCTTCATGCACACAATTTATAATGTTATAATGTTTTGGACCTTCTGGGTAACATATTTTGTGTTCGAAATGTTCAGTCTCGCACTAGGAACTACAATCGATATCGAATTCCATACCGATTTTAAACAGAGTATAAACTAGTTGCTGGAAAGGCTACCACACAGGGCACTGCCGTATCTTAGAGGACAACAACTATCTGGCAAAGAACAAGACGGATTATATGACAGCGGAGATAAGATTTGGAAACGGATTTACGACTACCTTTCCAACGAGGGAAGACTGGGAGAATGACAGAGTAACCGGACAAGATGAGGTATCACTCTACACTGACGGCTCCAAGATGGACTGTGGTGTAGGGGCTGGAATTTTCGCTGAAAGCTGGGGGATAGAATCGAAATTCCACCTCCCAGAATCAGCGACAGTTTTTCAGGCTGAGGTACTTGCTATTTTAGAAGCAGCCAAGCTTTCGATTCAGCAATGCCTCAGGAATACCAAGGTACGGATATACTCGGATAGCCAAGCGGCTATCAAATCTCTCGCAGCAGCAAGAACCAACTCGACACTAGTAGCCGATTGCAAGTCGGCTCTCAACATACTAGCAACAAACAACCATGTACAGATAACATGGGTGCCAGGGCACAATGAAATACCAGGAAACGAAAAGGCAGATGAACTTGCACGAAAGGGGTCGGCAGACGACTCCTATACAACTAGTCTACCTGAATCCCTTAATACAGTCCAAGCAAGGATTCACGAACACTACGAAACACTAGCTAGTAAAAGTTGGTCAGAAAAGCAGGGTCTCAGGAGATCAAAGCTCTGCTGGCCAACCATCAATAGCAAGAGAACTCGAGAACTAATAACCAAAAGCAAAAGGGATATTAGAAGGATCACGGCACTCATCACAGGCCATTGGGCCATTGCACAGTGGTTGCGCCCATAGGCCAAAAATCAAAAAATCGATAGTACCAAAAATTATCGATAAGTATACAAATTGTCTCAAAAATGACCAAGCTTCTTAATGGCAAACCGGATTTTTTCTGGAAATCTAACGGGACTTTCTAAAAATAGAACGCAAAGCGTGAACACTTGTTAAATTTTGCAGCGCAGCGGCGGTACTTTAGCATTTCGTCAAAACAAAGTTGCACCTTAAAGTGGTCAAACGTTCGCAAGAGAGGTCCGAAAAAGTTTATTTAAAATTAACTTTAAAGTTTCAGGTACAGTGGTTCACAGCTTATTTCAACCAGTCTACACCAAAAACTTTAACATCCCATAAAAACTAAACAAAACATGTTATCAAAATAATTTAAACGCAGAATACATCTATGATGATACACATTAGTGTTTAATAATTGTATGATTTTTTAAAAATTTTACAAATATTTTTTATGAATTAATTACAAAAAAAGCCAAAAAAAAAGGCCACAGCTTATTTCAACCAGTCAACAAAAAAATCGAATAAATTAACATAGTGGCCAATAACTTTTTTTTTTAAATTTGTCATGACTACCCTTTTGTTTACCAACAATTTAAAGTTAACTTTACATGGATACAATGCCTTTTGTTGTTGTTGCCAAGTAAAAACTACTCTCGACCCTTGGATAGGACTTTTGGCGTAGTTTCGTCTAAAAATATTGTGTTTTCGAACATTTTTTCGTTATGTGGACTTCCAATTTTGTTTTGTGGAAATGTTAAGACACCTTTAATTCATAATCATTAGCTCTCGACAGCACTGGATGAGCTAAATCTGCGAAAAAATTTGCACTTCCCATGGGTCATTTCTATAGTTAAATCAAAAATTAATTTATATTTTAAGATCCTTTGAGTTTTTAATTCATTTATCCTTTAGGATGTGAAGCTGAACTCAAATCTTAATTGCGGAGTAAAAAAAAAAAATGTGGAAGGACCTGCTTGACACTTATAGGCCCAAAACAATTAGCGTTCGCCGCTAGGCTTAGGGCTCATTTGGATACACACGAGAAACTCACTTATTAGTGTCCTTAGTATATTTGAAAAAATGTATTTGAAAGAAATAATTGAATTTTGATACAGTTGAGTCGGAAAAATATATCTAAGCGGGGGAAATCCCAATTACGAGCCTAAATTGGGGAGTCAAATGGCTGTTTTAAAGTCTAACGGCGAACGCTTATTGTTTTGGGCCTATAAGTGTCAAGCAGGTCCTTCCACATTTTTTTTTTTTACTCCGCAATTAAGATTTGAGTTCAGCTTCACATCCTAAAGGATAAATGAATTAAAAACTCAAAGGATCTTAAAATATAAATTAATTTTTGATTTAACTATAGAAATGACCCATGGGAAGTGCAAATTTTTTCGCAGATTTAGCTCATCCAGTGCTGTCGAGAGCTAATGATTATGAATTAAAGGTGTCTTAACATTTCCACAAAACAAAATTGGAAGTCCACATAACGAAAAAATGTTCGAAAACACAATATTTTTAGACGAAACTACGCCAAAAGTCCTATCCAAGGGTCGAGAGTAGTTTTTACTTGGCAACAACAACAAAAGGCATTGTATCCATGTAAAGTTAACTTTAAATTGTTGGTAAACAAAAGGGTAGTCATGACAAATTTAAAAAAAAAAGTTATTGGCCACTATGTTAATTTATTCGATTTTTTTGTTGACTGGTTGAAATAAGCTGTGGCCTTTTTTTTTGGCTTTTTTTGTAATTAATTCATAAAAAATATTTGTAAAATTTTTAAAAAATCATACAATTATTAAACACTAATGTGTATCATCATAGATGTATTCTGCGTTTAAATTATTTTGATAACATGTTTTGTTTAGTTTTTATGGGATGTTAAAGTTTTTGGTGTAGACTGGTTGAAATAAGCTGTGAACCACTGTATTTACTTTAATAAGTTATTTTTGTGAAATTAATCTGTTTGATTTGTTATTTTTTGTGTATGTTTGATTATTAATCCTTTATTTATGTATTATGTGAACGTCATCTTCATGTTTAAATAGACTTTTAGATATGTTGCCCCCCGATCCCCCCTTTAGGAGTGTTACCAGTGTATTTGTCAATGTTTGAAGGTAATAAAAACGTTAAGTGTAGCTGCTAATACTTGCTAATTTGTGTGTATTCATTAATAAACTTATGCTGTCTTACAGTTTTCAGGGTCAAATTTGCGACGCAGTCTGCTGCTCTTTCTTTGCTTTTGTGATGTTTCTTTTGTGTTCGTCATTTGTGTTTGTAGACAATTTTGGATATTCTTTTTTTCGCTCATTTGTATGTTATCATTTTCTATAGGCGCTTCTTGTAACTGCGAATTTTCACGCATGTACATCTTTGACCTTTGGTGCACAGAAGAGGGCAAAAATGCCGATAAAACACGAAGAGTGACTATTTTGGTAGAAGAGAGCATTAAGAACAAGGGATACGCAGTTAACATGATAACACTTAAGAACTGCATTAGTTACATTTGCAAAAAAATTATTGCCTTTTGGACTAAATACAAGCGTATTAAGAGTTTAATTGTTCAATATCAATCTAATTGGCTGAACACTATTGAAACAATTATAATTGAGCCTCCTCATCGAAGGGTTTCAAGTGCTGAACGTGGACGACCCAAAATTGATTTTGCCGAGTCCTCAAAACGGACAAAACGTCGTCGGCTAGCCCTGCTAGAAACACATGATGAGTCTGCAGCTTCTGTTTGGCGCTCATCTGATTTTCAACCGATCCTATGAAACATATGCAGAAGTCGAGCTGCAGAGTCTACTAGACAACACAGCTTTAAGTATTTTACAGCTCCAAAAAACTGTAATTGAAAAATGTGTTGATGGCACAGAGGACACGTTAAAATTAATTGGAAAATGGGGATTTGATGGCAGTACTGGGCACAGTGAATACAAGGAAAAGTTTTCAAACTGTAATGACGATGATAGAAGTCTATTTTTAACATCGTACGTCCCACTTCAGCTAATAACTGAAAGTAACTCCAAAATAATATGGAAAAATCCTAGACCATCATCTACACGCTATTGTAGGCCAATCAGACTTCAATTTAAAAAGGAAACAGCCATACTATCCATTGAAGAAGAAGTCTACTTCAAAAATAAAATACACAACTTAATGCCAACCGAATTTCAAATTCCCGATAAAAAATTATTAATAAATCATGACCTGCACCTTACTATGGTGGATGGTAAAGTGTGCAACGCGTTAAGCAACAGGTCGTCTATGAAATGCTTTATTTGCGGTGCGAAACCCACCGAAATGAACGATTTGGAAAAATGTCTCCAAAAAAAAGTTAATAACAAGTATTTTGAATTTGGCTTATCACCACTTCATTCTTACATACGCTTTTTTGAGTACTTTTTGCACATTTCCTATAAGTTGGAAACAAAAATGTGGCAAAAAAGATCAGCAGAACAAAAGCTTAACGTACAGCAAAGAAAAGAACGAGTCCTCGCGGAGTTTCGCAATAAAATGGGAATAATTGTGGATAAGCCAAGAGACGGAGGCAGAGGAACTTCCAACGATGGAAATACATCCAGGACATTTTTTGGTAACCCGAGTGTGGCATCTGATATTACAGGCATTGATGAAGAAGTAATAACCAGATGCGCAACGATATTGCAAGCCTTAGCATCAGGATATTCCATTAATGTAGCAAAATTTGAAAGCTATGCGTTGGATACTGCTAAGAAGTTAATAAAAATATATCCATGGTACTATCTTCCACCAACAGTGCATAAAATTTTAATTCATGGTGCGAAAGTAATCGAGCACTTTAAAGCACAATCGCTGTCAATTGGAGAGCTCTCAGAAGAAGCTGCGGAGTCGAACAACAAAGAAATAAAGAAGTGCCGGCTGCAACATACTCGGAAGATGTCTCGCATACTGACAAATACAGATTTAATTAATACTCTTCTGTTGCGTTCAGATCCTTATATAACAAGTCAAAGAAAACTACCGAAGAAAGACAAATCAAGATTATTTTTCTCTACATTTGATTTATTAGAAGATATTTGTTAAATTTTGTTTTTTTGTTTTTTGTACTGAAATTAAAATCTAAATTTTGTTTTTGTTTTTGTTTTTTATGATTTAAATACATTGAAAGAACTAGAGAACCTCATTTGTTTATATTACGAAAACCTTGTGGAGAGGGGGAGGGGGTAACACTTTCACAAATTTATACTGGAGATAATTTAAATATACATATCCTGGATGCTAATAATGAAATTTTAGCACTGTAACTTCACTGTAAGTATCTTTGAGAAATAGGAAAGCAGAAGATAACTGCAATCCTAGGTTTTCTAAATGACGCAGGCTGGTACTGAAGAGAACGCGGAGACAACAATTTACGAGGGTGTGGATCAAAACGGAGCTCAGCTCTACTTGGAGGCTCTCAGAGAGGACCTCACCACTTCTACCTACCTACACTCAGAAAAAAACACCGAGCTAAAATCAAGCAAAATCAGTCTTGATTTAAGAACGATTTCATACTTAAAATTTCAAGAACATTTCGTACTGAAAGTTCTTAATTTGAGCACAATTTGGACTTATACGCCAATTAAGCACAATTATTCTCAAGCTCGATACAAGAGTACTTAAATTGAGGTTAAAAGTATTTACTTGAAGACTGAATCAAACTTAATTCCAGATCAGAAGACGATACCGAGTCGTTCATGAAATTTTGAAAACATTTGTTCTTAAGACAAGAATTAGTCGTTCTTAAATATAAAAATTCAACCAGAAATAACGAATTCCCAGGATGGTGCAGCTGTTAGAACAATGACATTTTGTAAATAAAGGTACCGACATCAACTCCTCTCCGCAACAAGTCCTCTATTTTTTTTTTAAAGTTTTTTTTTTTAAATCTGTAAATTTTTTTTATTTTTAATAAATTGTTTAAATATAAATAAATTGAACTTGTACGCTAGCCCTTTCGTCGAGACTTTATGTGCCTTCTTTAGCCCACGGACTTTAAGAAGCGTGCGTGGTCGAGTTAGTTAAGGCGTCTGACTGCAGAGCTGGTGGTCGCGGGTTCAAACCGAGGTCGGGGTAAGAGTTTTCCTAACTATCACATAAATCATTACTAAAAGTTTTTTCTGAATATAAATTGCGTTAAAAATATGTTTACAGGAAAAATAAGTTAAAATATATTAAGTAAAACAATTTAACTAAAAAATTACTTAAATTAAGAATTATGCATTATTAAATTGAGTACAAAAAGTACTTCAATTAAGTACAAAAGTACTGAAATTAAGAATAATCCATTCTTAAATTAATTTTTGATTAAACTTATTTAAACTGGCTATTTTTTTGTATTAAACTTAATTATTTCAAGTATTAATATGTCTAGATTTGAAAATAATTAATTCTTAATTTCAGACAGAAGCGTTCTTAAATCATACTAAAATCAAGTATTTTCTGTCTTGAAAATTCGTTCTTGAAAGCAGTATTTTGTTCTCAAGATTAGATTTTCGTTGCTTGGCTCACTTTTGACACTCAAAATGCTAGATTCAAGCACGAAATACTTGATTTTTTCCCTGAGTGTACCCATAAACTAGTTGGGTGTGCTCTAAAATGTTAGATGGTTAAATTGTTAATAACTTAACAAAACAAGAAGTTCTATTTTGGCTAAAGACAATAACATCACATATGTACATAAAATAAGACGGGACTAAGAGTGAAGCAAATGACTTAAAATTTTAGTTTTTAATAAAGGGATAAAAGTTGAAGTGCCAATTAAATGATAAAGATCGTTATAAAGTCGTCATGCAGACTAAAATTTGCTGTACATCGAGGCAAATTAAAAGAATAATAATTTCTTGTTAGTCTAATGGGAACATTAAAAGTTAAACGTTTTACCAGTTCTACAGAATCAAGATTTCGCATAAAAATATTACATAGCATTATTCTACGATTTACAAGTGTAGGTAAATTAAGCAATAGTAATCTACTTTGGTAGGAAGGTAGGCTAACGTTTTGATCACATTTCAAACCACGGAGGACAAAAAGAAGGATTTTTTTTGCACCGACTAAATACGGTCAATATGCACTTGATATTACGGAAGAACAATATTCCAAAATTGGACGCACAAGTGAGGTGAATAATAATTGGTTATATAAGGGTCATAAAATTCTTTTGACCAACCAAGAACAATAATTGCTTTATTAACAGTTAGTGTTATGTGGTAGTCAAATTTAAGTTTCGGGTCCAGAAGAACACCTAATCGTTACTGAATATATACAGTCGAGTGGCTTATTTTGAAGAGAATGGCTAATAACCGTAGGAGTACCCCCATAAGAAGTCATAACGTTGCATTTAAGGCAGTTCAGATTTTAAAGGTTGTACTCACACCCTCCCTGAAAACAAGTTGAAGCTTAACATCATGAGCATAGAGTAGTACACGGGAATGTATTATGATAGGGGGAAGATCGTTAATAAACAAAGTAAACAGCAAAGGCCTTAAATGACAACCCTGATGTTCAGGGATCATTTTTGAAACAGCGTTCTTGAATACAATCCTCTGAGTTATACGGTTCAATTAACTTGAAATCCAAGTTAATAGATTAAATGGAAACCCAAGCTGATCTAATTTAAAAAAAGAAGAGAGTAGTTTACAGAGTCAAAGGCCTTGCTAAAATCTGTTATATAACGTCAGTTATTACAATGATAATGATAATTCCAAAAGGTTGGTGGAGGTCGATCTTCGCTTAACAAAACCATGCTGACACGTTGATAAAGGTTGCAAATGAGAAGTAGGAATTTAGTAATTTTTTCTTATTTATAGGGCTAGCCAGTGGCTAGTAGCCACCTTTGAAATATAAACAGTTTTCTTAGTTTTAGGGCTAGTATTTAGGTAAACAATTTTATGTTTCGCTGCCCTATTCCGTACGAAAAGAGTAGTCCTTTCTTCAACTAAAGTCCTAATGGGAGGTGAAATCGATACTATCATCCTTTCTTGTTATTATTTTATTTTCATGTTTTTACTAAAATTTTCAAAAGGAAATCGGAAAGACCATTTAAAAAAAAACTGTACTTTACTTTGTGTTTTTGTTAGTCCGTTATTATAATAAATAAAAAAGTTTACTGTAAATGAAACGTCCGCTCATTATGTCGGTAGATGGTTTTTTTTTTCAAATAACGACTACACAGAAAAAAATTTGGAAATAGATCAAGCCGATATGAGCACCTCAATTAAATATTTTTGTAGGTAAAGTTTTTCGTATAGTTTTGATAATTATTATTATGTATTATATTGATCTTTTTTATATATTTATCAAAAAATAGTACATTACGTTTTTAAAACAAGAGAGAAGGCTATAGTCAGGTGCCCCGACTATCAGATACCCGTTACTCAGCTAAAAGGTGTGCGAGGGAGATGGAGATGTAAAACTTTTTAATTTATATAAAATATCTGATATGGATAAATACACAGTGCAACACAGAAAACGTAAGCGCAGTTTGGGTTTCAAAACCTGAAAGTACTTATCAACACAATTTAAATTTATATCAGCTTCATATAGATATGAAATAAGGTCAAATTAACCCAGGTTTCATATGAAAATTGTTTTCTGTGTATGTATCATATATGCACTACACTCATGATCGTCATTGTGGGCTGTCACATAGGTGACGAAACGCACAAAAATTTAATATTTCACAAAAGTTTAAACTTTTGGCAATAAATTTATACTCGTTTTTTTATGTCTTGATTTTAAGTGTCAAATTTTTATAAACCAAGGAAAATCATGAAAAATAGTCGGTGATGGACGCTATTCCTATCCAACGGTTTTTAAATTTTTGCAATTAATTTTCCTTTTACTTTTATACTTATAGAGTAAAAAAAATATATAAGTTTTGAACGAACTAACTATTTTTAGAATTCAAAATTATTAAAATTCTTGTTCCACTCCTAGGAAAATATAATTTTTTTCCTCACCCTTTGAGTAAGGACTGTACAAAAATTTTAATTGTAACCAAAGAAAGCTTCATAATTTTATGCTGCGTCACAAATTTATATGTATATTATAAATTTTGCTATTGTAGTGCGTTCGTCTTGTGCATTGAGAGTCATTTTCTTGTTTACATACGTACATATGTACATACCTAGGTACACATATACAATACTATTTTTTAGATGCACAGATCTGCCTTCGGCGATACCACCGATAAAATACAAATATTTTAAATGGGTCAGTAAATTGCTAAGCATTGTTTTGTGGGGGACACCTCCATTCAGTACAGTAAGTCACAAGCAACGCATACCGCTATCCTTTTCGTTACACAACGTTGTACTGTGCTTTAATATACAGTTACCACTGCGCCCGTATACCATACTTAAATTGAGCTCTGCCAGAACCCTCTTCTTAAATCATTATTAAATTAAATTGTATGTAAAAATGTCAGCCAACCAGCCCCCTTATATTTAAGCTACGCTTATATTATCATGTCACCACAATGGACAATCTCGGATTGAGGAACAGAGGTTAATTTTAGGTGGTTTAGATACTCAGATACTCAGTTGGATGCAAGCAAGTGGCCTGCGAGGGTGCTGTTTTTGTGATCACGCTTACTTTTGACGAAAACGAGATCGGATCGGAGCGGACTAGTCTAGCTTCAGTTGTAGTGTTTGATTGTCCTAGACCATCCGTTGTATTCCTTTACGTTTGAGGTCGATTTCCTTGAAAGGAGAAATGTACACAAACTGCGCAAACGATGGTGACGGGGGAGGAGATGGACGCAAGCACGAATCTATCGAAATGAGCAAAGAATTGGGTCACCCATCAAACTTGCAGTCTAACACACCGACGAATACGGACGCGTCCAATAAACAGCAGGTTAGTACAGTTTGATCGCCTATTGATGATTATCATCGGTTGGTTTTGTAATTTTGCTTCCTGTTGCTTCTTAATTTTGTGTAATTTTCGAATTCTGTGCATTTTAATTTATTATAAACATACTAAAATTAAACTTGAATTAAGAAATGTTGACAAAGGACAATAAAACGCCCTTAAATTCGACAAGAAGCCTAGAAATCGAGGTTCATCGAATATCCCTTTTTAGACAAATGATCAATTTATTTAATCAATAGTTTTGTTTGGCCACAGGTCTGTATGCTTTATCTAAACTTGTCCAGATATATTATATGAATGAAAAATTGCCCTGAAAGCCAGGAAATCGCCATCAAATGGGATTCATGGGCAAATGCTTCTTAAAAAGTAATTTATTTAAGAATTTATCACCGTTTTTTTTTTGTTTTTTTCAGTTGGTTAAAATCGAACTCCCCGAACGAGGATCATGGTCTTCCAAAATGGATTTCATACTATCAGTAGTAGGTCTTGCAATCGGTTTGGGAAATGTTTGGCGATTTCCTTATTTGTGCTACAAAAATGGAGGAGGTGCATTCATATTGCCATACATAATAACGTTGTTTTTGGCTGGGATTCCAATGTTTTTCATGGAGTTAGCTCTTGGTCAAATGTTAACAATTGGTGGTCTTGGTGTATTTAAAATTGCCCCCATATTTAAAGGTAAGACCCTATATTTTATTATACTTTTATTTCACAGCAAAATATTCTCATTTTCATGAAGTACAAAATTGGAAATAATCGTATTTTTTTAAAAATATAATTTTTTTTATTTTGAAAGAAACATATTTGTAAATCCGCCAGTCCAGATAACTAGATTCCGGTTACACTTAGGCGTACCATTTACCTGCAGGAAAAATGCAAACGAGTCTGAAAATCAAAAATTTGTACAACTAGTAAAAAGCAACCGGAATTTGCCTGGATGCATTTGGACACAGGCTCTATAAAATTTGTGCTAGTCGAACAAATAAAAAGTACAAAACTAGTAAAAAAGAAACATGTCATTGACTGGTACTAAAAAATTCCTAAAAGTATTTAATTGGAAAAACAAATACATGCTTAAGTTTAGTTAAAAGACAACTGCTTTGCTTTTAATTTAAACTTAAATCTGCAATAGGCAATAGACAATATACATAAAAAAAATTAAAAAATATATCACACTAAAATTCATTAACCTTGTAAGTGCATTACAAAATCAATCAGTTAGTGTGTCTATAAATCCAAACGTCCCCGGTTTAAGTCTTAAAGGGGGCTACTTGCCCAAAAAAGTAAGTTTGTTTTAATTCCATTTAATTATCATTTGAATTCCTTTAAGGACTACGCCTACCAAGCTACCAATTAGGAAAGAGTCAAATCAAACATGTTCAAGTACGAATGAAACGTGACAATACATTTTCTTGCAGGGTCATATAAACAAGTTACATAAGGTAACATCCTTTATGTGATTTTGAACGGTGCAAGTGCAGCAATAGTGTAAATGAAGCTTAATTTAAGATTCAGATTCCTTAGCTGTGGATACAAGTAGAGAAATAAGATAAAATACGAAAAAAGTCCGGCAATCAATTGCAAACCCTCTTACTTTACTTTACTCGTAGAGTAAAAGGGTACATTGTATTCGTGCAAAAGTATGTAACAGGGAGAAGGAAGCGTTTCCGACCCGATAAAGTATATATATTCTTGTTCAGGATCACTAGCCGAGTCTAACTAGCCATGTCCGTCTGTCCGTCTCTCTATCCGACTGTCTGTCTGTATAAACGCTGAGATCTCGAAAACTATAAAAGCTAGAGTATTGGCATTTGGCATGCAGATTCGTTCCTTCCTTCGTTTGTTTCAGCCGAGGGCTACGACCCCTCTAACGCCCACATTCGATTTTAAAGGGTATCTGTCGCCCGCACCTTTAAAGATTTCGGAAAAATAAAAATGCAGTTTTATTGTGTTTATCAATACCTATCGAAATGTAGAAGAAATTTTTGAAATCGGACCATTTGTTAAAAAGTTATGCGTGATCAAAGTTTTATATATCCATCTCCCTCGCACTCCCTTTAGCTGAGTAACGGGTATCTGATCTCTTGTTTTAATTATTTTTTTATTTGCATTGAAGTGACCCAGAGAATTGCCCTTATATATATTATGTACTTCTATATCTTTACCTAGGGGCTATTGCCTTTCTCTGTTTTATCTTAATAGATACTGGACCTCATAATATATTATATTTCCCATTTAAAATTTGTTTATCCATCCTTCATAAAGGTGCAATAACATTGTGCGCAGGTCGCATTATTATTTGGTATTGGAACTGTTTATTTTAAATTTGTTAACCCTAAAAAATTTTAATAAAGGAATTGGATATGCTGCCGCCGTAATGTCTTGTTGGATGAATGTTTACTATATTGTAATTCTGGCTTGGGCTGTATTTTACTTCTTCATGTCAATGAGAGCAGGTAATTACCTATTACTAAATATGTACAATTAATTGTAAAATGTGTAATGAATGAATATGATTTTTTAGATGTACCTTGGAGAACGTGTAACAATTGGTGGAACACTGTTAACTGTGTTAGTCAATATGAAAGGAAAAATTTAAATTGCTGGGACAAAATAATTAATGGAACCGCAAAACGAGTTTGCTCCGTCTCTGCTGTAAACATTACATCTTCAGAACTTACAGATCCAGTCAAAGAATTTTGGGAGTAAGCAATATGTCTTTTGTCAATATGTAAACCTTGTGAAAGCTTAAATCATGTGCTAATTTGTATACCGTTTTAGACGGTATTTCAGTCAGAAGCTTAGAACGCAGTGAACGGTCGTTTCCGACCCTAAAGTATATATGTATATCACTAGACCAGTCGATCTAGCAATGTCCGTCTCTCTGTCCGTTTCTACGCAAACTAGCCTCTCCACCGAAAACTATGTATTGCGAAAAACCTTGGGCTGGGCCCCTCTTTTTTTTTGGAACTTCTTCATGATGAATTAAACTTCATTTTTCAATTGTTTTGAACTTAGTAGCTGGTGAAGAACACTAAACAAAATACACTGAACAAAATTTTTGTTATGTCTTCTGCAAGTCTATATAACTTTCGGCTTACCGATGTTAGATTCCTTTTTATACCCGTTTAATCGTAGAGTAAAAGGGTATATTGTATTCGTGTACTCGCAAAAGAATCGAAACGTAGAAGAATTTTTTCAAATCGGACCATTCATTTAAAAGTTTTGACCAAGTAATACAACTCAAGCAGTGCAAGCAGTCGCTTTGCTGCCTGTATATCTCCTTCTCCCTCGGACTTCCCCTAGCTGAGTAACGGGTATCTGATAGTCCTTTCATGTTTGTTCATTAATTCGTTGGACTGTTTCGTTTAAGGCGTCGTGCACTTCAGATTTCGCATGGAATTGAGGAGATTGGAAATATTCGCTGGGAATTGGCTGGAACTTTGCTGCTTGTGTGGATCCTCTGCTACTTTTGCATTTGGAAAGGAGTAAAATGGACTGGGAAAGTCGTCTATTTTACAGCTTTATTTCCTTATGTTCTTTTGACGGTTCTGTTAGTTCGCGGAATAACGTTACCTGGGGCTTTGGAAGGCATTAAATTTTATATTATTCCGAACTTTTCAAAGTTGTCTAACTCCGAGGTTTGTTGCTACATTTTAATTATTTAAAAAATATAATAAAAATCCAAACATGATATATATTGACTACTGTCAAAATGTCTTTCAGGTTTGGATAGATGCTGTAACGCAGATATTCTTCTCATATGGCCTTGGACTGGGAACTCTAGTGGCACTAGGAAGTTACAACAAGTTCACCAACAACGTTTATAAGTACGTTGCTATGCGCAATAACAGAACTAAGTTAATAATTTTTCAATTATTTTTAGAGACGCGCTCATTGTCTGCACAGTAAATTCAAGCACCAGTATGTTTGCTGGATTCGTTATATTCTCTGTTATCGGATTTATGGCTCACGAACAACAGAGACCAGTAGCTGAGGTAGCTGCATCAGGACCTGGATTAGCATTTCTCGTTTATCCATCGGCAGTTCTGCAGTTGCCAGGATCTCCAATGTGGTCTTGCCTCTTTTTCTTTATGCTTTTGCTTATTGGATTAGACTCACAGTTTTGTACAATGGAGGGATTTATCACGGCGATTATTGATGAATGGCCTCAATTGCTGAGGAAACGCAAAGAAATCTTTATTGCTATCGTATGCGCACTTAGCTATTTAGTGGGCTTAACCTGTATTACACAAGTAGGTGTTAAGGTCTCGTTCCTTGACACGCCGATTTAATATGTTTTGATGCTTTTTATAGGGCGGCATGTATATATTTCAAATATTGGATTCGTATGCAGTCAGCGGCTTCTGCTTACTATGGCTCATATTCTTTGAGTGCGTCTCAATATCTTGGTGCTATGGAGTTGATCGGTTTTATGATGGAATTAAAGACATGATCGGATACTATCCCACAGTTTGGTGGAAATTCTGTTGGTGTGTTACCACCCCTGCTATATGCTTGGTAAGAATTTTATAGAAAAAAAATATAACTTTAACTAACTAATCCTTTTATTTTTTGTAGGGCGTCTTCTTCTTTAACATAGTTCAGTGGACCCCAATTAAATATTTGGACTACAGCTATCCATGGTGGGCGCACGCTTTTGGTTGGTTCACAGCATTGTCATCCATGCTTTATATACCAATATACATGTTCTGGTTGTGGAAACGAACTCCTGGTGACTTGAGTGAGGTACTACTACTATAATCTACATGTTATTAACTATACAAAGAAATTGTTAAATTCTCTTATCTTTTTTAGAAAATCCGAGCTATAGTTAGAATAGACGAGGATGTAACCCGGTTACGCGAGAAAATGCAGAGAGAAGCTTATGCTAAGGAGGTTGAATTTAATTCTTTATAGACGTATTTAAGTTATCTCATAACAATTTAAGGCACTTTTGGTTGACCCTTTCATTCAGCTAAATTTGATTTTTATTAATATTCCATACTTTTGAAATCATTCTCAGCATAGACAACTCATGTAGCAACGTTTTCTTTGATCTTTAAATCAACTTTCCTGTCTTGACCTAAATTTTTGCAATGAACCCTTGTAGTAATTTTATATTTAACATAATCTTCTCTTTTTTAACACAAAAGCTAGTCTAAATAATCAAGCACAAAAAAGAATATAGGTGTGTAAATGGTTATTGGAGTGTTTTATGTGGTACTTACTCAACGGTAGTATGCCATTTAGAGTGATTAGAATCTTCAATTTCTGAAAATTTGGCTTTGTAAGCAAATGTGAGTACAGTGCACAATTTCAAACCAATTTTACCATTGTTGCTTAAGAAATTGATCGATATGTTCTTGACCTGCCAGCGTCAAGTTCTCATCCATTAGTTTAGGTTACTTGATATAATAAATACAAAGAAATATATTTAATATTGCAAATGTAAAAACTAAAGCCGAGTCAGTAAACGCACTAAAAAGTTTATAGGACGCAGATACATTCACATAAGCAAGAATATATATTCCCTGCAGTTCTAAAAGCCATTAGTCACCCATGATTCATTTCACAATCAGCGAGAGAGAAATTGACATCTTTACATAGACGACACTTGGCTTGCATAGCTGACTGCCAGAACTCTAGAACTCCAGGACTTGCACTTTACATTACTCGACATCAGAGTCTATATACTTTTCAAAACTGATACGGATTAGAAAATATTTTACAATGTAGTATTGTTTAGAAATAAGAAATGGTATCCCACAATGAAATCGCATTCATGTAAAATAAGATTGTCGTTATTTATATATATATTTATTTCAGTGCTTCAGGCATTGTTATGTAATTTATCTTTAAAATGTCTATATGTTGCTCAGCGTGTCAAATATATCGAATATCCACTTAACATAATGATACATATTAATTACAAATTCACAGGTCTCACTAAAAGATGCAAGCAGAGAAATCAAATCTGGTTTTTAAAATAATTAAGTAAGCCGCATAGAATTAACCATCCTCGCCTGGTGATGCTGGACAAGATAATATAGCTTCATAAGATGCTAAAAGAGTTAGGGACATCTCACCTTGAATACTCACTGAAATAGTGTACAACCTGTTATTGGTTCCCCTGGTAAGGTCAGCTTAAAAACAAGGACGAACCGCTCCGCACAAAGTGTGGTTCCAAGGTTCCTTAGTAGCATTGAATGATAAACAACTTTACTAAATATATAAAACTTTCAAAATTTGTTTCATTAATCTCAGAGTTGCCTGCAAAATCGATATGGGGCTGTCCATATATTACGTAATCATGTTTTTGGTGATTTTTGACCCCCTCCCCCCCCTGGTGATCAAAAGTAATCTTTCAATAAACAACACCCCCCCCCCCCAATGATTACGTAATCCAAAAAAAAATTTTCGAATTTGTTGTTTTAATCTGTGGATTCAAACGGAGATGCACATTCGGTTCTTCTACGCTGAAATTATCTCCTACATACTCTTCGTCAAGCATCCTTCGTGTGTTTGAACCACTAAACATTCACTCTTGCGCCGCCCAGCCACTCGAAAAAATATTTCTCTGCTTTACTATCCAAGTTTGTAGATATAATTGAAGGAAAATTAATATATTAATAAATTCTTTAAATAAAGAAATACATTTAAAATGATTACGTAATCATTGTGCAAAACCCCCCCTCCCCATGAAATCAAACATAATCATTTTGATGATCCCCTCCCCCCCTAAGGTGATTTCGTAATATATGGACAGCCCCTATTAAGAAACACACGTGTAGTTTACCGTTATATACACGTTGGTCTTTGTGGAATTTTACATTCACTACAAACTCGATTTAGCTCAGGTCTCTTTTGTTTGTTCATACACCATGATGCATATCGCAGTTCCTCAAAAATTTCGATCCAAAAGCATCGAGTTGGTGGTGTATAACTCCATTCGCTTTCTACAATCACCCCTTGCACGGAATCATTATTGCCGCCTGGCTTAATTGTGCCAGCTTTATGGTGGTATCGAAAATTAAACCAAAATTCGAAGAACGCAACCACCGCAGCCACGAAAATTCCTGCTATTAGCACCACAAACACACCTCCTGTTAAAATAAAAAAAAAGTAAATTGAATAAAATAAAACAAGAGAGAACGCTATAGTCGGGTGCTGAGTGATCCTGATCAAGAATATGTTACATACTTTTGCACGAATACAATATATCCTTTTACTCTACTAGTAACGGGTATACAAATTAAGAACTCTACGATTGTGATTTTTGAGATTCATACAATTGTTTGTATACAATACAGTACAAGTACTTACCTATGCTCTCCAGACCAAGAGCATTTGCTTTGGATTGTTTGCTTGTGCTCCGCCGGGTACAAGTTTCATCAGTGTTCTTCCACCATTTATCGTACAACATTTGAATATCCCCCTTTTCCTGAAGCTCAAGTATAGCCAGCGAAATTTTATCCCGCCAAGGCGACCCTTTTGGTGTTGCGATACCATATCCTTAAAGAGGTCAAGAAAATAAGCTTTCTAGTATGGTTAAAAATGTCCTTAGACCGTCAATTAGTTTAATAAACACTATTTGCAAAGAATTACTTGACAAACTTTATGTATACGCTAGGAGGTGTAGTTTTTTAATAAAATTAAAACCACTTCCTTACCTTTCGTATCCAACAATCCTCCTATTTGCGTCAAATTACAATCTCGCTGGACGATGTAATCAAGCATTGTGGACTCCATTAAATAGGCGTAGTTACCCTGGTTAACCCGCCTTATACCATCCTCATATGTAGAGGTAAACGCAGTTGGTTTCTTATTGTCCATGCTCCTCCACATTTTTTTGTACGTTTCTATCATTGAGTCCTGGTAAGTTTTCAGCATATGAAATTGGCAAATTTGAAAGTGTGAGCAAATACTTTTACATACCCGAAAAAAAGTCATCGTAGATCCGCTATCCAATGTTCCATAAGATATCTCCGTTTGTGATGCCAAATCTTCGGCGTTTTCGATAGGGTTAATCATCCGCTCAGTGGTGAGAAAAGCAGCTAGATTAGCCGTGTAAGACGCCACAATAATAAGCGAAAAAAAACCCCAAATACTGCTAATTATTCGTGTGGACATTGCTCTCGGATAAATGTCGGTTGACTGTTGCATAAGAGTTCCAATGGTAAACCAAAAACTGTCAGATAAGGAGAACTGGTTGCCAATTGAGATATGATCTAAGTCGCAGGGGTGGATGTGCTTCCACTCGATGGGAGAAAGTTTTCCCACAATGTATATACAAAATGATACGAGAAAGTAAGCAATCAACACATATATCCAGATTTCAATGGCCAATGGATTCATAAAAGAAAACAATCTTGTTGGCTCAGAGCTTGGGACCTTAAATAAAAACATGATTAGATCCTAATTTAGCATCGCCTTTAACCCATGAACGTATTTACTAACCTTAAATAAGATACTTATTCCCAAATTCATAAATGGTTTAGTGAAATCAATAACGCTCTCTCTTGCATAAGTGATAGTCATTGAGCCAACGGCCAAGTCAGCCTTCTAAATATTTATAAATAGTTACTTTGAGTAGGCAAAAGTTTGTATCTAACGAACATACATATTTCATTAGCTGAGCGACCATTCCGTTCCATTCACCAGTTTCGGGATCTTTGGCGCCATACTTTCTATCGGGTACCAAATCCAGTATGTAGTCAAACCCAACCTCATGGGAAATGGTTTCCAATATATCAACGCAGAAACCGTAGAATCGTTCGTTTCCCGTAAAATTCTTGCCGTAGTGCATCATTACATAGGGTGTTTCCTGAAAAGAAACTTTACAAAGTCTTCAAAATATATTTTATTGTTCTCCATTACAGACCAGTATTGTTATTACCACCAGTGTCACATTCATGGAACCAGAATCAAAAAACATTGATGGTTCGGTAATATTTAGATGCCCATGTGGTGTCCATTCTCCTACTTTTACAATGGAGTGTTGTTTTAATTTAATTAGGTCCAACTTGAATTGTACTCGATGGCCCTCTTTAAATTGAATAGGACCTGTTAAGCCTTTCCATTCAACCTAATGGATAAAGTGATATTATATGAAAAACCACGGACGAGCGAGAGATTTGTTTAATAAGGTATTTATGATCTGGCTATGCTAGGAGATTTATCGTATGATGTGAGATAGCGTGTTGCATTCGGTTGAAAAAGTGTGCACGCACCGCATTTAAGTAATTAATTAGACTTAGGCCCCCATTCCAAGGAATTCCCGCATCACAGGTCATGTTTAATAAATTCACAGTGTGTGATTGCTCCAATGTCCAATCCAGTGTTTGCAATCCAATCGCAAAAACGTAAACTGAGTCGAACATTAATGCTGGCTCTGACTAAAATGTAATTAAATTAAATTAAATATGTTTTAAATTCGGGTACTAACATAAAATGAAGTGCCCATAAAACCTACCTCTAGGGAAATGGATTTCCTTACATGCGGATTCATATAAGGTTTTTGAAACGTATGGTGACTATAGGATCCGAGATCCTTCAAAATCTGCTTTACACCAACATCCCCAATGTCGACCAATCGAAATGATGTTATGTTTACAAAATTGTATTTAAAATCTTCCAGATCATAAGTTTCCAAGTCAAAGCTGGTAAACAAATAATGGTACTTGTATTCATTCATTTGCTGCTGTAATATCTGATTTTGTGTATATGAATAAAGAAAAAAATATTTACTTAATCGCTCTAGTATAATCACGTAGTATTTATTCATTGATGTACAATGATGATCTACAAAATCATTATTAACATAAAGCCAACTTACATTTTTTAATAAGATTGGTATACCGTCTGAATTTGTATCAATAATAATATTGTGTATTTCCTTGCCTTTAAATTCGTTCAATACAGACAGATACGACCCGCGAGAAACTTGTCGCATGTGCACTTCACCCTGAACAGAGCTGGATAGCTGATGTAGATTAATAATTCCTGTACAAAATTGTAAGTAAATACATTTATAAAAACAACTATTTCGTAAGTGGTAAGGTAAGGTAAGGTTTACATGAATGGATCAATGCAGTGCCGGATCAAGAATTTCGTTGTGGGGAGGTTGCATACTTTTTGAATAGCCAATGTCATTTCGTTTTCCCCCCCCAGGGGCGGTGGTAACCCCCACATCCCCGGTAAATCAGCGATGGAATTTAAAACTTAATTATTAAGTATTAGGTTGTCAAAAAAGTCTTGCGGTATTTTTGCTAGTTGGCGCTGAAAGCGTGTAGTTCTTGTTTTATTGGAAAGCTCATTTCACGCGCTAACACGTGTTTAATTGATTGTCTTTTCTTTTCTTGTCGTTCGTGAGTTATAGCGTCGCAATCATGGAGCAAAATAAAGAGAAAATACGGCAGTACTACTACGATAAAGGCAAAAATGCATCTCAAGTCGCCAATAAAATATGTGCAGTTTATGGACACGATACAGTTTCCATTTCCACCGCACAACGATGGTTTCAACGCTTTCGTTCTGGCGCAGAGGTGGTAAAAGAAGGAAGGCCTGTCGTAGAAAATTGCGATAAAACCGGCCAAGTAGTAGCCGTAGCATCGGTCAAGAGCTTGGCTTAAGTCATCAAGCCTTTATAAACCATTTGAAGAAGCTTTGAGTCACTTAAAAGCTCGATGTAAAAAAAGAAAAAAATAATATAATAAAAATACCGCAGGACTTTTTTGACAACCCAATATATAATAGATAAACAAAACAAGAGAGAACGCTATAGTCGGGTTGGTGTCCCGACTATCTAATACCCGTCACTCGGCTAAAAGGAGTGCGAGGGAGATGGAGATATAGACTTTGATCAGTAATAACTTTTTAACGAATGGTCCGATTTAAAAAATTTCTTCTACATTTCGATAGGTATTGATAAACACAACAAAACTGCATTTTTACTTTTCCGAAATATTTAAATTTTTAAAATCGTATATAAGCTATTGTGGGCGTTAGAGGGGGCGTGGCACCTTCTTGAAATAAACTTGTGCTGCGTAGGAACTCCAAGAATCTTCATGCAAAATGCCAATCCTCTAGCTTTTATAGTTTCCGAGATCTCAGCGTTCATACGGACGGACAGACAGACAGACAGACGGACATGGCTATATCGACTCGGCTATTGACCCTGACCAAGAATATATATACTTTATAGGGTCGGAAACGCTTGCTTCTCCCTGTTACATACTTTTGCACGAATACAATATACCCTTTTACTCTACGAGTAACGGGTATAACTACGGATTGCAATCCGTATGCGTTCTGCGTGACTACCGTATTAGCAACTTACCATATTCTTTTTCTTGCAAAATTCCAAACCGGGTCCAATTTAGATAGTGAATAACATCATTAAAGGCTTGATTTACGTATTGCTGCGATGGGTACACGTTAATAGAAAAGTCATGTGCGGAGCGTCCTATGTTTGGGATGTCCAGGGCATCACAAATTGAATTTATATGGGTCGCCAAAACCGAGTCAGTTGGGCTAAAAACAGCTTGAACACCAACACCAACAAGTTTGCACACTAGTGGACAGGTGGCGTACAATTAAATTATTTTACAATTTCGATTTGATAACCTTACCCTTTTGCACTGTCTCAAAGGAATCCAATCGGTCTACATATTCAATGTAGTACTCAACTGTAGTCTCAGGCAAAAGACTTTTATCCAGATTTAGCCTTTGAACAGCGTATCTAAACGCCAACTCCGAGTTATATTTTCCGGGCTGGTTTGAAAATATTGCCCCTTAAAAAAAATATCAGAACCTTGGCTGGAACAATTACTCGGGTTTTTTACCAACTCTTACTAAGGGAGGAACTCCCAAAGCATATGAAATAAACTGAAGTAGCAGTAAGCCGCTTGCTAATAAATACATTACGAGCCTGCCCCTTGGCATACAAGAAACGACTGCTTAAAATTTGTTTGCATGCAAGCTAAACAAAGCTTCTGATGAAGCCGGACTAATGCATATGGCGAAAAAAGAAAGGGTGCGAGATTCGCTCTAGATACTCACTGTCACTGATAGACACTGGGAATTTCCGCCAGGGAACTACCTCAGTTTTTTAAAGTAGAGTTTAAGTCGGCATCGAAGACAACAACTTCCGGTAAAGTACATCTCCCTGATTAAGAAATGGGCACTTTTTTTGTATGGTGTCAATTTTTTTTTAAGAGTAAAACACGTTTTTGCCCCTTTCCTATCTCGAGTTCTGATAACCCGATTTCGGTGAAAGACTCATTTTACTGGTAATATTAGTTTAGAAGCTACACCTTGTCAAAGTTAAAAAAGTTGAAAAAAATGAAAAAGTCTAGGATAAATGGCTTATTTTAAAATACACGCCTAAAAACCAAAATTAGTTTTATAACTTATACTTAAAGATACATCTTTAAGCAAACTAACAAGACAATCAGCTCAAAAATCAACAAAGGGTTCCATTTTATATAGATTTTTTAAGTTGGGGAAAAACAAGTATTGCAGCTCTGTTAAAGCCCAGTTGTCTCAGTTAACAGCTGTAAAAACTAAACACAATGAAAAATTTACGCCATACAAAAATTTTTAATTGTCCCTTTCTTGATCAGGGAGATGTACTTTACCGGAAAATCAAGGTTGTCTTCGATGAGGAATAAGTCGATATTTTTTTGTAAACTGGTGATATCAAAACTTGGTATCCCGGTATAGTTGAAATGGAATGTTAAGGCATGAAATTTCTTAAACAACCAATTTCCATTTTGAGACCAATTGAAATTTACACTTCCTTGCCGATGCTATTACTGTAAGAAGTTTGAAACGGAGTATTTTTGAAATTACCATAAATAGGCGATATAGCCAGTTCCGTCTTTCCGTTCTTTTCTACGGAAACTACTCCCCCAGTTCTAAAGCTAACGCGATGAATCTTTTCAAAAAGTCCTTTTTCCGAAATTTCTTTTGATTTCAATAGTTTACAAAATAACACAGGCCGACAAAATGTGATGTGTGTGTGCAGACCGCTGTTCTACGTTATACGTGAGCGAGCAGCGCGTGGGCAGAGCAAATCCCTATGCTCACTTAATAGGGCTCTGCCGACCGCTGGTTTAGAATTATGTTATTTAAAATTGTGACAGGTTTGGGCACAGTTTGTGAATCGTCACTGTGAAGGAAGTTAGAAAATTAATTTTAAAAATTCCAAAACAATTCACAAAAACCTGATGAGTGTCCTAAAAATTGAGGACATAAGGTGTCTTTGGATCAAAAATGCATTGTAGAAGAAAATATTTTTATTTAATTTTTAAACGCTGTTCACAAATTAAGATTTTTAAACTTTACTGTGACTTTAAAATTTTGAATGCGCCCACCTTCTCTTGTGGTTAAGTTAGATTGAATTTTCAAAAACGGCCGTATAAAAGAGACATGTAACTATTTAATTCCGAAAAGATTACCAAAATTGGTTGACCACTCTTGAAGCTATATCCCAAAAGACGAAGAAAAATTGTGATTTTCTTAAATTAAAGATACCGCAAATACCAGAGCTGATGGACTATAGGCGTAGTGGAAAATTATGCTTAGAAAAGCCTCATTTATCGAAATAAAATGGTGGCAAGCCTGGACACCGACCCATGTCACATTTTGTCGGCCTGTGTAATTTTTTGAAAATACAGCAAGAAGGATGGTAGTTCCTGGTAGAATTGGAACCCTAGATCACAAAAAATAGGTCAAAAATGGTTTTTATGGATACCTATTTTTTTTTAAAGAGTTTTTGTATGACAATTGTTTGGTATGTCCGTGATTTAATTATACCCGTTACTCGTAGAGTAAAAGGGTATATTGTATTCGTGCAAAAGTATGTAACAGGGAGAAGGAAGCGTTTCCGACCCTATAAAGTTTATATATTCTTGGTCAGGGTCACTAGCCGAGTCGATATACCCATGTCCGTCTGTCCGTCTGTCCGTCTGTCCGTCTGTCCGTCTGTCCGTCTGTCCGTCTGTCTGTCCGTATGAACGCTGAGATCTCGGAAACTATAAAAGCTAGAGGATTGGCATTTGGCATGAAGATTCTTGGAGTTCCTACGCAGCGCAAGTTTATTTCAAGAAGGTGCCACGCCCCCTCTAACGCCCACAATCGCTTATATACGATTTTAAAAATTTTAATATTTCGGAAATGTAAAAATGCAGTTTTGTTGTGTTTATCAATACCTATCGAAATGTAGAAGAAATTTTTTAAATCGGACCATTCGTTAAAAAGTTATTGCTGATCAAAGTTTATATCTCCCTCGCACTCCCTTTAGCCGAGTGACGGGTATTAGATAGTCGGGACACAAACCCGACTATAGCGTTTTCTCTTGTTTTTATCTCGAGTTGTGGAAAGCTTTTCTGGGTAACTTCCGAAAATGACGTGGAATCACTCATAGAAGAGTGACTTCTGCACAATTCTCCCCGACAGGATTCACTTTCGCTAAAAGAAACTTAAATAATAACTTATACAAGCTCTAGTTCTAATTTAAATTTAAGAAGTCATTTGTTAAACCGCCCCTTCAGAAATTACATTATTTTCTTGAACCGACCATACAAATTGTTTGACGAAATGTATCTACATTTCAATCGTTTAAGACATAATTACATATTTATTTCCGTATATTCAAGCCCATCTCATCTCATAACTTCAAATTTAAATTCTATTAAAATGATGACTTATATTAAACAGACATTATATGTATTAATAGAATTAATTCCCACGCACAACAATAATGGCTCAATACTCAAAGGCAATAAATAACTTCATTGATATTTTTATTGTGATTTTATAATGTATAACCGAATTTTTTCGGTGGGAATGCTTTAATGAAAGCAAAACCGTAATTAGATTATAACTTCCTATAATGAATATAACACAGGTATTTTTCCTTACTGGAAACACAAAAACACTCATGAATAGTAGGCATTTGATCGATATGCACAAGCAGCAAAATAGGACGTAGCCCTAACATATATCTATGTACACAAAAGATATACATATATATGTATCTAGTATATGTTGTCTCTATGTCAAACTTGGACACTAAAGGCTTCAAATTAGATAATTACACTAGACTTTGTCCCTTAATGCTACCGACACTCGATTTCAGTCGTTACTGAAAATTTGAATTTTCCATAAATATATGTATAGATGTTGCAATACATAATATTTATTTATGTATATTTTACCATATGAGTTTGCATGCACACATATACACCGTTGAGAATTTTTCCCGTTTCCCAAGGTAAGCTATGGGCGCCAGAGTCAAAACACTTTTACTTAAATAGGAAGGTATGCTTTTTTGTTATAGCAAACCAGCAAGTATATCATTTTTTTTGACATCATATATATGTATATCTATATGTCGGATGTTTGTTTTTGTTTTATATTGATTAAATTTAAACTTACATATACAAGTTTAGATCTATGAACGATGAAGAAAAATAAATCTACGGGCATACAAAATTCTAAGTCCATTCGTCTATCAGTCGATCCACTTTTATATTCTTCACAACATGGTCTTGCTTTCCATACATACTTAGTATCGAATCATTTGAAGCTTTTGGGTGTGTGTCTTGAGTCACAGAATGCGATAGTCAATGGCCAATGACCAATGGAACTGGTCATTGACCTTTTAATCATCAACAATGGAATAAACGAGAGATATATAATCAAAGTCAGCTTCTCTGCCTGATGGCCTGCTTTGACCTTGACCCTGAAGAGCTTGGTTTTGGCTAGTTTGACGCCATGTTGAGTTGCTGCTATTAGTTAGGCTTGAAGCGCTAGATTGACCACCAGCTATAGCTACATTGCTTGCACTAGTCTTGGCGCCAGCACTGTTAGCAGATCCTGGCCCACCATTTATGGTATTGCCACTCGCTGAACCACTTACTACAGAACCTGTACCAGAGCTAGCAGCACCACCGGATGAGTTTGAAACAGACCCTCCACTAGATCCAAGTAGATTCGAGTTTGCCACACTGGTGTTTGGGTTGCTGCCGCCGCTGCTGTTGCCACTGCTATTGCCATTATTGCCGCTGCCGCCACCACTGCCGCTGCTGTTTCCGTTACCGTTGCCGTTGCTACTGTTTCCGGATAGACTAGCTCCTGAGCTACTGGCCCCACTATTGGATGAAGTGCCAACGCCTCCGCCGTTACCAGCGCTAGTTCCACTAGAGCTTGCAGAGGAAGTTGTTTGTGGCAAGTGCTGCATTATGTTTTGCACCTCGTTCTCGCTCGGAGATTCAGCAAATATTGTGGTGTTGGCGAGAACACAGTTGTTTAACGCCATTTGCGCTTTGTTCGCCTCCTCTCGAGTTGTATATTTACATAAGGCAATTCCTTGGTTCAAGTATAGGTGAAAGCTAACAAGGGGGCCATGCTGCATACAAAGTGTACGTAAAGTAGGACCATCAATCTAAAATGACAAAGAATATAACAACAAAAATTATTAATTTATTTTAAGTAAATGCTAAACCACCGCCGAGACAAAATCAAAATAATCATTGCTCAGCAAGAAACGCGACACGCATGATCGCCGTTTAAATGATCAGAAGGGAGAAAAAGGTATGAATGTCCTAAAGTGTGCTAAACTCGTGTCCAGCTCATTTTGCAGTTAGATCCACTAAAATTATTGCCATGGAACAATGGTAAACGCGAATAGGACGATATTAACAGTGGAAGTTGCTCTATTTCCAGCACGAAGGTGGGTAAAAACAGAAAGTCGAAAACTCTAACAGGAAAGGAGATATGGCGAAAATACGATGGGCGAACAAAGTGTGCTAAACTCGTGACCACCACTGTATGTGCACTGGCGTGTTCTAACATTTTTTGATTATTTAGAGTAAATAAATTAATTCCAAAGCTAATAATTTCCGCAATGATCTCAAAAATTCCTTAAAAAATACTCGTACTCATAAAAATGTCTATTCAACTTTGGACTGCCCCATTGTACACGTTTTATAAATAAATGCTTATAAAGATACTATGCATTTAATTTTCAAATTGTAAACATACCTGAGCTGTTAGATTTTTAAGAAGTAACCAACTAGAGCCCCAAGAAGTATTACCACCCGTCCATGTTGTATTTGTTGTTTGAACACCACCACTTCGGGCCTGTAGCCATCCATTAGAACCGCCGGTTATAGTAGATGGTGTTGAGGTACTACTATTTCCTCCGTTACCAGATTTATTTGAATTGGCAGTCAATCCTGGCGGGGGACCTCGAGATGACGATTTATTTAGGGGGCTTGTCCAAAGCTCAGAAGTGGCGGCACATTGCTGACTGTTGTCAGACCAACTATATCGTTTATAAAAAGAACAATAGTGTTCATTTGTAAATCATACTAATTGTAAAATAATTATAAAATTACCTTGGAAAGTTTTGGTTGGGATTAAAACTCCAAGTAGACGATGATAAACTTAGTGGCGGCAAATCAGTCGGTGAGTTTTTGCCGGTATTGGCAAATATGTCAGCATCTTTTGGCGTCGAATTAATGGATAGTGGAGATCTAGCAACGCTTCCAGGAGTAATACTGGGATCGTCTTCTATGCTTTTGATCTGAGAACCCTTAAGAACAAACTTCTGCTTGGATATGTTTCGGTTTTATGTAATTGAACAGTTTTACCTTCCATGGCTTGCCTGGTTCGAACTCTTGGACCAGGTCCGTGTAAGCAGTTGCTGCTGAAGTTGGCTGAGCAACTGACCAGTCTTTATTCTCGTTATCAGATGATGGATCAGGCCAACCGTCCCCAATGTTGCGTCCTGTTGACCATGTACTATAACGAAATGTTATTATTTTAAACAATAATTAGTAAAGAGCGAAAGCTAGCTTGTGCAAGCCGAAGAAACCATACTTATGCAAAGGATTATACTATATATACTATATAGAATCTACATTATAGAAATTTCTTATGACAGCTACACAGTTTGTTTATTTATATTTTATAATCGTTTCTTTAGCTTTAGATTTATTTTATGCAGATAGCTAAGAATTAAGGGACTTCTTTGCTTGGCAGGCATTCTTTATTCTTATACCCGTTACTCATAGAGTAAAAGGGTATATTGTATTCGTGCAAAAGTATTTAACAGGTAGAAGGAAGCTTTTCCGACCCTATAAAGTATATATCTATATATATATAAAGTATGTATCTACATTTTATGTTTTTGTAAGTTAATAGAATGGATCTGCTAGGATATAAAAGCTTCGGCAGGCCAAAGCTAGCTTTCTTTCTTCTTTTTGGCTACAATATAAATTGGTCCATCAAAATTGGTTTCAGATATTTGAATGTAACATCTAAAAAATTATTATTGTTATAAGAATCTGAGTATTATTTTAGTTTAAAAAAATTTCATTAGATTTTTCGGATAGCCCATAATTTTAATATTTAATGTCAAATAAAAAAATTTCTAAATTAGTTTTTGGGTAAGATTATTTTCAGAAAGTGTATTTTTACGTACCCATCGTTTTGTAGGCCCAAAGAGCTTATGTTGCTTGAGTTGCTCGTTAAATTTTGTTTGGTTGCCCCTGGTGCACGGGAAAATTCCGTGCTGTCAGAGTTGATGTCCTTGTCTAATACTGGAAGCTTCCACTGATTTAATCGGGATTGTTGATTGGACGCTCCTTGATATCCACTTGGCTGAAAAAATTGTAACTTTAGCGTTGCAAACTTCTAACGAAAATCATAATACCCAGAGCAGGGGTTAAAATAATACTCAGGAGGAAAATCCTCTTTACAAATCGACTCAAAACCAGGTAAACAGAATATTTTATTGACATTACCTTATTAATATTGAGCTCAGAAAAATTGCTTTGCAAATTATTTATTGCATCGTGACCTCTTAGATAGTCGTTGCCTGAGTTATTTAAATGTACAGAGGGATGTTGCTGTTGCTGGGGTTGTTGTTGTTGCTGCTGTTGCGAAGTTGGTTGCATATTCTGCTGTTTCACATATACAGCCTGTTGTGCATTTATTTGGTTCTGTAAATTCTGAATTTGCTGTTTGTATTTAGATATAGCCACATTCACTGCCATTGGATTAGCGTTTCCCCCGCGAGCAAGAGATTGCTGAGCTGCTTGGAGATGCTGGAAGCAAGAATGTTTAATTGAGTGACTTACGAAAAAATGTTAGGAGCAGTGAAAACTAAGCTCGTTAATATAAATAATTTGATAAGGTGTTATATGGGTTACAACATTTAAAGCTTCAGATAATAAATGTATGGCCTGGCGCTAAATATAAAATAGGAAAAAAACCAAAAGGGAGATAACTTATAAAAAATTACAAATTAATTTTAGAAATATTTCAAAAGTTTGACATCTCGATTTAATTGCGTATATGTTGAACAAAACCAATTTGGGATGTTTTCGTACTATTTTGGTATTATTTTCCGAACTTATGAAAGCTGCATAATATAGTCGTTCGATTTTTATATCCGTTACTGGTAGAGTAAAAGGGTATATTGTATTCGTGCAAAAGTATGTAAATATTTCAGCACTTATGAATTATAAATATTTAAGATGCGCATTTTACCCAATTACCAGAAAAGGTTATCCAATACTCAAATAACTATAAGTAAAGAAAACTTTTTTGTGATTTTCTTGCTTTTGGCCTGTAACCCCATGTAACCCCTTAAAAATATAAAGTTACCTTAATATTGCTAAGAAGTTGATTTAATAGATTAAGGGTAGTTTGTGTTAGCGGTTGAGTCAATATCTGACTAGATATGAAACCACTATGAATGGCCAACTGAATCTGCTGGCCAAGCATGCGAATCTGTTGGCCCGATGGTTGATTGTTTGTATTTGCTGCTATATTTACAGAGGCCGCTGCTGCCACTGCTGCGTTTGACGTGTTTTGACCAAATCCGACGGATACGGCGGAAGTGTTGCCAACGTTTTGCGGTCCTACAGCAACGCTATGTTGGCCTTGATTCAAATACTTTTGCACTTGCAAAGCTGTCATGTTTGCATTGTTGTTCCCACCTCCAGTAACTGCAGTACCGCCCATGTTATTCATAAGGTTATTCTGGAAAAAGAAAATGTGTTAAACTTCAAATATATATAGAAAATTCGTGTATAAGAAAGTTTTTTACAAGACCGATAGAGTGCTTCGGTTCGGTTATTTCGGTTACGGTTTCGCGTATATAAAAAAAATAATTTCGGTTACTGTTTTAGTTTTAGTTTCAGTTACGGTTTTGATTTGGTTATACCGGTTAAAAAAACCGGCTGCGAGACAATTTGGATATCCTGCTGGAAAGACAAACTTACATGAGGAAAAGACATCGAAGGTTGTCCACCGCTAACTGGATAACGACCAGCAAATCCACCGCTGCTTGTTGAACTTGTGTGGTCGGAATAGGAGCCAAGGGACTCGTCGTGTCGCCGCCAACCATCCATTGCCAAAGATGAGTTGGCCCGCAACATATCGGCTGCTTCTTCGATGTTCATATTGGCAGTTACTAGTGCGCGCTCCACGTCCTCCTTTTTAAATCCGTTCTCGACAAGGATCCGATATTGCTTGCTTTGCTTAATCATCTCTGCGTTTATAACGTTCACCATTCCCACATTGAGTCCCGCCAGTTTTTGCTGTTGCTGAGATTTTCCAATGATCCCTCCGTGTGTGTTCCATTCAGATCCCAGGTCAACGCCGTCTACCACACCGACACCTGCCCCAGTGCTCCAACCAGACGAGGCACTAGTGGCAGGCAGTTTGCTTTGCTTATTGCCCCAACCAACTCCAACTGGGGCTGCGTCGCTCCAAGAGTTTTGTGCCAGTGTAGCGTTAGATTTGTCATCCACCCAATTATTGCCGGATACACCTCCACCGCTGGGGGCGCCGACACTGACGTTGTGAGAGTCATCTCCCCAAGTGGTGACAGCAGCTACATTATTCCTGCCGCTAACATTGTTCGAGTGCACCCACATGGCTCCTCCGTCCTGCTTATGTTGCACGCCTCCCACAGATGGTAGGCGAGCCTGGGGTCCAACTACACTGTTCATAGGATTGTTGGGATTGGCTCCAACTGGAACATTGCTATTGCCAACTCCGGCGATACCGATGCCCCCCGACTGGTTTTGACCTCGCATCAGATGACCACCACGACCAATTGAATCAGTCATGTCTTTCCAGTGACCGCTTGTACCAGGAACACGAGTTTGCTGGCCCCACAACGATGTGCCATCGTCGTAATTAGGAATACTGCGTCTCTGAGGCGGTGGCGATGGCTCCTCCCATCCACTAATCTGCTTCGATATGTCTTTGGGCCCACTCACGTTAACGCCCACCGCTTGGGATGGCCCCCACTGTGTTGGGATATTGCTCGATACAGGACCAGGGCCAGGACCAGGACCAGGACCTCCAGGACCAATGCCCGGGCCTGATGTTCCGCCAACATTCGTACTCGCGGCCGCCACACTTTGGCCAACCATTTTGTTGATGTTTTGTATCTGGTTATGCGACATTTGCGGATGATGTCCCCACATTTCAGATGTCCCATTAAGACGACCGGATATCCCACGGGGATCTCCGCGAATGGGATCGCGCGGATCGATCATTCGGATGTCGCGCGGATCGCTCGAAGTTCCCCCAGAGCCGTTACCGCCGCGATGATCAACATTCCGAATATCCATAGAACCGCCTCCAGCCAAAGGACGAATTTCGCGAGGGTCTCCCCAACCATTGCCAGTATTGCTGGAGTTTCCGCTGCCTCCCGCGACGACTCCAGTCGATCCAGTTAAATTGCTTGATCCGTTACCTCCTGGAAAAAATAATGATCACATCGAATGTACACGGATTAAGAAATTAAGGGGACAAAGTTTTAACTAATAATGTTAGAATGCCAGCAAGGGAATTCCATCTTATGTAACGATAAGAACGAACATTTGTAAAATACTATCTTGAATAAAAATATAATTATGTAGCTTCATGTGTTCGCTTCACTATGCATACATAAATATACATACAATAATAATACTTGTTAACTAAAGCCTTGCACTTACCAGTTGATCCAAGTCCAACGCCAACCACACCTTGTCCCCACTGAGGTCCTCCAGATGGAACCACACCACCTGGGCCGACATTAACTCCGCCTTGGTTCACTCCCACCGCCGCTCCAGATCCGGCGTTGCTGCCCGATCCTCCCGTCCACACACTACTGCTGTCGGCCCCATCATCGTCCTCTCCCCACGTTCCGCCCAAATTGGAGGATGGGGTGTGACCCCACGACGGCTTTGGAACTTGCTGAGCGGTTGGCTGACCACCGTTTCTCAAATTGGACTCCCAAAGATCGGTGCCATTGTTAATGCTCGGCTTCCACATTGGAGGTCCGGCCGCATCCTTATTGGTTGGTTCTGGCGAACTGGGGACTTCCCAATTGGTATCCTGGTTGACATGTTGACAGCCCCAGCCATCTTGGGAAAAAAGCGCTTCGCGCATAGTGCTCAAGTGTTCTAACTGATCGTCAGCTTCAAAAGTTGCATTCCCAACTATTCCAGCATCAACTTGATTTTCAACGTCATTATCGTGGGCATTTATCGCAATTTTTATTGACTCTTTACTTTGTTAAAAAAGGAATAACTTAGTCTTAATCCTTGTGCTTTCCGAGTTCTGTATAAAGAAAAAATAATCAACATATATTATTGTCGAACTCCGTACTGGTAGGATAGTAAAAATGACTAAACTTTTTTTAACGAAACATTTATTTGTTTGTAAGGGTCGGTTTGTAAGTACACTTTCTAGATAAGAATCGGTAAACTTCGTCTTATAGACGTATCCAACTTATCTGGACGAGAGCGAATTAAGATATTCAATTAAGCATTTTATAAGTCCAAAATTAGGAAGAACCTTTTTTTTCGCCCAAAGTAGACCAACCAAATTAACTCTTAAATTCATATTCTAATTCTTTTAAGCGCCAATTGGATTATTGGTTCACTTCATCATCACTTCAATCCTGAAGTATATATATTTTGAAGTATATAAAACCACTATTATAATCCAATATTTCTACCAGTACAACAAAGCATTGCAAAAAAAAACCGGATGAGGGGGACACTAAAATCTCTTCTTTTGAATTTGATTGGAACTTGTAAATCCCTCCGCAATAGTTATGTTATGTATGTAAACAAACCCATGCCGCGATGTCCCATGCGTACCCCAGGAAATTACATAACATCCAACCATTTTGCAGTCATTGTATTTTTCCCATTTCTAATCATATAGGAGAATGCCAGAAAAAATGTTTTTGCGCGATAGTACACAAACATTAGTTCTTCCAATTTTGCCCGCATTGTCATCATCGATCGTCTTGTACCGAGGAAGGTTTTATTTAATGATATGATTAAGAAAACTAGGTAAAAAAAATCATGTCACAGAAATCTCTTTTAACAATAAAGAAGAAAGGAGTTTAGTTGGAACATATTTTTGCGAAACCCCAATTAGTTGATCAATGTTTTGATTTGAATTAAAATTCCTTACATCAGTTTGCATTGATGCCCACCGAAACCTCTTAAAACTCAATTTCGTTGCCATTTTTACGAACATTTTAGGTTGAAAGAGATGTTTTTGATTCCCGTTTATTTGATTGTATAAAATGATAAAATATTATAATAAAAAGCCCAATTAATTTTAAAGAAGTTTTTCCAAGAGTTGTAGTTAACAGCATACATATGTAAAAACTTATTTACATATAAAAGTCGGATATAACGATCGCTGCACTACCAGGGCTGCTGCACAACAGGCGGTTTTCGCCTTCAAGTACATATTCCTTAAGATGTGTATTAACGTTTATGTACATATGTATACACAGACTCACGTGGAAAAAGTTGTACAAAACTAAAAAAAAACAAAATTGCAATATTGAATTTGCACAGTATATGAGAACTTCAAACCATTGAAAACATGTACATACATACAAACACCACTATTTTGGTACAAACATATGTATACATACAGGCACATAGAGAACTCATTTGACAACTCTGGTCAGCCATCATTGACGCAATCACCCTATTTTAAGTCTACCTTTCCTAATTTCGCATTAGCTAGTAAGCACAAATAAACCTTGCACTTAAAATTTATTCTGCCTAATATAACAAATGAATATTACATACATATGTATGTACAACTGGAGTACATGTTTGAATATTTAAATATTCAATTCGATATACATATATGTACACATGTATGTATATGTATTCATTTTCTGTACACTGTTATGTACGGAAGACATTTTCTATTAACTAGTATATTCGCGTGTCCGTTTGCCTATATGTAGACAATACAAGTAAAAAATAGAAAAAGTTACAAAATGGAGTTCCAACAAGAACCTACCAACAGAAGCGGAAAATAAAATCCTTTATTTAGCACTGCCTGCGTTTATATTAAGTTTAAACACTTGTTTCTACGCTAGTACCGCAGAATATTTGCAAGAATTTTTGCTTATACCGAACGAGAAGTTGATTTTCTCTATATAAGTACATATGTATGTAGGTTTGTGTATGTATGCATGCCAAGCCACTTTGACGATTTCACAAAGTGTGTATGTGTAGTAAAACATACACACACATTCGACACTCAATTACAAATTTTCACATTTCACGAAGCAGTTTTAAAACAATTTTTAGACATTTAATTATCTTTGAAGTGGACAACAATTTTGAATAAAGAATAACTATATTTCGATGTAATTGAATTTTAATTTCGGTGCACGTTCGACAACGGGGACGGTACAAGTTACTAGTGTATTAAATGAACGCATACAGCTATGGCTGCTGTCAATATTGCCACCTAGTCGAAAACCAAACATTGGATTGGACTTGGGGTGTAAGGTGGCAATGGTAAAAATATATATGTACATAGATGTCAAGGCATATAGCATAGTTCAAATTTATTTTACAGCTTGTCTGGACAACAGTTAACTTTCTGCTACAAACTGCAAGATTCGACAGATACTTCTACGTCATTATGTAAACTATTTAAAGCGTGGCAACTCTCGACATGGAACATATGTATGTATATATAACAATCACTTTCCAATGCATGATACACAAACGAACAAAATTAATTCTGCATTGATACACACGTACGTACACATTCGTATAACATACAAACATACGCGAGAATATTCGCTTGTATTTTTACCACCATATAGGTTATGCATATTTAGGTTATGTCTGCAAGTTTGGTTTTTGTGGCCAAATAGTCCTCTTAGCATACATGCCTTATTTGTTTTAAATTTCTTGTGTGCTGCAAGAGAATACCAACACATTAACACTGTTATAAGTCCTATCGGTACTGAAATTTCCAAAGCTTTTCGTTTCAATGACAGCGCTTGTTTTTGGATGAATACGCACACAAAAACATTCACTAATCGTGCTAATTCATTTTAGCACACGCGCTTGAAATATGAAGTACCTATATGACGTTCTCGCTCGCTCTTCGTCTGGAACAACGACAACCGATAAAAGGCTTTATCGAACATTACCGATATTTTGGTTTGGCTATCGATATTAATAAACTTTACTTAAAACAAATCGACAGCTCTGATTAAAAAAACCAAATATTTCAGGGTATTCCCTAAACGGTTGAATTACTGAATTGTTGAATGTTGTTCAGCTGTTAATCAGCTGTTCCATACAAAATCAACTTTCAGAAATTTCAGCAATTCAACAACCTCGAGGCATTTTTATACCCTTGCAGAGGGTATTATAATTTTGGTCAGAAGTTTGTAACGCAGTGAAGGAGACGTTTCCGACCCCATAAAGTATATATATTCTTGATCAGGATCAATAGGGGAGTCGATATAGCCATGTCCGTCTGTCCGTCTGTCCGTCTGTATGTCTGTTTCAATACCGTTTGCGAGCTCAGTTTAAAAGCTAGCGACTTAAAACTTTCACAGTCGTCCTAAAACATGTGTACGCAGATCAAGTTTGAAAACCGACCCGATCGGACGTCTATATCCTATAGCTCCCATAGGAACAATCGGATATAGCTTTCGAAAAATGAAGATATTTCGCTCAGTGTAAGAGCTATATCCTATAGCTCCCATAGGAACAATAGGGTGAAATCGGTCAAGATTTAACGTTTTTCAGGATATTTCGCGCAGAATATAAGCTATTGACATGAAACTTTCCAAATCGTATTCTTTTATGCATACTTTGATTAGGGTAAAAGCGCGTGCCGATCGGACGTCTATATCCTATAGCTCCCATAGGAACAATAGGGTGAAAAATTTTAAAATTATTTTTTTTTTCAAATATAAAATATTTTGTTGTTTTGTTAATTCATGTTGCTTTTCTAGTCATGTTTTCATTCGTGAAATCTGCAAGGGTATTAAAACTTCGGCTGGCCGAAGTTAGCTTCCGTCCTCGTTTTCCAATGAATAAGTCCTTATCAGGCTAGTTTAACTACTAGTGTATTTAAACTTCGGCTTTCCCAAGTTAACTTCCTTTCTATTTTTATACCCGTTACTCGTAGAGTAAAAGGGTATATTGTATTCGTGCAAAAGTATGTAACAGCTAGAAGGAAGCGTTTCCGACCCCATAAAGTATATATATTCTTGATCAGGGTCACTAGCCGAGTCGATCTAGCCATGTCTGTCTATCCGTCTGTCCGTCTGTATGAACGCTGAGATCTCGGAAACTATAAAAGCTAGAGGTATGGTATTTTGCATGCAGATTCTAGGAGTTCCTACGCAGCGCAAGTTTATTTCAAAAAGGTGCCACGCCCCCTCTAACGCCCACAATAGTTAATATACGATTTAAAAAATTTTGATATATCGGAAAAGTAGGAATGCAGTTTTGTTGTGTTTATCAATACCTATCGAAATGTAGAAGAAATTTTTTAAATCGGACCATTCGTTTAAAACTTATGCCTGATCAAAGTTTTATCTCCATCTCCCTAGCACTCCCTTTAGCTGAGTTACGTCTATTAGATAGTCGGGACACCAACCCTTTAGCTGAGTGACGGGTATTAGATAGTCGGGACACCAACCCGACTATAGCGTTCTCTCTTGTTCCAATCTTGGTGGTATTAGATACTCATCGACAATCCATCACCAGGCAAGAAAAATAATAGCAAGGTAAGACTCAAGTCTTGACTTGACAAATTCTGGACATGTAGAGTCTCTAAGCTAAGTATTTTAAGTTGTCAATAGAAGATTCGACAAGGTAAGGGCCTTAAGGACCTTTACGCAATCTACCTTTACCCAATATAAGTGCAAACTTGACAAAAGATTTGGTTTTTTAATTATTTAATGTGTTTGCTCAAATATTAAAACTCTATATTTTGGTAGTACCGTTAAGCACAATTTAGTTTTATTAAGAATTGCAAATAATGTGTACATTTGTATTGTTAATAAGGTGATGAGATGAGATTCCTTATAATATAACTGGCGTTTTTTCCTACACAACAGGTCCGGCCATTGTGTATACATATTCAATAGGTTTTACCAATTACTGAGAAAATCAAAACCCTTAGGGATTTGTAGTTCTGGTTCTAAAAGTTTTGCATTTTCGTCTTGACGTAGATCTTTAAATTCATTTTCATAATCAGAAAAATCGTTTGACATACTGCTTTTTGATCCAAATGTATAAAGAAGTTGTAATTTTTCATCAGAATCGAAACATTCCTCGTTATTATAAACACAGTTACTTTTTTGGTCCTTTTCTTGCTTACAAATTTCTTTCTTACTTTGGCTAACGTCGGTCTTATCATTGGCATGAATTTGGTGATTTGGTGATTTTGCGTTATTTAAAACTTTTGTCCTTAGTTTTAAATAAAGGGATCTCGATACATCGATGGGAGATCTGACAGCAGAGACATCATCACATTCTTTTAATGGTATGTTTATTTGGGATTTGGTTCGATAACTAAATGGGTATGAATGTTCATCGCGACATTCTCTGGTATTTTCGTCATGTAATATTTTTAAACCAACATTTTGATAGATGTATGTGTGCAAATCTTGGCCGTTATATGAATATACATCGTCTCTATAAGCAAATTGGTGATAATCATTATTTGAAATGTCGGTTTTTAACTGTGCTTCTCGTGCCAAACAATTCGACTCAGACAGATTATAATACTTATTATATATATCCGCATTTATTAAATGATTGTTCAATATTTTTTCCTGTTGATTTAAAGTCAACGCAAGCCAGGCATCTCGACTGTATGAAGACTTTACTTCATTTACGTCTCGCGTAATCTTTTCAGAGAGGGAATTAAGCTGTGAAAAGTATGACTGGATTTCTTCACGTGTTGCCATCTTTAATCTAAAAGTAAATGACATTTCTATCTTTGTATTAAGAAAATATATTATTTAAGCACACAGCCTTAACTTAGTTTGTTTAAATCTGAATTTTATACAGTTGCAGAGGATACTATAACCCTAGTTAACAGCAAAAACAGATAAACCTTGAGCCCAATTTTTTTCGTTTGGTTTAAAGTTGCTGATCACGCTGAACAAATTTAAAACAAAAAAGAAAGCTAGCTTCGGCCAGCCGGAGCTTATATACCCTTGCAGATAAAATAAATACCTATAGTTTAATGCTCACTCGATCGGTGCAGTTCCATTTTTTTATTTAATATGACTTATAGAATTTAATACATTGATCAGCCAATTTAATGGCTATAAAATATAGATTACAAATAGGAACAAATAACGTGAAATCATAACAGAATGTCACAGAAACCGGCGACGGATTTGGGTACGGTTGGTTTGAAAACCAAACCATCAAAACCGTAGGTGTCACAAAACCTGTAGAATTTTCTAGGAGTTTCGGAGTAAATTTGCTCTGATTTTAGGAACATTTGCTTCAATGCCTACTATTCTTTAAAAGCGTGTACTTGATTTTCAAACGGTTTCTGTGACAACGAGATTTGCTTTTGGGGGGAAAATTGGTTGGAAGAGATTTCTGTGACACCCCAGACCCAGATGTTTCGAAACATATATACAGTTCACATAAGGGATTCGTATGTTTCGAAATCTTATATTTAAGCATAGTGTTGATTAATGCAGGGCTCTACTATATAATAGCTTCTAAAAATGTACATAACGAATTGCTTTTCTAAAAATTTCTGCCGGATATATGTTTGCTATAGAATTACCCAGAACTCCAAAATCAGCAAAGCTCGAATCCTCAAGAAAAGACTTCCAGAAGGTAGGCCTAATCAGCTGGTATCCCCAGAAAGTCACTTTGATTCACAAGAGTCCTTCCAAATACATATTTGAGCTAGGAGCTTTATTTCTCTGAAAGAAAAAACAAAATTAAAATTTTGGTAATTCATATTTGGATAATTATCATTATTTTATTATTTTTTTAATGAATTTTTAGGTCCCGATAACGGAATAGTCAGTGCAATATTTCTTACATACATCAATGCTCAAAACCAACCGTCTTTGGTTGGAAAAGATATCTACCCCTATATCCTCGATTGACAGTGAATTCATTAAGAATTCGAGTGTCCATGGATGACCAACATATGCTAAACATTTTAATGCAAATCTGAAAAAACCGCAGCGCCAGAAGGATAATTTATTTTTTTTAGCCTTTTTCGGGGCATCATTAAAGCTTATATGTATGTACATATGTATTTTTATAGCAATTCGTAGAAAAGGCTTCATCAAGATTGCATGCATCTTTTATAGTTCTTACTTATGAACATCAATGCACAAAACCAACCGTCTTTTGTTCGAATAGATTTTTGTGACACCCCCGAGATGTTATTTTATCTTCGAATATCTAGCTAATAGTTGGTATGCTAGTGCTGACAATTTTTAAATACAGTGGCGGACAAAAGTCTACATACGACCCCCCTTTTTCAAGTTTTTCCATTCCATTAACTTTTACAGAAAAAGTAATGATGCAATCTTGTTTTAAATGTTATTATTATACAATAACTAAAATTTCATTCTTATTCAACAAAAACTTTTATATTTATAAACAAAAAACCTAAAAATGGCACTGACAAAAGTCTACATACGATTTTTTACATAGACCTTTCGAAATTTTTATTTCAAAATTTCCCAAACCTGGTCTATAAAACTTATGTACCGGCTTAGTGGTGGTGAAAATAATTGACAAGGAGCATAATACAGCAGCCAATCCTTCACGATATGCGGCGTTTGCCTAGGATCGTTATCCTGTTGGAAGGTCCAGCTCGTTTCGAGGCATAATTTGTACCCAGATGTTTTCAAATTGTGTTCTAATATGGTCTAATACTGAGAAGAAACCATAATACCTTCGACGAAGACCAAATATCCTATTCCCGAGGCTTCAACTGATCCCCACACCATAAGACTCCCACCGAAGTGATTTTTGGTCCAAATTAGTACTGTGGTGGGATTATGGTGGGAAAGTTATGGTGTGGGGATCAGTTGAAGCCTCGGGAATAGGATATTTGGTCTTCGTCGAAGGTATTATGGTTTCTTCTCAGTATTAGACCATATTAGAACACAATTTGAAAACATCTGGGTACAAATTATGCCTCGAAACGAGCTGGACCTTCCAACAGGATAACGATCCTAGGCAAACGCCGCATATCGTGAAGGATTGGCTGCTGTATTATGCTCCTTGTCAATTATTTTCACCACCACTAAACCGGTACATAAGTTTTATAGACCAGGTTTGGGAAATTTTGAAATAAAAATTTCGAAAGTTCTATGTAAAAAATCGTATGTAGACTTTTGTCAGTGCCATTTTTAGGTTTTTTGTTTATAAATATAAAAGTTTTTGTTGAATAAGAATGAAATTTTGGTTATTGTATAATAATAACATTTAAAACAAGATTGCATCATTACTTTTTCTGTAAAAGTTAATGGAGTGGAAAAACTCGAAAAAAGGTGGTCGTATGTAGACTTTTGTCCGCCACTGTATGTATATCCAACCGCTAGCTAAAAACATCATGTACATACATACGTACATACACATGCTCAAATTCTTACTTTATAAACATGCACCTACTTTTTCGACACAAAATGCACTTGGGATTGTTCGACAGTATTGCTTTGTACTACAATAACTGCCTTTTATTACCTATTCTATTATTAAATATTACAAAGTATATTTTATTCGAAATCTGCCAGTGTGTTTAACCTACACTACAAAATCCATACCACATCTAAATTTTGTGTTTTGTTTAAACTTTGAATTTGTTGTATACTCACATACTATTTAGGTTTTCTATTGTTTTCTTTTTCTCCGGCGAATAGAATAAAACAACAACAAATAGAGATGCACTATCATCGATAAAAAATTAATAAATCGAATCTCTTGCTTTTAATATTGCTATACCATATTCACACGGAAGGTCTAATAGGGTCTTCCCACAGAGCTCCATCCACCATCTACCATCCGTTGAACGGATGGTCCGTAAGGTTTTGCCGTTCCGAAAATTTCCCAGTTAGTCCGCCATCCAATTCTAACGGACTTTGACGGGCTCTTTTATGCGATAGTTAGGCGATGATTTTTCGGTGCAACTCTGAATTCTTCCTCTTGACTGTGAAAAATGGAACGTTGACTACGAGAACAAATCAAATCAATGGCGGGAAAAAATTAAATAATGCTCAAGTTCATTGTTTTTTGGCTATTGTTGAATTATTTGTAGTTTGTTATGAGCGGAAAAGCATTCGCCAACAAGTTGCTATGTGTGGGCCAAAATTTAAGCTGTTCTGCAAACGAAAACATCAATGTTTGCAGCGAGGTCTCAGAATATGTTCTGCAATTCGTAAATACTAACAAATATTAATTAAAAGTGTACTATGTACTCCTATAAAGCTCCAAAGTTGATATAAATTACCAAAATAGCACAAATTTGGTTTTGTTTACAAATTTTACACATTAATATTGGCTAGACAGAGGCGTAGTAAGAGCGTGGTGTGGGGTACGGGAGGTTAGGTTCTCCCCCAGTCAGTAATATGTATGCATACTCGTTATAGAATGTGTTATAAAAGCTCAGATATGTTTTAAAATATTATCCTATGCTATTTATTATATTATTCTACAATAAGTTTAGGAAAACGCAATTTTACGCCAGTTTTGCCGAGTTAAAATCCCCCTTCGTCAATGTTGAGTTGAGCAACTGCTCTTAAGTCAGCTGTTATCGGATGGTAGATGGTGGATGGAGTTCTGTGGGAACACGAGTTTCACATTCGTCAAAAATCCCAACCGTTTCACACGGATGGACTGTATGGGAAGAGGCTATAACAGTAACGTCAAATTAGCGTCGGCGAGTTAGCAACGAAAGTGTAACAGTGGAATTTGGAACACTGGGGCTATTTTTGTTTTTGAATTTTCTCGCTATTTGGGGGCCGAATCGAAAATTGTTTAGAATTAAAATATCTATCGATCTAGTAACGGGGATCATCCATACTGCTGAACTCCACGATTGAAAATTTTGTTGAATCGTTGAAAGCCAGAGTTGTCACTTTATTTTACTAATGTCATGACAACTTACTTCTTACTTAAATAAATATTGGCCAGATTATGCTAATAGCTTAGCTTATCTTCGTCCATGTCGTTTACGGCATCAGACAACAAAACAATAAACGCTAAGCATTATATTAAAAAATTAAATTAAAAGGAAAAACATCGATGACAAAGGTCAAACATCGATGTTTCCCAAATTAATAAAAATATCGATGCATCGATGTTTCCATCGATGTTTCTCCACCTCTACACTCCAAGCTATCGAAAAAATATGTATACAATTAAATGAATATACAATATGAGTTTTTGTTAATAAGTCGGCAATATGAATAATTGCATTCTCGAGGTGGAGTACGAATATGTTGTGTTAAAAGTAAGTTTACAATGTGGGAACACATTGCATCGTACGGATGCTTTTAACATAAAATTCTGTATAAGTTTGCCAGTAGTCTTTCCAAGCATTACAAAGATCATTGTTTTTCAGATAAACGGTTACGATATTAGCCATTTGCCGAGGTATGAAGCGGTTCAAAAGTTCCTTCAAGCTAAAGAAACCCTAGTAGTTGAATTGTGCAGACAGAAGCACAAGGCATTAGATTTAGGATTACGACAAGATGCCAAGGATAAACTATCAGATGTGGCGAAACCCATTCCAATCGATTTACAATCAGACACACGCGAACCAGATTCATCTGCCTTAATTGAAAAGCCAGCCGAAGCAGCGTCTGCAGCCACTGCAAGTGCCTCTCAACAAAGAAATTTCCCCACGTCAATAACTCCTGCTCCTCCGGAAGTAGCTGCAACGAACAGTCCCGTCGTTTTGACTCTACGTGCTTCAAGCCATGAAGAACGCTCGAGCAATTTGGCGACATCGAAGGAAACACAGACTCAAACATTCGGCGACAGCGACGTTTTGAAGGATCACGACTTGGTTCAGACGATAGCGGACCACTTCATCGAGCAGGAACACCACTTGTTTGAGCAATGCCTTGAACCGGAAATCGATATTGAGGTAGTTTACCGATATATGTATTTGTTAAAGGTAGTAAAACGCAAAAACGCAGTATCGTTTAGTTACAAGTAAATAATAAACAGTTACAAATGCATCGGGTCAAAAAGGACAAATTGGTTATCGGTAAATAGAATCCTTTTTCTAGAACAATCCAATATTATGGATGTTAGAAGTTTGTGTTTTTTAATGTTTTTGTGTTAATCGTACATTTTGAATTAAAAAACAAACTGAAACGATCTTAATAAGTTTTAAAAGTTATGTATTCTAGAACATACAGAGGGGAGTTTTGCACTATATCTATGTATGTAACAAATATCGAAAGTTAAGGAATGTCATACATATGGGGAAATGTGTACAATGTAAATATAATATTTAATATAACTGGAATACCTTTAAAAAAAATATCCCTGCTGCATCTGTTGCATCGACTAGAATTATCAGGCGAATTAAGTAAATATATTTTAAGCTATTTCACGCCAATCTACCTTTTCACGCTTAAATTATTAAACAATTTTTGAGATCCTAACCACAGTGATCAATTTTAGGGTCATGGAAAAAGCGTTTGCTGTATCACTAATCTCAACCCATTTTACCTAACATCCTTAAATATAAACAGTAAAGAAAACATGTGATTGACTTGTGAATTCCTTCCTTCGATTTCTCCCCTTTTTCAACTAATATGTACATATAGCCTTTTTAAAACTTATTTAGGTTGTTATTTGAAATATCTCGCATGTTAATTTTGAAATAAAACCGTTCCTTACGATCGGTAGGTCACCTAATTCACGCTATCTTAGCAGATTTTCAATTGGTTTAATAACTTTTAACCGTTTTTAAATAACTTATTATTTAATGTTTTATATTTAAAGGAAGTAACGCTTATTAAAGCGGATCAAAATTCAAGCAGCGATCAAATTGGGCTGATTGTTTGCTCCTCTGGATTTCAGTCTTCGAACATCGATACGAATAAAGTTGATATTCTTTGCAATGATTCAGAGCACTGCGAGGATGTGTTTATCAGTGCTATACAACCGGAAAGTATAGCCCATCGAGATGGGCGCCTACGACAGGGTGATCAAATTCTTCGTATTAACGGTATGGATGTCAAAAACCAGGAGGAGGTAGAAACCCAGATAGCGGAGAGTAGCCCCGCAGTAACACTTCTAGTTAGTCGAATTCTATACCCTGTAAGCTTGAGTTTGTCCTGACAGTGCATAATTAAAATAATTTTTAAATACTATTGCTCGTTTGCCCAAGTCAGTATCTAAAGAGTAAAAATCGGCCATTAAAGGCTGTATCAGGAGCAGCCAGAAATATTTTTCTAAGATGGCTCCTTAAAATAGTACTAGAAATCAGTAGAAATGTTCAATATTAATTATTGTAATTAAGCACTGCATCATTGTTTCAGTTGTTTATACTTAAACTAACTAAGCTATTTTTTAACTGATTTAAATAGGAAGACGAGGATGACGAAGACATTAATTTTGAGTACGCAAATACATTTCTACCGGATGACTACACAAATGTAGTGGATAAATTGGATAAGGTCTTATTAAGCCACGTACAGTCGTTTGAAGAACTATCCAATGAAACCGGCGTGCATTCAGACAAATGTTATGTTCCCTCGGAGGAACCGCATTCGTTCGATTCAAAAGATAAATCATCTTCTCTACCGAAAGAATTCAACGACCAATCAAGCCAGTTGTGTAGTAAAATAAAGCTTCGACCAGATGCAAGTTTGGATCACCGAAAAACGTTAAACCAATCCATAGGCGAAAATCAAGTTCACCTCCAATATGAGTACGACGAAAGCGAGCACATTTACGAGACCATTCCAGAAGATTCAGAGTCTGAGCCACTATACTGCTCCCCGTATCAAAGTTCAAACGGCAAGACGTCTTGTTCACCGGCAATAGCAACGACACCGTCTGAAGTATTAGAAACGACAATGCAGCAACAAACTCAGCGAGTCGCTCAGTGGTTGGGCTTAAAGCCGCAATATCCCAGAACTATTCACACTCTAGTTGGACGCCCCACGCCACTGAAATTAACGCAACAGCCAACTTGCAGTCGTGTTTTCACCTTACGCAGCACATTGACAAACACAAGCCGATCCAGCAGTAGTGGAGTGGCTTACAGTGCTTATGGACCAAATAATATTCTTAGTGGAAACGTGGCTATTGGCGAAGAGGTTGATAACTCCTCAAGTGCGTACAACACTGGTGGCTCAAACAATAGCGCCTCGCCTCATCAAAATAATACAAATGCTGATGAAGATATCACGGCTAACCACAAGCTAGAGAGCACGGTGATTGACGGTCGAAGAGAAGCTTTGGATTCAACAGCTGTAAGCAGTATGCTGCTGTTACCGTTTGGCAAATCCGGTCGAATTGGTCTCTGTTCTTCCAATCTGCCAACGGCGTATGTCACGGGTAGGCAAATTAAGTTATTCAGTTATCAATTTATATTTTGTAACAGCATAATATTATTATTTGTATATATGTATACGGACCAAACAACTCGTACAAGAGAGCTGTGAATGCAATAATGGGGTCTTTAAACCAATCACTTTTAAATGTATTTTGCAGCCCTTTCTTTCTAAATGTTGTGAATGCTAATATTTCATTGTATGTTGTAATCACATTTGTTACTGTACGCCTTTTTTTGGGTGTACAACGTTTTACTGTACAGTCTTTTCTAGTATTCAGTGAATGACTTTATTTTATAAGACCCATTTTTATAACCGACACTATAAAGTAAATTTATTCTTGATCAGAATCACTAGCTGTCCTGCAGTGTAAATTGTACCTTATTTGATTTGTAGAAAACTATTATTCGCGGGTTTCGTCTAATTTTTTGTGCGTGTTCAGAACGTATTATTAGTCAGAAGTCCGTATGTCAGTTAGATTCTACGCTAACTATTCTCTTAGTTCGTGTTACTACTCTAAAAATCTTCCAAATCATTCTCTTTCGTTAGTATTATATTTATATTAATAAGCCGCAAGAGGACGAATCTGTTGACATATAAGCTTAAAGCTAGCATAGGAATCGCAAAATAATAAAGAAATAATAGTAGAATACTACGTTTATCAAATGCAGTTACACACTATGTGGCGACAGAAAGCCTGCCACAAGGTTTTTCTTTTTATACCCATGCAGAGGGTATAATGATTTCAGTCAGAAGTTTGCAACGCAGTGAAGGAGACGTTTCCGACCCCATAAAGTGTATATATATTCTTGATCAGTCGATCTAGCCATGTCTGTTTGTCCGGATGAACGCTGAGATCTCGGAAACTATAAAAGCTAGAAGATTGGCGTTTGGCTTTTTCGCCGCATGGTGCGACAAGTACACATATAGTTTATAAATGCAATTAAATGCATTTTAACTATTTTTCAAACATGACTAGAATTTGCATGCCTAATCTCAACTTCCTAACTTTTGATAGTTGCTGAGACCTCGACGTTCATAAGGACTTTACTAGATTGTGTTTAAGCAATAGCACCTGCACTTTTAAGAAGTTTTCAATTAAACTTTTTATGATGCGATTATTGATCATTTTTGTAAATTTCTTTTTTTCAGAGAGGCAAAGAAAGGCTAACCACGAAAATGAATTTCAAGTTAAAAGCGATCTGAAAGTATTGGGAGTCAAACAAACTGAGGAATCATTTAGCCATTGCCCACAGTTCAACGCGCCAAATTTGAGTAGCTACCACTTTGTAAGTAGCCAAGAGGTAAGTGCTGTTGGGCCTACAACGTTATTCACCCTAGAAAGGGAGCAAAACGGAGTTGTTGTCCAGAGCAGGTATTCCAAAGTCGAATTTGATTTTGTAATGCAAATGAAAATTTTTTATTAAATAATTAAAATTATTATTTCTTATACTAGTTTGTTTGACTGCCGCTTGGTTGTCAAAACAAAATATATCCTTTACAATGTTTCTTTTTCGCACCAGATACTTTAGCATTTGATATACTTTTTTTCGTGTGTGAAAACAGTAGTTTTCCTATGAAAGCTTTTAATGAGTGAAACATTTATTTTAAACTGTAAATATGGGGGTCGTTTTACGTCATGTCTTCATCTTGCCATTTATTTTGAAGCAGGTATTAAATATTTAAGCACTTCCCTATAAAAAAAATGTAACCCTTGAGACTCGCTTAAGTTATTCGGAGGAATCTTTCATAAATCAGTTGTAACATATGTTTTGAAATTTTTTTTTTTAAATTGTAATTTTAAATGTAGAAAACAAAAATATGTTGCTTTATTAATTACACAGGAACACAGCCAAAAATGTCCACGAACCATTTCTAGTTTTCCATAAATAATTGGGTGCTCCTGAGTAAAAGTCCCATATAAACTTATGTCCCATCACGTACCGGTTCCGCGATATAGCTGAGAATACAAAAAACCGATGTTTGCCGACATTTCGAATTATGTGGCATATGTGGCATACATATAAACATTTAGCTCTTGTGAAGCTAAGTCACACCTTGTTATACTTATATTTGATTTATGTACTTATGTATATATGATTTTAATGAAATTGTATTTTATAAATCTATTTTCTATAGGTTGCAAACCGATGCCATGATTCCACGAGTTCAAAACCAAATTCTGCGTTGCTTAACGGCGAAAATGGTGAAGAAATTCCAATGGTTTGGAAGGTTAAGCGACGCCCAGATGGATCGCGATACATTGTAAAACGTCCAGTACGTAATCGTCCTCAAGTTGCTATTCGGAAAAATATGCGTTGTAACGAGCTTACGACAACGGAGGACGATACAGTATCTGAAGTAAAAATTGGTCGTTATTGGACAAAGGAAGAACGGAAGCGACACATTGAACGAGCTAGAGAGAGGCGACATCATCAGACGCAGCAACAGCAACAACAGCTACAGTAACAATTTCCTCTTATATCATTTAAGTATTACATAGCTTTAACTAAAGATTTCGAAATATAAAACTCTTTTTTAAATTTTTGAGTCGCTATCGCAGATGTTTCAAAACTTGCTTTGTTGTCATGACTACCGAAGGCTACAGAGATTATACGATTTGCTGTCTTAGGGTAGGTCCACGCTAGTGTATAATCAAGATTTGTAAAAAGGTCCTAAAAATGTGTGCTTAATCAAAATGTAGCTTTGATATTTTTTTTATTTTCAATAAAACTCGTCCATGATCTAAGTTTTGACGATCTTTGGCAATTCACATGCAAATTATAAATGTGACATATTGTCAAGGAACTTTCAACATATATGTTTCGTTGTTAATTGTTCCTATAATAGTTATTTGTTAGAATAATCCCATCCATGCATTCAGTCTTCGTTAATGCTGATGAATTATGTACAGCATATAAATACATATTACGTAATTTTAGACAATATTTTGTGTTAGCTATAAAATAATAATGGGAGTATTTTCTAAGATATTAAGAATAATATTGTTTATTTAAAATAAAGAGAACCAGTAAAATTTTGTTTAAATTATTTCGGCTTAGAAATACGTTTGCATAGTGGGGAAAAATGATTTATTTATTATTCGACGAACATCATCGGGCAGTCGCAGTCAGCATGTTACTTTTTCTTAGTAGTTTAATCTAAAAAAAACATTTTTGACATCCGTCAGAAAGAAAATTGAAATCCCGGCAAAGAAACTAAGAGGTATAACGCACATACAACGGAATCTACGTCAAACAAGAGAGAACGCTATAGTCGGGTTGGTGTCCCGACTATCTAATACCCGTCACTCGGCCAAAGGGAGTGCGAGGGAGATGGAGATATAAACTTTGATCAGGCATAACTTTTTAACGAATGGTCCGATTTAAAAAATTTCGATAGGTATAACCAAACACAACAAAATTGCATTTATACTTCTCAGAAATCTTTGAAAATGTGGGCGCCAGACACATTTTAGTATCGTTTGTTAGAAGGGGCGTGGCGCTCGGCTAAAATAAACTTGCGCTGCGTAGGAAGGCCAAGAATATGTGTTGGTAATCCCAATATTCTAGCTTTTGTAGTTTCCGAGATCTCAGCGTTCATCCGGACGGACAGACAAACATGGCTAGATCGACTCGGCTAGTGATCCTGATCAAGAATATATATACTTTATAGGGTCGGAAAAGCTTCCTTCTACCTGTTACATACTTTTGCACGAATACAATATACCCTTTTACTCTACGAGTAACGGGTATAAAAATGTTTAGAATGTTAGAAATTAACCTTTCTTTCATCAAAAATCACCCAAAATAAACTAAAATCTTATTCGCGGAGTGAAAAGAAAATTTTTTAGAAGGACCTGCGTGACACTTATAGGCCCAAAACAATTAGCGTTTGCCGTTAGACTTTAAAATAGCCATTTGACTCCCCAATTTAGGATCGTCATTGGGACTTTCCTCGCTTAGATATATTTTTCCGACTCAAATGTATCAAAATTCAATTATTTCTTTCAAATACATTTTTTAAAACATACTAAGGACACTAATAAGTGACTTTCTCGTGTATCCAAATGAGCCCTAAGCCAGCGGCAAATGCTAATTGTTTTGGGCCTATAAGTGTCACGCAGGTCCTTCCTTTCTAAAGGATGAACGAATTAAAAACTCAAAGGATATTGAAATATAAATTAATCTTTGATTTAACTAAAGAAATCACCCATGGGAAATGCATATTTTCTCGAAGTTTCAGGTCATCCAGAGCTGTCGAGAGCTAATGATTATGAAATAAAGGTGTCTTAACATTACCACAAAACAAAATTGGAAGTCAACAGTACGAAAAAATGTTCAAAAACACAATATTTTTAAACGAAACTACGCAAAAAGTGCTTTTCAAAGGACGGGAGTAGTTTTTACTTTGCAACAACAACAAAGGGCATTGTATTCATGTAAAGTTAACTTTAAATTTTTGGTAAACAAAAGGGTAGTCATGCCAAATTAAAAAAAAAAACATATTGCCCACTATGTTAATTTATTCGATTTTTTTGTTAACTGGTTGAAATAAGCTGTGGCCTTTTATTTTTGGGCTTTTTTTGTATTTAATTCATAAAAAATATTTTTTTTTAAAATATTTTTAAAATATTCAAAAAATATAAAATTATTAAACACTAATGTTTATCATCATATAGGGTCTTCCCACAGAGCTCCATCCACCATCTACCATCCGTTGAACGGATGGTCCGTAAGGTTTTGCCGTTCCGAAAATTTCCCAGTTAGTCCGCCATCCAATTTTAACGGACTTTGACGGGCTCTTTTATGCGATAGTTAGGCGATGTTTTTTCGGTGCAACTCTGAATTCTTCCTCTTGACAGTGAAAAATGGAACGTTGACTACGAGAACAAATCAAATCAATGGCGGGAAAAAATTAAATAATGCTCAAGTTCGTTGTTTTTTGGCTATTGTTGAATTATTTGTAGTTTGTTATGGGCGGAAAAGCATTCGCCAACAAGTTGCTATGTGTGGGTTAAAATTTAAGCTGTTCTGCAAACGAAAACATAAATGTTTGCAGCGAAGTCTCAGAATATGTTCTGCAATTCGTAAATAGTAACAAATATTAATTAAAAGTGTACTATGTACTCTTAAAAAGCTCCAAAGTTGCTATAAATTACCAAAACAGCACAAATTTGGTTTTGTTTACAAATTTTACACATTAATATTGGCTAGACAGAGGCGTAGTAAGAGCGGAGTGTGGGGTACGGGAGGTTAGGCTCTCCCCCAGTCAGCAATATGTATGCATAATCGTTATAGAATGTGTTATAAAAGCTCAGATATGTTTTAAACTATTATCTTATGCTATTTATTACATTATTTTACAATAAGTTTAGGAAAACGCCATTTTACGCCAGTTTTGCCGAGTTAAAATCCCCCTTCGTCAATGTTGAGTTGAGCAACTGCTCTTAGGTCAGCTGTTATCGGATGGTAGATGGTGGATGGAGTTCTGTGGGAACACGAGTTTCACATTCGTCAAAAATCCCAACCGTTTCACACGGATGGACTCTATGGGAAGAGGGCTATAGATGTATTCTGCGTTTACATTATTTTGATAACATGTTTTGTTTAGTTTTTATGGGCTGTTAAAGTTTTTAGTGGAGACTGGTTGAAATAAGCTGAGAACCACTGTATTTACGCTGTGCAAATGCTGTTCCGCGATTACAATCAATAACCGAGTATTTAAGTCGTTTGTTTTCTTTAGTTCGCGACTGAATATTTCACAGAGCAGTTGCTTTCAAACGCCTTGCCAATGGAAACACCTCACGTTTGCCTATCGCGTTGTCAATCGAAAATTCACAAAAATACCGAAAAACCGTCGCTTTTTATCGTATACCCTATCGTGTTACGATAGTTGCCAATTGGTTTGTTGCTAGGATATTTTTAGTTCTTTGGTAGTCGGCCAGGGGGCGCATTATAGATTTTGAACACATCGATGTTTGGCCGTTATCGTCGATGTTTCCACCTACGTTTTTACCACCTCTACTGATAGCCGGCTTGTAATTTGATTGAATTCTGGTGCGCTAAATCAACAATAACAATCTTTTTTGTAAATTTAACTTGCGGCAGATAAGTTCATCTGGGGTCGCTTCTACCCGGTGTGCATTTGGTTTATGTGTCTCTGCCCTCGCATACCATACAAAAGGCGTGTCGAGCGACTGCCGGAATGTGTACCTGGCGATCCAAGTTTTCTAGTGTACACACGTAAATTTGTTGGCACTTCTCCTGGGTGTTACTAACGGTTTTGGTTGTAAGATGCGCGCTTGTGCCACATGATTATGTGTTTCCAGCATGGTTGAACAGTAAACAGAAATACGGGATTCCATTTAGGATCGGCGCATAACTAACTATATGCATGTTTTCATACAATATATGTACGGTGTTGTGGTCGTGGGTCTCGGAGAGGGTAGAAGCAGAAAAGAAGTTACAAGGGGTGAGTGACACAAAAGTTGTAAGTTAGGGGTTGGTTATGAGCGCGGTATTCGGTATGTTCTGAGCGCTGGCATCGCGGTTAACAGGACTCGGCGAGAGAGGAATACGTTAATTTGCTTATCAGAAAATCGGAAACTCAGAAACTAAGGTGTGTTAAGTGGTAATGTTAGTAGGTGCCCCGAGACGTGACTATATATCAGGTGTAGGTTCCTAAGTACGCTGAACAGGCTTGTAAAACAAACATGTGTAGCTATCACTCCCATAAACATGCGTATGTATACCAAATGCACTTTCGGTCTCTTCTATATATTGCAGAAAATTCACAAAAGGAGGAACCACATTTATAAATTGACTTTGACCCGGAAAATGAGGACTAAGGGCGAAGTCTTGTAGTTAAAAGGGAATAATGCACTGACATGTCTGCAGCACACATAAGCACGGAGTTCAGTGGGTTCAACAGAGTGAGTTCAAGTTCTGCGTCCAGCTCCATATCATCCGTCAACTTCTCATCGGCTTCCGTGTCATCGAGCTCCTCCTCATTGCGTGAAAGTGGTACTGGTACTGCACCGGTATTAATTTCGCTCCAAAAAAGAGACAAGTGTGCTATTGTGATGTCAGCCCAGGTCACACCGAATATCCTGGCTAGCATTAATTCAAAGGAGTCGATTCACAAGTCAAACGCCGTACACCATCACGAAATGGCCGATCAAGGCAAGGTCAACGCCTCATCTCTACCACTGTCGGATGATCCGCGAACACTGCAACTGGCGCTGGAACTATCGCTGGTCGGATTCAACGACAATCAAACGTGCTATGCGCCACCTGCTCAACCCCTCTCATTGCCCCTGACTGCACAAAGTGACTTCGAAATGGGTACCATCAACGGCATGCCCCCGTTCTCCAAAACAGACATCACCCTGCCACTCACACCGGCACCGAGTTCCCTTTTGCTACCCTCTGCCGGCACCGTCAGCTTAGAGGATCGTTCAAAGAAGTCCCAGAACATGACCGAGTGTGTTCCAGTCCCCAGTTCTGAGCACGTTGCCGAAATAGTGGGCAGACAGGGTGAGTATTATCGATAGGCCGGATCGTAATACATGTTTCTTTGATATAGGGAACTGTAAACCAATGCATTCCTTGCAGAGAAAGGTATTAGGTGAAGGAGGTATTATATAGCTTCGTATAGCTACTTCAGCAGCATTTATATGCTTCTTGCCTACGCTGCCATTTTTCTTGCAGCGTCTCGAATGAGAACATTTTAGAAAGTGTATTTATTTAGTCGAATACATAATTATTTGTCGTCACAAAAGTTGAAAACAGAACTTTTGTATGTTCAATGCGCGATCGTCAGTAGTTTTCACCTCGTCAAGAGTGGTCTTTGTTTGATATCAGAAGTTTTTAGGATATATTATTACAAAGTTGCAACCACATAAATAAAATGTGTATATGACGTCAAGCGAGGACGCAACACAAGCAAATTTCAAATTACAAAATGTTAAATTTCGTATTATTTTTAATTTTGATTTGAAATTCTGAAATATTAAAAAAAAAGAGTTTTATGCCAAAGTAGAAGCAAATACTTTAAAAACCTGGGAAAGGCGCCTATTGGGAAGGAAGTAAGAAAAACATATTTTAAAAATTCAAAAACAAACAAACCTGATGAGTGGCTTAAAAATTAAAAAAATTAAGATACTGCAAATACCAGAACTGATGGACTATGGGCGTAGTGGCAAATTATGATTAGAAAAACCTCATTTATCGAAATAAAATAGTGGCAGGCCTGGACAACCAAAAAATCCAAATTCTCTCAGTTTAAATTGGGAACTGTAAGTAAACCCGATTTTATCGCATCCATCGAGGTAAATTGTTGATGTTACATTGTGTAATTCAGAACACTGTGATATTTGACATGTTAATAATACAAGTTTTGGTTAGGATTTAACTTGAGCTTAACATCGGGGGTGCAACTGAAATGTAATCTATATTTATCCATTTACTTAAATTAAAAAAAAACAATCCGGATGATGCTGAAATCATTTTGTACCAAATTTGGTTAAAATAATTATTATATCAATCCAAATTCCAACTGAATTTTTTTGGAGACCATTTCTGTGTCACCCAGGAATGTTCTTGAAAAAATATAGAATAATCTTAAATACAATTTTTTCTCTTCTAGGTTGCAAAATCAAAGCGTTGAGAGCCAAAACCAACACTTATATTAAAACACCAGTTCGAGGAGAGGAGCCGGTGTTCGTTGTGACTGGTCGAAAGGAAGATGTAAACAAGGCTAAACGAGAAATACTTTCCGCTGCTGACCACTTTAGCCTAATACGGGCATCACGTAAGCCCATCAGCGACGGTCACAGCAGCGGAATTGTAGGAAGTGCGAGTGGATCTGGAGGTGGTGCAGTGCCACGCATGCAATCAGGTCCCCCATGTATGCCTGGACAGGTCACCATACAGGTACGTGTACCTTACCGGGTAGTTGGTCTAGTTGTTGGGCCCAAAGGTGCTACAATTAAACACATTCAACAAGAGACTCAAACTTATATTGTGACACCATCGCGCGAAAAGGAACCAATTTTTGAAGTGACTGGCTTGCCTGACAATGTAGATACTGCACGAAAGCAGATTGAAGCTCATATTGCCCTTCGAACTGGGACAGGATCTGGCAATGGAGATGCTAATACTATGCATTGTGGTGAATCGGTTGAGACGAATGAGTTCGCGACCCTGCCGACAATAAATTCATTAACACAAATACTAAATGATGATTTAAATTCAGAAATTTTGTCGTCTATATACAAAAATTCAATTCCATCTGCACAGGACTATGCAAGTACTACAATGAAGATAGTTGGGAACGGTAGCAATTCCGTGAAGCCCATGCATGGCCATCATAGTGCCAATTGCTTTCAAAAAACTGAGTTTTCTGATATGGAAATAGCAGCAACTATAACGGCAACAGGAATATCAGATAAACATCTTCCCGGAAATGAAGTTTCCATGCCCATAGCCAAGGCTAATGTTGTATTCCGTAATACGCCTAGTAAAACATTATCCTTCTGTCCTCCCACATCTACATCAGCATCGATTCACTCGAACTCTAATGCAAATATATTAACACGATCTTGTTCATCTGCTTCTTCAACAACTTCAACAAAGAGCACCAACAATAGCGCCAACACACCTCCAGAAATATTGAATATATGGAAAAATATAAGTGATTCAATTGACGTCGACGAGGGTATAGGGGACTCGCCTAGTATTTGGAACCAACAGGCAAATATTATACCCACAGCACACTGCTCACCCACAATCTCAATCAGTCCTACGGACTCGCTTTTAGGCTTGGGTGAGCATTCTGCAAGTCAAAAAAATATGCACCACACTAAAGATCCGACTACATGTAACAATCAGCAAAAGACTCAAGCCATTCAATTACAACCCAATCCGGAAAAATTTATGATTCACCGCGAATGCTTTGTTTGTAATGAAAATGATGTAACCACTGCTTTGGTTCCATGTGGCCACAATATGTTTTGCATGGAATGCGCAAATCAAATCTGCATTTCTATGGAAGCAGTTTGTCCGGTTTGTAATTCTATTGTTTACCACGCAATGCGCATTTTAGGATAATTTGTATTATATTAATTTTTTAACTTTAAATTTGCTTTAGAATAATTTGTATTATATTAATTTTTAAACTTTAATTTGCTAGTTTTATAATTTATTGTTCAGTAATCGTGGCTTCCGTGAAGTTTGTACTGTTTGCAATCTTAAAATTGCGATTAAAAAAAAAAAATTGTTTTTAATGTGGACTAACATTTTAAAGATTTGAAACTGGCGTCTATCAGATCATAAAATGTATACAAAAATGTCCGTTACCTTTTTTTGAAGTATGCATTTTAACAATTACTAATTTAAGAAATTTAAAAGTTGGAAAGTAATTTTTTTTTTTAAGTTTTCCCAAAAATGAACTCCTTATTTGTTTATTTCTTTTGGTTATAGGTTTCGGTTAAAAATGTAACCACCTTAGAAGTCAAATAGTGTTTTTTTGGCAAGAAAAAACAGGTTTCGAACTAAAAAATGTTTGAAATATTTTTGAACCGACCCTATGTCATTTTTTCTAATTGTTTTCGGCTCATTAGATCCGCGTAATTACTACATTTTTATAAAATGGTTTAATCTGGAATCAATGCATATTATTTGTAAAATACAAAACATTTGTCGAAAGCAAAAAAGCATAAGAAAATAGTTAAACTGTAGATAAGATTTTGTTTTTTTTCACTCATATTATATTTTTTAAATTTTTTGTCTAAATCTTTTTTTGTCCATTATTTATTTATATCTGTTTCTATGGTTTCAAAACCTCCCTGCTGAAAAAATGCGAACTAGTATAATAAAAAAAGTAATTGTACAATTATATTGGATCTTAATCAAAAACAAGAGAGAACGCTATAGTCGAGATCCTCGACTATCAGATATCCGTTACTCAGCTATAGGAAGTGCAAATGCAGCAAAGCCACTGATTGCACTGATTCAATTCCATTATTTGCTCATAAATTTTAAATGTATGGTCCGATTTGAAAAACTTGAAAGCCCATAAATTTATGTGGTTAATCCCAGCTTTCTAGCTTTTACAGTTTCCGAGATCTTAGCGTTCATACAGACAGAAAGACATACGGACATGGCTAGATCGACTCAGCTAGTGGTCCTAATCAAGTATATATGCTTTATACTTTAAAGGGTCGGAAACGCTTTCTTCTACCTGTTACATACTCTCAGACGAATACAATATACCCTATTACTCTACGAGTGACGGGTTTAACAAGTTCCAGTATGGTTAAAAACAGAAATTTAACTAGTTGCAAATATACATAGCACAAAACAAATCAAACGATTTCAAAATGTTTATAAATTATGGTCCAAAACTGTTCGTTTTCCTGCAGGTTTGTAACGCACACACGAAATTAGACTAGTACGTATTTATCCAGTCAGGATTGCATTCAAAGGATTGTTTTGTGATTTAATATATGTAACATAAAAATATCTTTAAATTTATTTTACAACGTTTTTTTTTTACGAACTGAATCATACTACAAAATATTTGAAAAACTTTATTGCCTGCTACAGTTTTAACTTTGTAAAAAAAATAAACATACTTAAATTTAAGTGTCAATGCAAATCGAGAATATAGGAATTTAATTTTGTCAAGTTTAGATGCGACCAAGTTTTAATTAGAACGTTTTGGAATATTCGTTGTCTTAAGATGGTTAGCCCGACTTCTCTTTATTAAAGATCTTTTAAACATATGAATTAGTGACATGATTAATTAATCAATTCATTAAACACTGCTAAGCTGCATACCCATTTTCTCTTGGTGGCCATGACAGTCAGACTAAAATCAAGCGTCATAAGGCCTTTAGTATTCATACAATTGAATCATAAAGGCTACACAATTTTTAGAATGTTTAGAGGGTTTTGTATATTTGATGAGAAGTCACTATAACATTCATATTTTCAAATTTATTTATGAGCTAAACCTTAAAGTAACCGAGTTTTACAACCTATACAATTTGGGTTAGAAGTTCAAATATTTCTTTTTTGATAATCAATTTCGCTTTAAAGGAGTACCAATGGCTTGAGACAAATAATTTTAGTTTTCCATTACTTTTGCTTTGTCCAAAATTTAAAGCACGTCCCATGAGTTTGGCCGAAATCGGATAGCAATATGCTACAGTTGACATATTCATTAATTCACTATTTATATTCATCCCTGTTTTAAATATTTTTTTTTCTTTTATTCTTGTATCCCGATTTAAATAAAAATGACTTTGTTTGCTTGTCATATTCTAGTGAAATTTTCAACCGGCATATTACGTATGTAGATCCCAATTGAAAACTAGCCAAAGAAATTTTCGCATAATTAAAGACATTTACAAACAAACGTAATTAAAAATATATTGGATCTTAAAAATACATGTTATAAAACTAATTCTCTGAAAAATAAAAATTGACTGATAAATTAGCATTAATTTTAAGATCGGCACATGACATATATTATATCAATAGATAAAGTCAGATACAAATAGTTATATATATTTAAAAATACGATGTATGACCCACATGTGACAACTACCTTAATAAAGCTTACGATTAATGTGAATAAAAAGACTTATACATTTATAGTCAATCATATTTAATATTTATAACACAATGTAAATTGCGCGAAATGTTAGAGAAGCCAAAATAGTTCTGTTTGAAATTGGATGTTTTATATTACAAATTATGTTATACCTGTGTTATTAAAATTTTGTACTGTGTTTCAAGATTATATTAATCAATCTAGTCCGAATAATTGTAATAGAGGCTGGCTTATATATTTTTAAATGTATATAATTTTAACTTAAAATCTGTAAGGTCAAAAATTCAAACGAGTGAGACTAAATAAAGTTTATTGAGCGCGCAAAATGAACATTTTACATTATTTTATAAACTATAACTAGAACAATTTAATTTCATACAAGAATTATAAAAAATTGAGCATTTATATATATTATATACCAAATAGAAATATATTATATTCATATATATATATATAAATATATATATATTTATATATATATATATAGTACATGTGTTTATATATACTATATATAAATATATTTATATATATTATTTAGCCCTAACAAATATTCTTCGTAAGGTAGCGTTCTATTGTAAGGAATTCAATGCGTTCTCATATATAAGAAGAATCAGTATTTCGAAATAAAAATATCTAAGATATATAAGTGCGTAATAATGAATAACACATTCTTTGTTTAAATTGAAATATAAAAAGATCTAGGGTGCTTGTTTAAACTTATAATAAACTGGAACCGTAAATAATGTTTGATCATAAAGTATACATATATACTATTTTCAATAGATAATCATTACCGTTGAGGAAACTAAAAAACAGAACAATGATTTAAACTAAAATTCAAATGAGAAATTATGATTAACCTAACATTCGAGTTTTAAAAGTATACCTTAAAACGAATACGGTCCCTGCTTGCAATTGCTGAATTTAGAAGTGTTTATCAGCCCAACATCAATTCAAATTCGAAGTAAATATTTTACAAAGCTTAATGACCTGAAAATGATAAACAGCCATTTTTTGTTGGAGCGACTAACATTATTTGCATACTTTTACCAATTTACTAGAGAGAATACAGCTGCAATTAATTAATTTTCCTTCAAATGCTATTTTCGCTTCCAGCAAAAATATATAAAGTCTATTCTATTTTATTAAAAATTGTCTAGTCAATTGATGTTTATTTCCTAAAATTGTATTCCTAGGTTGTATTCTAACGCCACAAATAACACAGGTACACAGCAAAACATTTTCACGAACCATTTCTAGTTTTCCATGATATTTGGGTGCTTCTTGGTAAAAGTCTCATACAAACTTCATAATCACCTACAGGATCCGCGGTATAGCTACAAATACAAAAAACTTTTACTCAAGAGCTCCCAAATATCATTTAAACTAGAAATGGTTCGTGGAAATTTCACAAATTTCAATTTTGTGTTCCTGTGTAATTTTTAAAGAAAAAAGAGATCACGTTTAATTATCAAAAAAAAATTGATTTAGTTTTTGGGGCATTTAAAAATTCTTACAATAGGTGCATCATAAACATTATAATAAATTCATTAGGATACCCAAAAACAGCCGTAAATGTTATTTTTTTAGTTATATACGAAATACACATAAATTTATAATAGGCTCAAATAATATTTTAATTAGACTCCTTTATAAATTATTTTTAAGATATATGTACATACGTACATACAAAACGGGGGACAAATATTTTTTTACACAGTTTGTAAGGTTTTACATTTAACTTATTATAATTGGCAGCAAATGTATTTACAACGAATATTTTACAAATGCGAACGAAAGAGTACTTTTATAAAGAAATAAAAAACAATTAATTATCGCAGAATAAATAAAAAAATTCTGCGAATACATAAATAAATGTATGTCTATAAAATATATATTTATTTATCTAATTTAATAAAAAAAATATATAAAAATATAGACTTAAAGTAAGCTCCTTAATACCATAAATAATATGAACAATATTAAAATATCCGTATTGTGTTCGACAGAAAATATAATATCTCAAAAGTACATTTCATATATCGACTTTAATCGGCAAACTCTTTTTACTGATTAGTATTCACATTTAAAAGCCGACTTGAATGCCGAGGCCCCTAAATTTATATGAGAAATATTTATGCAAATATAAGAATATATATAGTAATGTATCACTAAATGGTTATATAATAAATTTTTCGGAGATAAATACATTTTCTTTTTTATTATAAGTAGGGCGCCGGATTCGATGGTGCACAAAATTTCCTTATATTTTGTTTACCTATATTTAAATAGAAGGACCAATTTATGTTTATTTTGAGTCCCGTCAAATCCGAATTGCTATAAGGCGCAGTTACGGAAAAGAAACACAGAAACAGCGCCGCCAAGCTGCACTTAGACGAAGACGATAACAATACGCTCAAGATACGTTGTAAATAGTATCCTTTATTTAAAAGAGTCTCTGTCGCGAATCTATAATCTTACAAAAGGAGAAGTAAAAGAGTTCGGGCATTGAAAATTGACTATTTCTTCTAACTAAAAGTGTATATAAACTTCCTTTCTTGCAGGGACTGCAAATGTTACGAATGTGTTACGAATTAAACAAAATGTAAGCCTAAATCAGCGTCCAAAAAATATAGTTTGACTCGGCAAATGGACAAATAAGACTTATATATCCTCCGTCCTTTGAAAAGAAAACCATTGTAGCGAGCCGAATAAGTAATGTGTAGACAGTGTCGAGTGCCTCGCTGTACTCAGCTGAAGGTAATGGGAGGAAGTATGTGATATGCTAGTAGCAAAGCGACTGTTTTCAAAATAGGAAAGCGCAGTAATAAAATCCTTGAGATCTCAACGGTTATACGGACGGACAGACAGATTAGTGATCCTGATCAAGAATTAATATACTTACTATTACCTAAACTTATATACCATTTTACAATCCCTGATTTGGACAAACTCCATGAAAAAACTAATTTTATTTAAAATTTTTTGATTTTGTAATGCTACTCCGGGAACGGCTTTGCGCCTTAAATATGAATTTAACCCATTTAACTACGTAGCTTAATTAGGACTACCCCAAGTAGAAGGCAACCGAGTTTTCAGTCTATGTTTGGAAACAATATTCCCCCAGAGACACCACCTCCAAATCAATTGTATACAAGTGTTCTTTTTATTTTAAAGACATTATATACAAGCACAATACGTTTTTTATTTAAAAAATTTTTTGTTTGTTGATTTTCACTTAAAATCACTGGAGTATTTGTCATGTAGTAAAAAATAAATTCATTGTTTAAAAAAAAGGTTTATACTCATATTTCTCTCATGACCTAATATATATAGGTGTATGCTAAAAATACCATAATTAGCAGCAAGGCTTTTCTCTCTTTAACTGCAACTTGAATCTTAACTATACAATTTTAGAAGCGACTCTTACTATGGTAAATATTCAATAATAGCATGCAATCCGACTAATTTTTTCTGTTACAAAATATATTTTTTTATGTCATATCTGTGGATTATACATTATACTAGCTTTCTCAAATAGCTACATAATTTTCCGTATGTGTATTTATTTACAACAATTATTTTTAAGTTCTTTGTTATAAAAAAACCACTTGTGGGGTTGCCTCCATTTGTTCCGCTACGAACAGCTGCATTCCTCGACCGACATATTAGGTATAACACTTAACACCAGGTTATGGTTATCGTCAAAATATAACAAACTTAAGGAACTCATTTTTGTTGGTGAGCAACACGGTGTAGCCGACGTAGTTAAGGCTGCTAAATGCGTATGTGGATATTGCTCTAGGTAACCAACTTTGCAATCTCCACTGCAGAAGTATGCATCAAATGACGTTGGTGCCACAACGAAATGCCATCCAAAGCTGGTGAAGTTAACTTTAAGTGGATATCGACAACATCGCATGTCATGATCATTTTCTGTGCAGTCCATATATACGCTGCGCTTTCTCCGATTCTTTTTTTGTGACCCAATTTCTATGTGAACTGTCTGAAATAATGTGAATTTAAATATAAAACAACCGTTAATTTATTTTAAATTTCAAGGATTCATACCAACGGATTTTTTGATGTATTATCAGTGGTCACTACTAATGGCTTCATCCAGGATTCTGCTCCTTTTATAAGAATTTCCTGCGTGGTATTTGACCCAAGATCACCAAAAAGAGATTTTAAATCAACGTTAACCCATTGGCCAAGGCCTGACGGAATACTTCGTCGAAACTCAAACATTTTTCCTTTATGAGTAAAGCTTGTTGAATTTGCACGCTTCATAGCACGGTGAATTATCACTACAATATCTTTACTTGGCTGATTATTAATTTCTCCAATGAGCTCCGGCTGATGTTTGTTTATCCAGTCCCAACCACGTAAATATAAATGAAGCGTAGCGTATGATAAATCCGTGTAGCTACCGTCAATTTTAAACCGAAAAACATCGGTATTACGGTTGTGTCGGACATGAGGTTGAATTTCTAAATGGACAAAATAGTTTAAGTTTAAACTTCACTAAGGTACTCATACACTAAATTTAAAATTAATAAATGTGTCTTATTTGCGAAGAAAATTGTCAAAAATTTGGTTTGTTATTACCAATTAATATTTTTTCTTAAATTTAGTTTGATTCTCCGAATTGATCTATTATTTCAAAAAGTAAAATCAGAGAAAAATCTTAAGCAAATATTAGGTTGTTAAAAAAGTCCTGCGGTATTTTTATTATATTATTTTTTTCTTTTTTTACATCGAGCTTTTTAGTGACTCAAAGCTTCTTCAAATGGTTTATAACGGCTTGATGACTTAAGCCAAGCTTAAAAGAAAGTTTTAAGGTATTTGGCCTAATGGAAATCCTCTCTAGAAATGGGCATACGAATTGAGTAGCTGGTATCCCATAGTCAAAAACTCGACTATAGTCGTTCTTTCATGGTCTTGCAATATTGGCTCCAAGCATTCTAATAGATTCAGTAAGTGAACACCAAACTAAATGATTTGTACTTACGTTCGGGAAAGATGTATATGTTGCTAATGTGTGAAAGAATTCCCTCGTATTCCTCTCCATGGTTATTAATAGGAATATCCGTTTTTTTATCTTGATTTTTGTTCAACTCTATTTCTTGCATTAATTGAAATTCATTAACAGTGTTAGCATCATCTCCTTGCATTTGAGAGGACGAACTTTCCTCATATGAATCAGTCATAGTGTCGCTGCCATAAGTGTCATTTGATTTTAAACTTTCTGGGACTGCTGACCTTGGCAATGATTGAGATTCGTCTGCATTTGCCATGCGACTCCGAACGGCATTTTTCGAGGACGTATTATAGTCCTTATAAAACTTATCTATTATATTTTGTGGTACTGATATTGGTTTGGTTATATTGGGAAGTTTTTTTAAATTTAAGCGCATAAGTATATGCATTTTAATTGACTCTAAACTATCCACTTTGGCTTTCTCGCGCAATTGACGTTGCAGCATACTTTCTATATTGAGAAGGGTATTGCGGTACATGGACACACTTTGAACTTTTGTGAAATCTCCTGAAACTGATACCTTTGGTAAGGAAGAACTTTTTTTGCCCAGCTTACTTTGTACTTTCATTTGGAATAATTCAGTATTTTCATTAATTTGATCCTCGGCAGATATGGGCGCAGAGCCGTTTTTTTCAGAAAGTACGTTTGTATTAATATTTTTTTCGTTACTCAACATAACAATTTCCGGACTAACGCTGCCGTTGGAAGAATTACTGAAGCTTTTTATTTCAGTCTGAGCATTAGCACTGCGTGCAGCCGCTAGAATTAAAAGAACGGCGACTGCTAGACATCGGTTTACAAGGAAATTACATCTCGAACGTCCAAGTATAATCATTCGACCGTTTCTTCTCGTTTTGCAGTCACAGAAAAATCTGCAAGGAACTGGAAACCTGATTTCGTTGGGGTGTACTCTTATGTGAATAGCTGTGATTGAGTGGTTTGGTTGAGTATTATCATTTAAAATGTTGTTATCTTTGGATATGGGTGGATGATATGGATCGTAAGTCTTATATTTTTTCCAACCGCAGCATGATTTGGCCAGCATGATTTTTGATCAAACCGTTGTTGAGTGCTGAAAAAAGCTTTTATTTATAAATACATTGTTAAATAAAATCAAGGACAGTGACTTCACTGACAATGGGACCGGGGATGTTACAGAAATCTCTTCCAACCAACGGCAGTTCATAAATGTAAGTAAAAACCAAAACGGATTTTGGTTGGAAAAGATTTCGTTAATTTCTCAATCAAGGGTAACAGAAATCTCTTTTCAACCATACAATAATATAAATTCCAACCGAATAGATTACTAGAATCCTTTTCGAAAATTCAAAAATGATGATTTTCAAACCTTTGTTAAACATTCGAGAAACTTTTCTCTTCTATCCACAGGGTTCCTTAAAAAGGTCGGAACATACTACATTTCTTCGCATGTCAATAATGCGCCCAGTTGACAACTGATAAAGAAATTTTAGATGATTTCACATTTTTTAAATTAAAAAAAGAGAATTTTTTATTTTTAAACTCATTTGTTCTGTGAATACCTATCGATTGAACTTAAAAAAGTTGGCCCGCCCACTCAAGCTCAAGCACTCAAAGCAAAAACAAAATACACGTTACTATTTTCAACAGTAGTTGTACCTGTACGATTTTTACCCATAACCTTTTTTTATGAACAATGATTTAGACGATTGCAAAAAAAAGAATTCAAAAATGAGCGCAAAACAAGAGAGACCGCTATAGTCGCTATAGAATCTGCATGCAAAATACCAATCCTCTAGCTTTTATAGTTTTCGAGATCTCAGTTCATACGGACGGACAGACGGACATGGCTAGTTCGACTCGGCTAGTGATCATGATCAAGAATATATATACTTTATAGGGTCGGATACGCTTCCTTCTCCCTGTTTCATACTTTTGCACGAGTAACGGGTATAACTAGTACGCTACCCTTTCTTTCTACATAACACATTGCATTAAATAGATTTCAACGCAAAACAAAATACAATTTCAACGCCAGCATGTGGAATTTAATATGACCTATTTAGGCCAAGTATTTGTAGACCTTAAAACATGTTTTTTACATTTCGAGCACATTAAATTGAGGTGCCGCAAATTAAGTCCAAATCGATACCACACACTATCAAATTGATCAATCTTCATTCCAATTTTTTGTTGAAAGTTTTATGGGAGCTATAGGAAATAGAAAGTTGACTTTGTGTGGAACAGCTGATTAACAGCTGACCAAAAATCAACAATTTAGCAATTCAACAGCATAGGGAATACCCAGAACATTTGCATTGTTTGGGACCGCCTTGTCTTGGGAGCTAAATGCGTCAATGAAAAACGACCACCCTAATGTGCACACAGTCATACAAATTAGTTTATGCATGTGTATATATGTATATGAACGCAAAGATCGTTCATAAACGTTTCACATGAGTCCTCTTGATGACCACTCTATTGTATTCAATTAAAACCATTTATAAACATAATAAATTGTTGTGCTCTTGAACTTCAGTTCATCGTTGAAAGTGCAGTATGCCCCTTTACAAACAGAGCAACGTAAATCAGATACCATAAATGTACCATCATAATATATATATATATGTATGAACACACATATGTGTGCAAATAAACACATTTGTATGTATGTATGGGAGAATTTTTATGAACGTGTATGTACACTTATAATATTTTAGCGATAACAAACATTTATAGGAACACGTACCAATTGTACATAAGTACATATATAATTATCTATTGGTATTTATTTATATTCATACACATGTACAACCGAATTCTATTTCGAACACTAGGCAATTGTGTGTATTAACATGTACTTATTGAATGTTTTATATTGAACTAATAGTTGAGCTATAGCTTCGCACATATTTCACTTGCTTCGCGTTATTATTAATTCGAATATTCATCGCCAAGAAACACATAGTTAACTGCAGTAAATGAGGGTATCCAAATACGAAGTAGTAATTATGTTTTTCCCATAGAGAACCAAAATATGGACTCCAGAGATTCTGTTCTGCTGGCTGTGCGGTTGGATGACGAGGTGGAACTGAGCAGCTGATCAGAGGCGATAATGCTCAACAGCCATTTCTTGGCATGGCAGTGAGATTTTTAAATCTGTTCAGAGCGCATGCAAATAGGTACTTTAATAATGGTATCCATGATCTTTCTTATGGGGAAATCCGAGTTACTATCTTTTCTCGTTTGAATATTGTAATACAAACAAATAAATATTCCTTGCTGGGATCTTACGTCAGATCATCTGAATCGGTTCGACAAATGGTCTCAATGATGCCAATTTTTAAATGTTTCTAAAGCCCGCCATAAGAATGGCATCAGAAATATCGATAAATCTGAAAAAGTATCATGCAGTCCATTGTGACCTATTAGGCCTTACTCACATCGGCAAAACTGCTACCTAAGCATAGGAGTAATCGAGAGGCAAATAGGTAGCTTTTCCGGGGCCTTTTTCCACCGTGGTTCTCAGATGAGCTAAGGAAATTTCAAAAAAATACCACATTTAGCTTGTATGGTCCAATAAACGCCTTTAACCGCGGCGCACAGAATAACAAATTTGATCTTTGTGCAGGAACGGTGTGCGAATAACAAATTATGGCATTTTTCCACTATGCGGTTTTTCGGTATTTTCGATTGGCAAAGCGATAGGCGGACGTGAGGTGTTTCCATTGGCAAACGCGTTTGAAAACAGCTGTTCTGCTATTGTCATTTGCGAGCTGAAGTAAACAATGGATTTAAATAATTTGTTATTGATAAATACAATCTCAGAACAGCATTTGTACACAATAAATATGTGTGGACAAATTGCCAAGCACCACATCCCACGCTCTGCTGCTAAAGGAAATATCGTCAAGGAGAGTTTGGACATACGTAAGCTGGAAAACAAACAAGTATTATTATTGTTAAATTACCATTTATATACATTTGTATGCCTAGAATCGAAATGGTCCTTTACACTAGTTTACAAAATAATATTCTTGAAGCGCTTCACAGCAACTGATGACAAATTCTGTTAGTGCTGGAGCCCTAGATCACGAAAATACCACTATCTTTTTTTCGATGGCACAGTTTTTTTTTTAAGATTTTTTAAAGTTCAAAATGTTAAATTTCTCAGTTTTTTCGAATTTCTTCATATATCTCGGCACTTATACCCCATTCCCACAGAGCACCATCCACCTTCCCCCATCTCTTTGACGGATGTTTCATAGGAATTTTCTGTTCCAAAATGTTCCCATCCAAAACTATTGTTCCTAAACCGACCGTTTCTAGTCGATATTTATCCGATAGTTGTCCGAAATTCGAAATATCGAATATCGGCCAGCCGAAGCTAGCTTCCTTTCTTGTTTTTTTTTCAAACTTTCGGACACATCCCCATTTTTAAAGTAGACATATTATGTAAATTACAAATAATTTAATATGCTGGTCCGTCATACAACTGCGGGCATCGCAGAGGTCAATCTTTCAGATGCAACTGAACTTTCAGGAGTAATAAGGCTAAGGCTAAAGGACCAAAATATCATTTACAAATAATATCGATATTCGATATTTCGGCCCAAAATATCGAATATTTTGTAACCACCTATAAATTCAAGGCAAACACGAAGATAATTTTATGATTCTCAAAAGGACATTTTTTTAAATAATTTTCTTTCTTCCTTTCTTCGATATATCGATATTTAAAATTGATATTTTCAAATAACATTAATGATTTTTTTTCAAAACCAAATATCATCGATTCGATGTTTTTTAAAAATTCGACAACCCTATCGTCTAGTGAAGCTGATCAAGAATATCACTGTGGACGGCAGTCCACGTAGTGACGAAGCGCACCAGGAAAGTGTGCGAAGGCGACTACTATTATAAAGCCGCAGAATTGAAAATTTGCTGTGATGGTCCGATCATAACACCAATCAAAAGGTATCGTTAAAACTAACAGGATTGCATACCAAGACTTCATCAATTTCAATTGGTTTGGGAGAGGGGGCGGGGAAAGTGAAAATTTAGAAAATTGAAGCTGTTGGAGCCGGTGGGGATAAATGTTCCTTTACATTAGCCCACTTTTATTATTATTGATACGCGTCGAATGAGGGGTCATATGATAAAATCAGATGCTCCATTCAAAAGTTATTTCAAACTCAATATTTTGGAAATTAAATAATTTGTCCCTTTGTTTGTGGGTATGCATCAAATCGTGGTTTTAGGATCCTGAACTAAATTTTACTGTGTTTAGCAGCAGGACATGAAAAACGTTTGTTCTACGACTTTTGGAAATCATTAAAAAAAGCTAGATTTTGAAGGCTTATAGTTTTTAAACGACTAAAGCTACATAATTTTGACATTATTTTTTCTATCCTTCCTATGGCGGCTATATAATAAAGTCGTCCGATTTTTGTCTGTCTGTCTGTTCGTCCGTATGAACGCTGAGATCTCGGAAACTATAAAAGCAATGTGATATGCAAACATGCTGCAGTTTCCATTTGGAAAATAATGCTAGCCGTTATTGGGGGCGTAGTGCTGCTCGCTGCAATAGCCCACGCTCTTTATAAGGTTTGTATTAGTTTGGTGAAGAAATGTTTTATGCCCTTTTGACTTACCTTTTATTTTAGCGCGGATTCTTTAAACGCAGCGTAAAATACGATCTATCCAAGTATATTCGAGATAGTTTTAATGAAGGTATGGCAGAAGCGGAGAGAAGGGAGTTGGAGAAGGAGCGTGCTGAGCCAAAACGGCATGTGAATTCGGGGGCAAATCCTGATCCGAATACAGGGGCAGATGCAGAGGTGGATGAGCATGCGGAGGCGGAGAACCTAATCCCAAGTGGTGACAATTAACAAAGTATGGGCATTTTGCATGCTGATTCTAGGCGTTCCTACGCAGAGCAAGTTTGTTTCAAAAAGGTGCCACGCCCCCTCCCACGCCAACAATCGCTTTAGAACAATTTTCAAAATGTATATAATTCGGAAAAGTAAAAATTCAGTTTTATTGAGTTATCGAAATGTAAAAGAAATTTTTTAAATCGGACCATTCGTTAAAAAGTTATGCCCGATTAAAGTGTTATATCTCCATCTCCCTCGCACTCCCTTTAGCTAATAGTCGGGGCACCCGACTATAGCGTTCTCTCTTGTTATACCCGTTACTCGTAAAGTAAAAGGGTATATTGTATTCGTGCAAAAGTATGTAACAGCTAGAAGGAAGCATTTCCGACCCTATAAAGTATATATATTCTTGATCAGCATCACTAGACGAGTCGATCTAGCCATGTCCGTCTGTCCGCCCGTCTGTCCGTTTCTACGCAAACTAGTCTCTCAGTCTTAAAGCTATCGGTCAAAAACTTTCCCAAAAGTCTTTTATCTATTGAAGGTAGTATATAAGTCGGAACCAGCCGGATCGGCCAACTATATATATGGCATTTTACCTTCTTCTCTTGGTATTATTATTTTTTATATATTTCTGAATTTCGGATAAGATAGATCAAAAAATTAATGGGAAAATAATAGGAAAGAAATTATAGTTTCTTTGGTTTTTATTGTATTCTCTTCTACTCTAGGACATGACTTTTTATATCCTTGCAGGAGTATTATAATTTCAGTCAGATGTTTGCAACGCAGTGAAGGAGACGTTTCCGACCACACAAAGTATATATATTCTTGATCAGCACCAATGGCCGAGTCCATCTAGCCATGTCCTTTTTTCCGTTTCTATGCGAACTAGTCTATCAGTTTTAAAGCTATTGCGATGAAACTTTCCCAAAAGTCTTCTTCCTATTGCAGGTAGTACATATCAAACAAAAACACCTCTTAACGAGGTAAAAAAATAGTGCCGACCGCACCTTCAACATACAAAAGATCTGATATCATATTTTGTGACGAAAAATAATTTTACATTCGAAAATATAAAAACACTTTCTAAAATTTACTCATTCGGCCCGCTTCAGACAAATTTATAAGATTTTACCCACACGAACATTTTCTATTGTAGCGTGCCGAAAAAGTAAATTTTAGAAAGTGTTTTTATATTTTCGAATGTAAAATTATTTTTCGTCACAAAATATGATATCAGATCTTTTGTATGTTGAAGGTGCGGTCGTCACTATTTTTTTACCTCGTTAAGAGGTGTTTTTGTTTGATATCAGAAGTTTTTAAAGAGACAATTTATACCCTGGGTTTAATTTACATATTAGTATACCTCATACCATGACCAAAAGTCATCCCCATATAACTTAGTTATTAAAAAACTAAAGCACATAGGATTGACCCCTGATCTTAACTGAACGCCGCCTGATATATTGCAAGCACTAATGTCAAGCCCTACTTGCTGCAACGTGTTTTCATAAAAAAAGCAGAGGCCATTTTAAAAAAAATTCGATATTTTAAAAACTAAAAATGGCTCCAACTGTTTACAAAAATCGATTGTATATATTGATTGCATATATTGATTTATAAAAAAAAATTTAAATACAAAATTTTTTATAATCTTAATTTGTTTTTATTTTTAAGAAAATAAAAACTTATTTTTTTTTAACATTTTTTTTTTAAAGAAGAGGTTTTAGAAAAATTAAATCAAAACACATGAAGTCACGCGGATTCATATAACCGGAGATAAAGATTTTCAATGAGAGGGTACTTTTTCAAATTTGTCAATTTTTGGAAAACTTTAAAAAATTCTAAATAAAAAAATAATTTTTTTTCGGACAAATCCTGATACACGTGATTGCTCATTTTCCGAATAGAACATGTAAAAAAAATTTTCAGGCAAATCAAAAATGTAAAAATTTTTTTTGGCCCAAATCTGTTCGGCTCGTAAATGAACGGCCCTTAGGCAGCATTAATTGTTATGAGCTGACAAAAGTGGCTATTTTCGTTTCTTAATAACTTTTAAACTTTTTACTTTTACAGTAATGTGTTATATACCAAAATTTAAGGAATCTCAAGGACTATACAGTTTAAAGTTGTAAGGAAAATCGTTCGAGCCGTTTTTGAGAAAATTAAAAAAAAGCTAAAAAAAAAGTTTAAACAAATTGTCTTTTGTTCATATCTTTTTAACTATTACATTTAGACAATGTGCATATGAAGGCGTTTATAGAATTTAAAAATACCTTTCAAACGAGATGCAGCACAAGTCTGTAGCTTTAGTAGTATAGAAGTTACGGCTTTCCGAATTTTAGCTATTTATAGCTGTTTTCCCGCTAAACTAGCGGGTTTTTCTAAAAGTGGTAGAACAAAACTTTTTTATATCGATGTGATGAACGTCATATCAAATTTCCAGAACTTAAAAAACATATTTTGGACAAACTGACAAACAGAATTAAATTTTCATTTTGGGAAGAAGAAGTAAATCTTATTTTGGCTATAACTTTTGAACGGATTCCGATTTTCCGATTTTCTAATATGACCCCTCATATTAAGCGCATTTTCAGTAGCAATACAACTAACGTAGTCCGGGGGGCCAATTATCCCCACCGGCCCCAACAGATCCAAATTTCTAAATTTTCACTTTTACACTTTCACCGCTCTCCCTCCCAAACCAATTGATTTTCTTGAGGTCTTGGTATGCAATCCTTTAAGTTTTAGCAATACCTTTAATTTGGTGTATTACTCATTACGATCGGACTATCACAGCAGATTTTAATTTCTTCGTGTATATATAGTAGTCGCCTTCGCACACTCTCCTGGTGCGCTTCGTCACTACATGGACTGCCGTCCATAGTGATGTCGGACGACAATATTATATAGCTGCCATAGGAAGGATAGAAAAAATAATGTAAAAATAAAACAAAATTGAACATTTTTGCTATTTGTAAATTAGTAGGAATGATCTGCAAGGGTATATAAGCTTCGGCTGGCCGAAGCTAGCTTCTTTTCTTGTTTGTATAATAAATTCAATAAAATATCTTCATAAAAATACTTTAAACAGAGTTTGAACTTTGGCGTCGAATTCAAAAGTCATGGGAAAATAAGTGTATGGAACGTCAAGAAATTGGTTTTTATATGAAGTTTTTTTGTTTCCACAGAGTTTTGGGTAGGTTGAATACTGGGCCTAAAACATAAAATAGAGCATACAAACGTACAAACAAAATAATCAAAATAATTTGTATATTTTTTTAATGGATGGTATTGGTACTGTTCAACGCGTATTTTTTAGCAGATTTTCCATTCTGCGGTTTTATATTTATGTATGTATAGTACTCTACTCGCGCACACTCCCGGTGCGATTCTTCACTACTGCAACGCCCTCAAAAGACTTTGAAAATAGGCTGGCGCCCCCAACTTTACACATTTTGTAAAAATGTAAATGCCAATTTGTTGTGTTTATTAATTCGTCAAAAATCGCCGAAAATGTGATCAGCCCCTTACCACAGATTGGCTCATGTTGGAAGGTAAGGTGAAAAGTAGAAAAGTACCACTGTTTGGCCAATAATGATTAAGAAGTATAAGGTTTGGGACTAACTTCATCCTTTGTATGTAAATAAAGGTAAAAAAACCCCTGTGTGCAGACTCATAATAATACAGGATCTCATTCTAGCGAAATTCAGGAGCACGGTACTATAGCCAAGACCTTAAAAGCCCTGCAACTTCTGCTCTTTGTTGTTCTCTGTTTGGGCAGATCGAACACTTTGATCTCTCTAGTTGTTCCTCACAGCGGGTAAGAAAGTCGGCGAACATGGTCTTAGGGAAACGTTAAAACTGTTCGATCGCGATCTTAGCAGTGCAACCCTTAGGAGCCAAGAAGGGAAGAGGGTTAGCCGGTCTGCTATCGATTCTCGTGTGAAAACATGCAATTATGGTTTTATTTGTATTATTCTGAGATTGCATTTACAAGTTTATTGTTTTGTTTTCGAAATATTGGGTCTGGAGTTCTAAGATCATGTGAAACTACTGTTTGTAAGTGCCCAACGGCGCGAAGGGTTTTAATAGTACACATACATAAAATGTCATACATGTATGGGTAAGTTTGTGAACAATTGGAAGTTAAAGCTCCAAAGAATTGTGTTCATTCCAAGTCCGGTAGTGAAAAAAGTCGGTACAATTAAGTTACAATTTTTTTACTTACATATGCACATAATTTCTAAAAAATTATATTTAGCAAAATCCTATTTGAGTACCTACTTCTGCAGCCGAATCCTTAGCTTGAGCAAATTGAAGTTTGTGCAGTTAAATATGCCACCTCTATTATAAAGTGGTCCGATTTTGATATAAAACACCTTTTTAACGTCCGATATACAATCGGTCAAACAGTCCTCAACCACAAAAATTGTCAATTCTACCAATCAAATAGTTATTCTTACGTAATACGTAAACGTAAGGGTTACTATAAAAAACAATTCTTTAATAACATAATCTAGTTCAAGCTTCAGAAGACTTTTTCCTAAATACCATACAAGAGGTAAAATTGAGGCGATTGAGCACGTAATTATATTTATAATAGTACATTTTCGACCCAACCACGAAAATTATTTAAGGCAAAGCGCTCTGGGTAACAGAGCGTTGATACGCAAATATTTTAAAAGTGTATTCATTTTAAACCCCCTTAAGAATGAAAAGCACTTGGCATGGCTGAGCAAGGGCACTGGGCACTAGCAATCACTTGCCACCACTTTTATTTTGTTAAATTTGATTTTAATCCGCTGATAATATTTTAAGACTTTCTCTTTCGCTCGGTTGAGTTTAATGCGATTTAATCATGCCATATACAAAGGGTGTATGTGAACTTGGGTGCCGAAAGGAAAGTGATGAGAGCATGCGCGGATCCACGGGGGGTGATATGGGTGATATATCACCCCCCACTCGGGTGAAAAATGAAAGAAATTTTGGTACTCAAAAAGTATGCAACAAAAAAATTGTTCTGATATCACCCCCCACAACAAAATCTTGGATCCGCCACTGGATGAGAGGAAAAGATATAGAAATAACTCAGATTATTAGAGCGATTTCATAAAAGTAGAGGAAAATTCTACAAGTCACGTTAATTTAATATTTTCAATATTGCCATTATTTTGGACTATGTAAAACATAAAATTTTTTCAAGCTATGTCTAAGAAAAACTAAGAAAAAACTAACAATTTCTGTACTATTGTCCTACTTTATAGACTAATAGAAGAACCAATATAACTATCATGTGTAAAAAATAGTATTGCTCCTTTATACACCACATTTTTAGGTCAAATAAGATATATAAATTAGGAGATATATGGCCTAAATATTACGTAATGTATGACCAGGCTTGCTTTTAGGGCCACGTTTCCTTAAATGCTAGGTAATTTGCACCATTACCAAACAAAGTTTTTCACTTCCACTCTGACGCCCACAAATTACAAAATTCAGTCAGTGTGGTCACAAAATGGTTAACAAAGTAACGTGGAGACACTCTTTTAATCCTGGTGACCTATTTCATGTACATTAATGAATTACATCGCTTTTAACAACTTGTAAAAACAGTTATTTAAGACCGAGCTTCCAAAGGTTAAATCAATAGATTTCATAAATAATAATTAAAAGAAGAGAGAACGCTAAAGAGCTATTGGTACCACCAGCCATTTGGCGGAAGGTTACACACAAAAAAAAAAATTGTCGAAAAGACCCCAACTGCAAAAAATTGTAAATTTTGTCAAGGATATAGGTGTGTGTCTTTGCTAATTGTGTGTATTTGTTGTTGTGAGAGTAACTATTTACTTAGTAGAATTGACTATTTTTTGCAGTTGGGGACTGATTGACAATTATTACAGTTGATTTTACCAAGTTTTTTTTTTGTGTGTAGGTTTTAGCGTTAAGGACGTTTGTGGTCGTTAGAGTGGGCGTTTTTTGGTCAATCGATAGGTATAGACGAATCAAATACATTTCAGTTTAATTTTTATTTTAGCATCAAAACGGCGTTAGAGGAGGCGTGACCCCTAGATGAAAAAACATTCGATGCGTACGGATCCCTAGAATCGGCATGTTTAATGCCAATCTTATAGCTTTTATAGTTTTCGAGATCTCAGCGTTCATACAGACAGGCAGACGGACATGGCTAGATAGACTCGGCTAGTGATCCTGATCAAGAATATATGTATATACTTTATAGGGTCTGAAACGCTTCTTTTTACATACATACCTTTTACGAATAAAATATATATAATGAAGAAGGTGTTGAATTTGAAGCATTGTTATGACACATATAAATAATTAAATGTGGACAATTAAATTAAATATATTATAGATAGATATTAATTACTTCAGTGGCACATTTCAGCATTTTGTCAAAGGGAAATGAAAAGAACGGCTCCAATCCTTTAAGCCCAGCATGGTTTCCTTTAATTACGTATGAGCTCTACACACTTTGCGACCAGTAGGGTGTCGTCGCACGAAGTCCTTTTGGTCTCCTGTTAAGTGATAGTCGTCAAACAGAGGGCAATGGGAATGCGAGGCAGGTGGTCGGTGGTCGGGTGTGGGAGGCGCGGCCACGGTATGCTCATAATAATTGAAGCATATTCACAGTGGTTGCCTCTTCCAGAAAGGGCGTATGTGAACCCCCGTGGGCACACAGCACCCACACCCACAGCTGGCTTCCTAGGGATTCCCCTTTAGCCCTTTCCAAAAGGCCTTTCCTTGTTTATATTTGGTTGGCTGGCCAAATGCTTGGTTGGTCATCGCTGGTCCGGGTACGGTGCTCGGCTTTGGTTTTTGGTGAGTTGAGTCTGGCGCTGCTTTAATTGTTTAATGGCTCGTTACTTGAATTCCCAGTGGGGGACTCATGGTGCGTCTGTGCTAACTGGCATTTTCAAGTGCGATAATTGTAGCGTTTTATTACGGATTAAGCAAATTTTCTGTAAATTATATCTCAGGAACAATGTCACGTTGTAGATGATGTTGCTGTTGAGACAGATACGCTATCTTTGTTGAATATTAAACCATAGAAATGAGGAGCATTTAAGGTATGGTATTCATTTATATAATAATTTAAGGGCTTGTGGTTGCGGCTACGTGCCAACGGAAGAAACCTTTGTTTCAGTTATTATTTAATTTTAAGAGACATTTAAAACCTTTAAAGATTTATTCTGTAAATTACTACCCGGATCCTAGAAGCATGCCAATGACAGTTTGACAGATTTGAAAACATAAACCGTACCTAATATTTTACTATAGGAACATTATAAGGCTTAATATCAAGTAAATTCTTTGTAGCCCAGACTAGAATTTACCTGAATCTGTATTAGACATCTGCATGAATATCAAAAAATAAGTATTCGAATTGACAATGTTCAAAATGAGTTGAATGAGTTGGAATGTGTAGGAAAACTGGCTTGAATAAATAAGTGTGCTGACGTAAAACTCAGTCGAACCAGAAAAGGTGATGGAAAACGAATCGAGTAAATGAGAACACGAACAACTTAGACGAATTTATTCGAATGCATTCGAATTCTTATATGACGTCATAAGGGCAAAATGGAAAATTAAAATGGTTTTGACATACATATATATTTGCATTTTTTGTTTTTTTTTATTAAATTACAAACTACCTTTAGTTTTAGCTCGCCACAGATAACAACCATGCCATTTTCATACTTACATCCTAAGAATTCGCGGCCCATAGAGGAGAAGCACAAAATAGTGTAGTGAAAAGGCAGAAAGGAATGGTCTTCCTTGGACCGCAACTTCTTAAGAATTTATCTAACAAACACCTAAGATGTCGCGGTCCTAGGAAGACCATTCCTTTCTGCTCCTTCGCCGCACTATTTTGTGCTTTTCCTCCAAGAGAGAAGCGTTTCTGACCCTATAAAGTATATATATTCTTGATCAGGGTCACTAGCCGAGTCGATATAGCCATGTCTGTCTGTCTGTCTGTATGAGCGATGAGATCTCGGAAACTACAAAAGCTAGAAGGTTGTGATTTTTCACACACAGTCGTGGACTTCCTACGCAGCTCAAGTTTATTTCAGCCGAGCGCCACGCCCCCCCTAACGCCCACAATCGCCCACTAACGATTTTCAAATGTGTCTGGCGCCCACTCCTTTAAAGATTTTCGAAAAGTACAATTCCACGATTAAGCATGCCTCCCAAAATATTTCCAAGCACGCCCAAACTCGATTTTTATACCCGTTACTCGTAGAGTAAAAGGGTATATTGTATTCGTGCAAAAGTATGTAACAGCTAGAAGGAAGCGTTTCCGACCCCATTAAGTATATTCTTGATCAGGATCACTAGCCGAGCAACACATATTCTTGGGCTTCCTACGCAGCGCAAGTTTATTTCAGCCAAGCGCCACGCCCCCTCTAACGCCCACAATCACCCATAATAATAATAATAATAATAATAATAATCGCCCACAAACGATACTAAAATGTGTCTGGCGCCCACATTTTTAAAGATATTGGATAAGTATAAATGCAATTCTGTTTTGTTTAGTTATACCTATCGAAATGTAGAAGAAATTTTTTAAATCGTTTTTTTAAATTCGTTTAAAAGTTATGCCTGATCAAAGTTTATATCTCCATCTCCCTCGCACTCCCTTTAGCCGAGTGACTGGTATTAGATAGTCGGGACACCAACCCGTCTATAGCGTTCTCTCTTGTTTTTAAAATAAATTTTACTGAAGTATCGATTACTAGTGTTTGTTTTATAATTGTCAAGAGTGCATTCGAACGAAACATGGCGCAATGGCCCAATGGGCAAGGCGTCTGACTCTGTTGCGAGAGGACCCCGGTTCAAAACCGGCTAAGGGTAAGTTAGGTAAAAAGTTCTAAGACGCATAATTAACATTTCCTTAACAATTTTAAGAACAATATTCTATTATAAAGTGTGTTAGATTAAATTACTACTTACAAAAAAAAAGTTGTGCTGTGAGCGGGATTTGAACCTCGTACCCCCGAGCACAAAATAATACCAGAATCTAGCTCCTTGGCCCCTAAGCCATGCCCATATTATTTTCTCCCATGGCAGAATGGTTACAAGACCATGCAAACATACTAAAAATAAATATTTCATACTAAGAAAATGACACCGGCTAGTGGCTCTTTGACACCAAAAAGGGTCAACTTAATATTTTCAAAAGTATTAAAGTGACACCAGAATAGAGTCAACTGGATGACCTTCGGATCAAAGACTTTTTATACCCGTTACTCGTAGAGTAAAAGGTTATATTGTATTCGTGCAAAAGTATGTAAGGTAGAAGGAAGCTTTTCCGACCCTATAAAGTATATATATTCTTGATCAGGATCACTAGCCGAGTCGATCTAGCCATGTCCGTCTACAAAAGCTAGAATATTGGGATTACCAACACATATTCTTGGGCTTCCTACGCAGCGCAAGTTTATTCCAGCCGACCGCCACGCCCCCTCTAACGCCCATAATCGCCCATAGTCGCCCACAAGCAATACTAAAATGTGTCTGGCGCCCACATTTTCAAAGATTTCTGAGATGTATAAATGCAATTTGGTTGTGTTTAGTTATACCTATCGAAATGCAGAAGAAATTTTTTAAATCGGACCATTCGTTAAAAAGTTAAGCCTGATCAAATTTTATATCTCCATCTCCCTCGCACTCCCTTTAGCCGAGTGACGGGTATTAGATAGTCGGGACACCAACCCGACTATAGCGTTCTCTCTTGTTGAAACTTAATAGTGTCACATTGTCACCTAAATAGGGGCACATTGATGACTATTTTTTTTCATAAAATTTGACAGAAACTATATAGTGGGATTCCAATGAACATTTAAAGAACCTTTTGGGGTTAATTTGAGAACGAAAAGTTAAAAAAAAACCAAATTTCTGGACTTGTATTTTATGTTTTTTCTGTGCACCTGGTAGAGATGTATTTAATTTTCTTACTTTTAAGTGTAATTTTAGTTGATAAATGTTGTATTTTAGGATTTTGTTGTTGACATAAAATTTAATTATGTTTAGAAGTACATGTAAACATATACCTATAGAAATAATATTTTATTAAAACTTACGATTCACGAAGTCCTCTGGGGGGCTCGAGCCTGGGCTACTAGGTCTCAAAGGCGGACGGCCTAAAAGTCGGGCTACGGAACCAATTTATCAAGTACTGCCAAGATTTACAAGTTGTTTGGTCCGGACAAGAAATTGTTCATGAACAGCGTTCGCACTTTTAGAACCATCGTTCATAATCTAACCACAATCGTTCAAAGCTCAACACTTTTCTGTGATGCGTTCATAATTTTACCAAAAAGTTCATGTTTTGACCCCGCGACGTTTGTTTTTATGAACGAAAAATGGCGAACGGATTGTTTTTAAATCATTAAAAATGATCTTAATTTTTTCCGTTCTTTTTTTCTGGGTATAATTAACTAATTCACTGGAACCATCCAGGGTTATGTTAAAATTCTCTCCCACTCGCGGGAAAGAACGGATTCCTTTTCTTCTAACTAAAAATCTGTTCAAGAAACTGGATCTGATGACATATTTGGCTCCCTTTGCTGTGCTGCTTTCTGGATTCAGGACGGGCCGGGCGAAATACAGCGAGACGCCCCTTTTCTCGTTCCCCACCCCTAAAATACAATTGCGTGGCCGTGTGAAGTCTTGCGGACAGGCGATAAGAAGAACGACGCTTTTTTATGTCAGCACAAAAGCAACTGTTGCCGCACACACGCTGGCTGCATGTAATAGCCATCTGGAATCGGGAGTTCCTTCTTCATCTTAGATCTAAATAGGTGGTGGGAGTGGTGGGAAGTCGTTTATTTGGTGAGTGGCAGGCTATCAGCCTTCTTGCACCGTAATTGTTTAAGCTTAAAGAGTAAAGCGTTTCAGATGCGCAGCGAAAGCGTTCAAACATTGTGCAAACCATTTTTGCGATATTTGAAACAAACCTACGTTTTTGGTTAAAGCTCTATTTCTTCCATTCTGTTGAATTGCTTCAGAGCAGATGTATTTTATGGAGAGAGTATTTTATTTTCAGTCAGAAGTTTGCAACGAAGTGGGAGAGAAGTTTCCTATGTAGTGATCAGCATCACTAGACGTGTCGATGACTGACTGACTGTCCATTAAAACCAAGTTCGTACTATGAACGCTGAGATCTCGGAAACTACAAAACCTAGAAAAATGGGACTCACCATAAATATTCTAGGGCTTCCAACGCCAAGCGCCACGACCACTGTAATGCACAATCGCCTTAAAGGACCTTAAAAAGTACCTGGCGCCCACTACTATACAGATTTTGTATAAGTGTAAACGCCATTTTATTTGGATTAGTAATACCTACCCAAAAGGTAGAATAATTTTTTAAAATTGGGTAACGGGTATCTGATAGTCGAGGTACTGCAGTATTTCGTTCTCTCTTGTTTTAAATTGAAAGGCGGAGAAAAATAAATCAATATATCAATCGACAGTGTCGGCTAACATTAAATGAGTAATGTGTTTTTTCTCATTTTTTCGCGAAACTTAGTTAGCTTAGGAATGTTCCTTTAATATTTCAGAGATACGTTTTACATTTTATGAGAATCGAATGTAATGTAGCTGCCCTAAAAAGATCGGAAAAGTATAGTAAAGTCGTAAATTACGACTGTATTTTCACTATTTTCTATTGCTACGAGAGTTATATCTATGAAGCCTGGAGCAAAGCATTTGTGAAATGCTTCAGACAGAATACTATATGTGGGCGTAGCAATAATCAAAACTATAGTTTTTTTTGCTCAGAGCATTCTATATTACTACAGTTACTGCTCTCAGCAGTGCTATAGTAACTATAGTAAATCCTATAGCATTTTTACCTAAGAAAATTTTGATAAAATAAAATGCTATGCATTCGATTGACTTTGTGGACCAATAGAAAAATCCTTAAATATTTAAAACGGATTGTTTCTTATGAAAAACTTGACTTTGGAGTCTTAGACAAAAGTTTAAAAAAAAACCACACCAGAACATGGAAATCTTCTTGTGGACATTGTGGACAGCTCGTCGATCAACATTAAAGGAGTTCTTGTCCTGATTGCACCCTGTCTCCTTGCAGGAAGTAGTCAACCTTGATGGTTGCACGAATTCTTTACCAATTCCCATAACTAGCACTTTATTTCATCAAAATTTCCCAAGTAAAAACGCTATAGCTAATATAGTCATACAAAATGCTCAGCTCAAAAAAAAATATATTTTTTATTAATGCTACGGATCCATATAGTAGCAAAAGGAAATCGTTTTTGTAGTTACTATTGATGCTATGTAGTAGTGTTTTCGAACCCTGGTCGTAATGAGTGCTTTGACTTAAAGAATAGAGCTTGAGATAAAAAATGTGTTATGCGGATTACAAACAGTAATCACAGCACCCCCTTATTCCTTCATACGAGCGTCTGCGGTTGGTGCCGTCACATATATATATCAAATCATTAAAGTGACGATCCTTTTTAATTGTCGGAAACTAGTACTTGCAACTTAACTGCACACAGCTTCGATGTCGGAATCTCCGAATCCCTTTCTGAAATGATCTACTCCAAAGTACTTGTGAACTTACCCCACTGCTGAGATAACTCTTACTCTTATTAATATGTGTCCGAACCCTTGGAGGCGGTCTGTGCTTGCAGCTGAAGCAGACTAAGCCGAAGCGGAACAACTTTTCACTGCACGAGCATGTGCCGTGTCGCTGGCACGTGCCACGTGGCGATTGCTTGAGCTGCGTTCCAGCTCCAGCGCCACTGCGAAGATAATATGATGATTGCAAGGCTGCTTCAGTTTCCTGCGGGGGATTCGCTTTCATGTGCTACCATGTAGCCTAATAAAAACATTTGTTTCCTCCACCGTCAGGCATTTTGTGATCTAATCTGTGCATATTAAATCTTGAATATAATAGGAACATCAGACAATCGAATGATATCAAAATGATTTCGACTTACCTGCAATATTAAACCTTACAAGTGCAGAAATAGGAAAATATGAAAAATATGATCGGCTAATCCAAAAAACCCCCGACGAGGTCAAACAAATTAATAGAAAGTAACAATTTGAAAATTTGGTCATGGAGGATAATAAAGAATTCTTTCATTTTTTAAGCTGTATAACAACGAAATTAAGTTTGTTATTACAAAAGGTATTACATATTTTTGGACGATATCGCTTGGGGCGAGTTGGTGTGACATTGCATCCCAAATCTTAAATTTTGGATCGATTATTTATACTTATGTATAAGGGGAGTAAAGTACTTTTTTCGAATTACTATTAAACTGCCTACTTACATCCTGCTCAAAGTTAAATTCCAATTTAGTTTTAGCTCTGTCGCTCAGGACATCGTTTTAATTCTGCTTTTAAATACGCTCCTACCGTCACGCATAACTTTTTAACGAATGGTCCGATTTGAAAATTTCTTCTATTTTCCGATAGGTATTAATAAACGCAAAAAAACTGCATTTTTACTTTTCCGAAATAATTAAATTTTGTAAAATCGTTATAAGCGATTGTGGTCGTTTGAGGGGGCGTGGCACCTTTGCGCTGCTTAGGAACTCCAAGAATCGGCATGCAAAGGGGGAAAACAAATTAAAGCCTAATATTTTAGAATTTAGTGCATAATCAAATAATACCAAAATTGCATAACAAACAAGAAAGGAAGCTAACTTCGGCCAGGCGAAGTTTATATACCCTTGCAATGCGCGACTCCACGGGGGGTGATATGGGTGATAGATCACCACCAACTCGTGTGAAAAATAAAAGGAATTTTGGTATTCAAAAAGTACGCAACAAAAAAATTGTTTTGATATTACCCGCCACAACAAAGTCCTAAATCCGCCTCTGACTCTTGCAGATCATTTCTATTTACCTAAATAAATATTAAATTTAGATTTAATAGCGTATATGTTACAACAAACAATATTTTAGTTGCCTTCTTATTATTCTGGCGTTAATATTTCAAATTTTGTGAAATTTTGAAATGCTAAAGAAAGTCTATATTTCAGAGAAGACGAAAATGTAATTAAAGTCAACAAATGGCAGCTAAGTGATATAATCATCCGATTTTTATAAAATTTAATTCGAAGCTCAGAAGTATTTGAGAAATAATATTTTCAAGAGTAGAAGGTAATATTTAAAAAAACACCGAAGTTGGATTTTTTTACGTTTTTTTTCCGATTCTTCCTATGCGAGCTATAAGATAAGTTGTCGGATCCAGCTGGTTCATATACTACCTGCAACAGAAATAAGTCTTTTGGGAAAGATTCATCCCCATAGCTTCAAAAGAGACTAGTTTGCGTAGAAACGGACAGTTGGACCGACAGATGGACAGACGGACATGGCTAGACCGACTCGTCTAGTAATGCTGATCAAGAATATATATACTTTTTGGATCGGAAACGTCTCTCTCACTGCGTTGCAAACTTCTGACTGAAATCTTAGTTTAAGTTTTAAAAAAGCAGGAGCCTAATTAAAAAAAGTTTTCCAGTCCTAGCGATGCAGTCAAAAATCAGGTTTTGGAACAATATACATATTATATTACACACATATTCAATACACTAAATGCCGTTAGGCCTCGCGTTTGAAATTTTTGACATAAAAAATGAATTGCCAAAATTACAAGTATTGGTTTGCGCGTACTTAACGATTTATAAAAAATCGATTTGTTATGAGCAAACTAACATTTGTATTAGTGAACTAAAAAGAACCCATTCGTATTTAGAAAAGAAATATTGGCCGGAATATTGTTCTTGAATCTTGAGCATTATATTTAAATCGCCATCATCCCCTACAGTTGCCTGTTCCAGTGCGCGTTAGTTTTTTTAATAATGCTCTTGGGCATTTTGAAACAAGCAAACTTCCGCCTTTCAGCCAGCACTCTTGCCGTCCCTTTCGGGCCAGTGGCAAGGCGTACTCTTTGCGGCGCAAAAGCAGGACAGGACCAGCCTTTCGGAACTCAGCCTCCACATGTGAGGCCAGATGTTGAGATGGTGAGCTGTGGAGCCGTGGAGCTGTGGAGCTGTAGAGCTTGTGGGTGTGACCGTGTTTAGGCTTGTCGGCATTTTGCTAAACAACCATACGCCCACACCCACGCCCACGCCCCCCGCCCCTGTATACGTACGCCTGTACTGCCAAAGCGGAAACGTGCGGGTAGTTAACGGAAATGTAAAGCGCTTATTGTATCGGAATGAAACAATTCTATTGGGCGACTGTGCTGGCTGTCGACTGGTTTCGTTATTCGCAAATTCGAAATCGAATTAAATGCAACATGTGTGTAAGTGGCTGGCAGACCTTTAAGCTGGCCCTGCGCGGTGTACTCGGTACAGCGTCTATGGCTATCAAAGGAACATTTAGTCTAGGGCTGGATCCAAAGTAGTTTAGGATAAAACCACGCCGATGTGTATGAGTTTCTGGTGCGTCTGCAGTTGAGCCTCGCTTTAATTTAAAGATTCCGTTGCCGAGATATGTTCCTTATATCGAAACGCAGCTGCAAAATTGCATCGTGCCTCCTTCCGCCACTCAGCCGAGTAACAGTAACTGTATGGGTGCGAGTGCGAGTGCGACGACTGATGTGCTTCAGCCATCGGCCAACCACAGCGCTTCCCTGTGGCAAATGGTGGTGAGTGAGCCAGCCAAGTTGGTCCCCACCAATCGCAGGCAGTTCCTTTGCCACAGGCCCGGCTTTGAGCGCAGGGGGACGCCGGCTGGCCAGTCGAGGGTCGGCCTAGTCGACGGAACGGATCCGGGCAGGCAGGTCGCGACACTGTTATTACGTCTTGCGCTTCAAAGGTAAATGCAGTTTCGCCGCCGTGTCGGGAAGTGTAAAAAGCATTGGCCGAGTTACTTTCTGCGACTAAAGCCGTTCCGTGTAATCTCCATATCGTCTGAAACTGCCCGGGAATATTGCGGAATATTGCGGAATATTACGGAATATTACGGAATCGTGCAATGAAAATATAACACAAACGCGAGTGCGATTAAAGTGATGTACGAAAAATGAACAAGTGAACTAAAACAAAGGCGGCTGCTCAGTTTAATGTGTGCTCTCGAGTTCGTGACTCTCATGTCCCCATGGCGCCGTCAACAATAGACTTTTGATCACCACAGGACGCGATTTCCACCGTCACCGGCAACGTCACCATCTGCACATATTCACTTCTGAAGCTCGGCTCGCCCTCCGAGGGCTCGCGCAGCGTGCGACCGCCAGAAAACAGAAAACAGTACTTTCCAGGATAAAGCTTGGATAAGCATAGCCAAAGTCGTGATTATCGTGATTAGCAGTGCACCAGTACACAAATCGGAACCTATATCGATTTAAGGAGACCTCGACGACCGCAGTTACAACGGCAATCGGCGAGCTATTAAATTCAAGTCATATAATGTTTACATTGCAACCAACTCCGACGGCTATGGGCACCGTAGTTCCTCCCTGGTCAGCGGGAACATTGAACATTCTACCGTCCTTGGAGGACATGGCTCACAAGGGTAAGCTCCACTCCCCCACCATAGCGTGGTTTTATTGTTATCATATGATCAGATGAGATGTATCCATTATCAGGGCTCACTTAATTTAATATAATAAAAAATACCTGAAGCTAAAGCCCCGCGGATCGGACACCAATGTACCTCTATTACAATTGTAGGGTTAGATTTTCTAAATTTGTAAATATAACTAAATACATGGTATGCTTTCTCTGTTTAAATAAGAAGCCAAAAAGGAAAATACTTCTTAATGTAATCTAGGAACAACAAAGAGCAATATTGCAAAAGGAACTATATCTTAACAAGAAAGAATGCAAGCTTCGGCCAGTCGAAGCTTATATACCCTTGCAGTTATAATAAGTAAACCAAAGTTACTCGACCGGTGCTGTTCCTGGGATTCCAAATGGTTGCCTATTAAAATTGAGGTAATACTATACATTAGCGGGCTCACCCCCAAAATTCGCGAAAAAATTATCCTCGATGGACCGCGATTTCTTAAGAATTTACGTGCAAAAAGAACTTGGCGGTCGGCCATGGTTCTCTTGTAATTAAATTTCAAAGTTCTCGGGTTTGCTATAAAAAACAAGGGTGCTTTTCTCATATTTTCAATCAAAGTAATTAAGTTTTAATGAGTTCCTATAAAATTAATTAATTGTTCAAATGAGTTCCTATAAAATTATTTAATTGCTTAAATGAGTTCCTATAAAAAAAGTGTAGACTTTTGTCACATTTTTTTAATTGTATTTTTTGTCTAATGAAAAAACTTATGCAAATAATCATGTTATGAGTGGAGCGTGGACTATAAAGGACATGATTGAGATTTTAGTGACGGCCAGGAACGATCACATCCATCCAAGGTCCCCCACCATTTTAATGCATTAATTAAACCTCAAACAATTTGTATCTTTATATTTATTTAAATAGTTTCAATGAACACTTTTCCGCACCACCATTGAGGTAAAGTTCCAGGCGCGTTTTTTTATAGTGGTGTCCCCGTTAGGCCTAGTCCACGCTTCAGATCCGAATATAACAAAGAGTCTCCTAATTAACAGCTGAGTTGTTGTCGAAGGTGTCCTAAAAATATATATGCGAAATTTTATGATGTATGTTAAATTTGAAATGAAAGCATCGTGCAAGTACAAATTAAAAAAAAAATGGAACGAGTCACAAGTAAAATTTGGCATGAAATTAAAAAAAAATCGCGGCGATTTTTTTTTAATTTCATGCCAAATTTTACTTGTGACTCGTTCCATTTTTTTTTTTAATTTGTACTTGCACGATGCTTTCATTTCAAATTTAACATACATCATAAAATTTCGCATATATATTTTTAGGACACCTTCGACAACAACTCAGCTGTTAATTAGGAGACTCTTTGTTATATTCGGATCTGAAGCGTGGACTAGGCCTAACGGGGACACCACTATAAAAAAACGCGCCTGGAAATGAGCTTTCTCATCCATACCGAGAAACTCTCCAAACGTTACAGAGCAAGACTGGCACGTCATGTTGAACAATATGAATCAATAAACAAAATTTTTTGATAAAAATTTGAATATTGGGGGCAGACAACTCGATTTTTATAGCAAGTATGAGAAAAGCACCCTTGTTTTTTATAGCAAACCCAGGAACTTTAAAATTCAATTACAAGAGAACCATGGCCGACCGCCAAGTTCTTTTTGCACGTAAATTCTTAAGAAATCGCGGTCCATCGAGGATAATTTTTTCGCGAATTTCGGGGGTGAGCCCGCTAATGTATAGTATTACCAAAATTGATGATATTAAATTGTCAAAAATAAAAACGCCTACTTTCTACAAATGTTTTTTTATATTTTTTTTAGATTATTCCTATGGGAGCCCTAAGATATAGTGGTCCGATCCGGATCGTTTCGAGATATGTACTACCTGCAATAGAAATAATACTTTTGGGAAAGTTTCATTGCGATAGCTTTAAAACTGAGAGACTAGTTCGCATAGAAACTGACAGACGGACAAAAGGACAGACGGACATGGCTAGATGAACTCGACTTTTGTTGCTAATCAAGAATGTATATTCTTTATGTGGTCGGAAACGTCTCCTTCACTGCGTTGCAAACTTCTGACTGAAATTATAATACCCCTGCACAGGTATAATAACAGAGGAAGATCCAGGATTAAGTTTGCAAAAGGAAGGAAACATGAGAGAACGGTATAGTCGAATATTTCGTCTATCAGATATCCGTTACCCAGCTAAAGGGAGTGCGAGGGATGTGGAGATATGAAGTCGACAAAGCTACAGGCGCCATGCATTTACATTTTTACAAAATCTGTAAAGACGTGGCCGCTTTCATCTCCATGTTAGATACATGGACCAACGAATACAATTAACCCTTTTACTCTTCGAGTAACGGGTATAATAACCAGTATTTGAAAAAATTGAAAAATTCGCTAGATTGCGAGATATTTAGCAATCGCTTTGGTGTTTGCATATCTTTCTCGCTGAATAACGGGTATTTGATAGCCCGAACCACTATATATTATGGCTCCCATAGGATTTTTCGAAAAAGATCAGAGAAGAACAATATCATTTTTATACCCTTGCAGAGAGAGACGTTTCCGACACATAAAGTATGATCAGCATCACTAGACGAGTCGATCTAGCCTGTCCGTCTGTCCGTCCGTTTGTCCGTACGTCCGTCTGTCCGTTTCTACGCAAACTAGTCGCTCAGTTTTGAAGCTATCGGCCGAAAACTTTTTCAAAAGTCTTCTTTCTATTGCAGGTAGTAAATAAGTCGAAACCAGCCGGATCGGACAACTATATCCTTCAGCTCCCATAGAAATTATCGGAAAACCAAGAAAGGAAGCTATCTTCGGCCAACCGATGCTTATATACCCATGCAGATAATTACAATTAATCACTAATTTTCCAATCGTTCCTATGCCAGCTATATTATATAGTAGTTCGATATTGATCAAATTAAAATCGAAATTCGAAAACCTTTAAAAAGAGTCATATCCCAGAGTAGAAGAGAATACAATAAAAACCAACGAAGCAACAATTTATTTCCTATTATATTCCCGTTAATTTTCCGATCGTTCCTATGGCAGCTATATGATATAGTCGTCCGATTTTGATAAAATTTTATTCGAAATTCAGAATTAGATACAAACTAGTATTTCCTGATTATTTCTATGAGAGCTATATGATATAGTTGTCCGACCCGGCTCGTTCCGACTTATATACTACCTGCAAAAGAAATAAGACTTTTGCGAAAGTTTCAGCCCGATAGCTTTAAAAGTGAGAGACTAGTTTGCGTAGAAACGGACAGACAGACAGACGGACGGACGGACAAACGGACAAACGGACGGACAGACGGACATGGCTAGATCGACTCGTCTAGTGATGCTGGTCAAGAATATATATATGGGGTCGGAAACGTCTCCTTCACTGCTTTGCAAACTTCTGACTGAAATCATAATACCCTCTGCAAGGGTATAAAAATTATATATTGGGTTGGCAAAAAAGTCATGTCGTTTTTCCAATATTTTCAAAGAAGATTTATTTATATAAGGACTTATAATTAATCAATTATGTATTGTCCGTTTTGTTCGACTACTAATGACCATCTCTCGGGCAGCTGCATAATTCCGCGCTCGAAGAACTTTTGGTCTTTTCCAGCAAAGAATCGAGACAAGTGGTTTTCGAAAGCCTCATCTGAATCAAAGTTTTTACCATTCAAAGAGTTTTGAAGAGAGCGAAACAAATGGTAATCTGAAGGTGCTAAGTCCGGACTATAAGGTGGATGTGGTAGCACTTCCCAATTCAGCCCCGTTAATTTTTGCCGAGTGACCAAAGATGTGCGGGGCCTAGCGTTGTCATGGTGAAAGACAGCATAACTTTCCTCTGATGGATATCGGCCTTTGATGTGGCTTGGGCTGGCTCATCTTTCTTGCTCCATGATCTTTTTCGTTGGACATTATTGTAAACAACCCACTTTTCGTCGCCAGTAATGATCCGCTTAAAAAAAGGATCGTTTTTAATCCGTTCCAGCAGAGAATAGCAGATATTGATACGCTTAGTTAGGTGAATTTCCTTTAAGTTATGCGGAACCCAAACATCGAGCTTGCTTACGTAGCCAAGTTTCTTCAAATGGTTTTCAACCGTTGTATGCGACGCACTGAGTTTCTCTGACATCTCCCGCGCTGACATTGGCGATCACTCATGGCATCTTTACCATACACTTCGCATAATTTTTCGCGAGCTTCGACCGCTTTTTTTCCTTTTCGGAAGTAAAAAAGCAAAGTATGCCGAAAATGCTCACATTGATCCTTCATGTTTAATTTGCTATAGCTTCCACAAATGTTATCGAATTATTAAAAATTTTCATCGATAGTACCTAAGACAATAAGCTTTAAAACGATAATAAAAAGTGTGACCCTGGTGCTCGATTAGTCGTAAATAAATTAGATTAAAAACGATTACTAAAAAAAACGACATGACTTTCTTTTTGATGATTATACCCGTTACTCGTAGAGTAAAAGGGTATATTGTATTCGTGCAAAAGTATGTAACAGGTAGAAGGAAGCTTTTCCGACCCTATAAAGTATATAAATTCTTGATCAGCATCACTAGCCGAGTCGATCTAGCCATGTCCGTCTTTTTAAATCGGACCATTCGTTAAAAAGTTAGGCCTGATCAAAGTTTTATCTCCATCTCCCTCGCACTCCCTTTAGCTGAGTTAGGATTATTAGATAGTCGGGACACCAACCCGACTACAGCGTTCGCACTCCCTTTAGCTGAGTGACGGGTATTAGATAGTCGGGACACCAACCCGACTATAGCGTTCTCTCTTGTTTTTGTTACATTCTCTTCTTCTCTCGGATTCTTGTAGCTTTTCTTTAACATTTTAAAATTTCAAATTAAATATAACAAAATTCGGACGGCAATATTATAATACTGTCATAGGAAGGATCAAAAAATTAAATTAATAGGAATGATTTGCAAGGGTATAAAAGCTTCGGCTGGCCGAGGCTAGCTTCCTTTCTTGTTGATATTAATATCAGCGGCAACTGGTTTGCATTTTTACATTACGATAAGATGAAGAAAAATGGCGCGCGTATTAATATTGAATGTTAATTACATGTAAATGCTGGATGGAATCAGATGTTTTTGGATGAAAGCAGACACATTGTTAACTAATTAATAACATTATTAACTAACTTTAAATATAAATGCTGTTATACGAAAACTGATTTACTAGTGAAGATCGCTTGAATACAAATCTAAAATTTGCTGACCTTGTAAATTTGAAATGAACATTTCGCGTGGGTTAAGAAAAATGATTCGGGATTATAACAGTGTAAGATTAAAAATAAATTACATTTAGTTTGAAAAGTGAAACACTCATGTATTCTCATACACTAAGGGCCGGTTTATCAAATGTTGGTTAACATTTCAAGAACAAATAAAGTCTCTGAAAAGTAAATTTGATTTTTTCCGAGCGTCAATATGAGAGCTAACTTTGACAGGGACTCAGACTGCCTGTGATGCCTTTTTCGGCTCGATAAAATTACAGCTGATTTCACAAAGTTAACTAAGATAAAGACCAGCTGATTTTGCCTTTGTCGTATACTCAAACAGCTGATGAAATAGCCAAACCCTGTCATTGTTTACGAATCTAGGATTTTTTTTATATCAAAACAATTTTTTTGTTTCATACTTCTTGAATACCAAAATTCCTTTAATTTTTCACCCGAGTAGGGGGTGATCTATCACCCGTTACTCGTAGAGTAAAAGGGTATATTGTTGTCGTAACAGTATGTAACAGGTAGAAGGAAGCTTTTGCGACTCAATAAAGAATATACATACACAAAAAAAAAAAACTTGGTAAAATTAACCAATATAATTGTCAAACAGTCCCCAACCACAAAAATTGTCAATTCTACTTATTAAATAGTTACTTTCACAACAACAAATATACACAATTAGCAAAGACACACACCAAAGCAAAAACAAAATACAAGTAACTATTTTTTATAGTTACATAACTATCCGTATAGGTAAATTTTACCAATCAATTTTTTTTGTTCTTTATCAGGATCACTAGCCGAGACCATCTAGCCATGTCCGTCTGTCTAACTGTCCATATGAACGCTGAGGTCTCGGAAAGTACAAAAGATAGAAAACTGGGATTAGCCACATATACTCTTGAGCTTCCTACGCAGCGCAAGTTTGTTTCAGTCGAGCGCCGCCCTCACTCTAGCACCCACAATCGCCTTATACGACATTAAAATGTGTCTGGCGCCCACATCTTTAAATATTTTGGCAAAGTATAATTTTTTGTTCTTTAAATTTTTTCGCTTATATGCAACATATATTTTATAAAGTTAAAAAAAAAACAAGAGAGTTATCAGGTACCCGTTACTTAGCCTAAGGTAGTGGGTGGGAGATGGAGTTATGCAGTCAGCAAAGCAACTATCGCCATCTAGTGGCTGTTAATTTTTTGGTCATAACTTTTTAATGGATTGTCGGATTTGAAAATGTTCTTCTACATTTCGGTAGGTATTAATAAACACAAAAAAATGGTATTTACAGTTTTACAAAATCTGCAAAGATGTGGGCGCCAGGATTTTTTGAAAGTCCTTTAAAGCGACTGTGGACGTCAGAGTGGGCGTGGTGGTCAGCTGAAACAAACTTGCGTAGGAAGCCCAAGAATATGAGTGGTAATTCCTAACTTTCCAGCATTATAGTTTCCGAGATCTCAGCGTTCATTCAGACGGACAGACGGATATGACTAGATCGACTTGGCTGGTGATCCTGATCAAGAAAACATATACTTTATATACATACATAGGGCAGAAAGATATGATACAAGTTTAACCGCTTAGAAATGTCGACAACCATTGGCTTTCAAAGCGTTGTTCTAAGAAAAACCCCTTTGATCTGCGAAATTTCTGTGTAATATCTTTTGAAGTGTTAGTCCGATCGTTATGAAATTTTAACAGTGTTTGTTTTGTTTTTCAAAAATGCAAACCCTACTCCCCCCTAAGCAGAGTAACGCGCATCTGATAATTGTGTCGGCCTCTGACAAAATAATTGTAATCCGAACTTAAATCAACAAAATGGATGTGAATACTTTGATTACATAATAAATGTTTATATTAATCATAGCATTCCAATAGTAATCGATAATTCAAAATTTGCTTTGAAAATTTGGAAATTTTTATCTTTGACCTGTATATATTCTTATATGAGGCAATAAGATCGTACCAACTACTCTGTAGATTGGATTAAATTATGAATCGCTGCAATCGTATAATACAATAATAACCGGATTAATATGGTTTCAAATTGAAAGAATATGATATAATAAATTGGACCTTTGAGGGGCCCTAACTCTCTGACATTTCTTAATACCTAACCTAGCACATAATTTTGTTCGCATTTATAGATATATTTCGCTGTCATAATACATTAATTCTAATGCGCAAAGTAATTTCTTGATACGAATTTTATCCCTATGATCTTCTTTTCTTATAGACAATGTGATTGCAATGAGAAATTTACCCTGTTTGGGTGCCGCTGGTGGGAGCGGACTAGGCGGTATTGCTGGAAAGCCTTCCCCTACAATGGAAGCCGTGGAAGCCAGCACTGCGTCACAGCCCCATTCGACCTCGTCTTACTTCGCCACAACTTACTACCATTTAACCGATGATGAATGTACGTTTTTATGAGTAACGCAAAGCAATACCTTTCCCCCTTCCACTCGTTTTCAGATAGCCATCCTGATCCCAGTCTCCCCATTACAGCCCGTTCCCCGAATATTTTTATTTACACAAAAGGACTAACTACTCTATACTCAAACTGTTAGTTATGCGTAGGTCATCAACAAATGTAGATCGATTTATATGTTAATATACCGAGTTTCTGATTCAGAAATGTTAAATTGCCTAATTCATCTCAATTCTGATCGATTAATCGACCTGGAATGGGGAATGTACCAATTTCGTCACTCGATCCGAAAGGATCCGTAACTAAGATGCGAACTATGAAGACGTCGCGGTGAATTTGTTCCATTGCCAAATGTGTGTCATGAGGATTCATTATTGGTGTGAAAACAGCTCAATGTCCGGGTAACCCAGTGCATACAGCTCAATGGAACGGCGAGGCATTGTTCAGAAGCTGACTCGAAATCGCGCACATGCTGCCAATTATTGTGGCACAATGGGAAGAGCTGATCATCGGTGACAATTGGGATCGGCATGGACTTTCAAGACGGTGATGGGCCAAACAATATTTTACGAATTGCGGAGTAGCTTATCGACATCCCTCAAATCCCATTCCCAATCACAATCACAAACTCATCCCTAGCCTGCCGAGCTGTTAAGTACTCTCTGCCAGGTCAGTCCTTTGTTGTGCTGTGAATCAATACAATAATTTTCCACCTTTAATGATCTTGAAGTGTGTGTTCGTTGTCGACGACCGTTTCGTGTCATGTCGTTACAAATGGAAACAATTATTGGCACTGAAAGCCGAAGTCGAGTAAATACAAACACACACAATGCACTCAAAAGTGCCAAATGAGCCTCTTTAGCGGCTGCCGGGAACCAACGCGCTTAGGCATTGTACCCAAACCCGAACACATACCCATACCCCTACCCATACCCAGTACCCAGTACCCAGTCTTTGTCGACCCACCCCGCAGTTCTGTCCATTTTTGCAGGCAAGGGAAAATCCGGGCCTGCCCTGAATGGACCAGTCCCCTAGAGGGTCCAGCTCCTGTCCCTATTGCTAAGCCATTGTTTTTCTCGCCGACAGATTTGTGTTGCAATTACATTATTAATCCCACTGGCAAGATGTTTTGGGAAATTGTGTGCCCTGTCACACCGGCAAATCAAATTTTCGGCAAGCAATCCAATTTCGCAGTCCCTGCACTAATACCAAAAGTACTCTGCATTTGAATGTCGAATGACTGGGAACCCTGGCACCTTTTATCAAGAACCCAAGAAGTGTTTGCATGCGAATGTAATGGGGCTTCATAAGCAGCTGCATCCGTCAGCTAGAAGGGGGGCCATCTGTAAGAGGCTCTCCGAAGAGACATTTCCATCTTATTGGAGATCAAAACGCAAGCGGCCGGACGGTGGAAGCTCGCTATTGACAATCTATCATTAGACGCATTCCGATCCGTATCTGAAAACAGAAAACAGAAAAGTCACTCGGATTAGCCCTTTGTCAGAGCTGACTCTTCCTGCATGTATCTAGGTTTTCCTGCTGCTTCGCTGATTTCTTTACCAATAAAGCGGTAAATTGATACGGAGATTTTGGGATTTTATTTCAATAAGTCCCAATACTCGGAAATTTGTATAAAACCCTTCCTTTCTCATGCTTGACCTGAACGTCGAGGATGCCCTTTTTTACCCCTTTTGCCTTTTCTTTTCGTGCTCAGCTTCGTTGTGCAGATAAGTACACATAGAAGATGTTCCCTTTCGTTTAAATCTGAGTAAGCACCAAAACGAAACAATTGGGTTCATGTTTTTAATATAAAATGTAATACTGAAGCTGTTGTCCGGCAACACCACTTAAAAATTACTTTTGTGCCGCTAATTTAGGAAAAACTGTAGCATTATAAAACCAATAATTATGGGACACCGGTTTTTTTTGGTGTATTATGGCCGCATGATGTTATTGAAAAATGTGCAAGGGTGTGTGCTTATTAATACTAAATGGTTCAGACTAAACAAGGACCAATCCGGTCATCGTGTACAAATTGAGATGCTGCGTTCCGAGTTCAAAGCACAAAAGAAGATACCCAAATCGATGCTCTCCCCCTCAGCATATCCAGCTCGAATTTGGGTCGACGAATGTATTTTGACGTCTTTAAAAGCGTGACAAACTAAATTATCCGCCTCATTGCCACAAGCTTATATGGAAGGGTACATACACAGACACAGTCGCACATTGACGTCGCTGATTAAAACGTAGCAATAAAAAACGGACTTGAGCACTATTAACATTAGATATGGGCATTTCCAGGAAAAAGTCAACCAAACCCCAAAAATGAAATGATGGCGGAAAGTTTTCTTTTTTGGTTTAAAGATAGCATTGGTATCTATATTTTGTAAATCAATAACAATAACACAGAAACATTTTGTTGTGTTTTCGTAATATTGCTATGCCTTCTGTGGAAGTCTAAGATTAAGAAACCAATCCTATAAATTAGTTTAAGGCACACCACACACAAAAAAAAAACTTGGTAAAATCAACTGTAATAATTGTCAATCAGTCCCCAACTGCAAAAAATAGTCAATTCTACTAAGTAAATAGTTACTTTCACAACAACAAATACACACATTTAGCAAAGACACACACCTATATCCTTGACAAAATTGACAATTTTTTGCAGTTGGGGTCTTTTTGACAATTTTTTTTTTGTGTGCAAATGCTATCAGGAAAAAATTAAGGCTTCTCTAATATTAATGGATTAGATGTCTTTATTGAAGTTTGTTTTTAAACATTTTTAATGTCGCGTCCGTAAACAAAAAACCAAATTTTTTATTTTCACTCGTCCAATTCGCGACTCATTATATTTTTTGTGCCTAAAGCATGGATAGTTGGAACAAATTAATTAAATTCAGGGACCGAAAATAACAGTTATTTTGTTATTTTTAATGAAAAGAAATCATGCACAATCACATAACCAATCAAATGCGGTCTATTCATATCCGCAATGACCTACATTTTTGTAACTTTTTTGAAATTGGTCATGAAGTAACTGTTATTTCAGACTTTTAAAATAAAAGTCAGAGAATAACAGTTATTTTCTGTCCAAAAAAATAAAAGTCCTCCGTAACTTTTATTCACTCGCGATCTCCATAAGTTAAAGTTAAAGAATAAAGAATTCATGAATGGCTTTATTGGTTAGCACTTTCAAAATTGTTACCATGGTCATTAATGGTTCCTCTTGGTCTAAAGAATTCGCGGTCTTTATGTTGAAGAATTTATGTGTATAAGTACAAATTGCAACCTTTAAAATTCAAATTCCAATTTAAGACTTATATATTTTCGATCAGTCTTTTCATAGGAGTTATCTTGACTTTTATTTTTCCAGTCAAAAAATAACAGTTATTTTTAGACTTTTATTATAAAAGTCATAAATAAAAGTTACGGAGGACTTTTATTTTTTTGGTCAAGTCTAAAATAACAGTTACTTTATGACTTATAAATAAAAGGTGGTGAATAACGATTAATCGAGGACTTTTAAATTAAAACTTATAACTGTTACGGTCCCTGATTATAATTTAGCGCGTTAATATTTTTAAAGAATTTTTTAAGTCGGTCGCGTCCGTAATTTAAAATATTTTGTTACTAGAAAACAATTATTCATAATTTTTTGGTGAAGCTTTTTGTTTTTTTTGCAGCTATGAAAAACGTAGAAGGCCTTGCATTTCCTTGTCATATACTTTATTATTTAACAATTGTAGGGGAGAGGTCTGTAGGTTGGTACACCTTTTGTTTTTAGTCTCCCATTTGGACATTCGCTTTTGAAACTTCACGTGTTAGGTACCGATCGAAAGCTTAGTCTTTTAGCTGTACAACAAAGCAAAAAAAAAAATTTTTTTCCCTGGGGAAAACTAAAAAATAATTTTTTTTGAAAAGTGCCAAAAAATGACAATTTGAAAAAGAGGTCTGTAGGTTGAGACACTTTTAAAAGTCAATAATACTCACACCAAAAGTACTCCAAACTTTTAAAAACTATTTATTTTTGTTAATTTAATCCATTTTAGTTCGTCCTAAATTATTTCCCATCCATTTTTTATGAACTTAGACCAAATAACAATTAAAACCAAAAGGCTCATTGAACATTCATTTTTCCCCTAATATCAAAGAAATGTACCAGGCAGAAAGCGACCTCTGTCGGGCTAAGGCCTTTTTGTATGAAAAACGGGTGTCTCAACTTACACGCTCAAAGTGTCTCAACTTACACAAATTGGGATGTTTCTGGAAAAAATTAATAACTTTTTTTCTTACTGTCACATTAAGCTGATTCTTTTTTTAATTTGTTAACAGTTAAATTACTAATGTTTTAAATCTCTTACAAAGTTAATTTAAGCACGTTCTTAATTTTTAATGGAATTTTGAAAAAAGTGGACAAAAACTTTTTTGGTGCAAAATGGTACACGACTCTCACAGCTTAAATCTGGCTAGAGCCTGGCTTATAATGTTTTCCCCAAAAGTTTTGTCACTGAAAAGGACTACAAAAAAAAAAATAAAAAAAAATTTTTTAGTGGAAAAGTTTTGAGAAAATTGAGTGTCTCAACTTACAGACTGTCTCAACCTACAGACCTCTCCCCTACTATTCACAAAAAAATGACTTCTGACTGAAATCATAATTCCCTCTGCAAGGGTATAACAACATTTTAAAAAGGCATACCTGCAAGGGTATATAAACTTCGGCTGGCCGAAGTTAACTTCCTTTCTTGTTTAGTCCCTTAAAATTGTTTCAATATGCTCAATAAAATGTACGGTTTTTCTAAAGTTTTCAATATTGCAGTTCTATTTTTGTCGCGTCTGTATTTCACTTTATTTTTTCTAAGAAATGGCTGAATAGATAATCTTCATTTTTTCACCATAAATACAAGAGCGTCTGAGCTATCAAAATAATAAAAAGTATTAAATGTTTACTGCGTCACTCTTATTTTAAAAGTTTAAGTTGAAAAAATGTCGCGCCCGTCACCCTGGAAATGCCCATATACCACATCTATACATACAGTAAAATAGCTGGCGCTTCTTTGCTTTATTTTCCTTGTATTTTGCAGGTCACAGTGGAGTAAATCAGTTGGGTGGCGTTTTCGTTGGCGGAAGACCTTTGCCGGACTCAACGCGACAGAAAATTGTCGAGCTGGCCCATTCCGGAGCACGACCATGTGATATTTCCCGGATTCTACAAGTTTCCAATGGATGTGTGAGCAAAATACTCGGAAGGTAGGATCCTGTTTCCCCGTGTTAAATGTGTATTTTTTTGTTTGCCAAATGAAGTAAAAACCTTCTTTCTCAAGGGCCATTCTTTAAACTATTTTGCTTTAATATTATGTTTTAATAGCTATTCAATTTACAAGACTTCTGTACCAGGGCACCTTTATCCCTTAATAATTTTGATAAGGTGTTTGCAGGGAGTAGAATGATACACCATTTGAAGAAGTTGAATAGATATTTTGGAAGCTGAAGGATCAGGCGTGACTCAGAAATCTCCTTCAAACAATTTTGCCCCTACGAGCAAATTAAGGTGTCACGGAATCCGTTTCAAAATCAAGTAAACGACTTAAAACCAATAAATAGTAGTTCCCATAATCAGTGCAATTTTTGTCGATACTCTACGAGTAACAGGTATAAATAAAAAACATTTTTTAAATTTTTTTAAAATTAATACCCGTTTTTTCTGCCGAGAACTTAATTTACGTTATACGTTCTCTGTCGAGAACTTATTTTACGATATACGATACAACAGTTCGGAAACAGATTAAAATTTGATTTGGTATATTTCTTAATAATATACCGAAAGTATACTTCCAATTGGAAAATACGAAAAACACTGCTTGTAAAGGAAAAAGAAGAAAAAGAAGTTAAACTGCTTTAAAATGGCAGAAAATATCGACAATATTTAAATTTAAACGTTAAACCGTTATCTATCTATAAAAGGGAAATTAAATTAAAGAATTAAGATTGGTTAGGAATACAAAATGCAACTTTTATAGGCTATTTGTATACATTATTAAAATTATAACAGAAATTGGTTGTTGTTCCTACAAGAACCGTTTGAACTTATAATGTTCAATAATACTGGACAACAAAATGGACTTTCTTGAAATTTAAATTGTTTTAATATAGAATTATATAGGCATATCTGAATACTTAGTTTTCGTTTTTAAATTTATGAAATCGCGTATTGAAAAAAATAGCAACATTGTATTGAAAACTATGCAAAAAAATGGCTAGATGCTCTACATATTTTTCCAAATATTTTTTAAATCTGTTCACCGCATCAAATTGGTGAAATTAAATGGGCCACAAGATTTAATTGACTTAAATTATAATGGAACCTTAAATGCATCTTAGCCACTTTTTGGCATAGGTTTCAATACAATTGAGTACAGACCCTCGAAGATATCTTAAATCAAAACATTAAATGTTATTTTTTTTTTACCCGCGATTTCACAAATACCACAAATATCAATCGAAAACTACACAGAGAAAAAAAGATCAAAAATAGTCATCAATCAGTTATTATTTCATATTGTGTTATTTCCGAACATATTATTTGTACCATATTTATATGAAATCTTACCATTTTGTTATGGAAAAATTGATTTGAAACAATATCAATTTCATATTGTTCTGTATTTTTTCTCTGTGTAGGTATGCAGATATGCTTATATACATCTATATTAACACAATTTAATGCTTATAGTCCTGCACCAGAAACACTGTCGAGCAGTGTAATTTATTATTATATAATAGTACATAATTTTTATACCGGTTACTCGTAGAGTAAAAGGGTATATTGTATTCGTGCAAAAGTATGTAACAGCTAGAAGGAAGCTTTTCCGACCCCATAAAGTATATATATTCTTGATCAGGATCACTAGCCGAGTCGATCTAGCCATGTCTGTCTGTCCGTCTTTCTGTCCGTATGAACGCTGAGATCTCGGCAACTATAAAAGCTAGAAGATTGGCATTTGGCATGCAGATTCTAGGAGTTCCTACGCAGCGCAAGTTTATTTCAAAAAGGTGCCACGCCCCCTCTAACGCCCACAATAGCTTATAAACGATTTTTTAATATATCGGAAAAGTAGGAATGCAGTTTTGTTGTGTTTATCAATACCTATCGAAATGTAGAAGAAATTTTTTAAATCGGACCATTCGTTTAAAACTTATGCCTGATCAAAGTTTTATCTCCAACTCCCTCGCACTCCCTTTAGCTGAGTGACGGGTATTAGATAGTCGGGACACCAACCCGACTATAGCGTTCTCTCTTGTTATTATTACAAATAAGTTTATAAATTTAAATTTAAATTAATACAAATTCAAAGTTTTTACATAGGTTTGAGCTAGAAATTGGAAATCTGTGAAATTCCCGAAGTCCAATAAGACATAAAAACAAAAATGAAAGCTAGCTTGGGTCAGCCGAAGCTTATTTACCCTTGCAGATCATTTCTATTAATTTACAAATCGCAAAAATGTTAAAATTCGTATAATGCTGACATTATTTTTGTTATCCTTCCTATGGCAGCTATATAATATAGTCGTGCGATTTTTGTTAAATTTAATTCAAAATTCGGTAATATTAAAAAACAGTCATGTCCTAGAGTGGAAGAGAATACAATAAAAACCAATGATGCTATAATTTATTTCCTATTATTTTCCCATTAATTTTCGCAACGTTATTATGACAGCTATATGTTATAGTTTGCCTAGAAACGGACAAACAGACGGACGGACATGGCTAGGTCAACTCGTCTGGTTATGCTGATCAAGAATATACATATGGGCGGTTCTTTTACAAACCGAACACTTTTTATTGGGTCACATTTTTGATTTGCCTGAAACTTTTTTTACACGTACTATTCGGAAAATAAGTAAACACGTGTTTCAGGATTTGACCGAAAAAAAATTATTTTTTTAGTTAAAATTTTTTTAAGTTTGCCAAAAATCGTGAAATTTGAAAAAGTACCCTCTCATTGAAAATCTGTATCTCCGGTTATATGAATCCGATTGACATCATGTCTTCTGCATTAATTCCTCTAAAACCTCTACTTTCAAAATAAAATTTCTAAAAAAAAAAATTTTTTTAATTTCTTAAAAATAAAAAAAATTAAGATTTAAAAAAATTTTTTAACCATTGCCCCCACAAAAAAAATATATTTTTTTTATTTTAATACTTGCGCCATATTGTTAGTTACAATCGGTTTTTGTGAAAAGTTGGAGCCATTTTTAGTTTTTTAAATATCGAATTTTTTTTAACAAGGCCTCGGCATTTTTCTATGTAAAAACGTCGCAACAAGTAGGGCTACTCTTTTATTCTTGTCGGATCCTTATGGAACTCATGTTTTCTCATCGTTTACTAGTCCTTTAACAATTTTTAATGATTAAAAGTTAAGTTTTACGTGTTTTGACAATTTATAAATGACAAAAAGTAAGAATTCATTTTTTAATCCATAAAAAAACCACAATTATTTATTTAACCTTCCATTAAAAAATAAAATATTAAAAAATAATTATTTAAATATGTTAGAAAAAATACAAATTAAAAAAAAAATTTTTTATTCCATTTAATAATTTTTTATTTTTATTAAATAATTTTTTTTTTAAAATTAAAAAAAAATATTTAAAAAAGTTAAAATAATTACAAATTACAAAAAAATAATAAAAAAAAAAATTTTTTTAAATATTGTTTATGAAATGGAGGGTTAAATAAATAATTGTGGTTTTTTTTATGGATTAAAAAATGAACTTTTACTTTTTGTCATTTATAAATTGTCAAAACACGTAAAACTTAACTTTTAATCATTAAAAATTGTTAAAGGACTAGTAAACGATGAGAAAACATGAGTTCCATAAGGATCCGACAAGAATAAAAGAGTAGCCCTACTTGTTGCGACGTTTTTACATAGAAAAAAGCCGAGGCCTTGTTAAAAAAAATTCGATATTTAAAAAACTAAAAATGGCTCCAACTTTTCACAAAAACCGATTGTAACTAACAATATGGCGCAAGTATTAAAATAAAAAAAAAATATTTTTTTTGTGGGGGCAATGGTTAAAAAATTATTTTAAATCTTAATTTTTTTTTATTTTTAAGAAATTAAAAAAATTTTTTTTTTTAGTAATTTTATTTTGAAAGTAGAGGTTTTAGAGGAATTAATGCAGAAGACATGATGTCAATCGAATTCATATAACCGGAGATACAGATTTTCAATGAGAGGGTACTTTTTCAAATTTCACAATTTTTGGCAAACTTAAAAAAATTTTAACTAAAAAAATAATTTTTTTTCGGTCAAATCCTGATACACGGGTTTACTTATTTTCCGAATAGTACGTGTAAAAAAAGTTTCAGGCAAATCAAAAATGTGAAATTTTTTTTTTGGCCAAATCTGTTCGGTTTGTAAAAGAACGGCCCATATATACTTTATGGGGTCGGAAACGTCTCGTTCCCTGCGTTGCAAACTTCTGACTGAAATCATAATACCCTCTGCAAGGGTATAACAACTAGCTAAAAATGAAAAGCTTAATAATTCAAAAGAGTTTTCGTTCAAAACCATAACTTTTGTTACAAAATAGTAACTTTTGCACGATTTTCTTTAAAATATTTAAAGACTAAATATTATTAGTCTGAGATTTACGAAAGTCGTTCAAGCCTTAAATTGTGCAATTTAGTAATTATAATTGCTAATAATAATTATTATTGCTTAGTTTTATGTATTTCTTGTATTTATTAACAAATGTAGCGCAAAGTCTTAAGATGTAACATGAAGGCTTAGAAATAGTAACTTTTTCACAATTTGTTTAAAAATAGTTTGTCAAATCTCAAACTAATAATTGTAAAAATAGCATTAATTAGTAAAAAGTAAAGGAATATTTTTTTTTGATAAGATTGCTTTTCCAATCTGGCGTTCAACAGCTCTAGTCGAAATATTAATTTACTCGAGCTTATGATACCAACGATTTTCTTTGGTTGCTTAGCACCGATCGAGTGAGGAGTAAACTTTGGGTACTTATTATAACTGCAAGGGTATATAAGCTTCGGCTGGCCGAAGCTAGCTTCCTTTCTTGTTTTTACTTGAACTCTAATTCCATTTGAAAATAATAATAAGACCCCCAAATCGACCCTTACATATGTATAATAATACTGGTTCATGGTTAAGATTTCAATTATAATAGTGACTTTATTTCAGGTACTACGAGACGGGGAGTATAAGACCACGTGCTATTGGTGGATCGAAGCCTCGTGTGGCCACAGCCGAAGTGGTTAGCAAAATATCGCAGTATAAGCGCGAGTGCCCGAGTATCTTTGCCTGGGAAATTCGAGATAGATTGCTCCAGGAGAACGTGTGTACCAACGATAACATTCCAAGTGTAAGCGACTCATGCCTGATAAAAGCAGGCAATTAATACTATAAAGTTACGGGGCTAAAAAAAACCACACAACAGCCTGCACCATTTTATTTTTACAACTTAAAGTGTACGAAAATGACGCGTTCGATTCGGCGCAGCCATTTTCTTTTCACAAGCGTCAACATTTTCCTTTCCTAGTTTTTTATATTATTTATTAAGTATGCCAAAAAGAAGCCAGCCAAATGAATTGTGACAGCGATGCTCATGCCGATGGCCGCCTCCGTGGCCGATGTTGTCCTGCCTGCCTCGTCCTTCGCCTTTTCTGTTTCCTTTTCCCATTGACAGTTGTGTGGAAAATGTGCTCGTTCAAATGGAAGGGAAAATCTTTTATGCACATTAAACGACTAAAAGGGAAATCAGTGCTAGAAAAATGTATGAAAAAATACAATATTAAATAAATACGGCCCGCCGCCACCACAAACCGTTAAGCGTTGAAATTCACGCGCCAGTGCGAGGGGGAACTGCTGAATCACGTTTACATCTGGAATCGGATTCGGATTCGGATTTGGATCGGGTCGTTCTCGAATTTGGGGTGAGAATCAAATCGTCCGTTCGCCCGTTTGTCCGTTCGCGCGTTTGTCCGTTTGTCCGTTCGGTCAGGGCGGGGGATTCTGCGGAAAATACTTGTGCACCGACCTTTCTTCGAGTTTGACTAAGCGATACTTTCGACCAGTGACATCTACTAAATATTCGCCTTACACATGCACTTGTTGTCCCAGAAAAGGCACGAGGACTGCTGCAAAAAGTCGATACAGTCGCCAGTGGAACTAGAATACGGTGGATTCTATGCCTGTACGCTGGTTGGACGAAAGGACGAACGGAAAGGGACGGAGCTCATTTGAAAAATAAAAAAATGAGTTTCAATGCTGTTCGCATACCCCCCGGTAAAGGACATTCTGCCTAATTTTTCCACTCAACTGCACTTTTCCCTGTTGTTCTTCCTCGCTCACTCGCTCATTTATATGTTTGCCCGATTATTCTTTTTCGTTTCGTTTCGTTTCTTCTCCTTTCCTTTTGAATTTGTTTGAAAAGCGTTGTCAAGCGCAGGCACAGCATTAATACAATAAGAAACTGAATAAATTGCAATCCAAAGCAAACAAACGTGAGTTGTTTCTGACTGAGACCAGAAATGGCTGGAATTACAGATTTTGATTTCAGATTTCTGATTTTTTCGCAAATGCCGAACCGAAATTCCTCGCAGAACTCACCGGGGTTCACTCCCTACTAACTGCTTCTACACTCCCTACTAACTGTTTCTACACCCAAAAAAACTTGATGATCGATTTTACGTTATGTGGTATCAAATTGCACTTAATATGCTCGAAATATAAACAACAGGCCAGTTCGAATTTCGAATATGGGTTTCTCCCTTCCACTCACGTTATTCTCGCTTCCACTCACGTAATTTAAGTTGTCACATTGCTTCTTTCTCTATTTTTGAAGTCAGAGAATCTCCGAGAGAGACAAATCGCTACACCCAAAAAAAATCGATATGAAATGATGATCAATTTTACCTTATGTAATATTTTAACTTGATATGGTCGAACCGTAGAAACGATATTTCGGTAATATCAATTTTAAATTTTTTTGTGCGTATTGCACGGTCAAAATGATGTGCCAGAAATTTACCATGCGCATATCGATTTGACCGCGACGTTTTTTTTTTGTGTGTATGATGGTCTCGGTTTTTTAACGGTTCTAATAGTTCGTAACGTTAAATTCTAGGTGTCCTCAATTAACCGTGTGTTGAGAAACCTGGCGGCCCAGAAGGAGCAGCAGGGTCCGGGAACTAGCAGCTCCAGCACCGGCAGCTCGAGCGGAGCAAAAGTGGCCGCCAATGGCAGCGGCAACCTCAGCAACGGCTCGAATGGAACGCGGACCACCTTGACCTCCTCCACAGATCTCATGCAGACTGCCACGCCACTGAACTCCTCGGAGAGCGGCGGCGCGAGCAACTCCGGCGAGGGGAGCGAGCAGGAGTCCATCTACGAGAAGCTCCGGCTCCTGAACACCCAGCACGCGGCAGGATCGGGATCGCTGGACCCAGCCGTAGCAGCCCCGCTGGTGGGCCAGGCGCCCAGCCACTTCGGACCCCACTCCAGCCACCCACTCAACCAGCTGGTGCACGGCAACCAGCAGGCTCTCCAGCAGCAGCAGCAAAGCTGGCCGCCCCGCCACTACTCCTCCGGGTCCTGGTACCCCTCCTCACTTGGTGCCAGTGAAATCCCCATCTCGTCGGCTCCAAACATCGCGTCAGTGTCGGCGTATGCCTCGGGTCCTCCGCTCGCCCAGCCCTTGAGTCCGCCGAACGACCTCGCCAGCCTGGGCAGTGGCGGTCACCTCAGAAGCTGCCCCGTGACCACGGAGGACATTCATCTGAAGAAGGGTGAGTCCATGCCAAGTCTGTGTATCTGTCCACTTCAATCGTTGAAAGGAATACATGCCCACTTAACGAATAAGCGATTCATTTTCATGCGGATAATGTACCTAATCGTTACCGTTCATTCTTAATGGCGGTACGCATTTCGTCGCAAAAGTTACTTATAATTTCAGTCAGAAGTTTTTAACGCAGTGTAGGAGACGTTTCCGACCCTACAAATATATATTATTGATCAGCATCACTAGACGAGTCGATCTAGCCATGTCCGTCTGTCCGTCTGTCTCTCTGTTTCTACGCAAACTAGTCTCTCAGTTTTAAAGCTATCGTAATGAAACTTTCTTAAGTCTTCTTTCTATTGCAGGTTGTATATAGCATATATTGAAAAACCATACCCATATCCATCACCCATAGGAATAATCGGAAAAATAATGGGAAAAAAATTATAGCTTCGGTGTTTTTTGACATTTTCACCTTCTTCTCTTAGGAATATTATCAAATAAAAACACCTCTTAACGAGGTAAAAAACTAGTGACGATCGCACCTTGAACATACAAAAGTTCTGATATCAACATTTGTGACGAAAAATTATTACACTCGTTATTAAAAAGACTTTCTAATATTTTCTCATTCGGCCCGCCCTAGCAAACTATTCCAGCCTTTTTCCCTTCACAGGCATTTTCTATTGCAACGTGCCGAATGAGAAAATACTAGAAAGTCTTTTTAATAACGAGCGTAATAATTTTTCGTCACAAATGTTGATATCAGAACTTTTGTATGTTCAAGGTGCGATCGTCACTAGTTTTTTACCTCGTTAAGAGGTGTTTTTATTTGATATCAGAAGTTTTTGTTTGTTTACATTGGCTCTCATAGGAGCTAATATATACATTTAAATTTAAATTGGTCAATCTTAATTTGTAAGCCATTGTATTTAAACAAATTAAGTTAAAAAGGCGTTTAAGTATTTCAAAATACCTTTTAAACGAGGCATAGCACATGTCTGTAGCTTCAGTAGTGTACAACTTACGAACTAAAGAAATTTAGCTATTTTTAGCTTTTTCCCGCTAAAGCAGCGGGTTTTTCCAAATGTCGTAAAACAAAAGTTTCCTATTTGGAATTCCTTAAAACAATTGAATTGATTCCATGACCCTAAAATACAGTTTGCATACGCACATACTAAATTCAATGCTTAGGCAGCGTTAGTTGTTCGAGCCGGCAAAAGTGGCTATTTTCGTATAAAAATAACTTTTAAACGTGACTTTTTACAGTAATGTGTTATATACCAAAATTCAGGGAATCTCAAGGGCTATACAGTTTAAAGTTGTAAGGAAAATCGTTAGAGCCGTTTTTGAGAAAATTAAAAAAAAGCTAAAAAGAAAGTTTAAAAAAATTTCTTTTGTTCATATCTTTTTAACTATTACATTTACACAAATTGCATATGAAGGGCATTTATAGCATTTAAAAATACCTTTCAAACGAGATGCAGCACAACTCTGTAGCTTTAGTAGTATAGAAGTTACGGCTTTCCGAATTTTAGCTATTTATAGCTGTTTTCCCGCTAAACTAGCGAGTTTTTCCAAAAGTGGTAGAACAAAAGTTTTTTATATCGATGTGATGAACGTCATATCAAATTTTCAAAACTTAAAAAACATGTTTTGGACAAACTGACAAACTGACAAACTGACAAACAGAATTAAATTTTCATTTTGGGAAGAAGAAGAAAATCTTATTTTGGCTATAACTTTTGAACGGAGCGTCGGATTTTGACAAATGACCCCTCATTCGACGGGTATTTTCAAAAGGAATACAACTAAAACATTGCGAGGGGGCATTTATCCCCACCGGCCCCAACAGCTCCAAATTTCGAAATTTTCACTTTTTCACTTTCACCGCTCTCTCTCCCAAGCCAATTGATTTTCTTAAAGTCTTGGTATGCAATCCTTTAAGTTTTTGCAATACCTTTCGATTGGTGTATTACTCATTACGATCGGACTATCACAGCAGATTTTCAATTTTGCGGCTATATAATAGTAGTCGCCTTCGCACACTCTCCTGGTGCGCTTCGTCACTACATGGACTGCCGTCCATAGTGATATTTTATGTATTTCTGAACTTCGGATAAAATTAAAAAAGAAAATCGGACGAAACAATAGGAAACAATTATAGTTTCATTGGTTTTTATTGGTTTCTCTTGTATTTGAGGCTATGACTTTTTTTTAATATTTCCGAATTTCGAATTAAATTTAACAAAAATCGAACAACAATATTATATAGCTGTAATAGGAAGAATAGAAAAAATAATTTCAAAATAATACGAAATTCAACATTTTTGATCTGCAAGGGTATTTAAGATTCGGCTGGCCGAAGCTAGCTTCCGTACTTGCTTTCAATACTGTTATCTGGAAAATAAAAAGGAATTCTAGTATTTTTCCCTAGAAAATGCGAAGGGTCATACGTGGTTTTAGGCACATAGTTCCTTGGACAATATGGATTAGAATGACCCATTTGATTATACTCCGCCCAAACGATTTATAATTTTTATCGCGTCCGATTTTTAAAATTAAATTTAATTCAGAATTATTACGAAAGGGTCATTCCTAACACTGAAGATATAATTTTTTCATAGAGAAGACGTCGACATTATGCAATACAACGAAGACTTTTGTGAAAGTTTCATCCCGATAGCTTCAAAAGTGAGAGATAAGTTTGCGTAGAATCGGACGGACAGATAGACGGACGGAAAGGCTAGATCGACTCGTCTAGTGATGCTGATCAAGAATGATCAAGAACTTCAAGGGATCGGAAACGTCTCCCTTACTGGGTTGCAAACTTCTGACTGAAATCAATATACCCTCTGCAAGGGTATACAAATTGCCAATGACAAGCCTGCCTGCCTGTCAACTCAAAATTACAACCCCTGCCTTAAGTAGTGTTTTTCTATCCCGGTGCCCTTCGTCACTATGCGACTTTCTGTTCCATTTAAATACACGTTCAATTGAAATTGAAAAACCCAACATATTTTGGACCACCTTCATTTGCAATTGCAAGCAAAAGTACAATCAGAACAAAGCCCAAGATATTTTATTTTACTTTATGTACGCACGAGCGAACTTGGCATTTGCAAATTTTCGTTTGCTGATATGCCGTTTTATTTTCGTATTTATCAGTTATAAAAGTCTACAACTGGACCAAAAGGTTGTCGCGTCGTGCGTAAATACGACGAGCACGTGACCAACTTGCAATACACTTGGTTCTGATTGTCTCAAGCATCGCAAGTCTTTCAATGTTTTTACAATAAAATTGTACAGGGAAAGTTTCTTTCCGTCTCACACTTAAGCTTAAAACCGTGCATTTACATTCTCTGTTCAATCTTATAGACATTTTATCAAAACAAAAAAGGAAGCTTACTCACTAGCTGATGTTTATATTCCCTTGCAGATCATTTCTGTTAAATTACAAATTACAAAAATATTTATTTTAGATATACTTGTTTATATGTTGCAACAAACTAAATTATAGCTGCTGTCTTTTTTTTTGGCGTCCGATTTTCTTTAAATTTAATTCGAAGTACAGTAATATTTAAAAAACGAAATTATTAAGAGAGCTAGAATTTAGTTCCGATTCTTTCTATGGCAGCTATAAGATATCAAATAAAAACACCATTTAACAAGGTAAAAACTAGTGACGATAGCACCTTCAACATACAAAAGATCTGATATCAACATTTGTGACGAAAAATTATTACACTCGTCATTAGGTACATTTTCTAAATGTTTTCATTCGTCCTAGCAAACTATTCCAGCCTTTTTCCCTTCACAGGCATTTTCTATTGCAGCGTGCCAAAAAATGTCTGTTTTCCCATAACTTTTAAAATATTGTTTTTAGACAAATTACGTTTAGAAGACGTTCAAACGAGGTATAGTGCAAGTCTGTAGCTTTAGTAGTACACAAGTTACAGCCTTCCAAAATTTCGTATTTATAGCTGTTTTCCCGCTAAACTAGCTGGTTTTTACAAATTGAATCCCAGTGCCGTCGGACCGACGCGTCGACTTACAGATACGCGTTACTCAGCAAAAGGGATGGGAAGATGGATATTCATAATCCAAGCAAAATCTCATTTACACTTTTACATAAATCTTTAAAAATGTGGGTGCTAGACACTTTTTGGCGATGAGGATGTGGCACATTTGGATAATGAGTTGAGTTTAAATGGAACAAAGTATATTTTTACTATTAAGAAGTTTTTACACCTTTCAAGGTAAAGCACTTTTAACAACACTTCACTCTTATCTTATTTTATTCAATGTTTGTTTCAAAATGAATGGCACTTACAATATTACTTCTGTTTATTTCCATTTATTCATCCCATTATTGCCATTATCAGGAACACAAAGGTGTGTCATTGATGTGGTATTTACAATTGGCCGAAAAGAAAAGGCAGAGTTTCGATATCAGTACAAATTCCCGACTAGAAGCTTAACAAAGAACATGTGTGTCAGAGCTGTCAGTGCTTTGCGACCGCCCCCTCCTAAGTTTCCCCCTTTTGATCACGTATAGCTATGGGGCAACCACTGCCGTTACCACTGCCGTGGTTGACAGGTTTACCCTTAACCGTGTAGTTTGCTTTAATGCGATTTACAGACTCATTTTACAGGCGATGACACTTCATTAAACGACAAACCGTGAGGGTGGTTGTGGTTAGAGATGGGTTCATGGTCAGGACGTGGAGGGTTGGGGTTGGATTGGATGCTGGCGAAGATGAGGGGTGCATAAATAGATTACGGAAAATACATATTTATAAAATTGTATTTCAAATCCTCATTCTAGGGCTCTGGCCTTATCAGGTTTTGTCTTTAGCGCATTTAAATGGGAGAGTGTCGCACTCTGTCCCTTGACTCAGCCTCGAACCCCAACTCCGACTCGTCCTCCCAGCCCAGTTTCATTTTCCAGATACCGTCGCAGATCTCGTTGGCCTGTAGCTTGTAGCTCGTGTTCTCGTTTTGGTTGCCTGGCATCTGACGCCGTCTGTCATTGTAACGCTGTTGCCGCTGTCAGAACATTGCAATTCGCTAGCCACTGACATGTGCTCTGGGGGGATACAGGACGGGGTCTATCCCGCGGCTTGTCTCTGGGCTATCAGCGTCTATTTGCTTTGTCACATCCACTAACATTCAACGTCACTTCCACACGAACGTGGAATTGCTTGTGTGTACTAGCACACACCTTGGCCCAAGCTGACCCCGGCTGACACATAAATGATTAGCATTCCTCTTTGATGTGGCCGGTAATGCAGCCGCAACAGCTGTACTCCTGGTTCGATTGTAGCAGATCAATCGTGCCTTCAAGTATCTACATTTATGATTAGGTTTTTGAAAGGATGAAGGTGCTACGAAATGCACACAAGTTGTGATGCTTTTTTAAATCCCCTATAGTTCTTCGAAATGTTTGTAACAGGTACAAGGACGTTTCCGACCCTATAAAGTCAGATCTCGGAAACTATAAAAGCTAGAATGTTAGTCGTGCAGATTCTAGGGGTTAGCTTGGTTCGATTTTGAATACGTATTCAAACCGCATTCTTAGGTGCCTACGCACCGTTGTATAATTTTCGTTCTTCTGCGCCCGTAGCTCGTTGACGACAAAATTATATTTTTGCTTTGTCGAATGACAGCTCATTTATCAAAATCTGATGCTCCGTTCAAAAGTCATTCAAAAACAGTTTTGGGGCTATTTCCAATATGAAAATTTTTGTTTGTGTGTATTAATGAATCAAATCATTGTGACTAGCGCACTAAATATAAGTACTCTCTTGTCGCGCTAGGAAAATATACATATATAAATCTAAAACAAGGAAGAAAGTTAACCTAGGCAAGCCGAATTTTATATACCCTTGCAGTTAAAGTAAAATACCTAAACTAATGCTCACTCAATCCTACAAAGTTACAATGTATTTTCTTATATTGTCTTCGAATATTCCTATGGGAGCCCCAAGATATATTCATCGCGATAGCTTTAAAACTGAGAGACTGGTTCGCATAGAAACGGACAGACGGACATGGCTAGATGGACTCGGGTATTGGTGCTGAGCAAAAATATATATAGTTTATGTGGTCGGAAACGTCTCCTTTACTGCGTTGCAAACATCTGACTGAAATATAATACCCTCTGCAAGAGTGTAAAAAAGCTATCATGTTATAAGTCTTACAGTGTTAAGCAGTTCGAGTCTAACAACTTTTTAAACTATTTTTACAAAGATCTAGGAGTTTAGTGAAGTTTTTTATCCGAATGTGCATCGTCCACTCTAACGCACCCAAAGCGAGAAAAACTGTGTACTGTGCAGACAGTTTTAATGCTAGACCTAATATTAATTTACTTTGACAAAAATATTTTTGTTTTGTCCATTCTTATCGATCCCAATCCTCTAGTTTTATAGTTTTCGAAATCTCAACGGACATGTGTCGGAAACGCTTCTCATTCTGAGGAATACAATGCTTTAATATTATCGAGTACTCTTTACATATACTTAATACAACACTCGAATACTCTACGAGGAAAGGGTATAATTATAATTAAATGTTTTGAGTGCTCAAAAACGTCTATGGCGATTTCGTTTTAAATCTGATTTGTGTAACAGTTGTGACTCCTCAACTTTTGACATATGCTCACGTTTAAAATGTTATTAGGCAAGAATCCCAAAACTTTTGCTATAAGATATAAGAACTTTATTCGTCCCGACACTTTACATCGTTAAGTGGTGTTTCTGTTATATATATAGGTGTTATTAAAAACTGTTTTTGCTATTCCCTTTGGCAGAACTCGATGGTCATCAGTCGGATGAGACAGGCTCCGGTGAAGGTGAAAACTCCAATGGAGGCGCTTCGAATTTAGGAAACAATGAGGATGATCAAGCTCGTCTTATACTTAAAAGAAAGTTGCAGCGTAATCGAACCTCATTTACAAACGACCAGATAGATAGTCTTGAAAAAGGTAAGAACGTGCGTGCTAAGTCCTGCAAAAGTATACAGTCCTCCACCTACACGTTGATACTTCAATGAACCAACATTAATGTATTGCTTAAAGACCGAAAATTCCTTTATGCTGAATGACTTTTTTATGTAATGGCACTAAAAATTAGGATACTTTCTTGAATTATACACGAAGACCTATGCCAAAGTAGTCCCTAGTTTGTTTCATGTATAAGCGCTAATGGACCGAAAAAAATGAAAAGTTTTACCACGAAAAAGGCTTTAAAACCATTGGTTTTTCCAAGAATCTAAGTGACGCTTTTAATTTAAAATGTAGTATACATTCCTGAACCTGTTAAATATTGATTTCAGAGTTTGAACGAACGCACTATCCAGATGTTTTTGCGCGAGAACGATTGGCTGGAAAGATTGGTCTGCCGGAAGCAAGGATTCAGGTTTGGTTTTCGAACCGCCGAGCAAAATGGCGCCGCGAGGAAAAACTGCGAAACCAGAGAAGAACACCAAATTCCACTGGAGCTAGCGGAACCTCGTCCTCAACATCAGCAACTGCCTCCTTAACAGATAGCCCGAACAGCCTGAGTGCCTGTTCCTCCTTGCTGTCCGGATCAGCTGCGGGTCCTTCAGTCAGTAAGTACAGATCAGATCAAAAACTATTCTGTATGGTTTAGGAGTAATTTATTTCTATTTTGTGACTAGCGCTAATATAATAGTAGAAATACTGTAGCGTTAGGAATTGATCAAATAAATAAGAATAATAAATAATGAAATTCAAAAAAAAAAAAAAAAAAAATTTAATACATTTTCATATTATCTGTAAAATAAGCTCAACAAGCGCATATTGTACCTATACTAAAATCAAATGAACCCATTTAGGTACCCTTAATGGCTTATCCTCGCCAAATACATTGTCCACCAGTGCCAGTGCCCCAGCGGTTGGTGCTGGCATCGAGGGTACGGGCAGTCCAACACCAACCCTGCATATTCGACCCGGTTGCACCTCGGACATAACCGCTGGACGTCACAGTGAGGACTGTAGAAGGGCTTGTTCTCCTTGCCCCCTTGGGATTGGCGGCCAGCCGAATAGCCATCACCACCAGAGCAATGGTCACACCCATGCCCACGCACATGCGCTCGTCCCTGCTATTTCGCCACGACTCAATTTCAACAGCGGCGGCTTCGGAGCGATGTACTCCAACATGCATCACACGGCCTTGTCTATGAGTGACACTTATGGGTAAGCATATTTACTAATATTGCTAGAGCTTGAGCTCTACAAGTGCTAACACCAAATGCCTCTTCCTTCCAGAACGGTAACACCAATACCAAACTTTAACCACTCATCCGTCGGATCGTTGGCCCCACCGTCGCCAATATCGCAGCAGGGCGACCTCACACCACCATCCTTGTACCCGTGCCACATGACTCTGCGACCGCCGCCAATAGCACCTCCACACCACCACATAGTAGCGGGTGACGGGGGCAGCCCTGCGGGAGGCATAGGCAATGCCCAATCGGCGAATCTGGGAGCAAACTGCGGTGGCTCGGGATACGAAGTGCTCTCCGCCTACGCGCTGCCCCCGCCCCCGTTGCCGTCGAGCAGTGCACCTGCATCGAACTTCTCAACCTCCTCCAGTACTAGCGCCAATGTGACCTCCCATCACAACATGTCCCAGGAACCGTGCCCCTCGCCCTGCAGCTCCAACTCAAACCACCTGGGAGTTGGCCACAGCTCCGTATTCGCGGCTGACCCGATTTCGCCGGCTGTATCTTCATATGCCCACATGAGCTACAACTACGCTTCCACCGCCAACAACGTGTCAGCTTCCTCCCCCGGCGGAGCCGCAGCGCACGTTGCTCCTGGAAAGCAACAGTTCTTCGCCTCATGCTTCTACTCACCTTGGGTCTAAGCAAAGAGGGGCCCTTCTCATAGACTACTTTATGATTGCAAGACCTCTCCACAAGAGGTCATAATAAATCGAATTTACATATCTCTTACAATATAATAGAGGTTGTAGAAAAATACATATGTATGTATACATTTATAGTTCCGCCCATTAAATCCAATCTATAGTGTAGAATAATTGGTGTAAATTAAATGATTTAATTTTGACAAATGAAGACAATCAAATCCTGTTTTATTATTACACTCGGCCTGGCATCTACAATCACCAAGCTATTTTTGCCTCTTTACTTTCCATTATTGTAAAAACTTAACAATCGGGGTTTCATTATTTGATGAACATTTTTTAATAAATAGTCCGGCAAAAGTAAAAATGTTTTCGTGTCGACAGGTATTCATAAACCAAACAAAGTCGAATTTGTACTTTCACGACCCTATAATGTATATATGGGCAATTCTCTGAGGATGTCTACCAAGCCAAAAAGCTTGAGACTTGATAAAAAACATATTTTTAGGTAAATAGATCCTTAACTAAGATAAGCAATTTGAGTATCCTTGGATAATTTTTCAGGCCAATACCTTTATATGGACAAAAATTTAATTTTTCAGTATTTTATTGGTATTTTTATACCCTTGCAGAGGGTATTATGTTTTTAGTCAGATGATTGCAACGCAGTGAAGGAGACGTTTCCGACCACATAAAGTATATATATTCTTGATCTGCACCAATGGCCGAGCTCATCTAGCTATGTCCGTCAGTCCGTTTCAATGCGAACTAGTCTCTCAGTTTTAAAGCTATCGCGATGAAACTTTTTCAAAAGTCTTATTTCTATTGCAGGCAGTACATATGTCGGAACGAGCCGGATCGGACCACTATATCTTATGGCTCCCATAGGAATAATCTCAAAAAAATAAAAAAAACAAGAAAGGAAGCTAGCTTCGGCCAGCCGAAGCTTATATACCCTTGCAGATAATTGCTATTAATCACTAATTTTCCGATCGTTCCTATGGCAGCTATATGATATAGTCGTCCGATTTTGAAAAAATTTTATTCGAAATTCAGAATTAGATAAAAAATGTCATTTCCAAAAGTAGGAGGTTATAGGTTCAAAAACACCCAAGATATAATTTTTTTTACATTTTTTTTCCCGATTATTCCTATGGGAGCTATAGGATATAGTTGTCCGATCCGGCCGGTTCCGACTTATATACTACCTGCAATAGAAAGAAGACTTTTGGGAAAGTTTCATCCCGATAGCTTAAAAACTGAGAGACTAGTTTGCGTAGAAACGGACGGACAGACGGACAGACGGACATGGCTAGATCGACTCGTCTAGTGATGCTGATCAAGAATATATATACTTTATGGGGTCGGAAACGTCTCCTTCACTGCGTTGCAAACTTCTGACTGAAATCATAATACCCTCTGCAAGGGTATAACAAGAAAGGAAGCTAGCTTCGGCCAGCCGAAGCTTATATACCCTTGCAGATAGTTCCTATTAATGACTAATTTTCCGATCGTTCTTATGGCAGCTATATGATATAGTTGTTCGATATTGATAAAATTAAAATCAAAATTCGAAAACATTTAAAAAGACTCATATCCCAGAGTAGAAGAGAATACAATAAAATTCAACGAAGCAATAATTTATTTCCTATTATATTTCCATTAATTTTCCGATCGTTCCTATGGCAGCTATATGATATAGTCGTCCGATTTTGAAACAAATTTGTTCGAAATTCAGGATTAGATAAAAAATGGCATTTCCAAAATTAGGAGGTTCTAGGTTCAAAAACACCCAAGATATAATTTTTTTTCATTTTTTTTCATTTTTTTTCCGATTATTCCTATGGGAGCTATATGATATAGTTGTCCGATCCGGCTCGTTCCGACTTATATACTACCTGCAACAGAAAGAAGACTTTTGGGAAAGTTTTAGCCCGATAGCTTTAAAACTGAGAGACTAGTTTGCGTAGAAACAGACAGACGGACGGACAGACGGACAGACGGACAGACTGACAGCCGGACAGACGGACAGACGGACAGACGGACATGGCTAGATCGACTCGTCTAGTTATGCTGATCAAGAATATATATACTTTATGGGGTCGGAAACGTCTCCTTCACTGCGTTGCAAACTTCTGACTGAAATCATAATACCCTCTGCAAGGGTATAAAAATACGCTATAATGTATTTGTAGAAAGTAGGCGTTTTGATTTTTGACAATTTAATATTAACATTTGTAATAGGTATAATATGTTATATTTGGAATCCCAAATACAGCACCGATCGAGTGAGGACTCATCTTTGGGTACTAATTATACCTGCAAGGGTATATAAGCTTCGGCCGCCCGAAGATAGCTTCCTTTCTTCTTTAAAGTTGTTTTAAGGTTAAAGCCTTTAGCGGGTAAATTCCGATGAAGGCCTTTAGCCGCCGACCAAAGAATAAAAAATTTGATTTTCAAGCGGTTCCTGTGACACCGAGATTTGCTTTTGGGGGAAAAATTGGTTGGAAGAGAATTCTGTGACACCCCCGATTGTATTGTATTTTTGACTACCCCGGTAGTACTTTGTCGTTGAAGTTCTATTTATTTTAATGTGGACTGGAAAATAAAGCAAAATGTAAACAAATGGTGTTCGCTTGCGGCGGAAGACTTTTACAGCTGTTATTTTAACATTGGTCTGTTGACTTAACATTTGCGGTATGTATGTATGTAATTTATTAATGAAAGATACAAAATTCAGCATTGCATAATAAGCCAACCAATCCGATTTTTGGCCAAAAATACGTTTTTTTTTTTAAGAAAATGACCAAAATGAGTTTGGTGTCCTTTATAATACATTAAACTAATTTATTCCTAAGTTTAAAAGAATTCGGGTAAGTAGTTTTTTTTTACAGTATTTTCAAAGTGTTTCCACTTTCATCAAATAATGATGGAAATGAAAAAAAAATCTAGAAGTCAAAGATGCTGATGTAGCTGTTCGACTTCTTTACGAAACTTTTAGAAGTGATTATTTTCAACAAGTAAAAAATATAATACAGCTCGTAAGTTTCACTTTTTTCCTAAAATAAATTTATGTGCTGATTTTTAAGGGTTTTTTTTAGCAAACGAGTGCCTTTGAGTTATTATAGGAAAGATTAAGTCATTCATTCAAAAAATATTCTTTCGGTTTGGCCTTAGTTTTCGGTAATCGCTTTTTATACCCGTTACTCGTAGAGTAAAAGGGTATATTGTATTCGTGCAAAAGTATGTAACAGCTAGAAGGAAGCGTTTCCGACCCCATAAAGTATATATATTCTTGATCAGGATCACTAGCCGAGTCGATCTAGCCATGTCTGTCTGTCCGTCTGTCCGTCTGTCTGTCTGTCCGTATGAACGCTGAGATCTCGGAAACTATAAAAGCTAGAGGATTGGTATTTGGCATGAAGATTCTTGGAGCTCCTACGCAGCGCAAGTTTATTTCAAAAAGGTGCCACGCCCCCTCTAACGCCCACAATAGTTTAAAAACGATTTTAAAAATTTAAATATTTCGGAAAACTAAAAATGCAGTTTTGTTGTGTTTATCAATACCTATCGAAATGTAGAAGAAATTTTTTAAATCGGACCATTCGTTAAAAAGTTATTGCTGATCAAAGTTCATATCTCCATCGCACTCCCTTTAGCCGAGTGACGGGTATTAGATAGTCGGGACACCAACCCGACTATAGCGTTCTCTCTTGTTTTAAGTACTTCCATTTCAATGCATTGACTAAATTCATATGTTTCATGTAAAGGTATGCAACACTTTTTTTGTTTTTTAAGACGCAATCAAAAATACAACAACTTTGACAACAAAAATACAAGCATTTGAGGGGTACTGAAATATAAAGTATATCTAAAATTAAGAAAATAAAAATTAATTTTTTTAAATTTTAATAACGCAGAGATTAATATGTTATCAAAAAAACAAGAGAGATAGTCGGGTGCCCCGACTATCAGATACCCGTTACTCAGCTAAAGAGAGTGCGAGGGAGATGGAGATATAAAACTTTAATAGGTCATAACTTTTTAACGAAGGGTCCGATTTGAAAAATTTCTTCTACATTTCCATGGGTAAAAGGTATAAACACAAAAAAAACTGCATTTTTACTTTACCGAAATCTTTAAAGACACTTTAAAAAAATAAATTTTAAATCGGACCATTCCTTAAAAAGTTATGCTCGATCAAAGTTTTATATGTCCATCTCCCTCGCACTCCCTTTAGCTGAGTAACGGGTATCTGATAGTTAGGGCACCCGACTATAGCGTTCTCTCTTGTTTTTAGTTTGTTTTATCTCATGTATTAAAATGGATTGAGTGCGCCTTCTAGTTATTTTTTTTTAATAATAAACCGAAAAGTACCTAAAATTTTTCGACTTTTGTTGAGATTATCTATATCATATAAAATTCTACGAAACTTTACTTTTAGTTCGTTGGAAAGTTCAATCTTTTAAGAAAAAAAGCAAAAAACTGCATCCTTCTAATTGTCCTAGGAAAAAAATTACAGATTTTTGACCAAAAAATTAACTTTCTGGCCCACTGTGCATTTTTATACCCTTGCAGAGGGTATTATGATTTCAGTCAGAAGTTTGCAACGCAGTGAAGGAGACGTTTCCGACCCCATAAAGTATATATATTCTTGATCAGCATCACTAGACGAGTCGAACTAGCCATGTCCGTCTGTCCGTCTGTCCGTCTGTCTGTTTCTACGCAAACTAGTCTCTCAGTTTTAAAGCTATCGGGCTAAAACTTTCCCAAAAGTCTTCTTTCTGTTGCAGGTAGTATATAAGTCGGAACGAGCCGGATCGGACAACTATATCAAATAGCTCCCATAGGAGTAATCGGGGAAAAAAATGTAAAAAAATTATATCTTGTGTGTTTTTGAACCTAGAGCCACCTACTTTTGGAAATGCCATTTTTTATCTAATTCTGAATTTCGAATAAAATTTTTTCAAAATCGGACGACTATATCATATAGCTGCCATAGGAACGATCGGAAAATTAATGGGAATATAATAGGAAATAAATTATTGCTTCGTTGGTTTTTATTATATTCTCTTCTACTCTGGGATATGAGTCTTTTTAAATGTTTTCGAATTTCGATTTTAATTTTATCAATATCGAACAACTAAATCATATAGCTGCCATAGGAACGATCGGAAAATTAGTCATTAATATGAATTATCTGCAAGGGTATATAAGCTTCGGCTGGCCGAAGCTAGCTTCCTTTCTTGTTATTATAGAAATAATTAAATCCCTTTGCACATTAGATTTATACTTTTGTATATTTTCCGATTTCTTTCGACAAGGGTGGTAATAATAAGAGAATTGCTCTTTAAAAAGTTGCCCTGTAAGTTATTATCATGCACATAACAACCACTTCGGAGCAAGGCAGTTGAATAGAGATTATATCAGCTTAAATATTTCGCCCAAATTGACTGTTGGCAAAGGGATTATAGAGACCTCCATAGACTGCTGTATATACTTGACTTAAGTTATATGCTAGCAAATTGACTACAATTTAATATGCAAATAAAACGCAAAAATTAGAAAAAAGTAATCCCCAGTGGATTGATGGGATACACTTACAAAAAATTCGATATATTATTGTGTTTAGTTTCTATGAGTCGGAGTGACAACTTTATAGCTCCCACAGGAATGCAACTTACAAGACACAAAAAGGCAGGTTTTCGATGCAATTGGAAATTTTTCTGAGTTTAACAGGTATTCGATTCGGTGTTCTTATGCAACAGTTGTGGAGGACCCTTTCATTTTGTTGAGCGACGAAATAGAGCCTAGCAAAATTCTCTTCATAAAAGTAAACAAGACATTGGGAATTCGGGCCCAGCTCGATAGACTGTGAAAAAGGCTTTCAATGTAATACATGAACCTGGAATGCCCACACAACCTTAGTGCTACTAGGTATACACATACGCACATATGTCCGAAGGTATATGCACTTATAGATATTATGTATTATTGTCGAAAGCAAATCGCGCCTGCGCTGTGGCTGCACAGCCTGCTGTCTTTTTGTAGCAGCGCAGATGGCTTGCTGATCGAGAGTACCAATTCTTCGGACCTGCCAGTAATAGACAAAAGCTCGTGGAGTTCGCTTCGTTTTCGCAGAAAGTATAATTTCGTGCTGTGCTCGTTCTGTGTTACCTGTAGCCTAGTTGTACGTACCAACCGAGAAGATTATACTATATATGCGTAAAATAAATAATTACTTATGGACATTTACTTAAAACATTTAATCAATTTCGACATTAAGTGCAGAATTATATAAAAGTTTGATACTTTTATATATAGTTACGTCGGGAAAACGTATAGTTATTTTAAGAGCGATTGCTCATTCTAAATGTATGCACCACGAATGTGTATGGATCCGGAAAATCGGTTTTAAAATTTTCCATTTATGTGTATTAGGTCACTACTGTGCCAGAATTTTCTAATTCTTTTTAATGTGACGTGAAACTAAAACTACGATATATACGAACTAAGGAATTGTTGCTATCCAAATTATTAACAAATTAATCATAAGTGCTATTATGATTAAGATAATGTACATACGTACAGAAAGTGAATGTGTTTCATACTATACAGAAATCTTGGATCTATTCATGGCGTTGTGTAACACGTTGTTGTTTATAAAAATAGACCATGAAAAATACCAAAAACTGTGATGAAAAATTCGAAACAGTATATGGCTCTGCAAATGTGAATGTGTTCGTTAAAAATACAACATCTAATTTAATCTTTGAGGCCAAAATATATTTTTTAATAGGTGACATATGTTGAAATATAATGTTGTATAAATTCAATGCATATGCGTATGTATTGTGCATTAATATTATGTGCAAGGATTAACTTAAAACAATTTAAAACGGATCATTTCCTGCCCCCCTCATGCCTTTTCGTTTTGTATAAATCTTCGATTATGTACTAAATATGTATGCGGATGTTTATATATAGCCATGTATCTATGTATGAATAAATAAAGATAGATTCGTGTGAGTTGTGTATGTACAGGTTTATTTCACAGCCGGTGACTGCGAACGACTAAAAATAAACATGCAATACATGAATATTCGTTTATTCAGTAAAATGTTTTCCATTAACAACATTTATGCTGAATGAGGGAAAAGCGATCGAATTTCCGTTTTCCAAAACGTGGTGGGTCGTGTGCAACTCAAAATACATATGTAAATACATGTATATCATTCTTTGTCATTGCGGTTCTATTAAAGCTTATAATTACACTTTTAAATAGTGTATTTATATTAACTTACTTTAAACATTATGCAAATTAGCCGACCAAAGCTAAAATACATAGTAAAATGCGTATGGAAAATCTCACATTTTTATCTTACTGCTTACGATTAATACACTTAAAAAAAAACTTGGTAAAATCAACTGTTATAATTGTCAAACAGCCTCCAACCACAAAAAATTCTTGACAAAATTGACTATTTTTTTTTGTGTGTAGTAATAATAAGTGGCTAGGTCCTAGACCATTAGCACCTTGTTTACTATGACATCATTGGCGACACACCCCTGTTTAGAAAGCTAGCGCCTTACTCATAAGAGTGTAATATTATACGCAGATTAGCTTTTTGTATATGTATAAAGAGCGCTAGTTTCTCATCAAAAATATTTAATGCAGATCTGAGCAATTCAAAAACGATTGTGAATCAATATAACATATCTGAAAGTTTCAAATGAGTAGACTCAACAAACTTATGAAAACACAGGGCGACAACACTACTACTATTTTGACCGCAGCTGTATACTTTTATGTTTTTTTTGACTGTTTTCTAAAAATTGTTTCTCCCTTAAAAAAAATCCCAAAATTATTCTAAGTAACTTTAACATCAAAACAAACCATGAATCCATTTGCTCTGAGACCAATTTCAGCATTTTTCGAACTTTGAGGTCCTTGTGCTAAAATACTTGCGTCGGGTAACTTTTTGGAAAACGCAGTTTAACTTAGGAATTCGTAACGAATTCAAAAATATAGCATCCATCGAGGTAAATTTTAGATGTTGCATAGAGTAATGGCAAACATTTGGAATCGGCTTCATAAATATTTATTTTCTTCAGATACGTCACTGACTAAACGTAAAAAAAAAAGCAAAATTTGTTTATAGCTAAATTTATTTCAATAAATGCATTTAAGTTAAAGTTACAGTTTAAACCTGTAAACTGTCGGGGCCACTGAACTTTGCGAAACTTGCGCTGCCCAGCCACTCCTAAAACGTTCTTGTTTTTATCCATTCAGAAAAAAAGTCCTTGATTTAAGTCCATAGACTTTAATTTAAGGAATAATAGCTTTAAAATACATATTAACATACATATACATACATATTTAAGGACCTTAATGGTCTAAATTTGGACTTAAGGCCATGCAGCAGTCCATATATGGACTTAAGTCCAAATTTATTTTTAAGTCCAGGCATAGACTTATTTAGACATTTTTAGTCCATCGTTCCTTAATTTAAAGCCAGTGGACATCAATCAATGTCATTTTTTTTCTGGGTGTATGTAGTTTCCGAGATAATATTATTATTACGGACGGTCAGACCATCATAATCGTGATTGGTAGGTCGTGATCGTAGGTTCAGGCCGATTGCTTAGCTCCTTTTATTTTTATACCCTCGCAGAGGGTATTATGATTTCAGTCAGAAGTTTGCAAGGCAGTGAAGGAGACATTTCCGACCCCATTAAGATCTTGATCAGCATCACTAGACGAGTCGATCTAGCCATGTCCGTCTGTCCGTCCGTCTGTCTTTCCGTTTCTACGCAAACTAGTCTCTCAGTTTTAAAGCTATCGGGCTAAAACTTTACCAAATGGGAAAATAATTATAGCTTCGGTGTTTTTTGACATTTTACCTTGGAAATATTAAATTCCGGATTAAATTTTAAAAAAATCGGACGACTATATCATATAGCTGCCATAGGAAGGATAGAAAAAATAATGTCATAATAATAGGAAATTTAACATTTTTGCGATTTTTAAATTAATAGGAATGATCTGCAAGGGTATAAAAGCTTCGGCTGGCCTAAGGTAGCTTCCTTTCTTGTTTTTTTTAGTTTGTTAGTTAGAACGAGGTCGAAGATAATTTTATGGAAACTTTAGAAAGAACTTTATTAGTGTACAAAAATATATATTATAACGTAATAGATACAAAGTATAATATTTATTTATTTAACTTCCTAGCACTGCAAGTTAAACTTATATATTACTGTGCTATATGCCTAATAAAGTCAGTAATTTCCAGGTACCGAATACAATTTTTCTTTTAAGCCCTTAAATTTTAGTTGGTAAGTTTTTTATTCTTAAGAACGCAGTAATTTTTATTTTGAAGAGATTTATCGATTATTGTAATAAACCTTTATCCTGAGAATAATAGTCAAATTAACGGTAACTGACTCGGAAAAATGAATTTTCTCAATATCATATTACGTTTTATCTGACTGAAAACTCTTAACTAGAGGTAATGTTCTAGTGTAACTTGGCGGTCGAAAAAACGTCAGAGATTTGTCGTTCTTAAAATGATTTTAACTTTCTGACATTGCGAAATCGGTTCTTAATCTTGTTATTAAAGTGCGATTGTGATAACTATCATTGTGCTATCGAAATGCAGTGTCTTTCCATGCTGGATCGACCTCTTTTGAAGAATTATCGATTTTCTATATTCTTCCGTTGAGTCTATTAAAACGAAGATGTCTGAAAAAAACTTATTCTGTTACATACTTTCCGACAAATACAATATCCCTCCTACTTTACGAGTAACGGGTATAAATATATATATAAATATTCACCTAAAGAGAAAATATTCGGTGGGTCACACTGTGTTACAAACGTGTAATACATGTACATATGCAATAGTATAGAAAAGCTGTCGGCACACACTTACACATTGAAATGAAAACATCTCATTGTATTAATATTTAAAAATTAAATTGTTTCCAGAGCCATAGAGCCACAGCCGTTGAAGACGAAGCTTAAGGAAAACCCTCAGCATGGGGGTGGCTGAAGATTTCGCTCCCAGCTTTGTTAAAAAGCCGCAACTGCATCAAGAGGATGATGGCAATCGATTGATATTTGAGTGCCAGTTATTGTCATCCCCGAAACCGGACATTGAATGGTTTCGAAGTGACAATAAACTAGTAGAAGATGGCCGAACCAAATTCAAAATTCAACCCGTTGGAGATAATAAATATACGGTAGTATTAGAGCTTGACGATGTAGTTGAAACGGATGCCGGACTATACAAAGTAAAAGCCAAGAACAAGTCGGGAGAAGTCTCTGCGTCTATTAATTTAAATTTCACACGTAAGTAAACTCTGTAAATAAGATGGCCAGTTGAACAGGAAGCCAATATTTTTTTTTTATTTGACTTAATCCTTTTAAAAGAAAATTATAGTTTTAGTCAGAAAATCGTTTTTGCAGGAGCTTAGTGTATCCGTCAGTTTAAAGACGATCTGTCAACTATGTATATAATACAGTTTGTTTGTACCCTTGCATTATAACTTAATTCAGAAGGTCCAGTGATATATACGCTATTAGACCCTATTAACTCCATATATACATAATGTACATTTTATATATACATATATGAGAGAGAGGTCTGTAGGTTGGGACACCTTTTATTATACCATTGCAGAGGGTATTATGATTTCAGTCAGAAGTTTGTAACGCAGTGAAGGAGACGTTTCCGACCCCATATATATTCTTGATCAGCATCACTAGACGAGTCGATCTAGCCATGTCCGTCTGTCCGTCCGTTTCTACGCAAACTCGTCTCTCAGTTTTAAAGCTATCGGGATGAAACTTTCCCAAAAGTCTTATTTCTATTGCAGGTAGTAGTCGGAACTGGCCGGATCGGACAACTATATCTTATAGCTCCCAAGAATTCATCCAGATAATGTTTTGCGATGTAACACAGTCTTATATCTTTGCTGTTTTTGTTCACAATGAAGACGATAATGATATAATTTAAATTAAATGACACGGCTTAAGTTGCAAGGGTATAAAAACATCGGATTTCCGAAGTTAGCTTATTTTCTTGTTTTCTTTATGTAAGGGTACATTTATATCTAGCTATCATCATTTTTTGTTAGGAAATTGTCCTATTATTTTCACATTGTTTTTAGTTTGTGATAGTTTTGTCGAAGAGATTCAGTTCAAAGAGAAATATTTAAAAAAAATAAATCTCAAAAATATTTATTTTACAATTTATAATGCAACTTTAAATAATTTAATAACGTCTTTTTACCCTATCGTTGTATTAAATCTTTAGCTGCTGACGAACCAAAAGAAAAGTAAGCTACTTTTTATGCTTTACACGGTTCACTGTTTTCTTTCAGCAAACATGAACATTAATTTTACATTTTATCGATTTTTTATGCCTTAAATTAACGCTATTAGCCTGTTCTCGAGCTTAGAGTACTTTAACAGTTAAGAGGAACCGCATGATCATCTAGAAAACTGCTTTACCCATTTACAAATGCTTTAATTTTTCTTTCTATACTACTCAATTTACTAATTGGGGTTTGAAATTCAAAACAGATGGTAAGTTTTCACTTCTTGAAAACGAAGGGTAAGTAAAGCCTAATCACATGTAGTGTTCAATGTGCGCAGCTAAAATACATATGTACAGTCCTGTTTAACATATACATAAATGTTAATAAAAACGCGACACTCCAAAATCAGATCTAAACCATCTTAGCAATGTTAATGTTAAACAAGAGTGCTTCGTTACTCATCTAAAGAGAATGCGAGGGAAATGGAGATGGATGCATAATTTTTTAATGCATATTCCGATTTGGAAAAGGGTTGGCGCGCCCATAGCTTTTAACAACTTAAATAATATACATACATCTTACACTCAAAATATTATTTGAAATTGTGGGCTTCACGGACAGATAGGCAGTCGGACATAGGTATATCGACTCGACTAGTGATTCAAATTAAAAATATACTTTATGTAACGAAAACTTTTATTTACCTGTTACAATGTTGCAATATATATAACATAGTTAAAACAAATAAGAAAAGAAGTTAGCTTCGGCTCGAACCAAATTTGTTTCTAACAAGAGAGAACGCTATAGTAGGGTTGGTGTCCCGACTATCTAATACCCGTCACTCGGCTAAAGGGAGTGCGAGGGAGATGGAGATATAAACATTGATCAGGCCTAACTTTTTAACGAATGGTCCGATTTAAAAAATTTCTTCTACATTTCGATAGGTATAACTAAACACAACAAAATTGCATTTATACTTATCAAAAATTTTAGTATAGTTTGTGGGCGATTATGGGTGATTGTGGGCGTTAGAGGGGGCGTGGCGCTCGGCTGAAATAAACTTGCGCTGCGTAGGAAGCCCAAGAATATGTGTTGGTAATCCCAACTTTCTAGCTTTTGTAGTTTCCGAGATCACAGCGTTCATACAGACAGATAGACGGACAGACGGACATGGCTAGATCGACTCGGCTAGTGATCCTGATCAAGAATATATATACTTTATGGGGTCGGAAACGCTTCCATCTAGCTGTTACATACTTTTGCACGAATACAGTATACCCTTTTACTCTACGAGTAAGTGGTATAAAAATGCTTATCTGACCGTAGCTTTACTAAAAAAACTACCCGTGGAAGTATTACAGTATTTCCATTTAATAAGCTTTCTCTCAGGAACAATAATATATTTAATACATGCATTTTTTTTGCTCAGTAAATGTTTCAGTATGGTACTAATATGATTAGCTATATATAGCATTGCTTACTCACCTAACCTTATTTACGAAGTGTTTGTTGGTTAATAAGAATAAATGATCGTAAATTAATAAACGCATACGTTGCAGACAAATCGACGGTTTCGCGCCGACATTCGCGAAAAAACCCGCCATACGACAGGAAGAAGATGGAAAACGATTATTATTTGAGTGCCGCGTTAACGCTGATCCTATACCCACCATTATTTGGTTCCACAACGGAGCTGCTGTTAAAGAATCAGCTCGCCATAAGGTATATATGTAGATGATATTCAAGGCTGTGAATCACTCTGGACGTAAAAAAATCAAAACATTAACGCATTCGTTTTTTAAATTTACCAAAAGACTGGAAAGATAATTTTTTTTCTTTCTGAACCGCAATCCTTTTGAAGGTTACTATAAATTTTGTTCCAAAACAAGAATTCCTTAATATTTGCTTTACTAGGGTTCCAAACTTCTTTGTAAATCATTAAAATTTTCCTGTTTTACTTTCAATTCTATTGGTATAGATTAATCTTAAAGCAAGTCAGATCTTGACTGAGAATTATAAAATCAAAATCAAGTGTTCTGGTTTTTACTACATTTTCTTATCAGTTTTGATAACTTAAACACCTTTTCTATCGCTATTTGCTTATAACTACCATTAAAAGTAATTTATTTCGGCTTTCCGAGGAGTGTTAATAATAATATCTATTTTCCAGCTCACTGTTGATAAAGACGTCCATTCATATTTTGCAACACTTGAGATACTAAATGTTACAGTTGAGGATGCTGGCAAATACAAAGTGAATGCAAAGAACGAATTGGGCGAAAGCAACGCCACAATAAGCCTAAATTTCGACAGTAAGTCACATAAAGTCCTAAAAGTATACATGACATTTCGTTGTTGCACGTGACTTTCATTAACAATCAGTATTTAAAATTTTGTTTTTGCTTCTTAACCGCAAAAATAACTTTATTTAGTATGGACAATAACTCTTCATTTGCTTTAAACTTAGAGATCTTTAAATTTAGGCATTTATTGATGATAATCGTGTAATTTATTTTATCTTCGATTGTCAGCCAAATATATATTTCAATTTCGGTTATTTTTAAGATGAGAGTAGTTGATTCCGTGTTATATTAAAGGGCTTTTTCTGACTCCCGAACGCAAATGACCAAACGTTATTAAGCGAATTGACAAGGCTTCACATTCGTTGTTTGAAGCAGTCGGTGATCGAATTGAAATCGTTAAATGAAGTTGTAGATACTTATTTAATTATTAAGCGAATCCTAAAACTTGTTAGCATATGTATATGTATTTATACACATTGTCCCGTGTATTGGAACTGACCTTGTCATTTGCAAATTGTGTTACATGGATATTTCAACTCCATAGGCGACGAAGCCCCCGTGCCGGAAAGTGCAGAAGGCATAAAGCCGACTTTTACTGAACGACCAGTAATTCGTCAAAGCGAAGATGGCGGAAATGTAACGTTTGAATGTAGATGCGTCGGAGATCCCACGCCAACAGTCACATGGTACGAAAATGAAATTATCAACATATATATTGACCATACGAAAATTCTCAGTGATAAGTAAAGTAAACAGATCAAGCAAAGAGATGCAAGTGTAATCGGATGTATCCGGTAGCATGAGAGCCCTATAAGTGATATCTGTCTTATGCAAGTTTTGTGTATCGACAGATAATCAGATTCAAGTAAAACTCAATTCCCTTCACGTTTCAATCAAAAACTTTTCTTCATGTGCACAAAGGTCCCATGGCGAGACTATACTAAGCGAATCCAAACGCTACAAAATGTCACTGACAATGGATCAAAAACTTTATCACATGGCGTGTCTCGAGATTAGCAGTGTGGTCTCCACTGACCAGGGTGAATATCGCGCGCAAGCGAAAAACAAGCACGGTTCAGGCGTCGCCACCATTAATCTGAATTTCGAAAGCGGATCGAAGAAGTAAGACAACCAAAACGCATTTAAAGATAATACAAAATACCGAAAGTTATACTCCTTCCAACCTTCCAACTCAATACAGAATTCCAGATGGAAAGTCGCCACGCTTTCCAAAAAAACCAACGATCCGCCAAGAAGAGGACTTACTCATCATGGAATGCGTATTGGAAGCGCATCCGGTTCCGGACATTGTCTGGTATTGCTCAGATAAGGAAATCTCTGACAATCAAAGAACGAAAATGACCCGCAAGGCAATAACCAAAGACAGCTACATTCTGACTCTGGAAATCCAAAATCCCACAAAAGAAGATGGTGGCAACTATCGCTGCAACGCAATTAATATGTATGGAGAAAGTAATGCAAACATTGCGCTTAACTTTCAAGGTACCAAACTTCCTTTTCTTTCCATATCGTGATTTATATAATCGTATTATATAAATGTAAGCATGATGAGAGTTTTTGTTTTTTTCCGAGGGAGTTTAAGAAGTATGAACGCTTGTGCTTATACTCAGCAAAGAGTACATACTTATGTATAATACGGTTATAGGTGTAATAAGACCTTTATTCTGTTAAAAAAATAGACAGACGGATCCGGAATTCATTTTATCATTACCAATATTTTATCAATTAAACCTACCAATATCCTTTATAAATTACTTTCATAACTAGCCTAAATAAGTAAAGTAGTATTATACAAACGTATTATTACATTCATAGCAACTTCAAACTTTCTTGATATAAATAAGAACATACAAATTCGTTCATTTATCACCCAGTTCATAAATATCAGTAAAAATTGACTGATATGCCAAACTACATACATATGTATATTATATTACATTATTCAAATTCAGTTACTGGCTTTTCGTTTTCAAATCGTTATTAATTTTGGCTTAAACAAGTGATTAGTTCCTAATCCGTTTTATATTATTCGGAAGAAAATTTCGGCAATTTAAATTTTGTTATTATTTATTAGCTTTGCTTTAATAAGGCAAAAACGTAACATGACGTTTGAATATCGGACCTGTCCTTTTTTTGTACTTAGAGAGTACGTGATGTAAGAAAACCTAACTTCTTCAACACCGAGATTCAAGCCAAGACTTCTTAGTCCGCCTTTTGCGGCCAAACTGAGCCCAAAACTAAAAGACTTGCTTCCACATTCTGTGTTTGTTGCATTCCACGGCTGAACAAGTTTATTATAACCCTAATTGTTTCCCATAATACAGGTGCGAGTGACGCCAACGGTTTTGCGCCATCATTTATTGAAAAACCGAGAATAATCCCCAATGAGTCTGGCACCTTGATCACAATGAAGTGCAAGTGCAAGGCCAAGCCGGAGCCAACCGTAACTTGGTTCAGAGGTCAAGAAATGGTGGAGAAGAGTAAGAAGATCAAAATAAACACAACAGTTATTGCGGAGGACACCTACGAGCTGACATTGGAAATAAAGGTAGAGTATCTGGTAAGATTACTTGATGGCAGAACACTTACCAATCCATATATTTTTTAAAGGACCCTGGAGCAACCGATGGCGGGACCTACAGGTGCAATGTCAAAAACGAATACGGAGAATCAAACGCCAACCTTAACCTTAACATTGAAGCCGAGCCAGAGCCGGAGGGTGAGGGGCCAACGTTCATAGAAAAGCCCCGCATTGTTTCCGAAAACAATGGCAAATTGGTTATAATGGAGTGCAAGGTTAAGGCAGATCCAAAACCAGACGTAGTTTGGTTCCGCAACGGAGAAGTCGTCAAGGAAAGCAACAAAATCAAGACGTTTATTGAACAGCGTGGTGACCAATACTACATAAAGCTGGAGTTGTTGGATCCGCAACTAGCGGACTCTGGCCTGTACAAGTGCAACATCAAGAACACGCTGGGCGAGCTAAATGCGAATCTTACACTTAATATAGAGAGTACGTATTGCAGGCCAACCCAAAAACTTATAAGGCGATATGTATTTCGTATGGCAAGCTATTGTCTTAAACCCCTTTTTCTGTCTGCGATAATCAATGCTAATTTTCTAAATTTCTATTTTTCCCCAGTCGTTCCTGTTATTAAAGACAAACCTAAGATTATTAAGATTATCAAAAAACGAACTGTAGTCATCGAGTGCACAGTAGCATCTAAGTTCGAACCCAAGTGCACTTGGTACAAGGAGACGAGCACTGTTCAGGAGAGCAAGAGACACGTTTACTTGGTGGAGCAGACTAAGGACGGAGAGTTCGCTGTCAAGCTAGAGATAAACGATGTAGAGGAGAGCGATAAAGGCGCCTACAAGTTGGTGGCCAGTAACGAAAAAGGAGAGGCTGTGTCTCAAGTTGTCAATCTCGTTGACATACCCGAGGAGGAACGCAAGCCCAGCAAGCCAGAAATCTCAAGGAAGCTCGTTGATCAGAAGGTCATCGAATCGAAGACCTTCGAGCTTCTGATCAGCCTCGCCCAGTCCGATCGCAAGTGCAAAATCGAGTGGTACAAGGGTAGCACTCTGATACGCGAAACCAAGGATATCACCACCACGTTCGATGGAACGACAGCGCGACTAACGTTTAGCTCTGCAAGGACGGAACATACATCGAACTATAAGGTCGTTGTGACCAACGAAGTCGGCAAGGACGAATCGTCGTGCAAAATTACAGTGGAAAAGGGTACCAAGAAGAAGGAGGAACAGCCCAAAGAAAAGGATAAGTCTAAGGCTGAAAAAGAAAAAGAGCAAAAGGTAAATGAAGATACGAAAATATCAGAGAGTGTAAAGGATACGCAGATCTTAGAATCCGTAACTGCTCAGCAATTTCAAAGCAATGAAAGCCAGGTCGTAACTGCACAGCAATTTCAAAGCAATGAAAGCCAGGTCGTAATTAAGATGGAACAGCATTCTATTAATCAGAAATTAAGCGCTCAACAAAACACTGTGAGTGTCACGATTAGTGATGAATCAATAGGCACAGAGGTTCTTGAGGAGTTTTCACAGAGTAGGAAGCAGCGTTCATCTTCAATTTTAGAGTCAACGGTTAGTAAGTTGATCAGAGTTTTGCCAATTATATTGGTGGTTTAATCGGCAACTATTACTGCTCTAACCGTCAAAAATTCTGTTGATATTAAATATTATTCAAGTAATAAATTCCAACAGCCCTACGCACACAATGTACTACGGCATTAAGAACAGTGTGTACAAACACGCTACTTACTAATGTGTTATCGTTTTTGATATTATTGATCAGGCCCAGAATAGTTGATAAGATTGATAATTTCGAACGACTAATAACTGCATAATGTACATATACACAAATAAAAAACCGAATATAAGGAAAAAGCCATTACTTGGTAAAGATGATATTTAACTACCATAGTTATGATCATTTATTAGAAATAGTAGAAAGCTGATAAGATTTTAAAAGAAATGTACACTTGTCATAAATTATGTTTTGTTACAAATGTCGTGTTCCACATAAATCATTTTTATCAACCTAACCTTGTATTAAATATTACCAATCAAGTTAATAAAGTATTAACAACTAATCCAATCAATCTAAAACCCACAAATCGTTAAAAGCGCATTCTTTTTACCATACAGTCTGGCGTAACTTTATATCAAATACCGAAATTGAAAAGGAGAAGTGCAACGAATTTACCTCTGGATATATCTCAGTCAAGTGCATCTAAGGACATATTTGGTGTTACATTAAAGCCTGTTGGCCAGTTTACTAGTGATGAGGTTTGCAGTATATTGTCAAGGCATTCTCTTAGTTATAAACAGTTAAAATATAAATTTTATACTGTTAATCATTCTTCGTACTTTTCTATCAATTTCTCCAGCTAAACTATATTACTTTGACGACTCTTTTCTATTTTCCATTTCCTGTGTAACAACAACAAGTTCGTTGTTAATTAAGCTCTTACAAGGCTTTAAGATTTTCAGACGAATTTCAATAGAGTCTAATTACATTTTTAACAGACTTGACTCGAAAATGAGGCTTTCTTGCTAAACTATTCCTACCTGTGTTATTTTCTTTACCACCTTACTAATTTATTTTATTTAATTTTACGAAATCTCATTCTGGTCAATAACAATACACTTCTATACACTTCAAACACAATACAACAAATGAAGGAGATTGAGGAGGAAGAAAAACCTTCCGATCAAGAAAAAGAACAAGAAATTAAGAAGGAAGAACAAGAAATTAAGAAGGAAGAAAAAGAAATTAAGAAGGAAGCACAAGAAATTAAGAAAGAAGAACAAGAACTTAAGAAAGAAGAACAAGTAATTAAGAAAAAAGAAAAGAAAGAAGAACCAACTGCAAAGAAAGAGACAGAAGACAACAAAGATGAAAAGTTGGAAGTTAAAGAAAATCAAGTTGATCAAAGCGAAAAGCCAGAATCTCTTGAGCCAAAGAAAGCTAAACCTGAACCAAAGCCTGAGCCAACGAAACAAAAGCCTACTGACAAGAAGGACAAGGTAGCTCAACCAGAAGCCAAGACGAAAAAAGAAAAACCTACTTCAGATTCATCTAAAGACAATAAGCAAGAGCCCGAGCCCGAAGAGGTAATATTTCTTGCTTCTGCGGACCAACAACTCTGCTTCGATTTTTTGCCAAATTATAAGACACATTTCCAAATACCCGATGCATGTTCTTACTGACTTATAGTTCTATGTGTTTCGTGTACTTTAAAGATAGAAATGACAAACATATTTGTAATAATATTTGTAAATTTCATCCACAGCAAAAGTCAACGGAACAGATAGGGCTTAAAAAAGTGGAACGAAAGGTAAGAAAAAAAATATAAAGACATCATTTGCTATAAACTTAAAAGTATTATAAATTGGAATTAATGTTCAATAGATCTATGTTAAGTAAGTATGTATAAAAGGGCAACAAATCAAGAAAGAAAGTTAGCTATGGCCGAAAAAATATGTGATTTCGATTTATTTTAGTTTTTGGTTTCATTTTACATTTGGAATCGTATCCCTATTGTTCTATATTTTTATGTGATTGTGTTGTCAACATCTACATACATATAAATATGGGGAAGCTTATATGTGAGTTTAATGTTACCTGTTTTGTTGTTGCTTAGGCAAGTATTGTGTCTGTCAAGGAGGAGACCTCGACAGAGGTACGCCGTCAATCCATAATCAAAGCTCAGGAGGAAATCACAGTCGATGATAGGAAGGTATCATCAAGAAGGTCATCCGTGGCTGTGAGTAATCCTATACTAATTGACTGATCTGCGGAACGTTTATTGTTAAATGTGTCCATTTCTTGTTTTTATGTTTGACCAAAAGGTTGAAGAATCTAAGTCAGAGTCCCGACGAGCATCCGTCGTTGACAAAAAACCATTGGAGGTGAGTACCAATAATATATACCAACAGGTGCATATGTATATTATTTGAAAAGTCATACGAGGTCGACGATATTCCAGTTTAGACCCGAGCATAAATAATAACGATAGTCCTTAGATCAAATGGCTTTAATCCCAGTCAATACACCTATAAGATAAATATTTCCCCTGTAGCAGGTTGATAGTAAGCAAATTGACGCTAACAAAAATCCACAAGCACTAAAAGAAGAGATTCCCAAGCTAAAACCTGCTGAAAAACGTCGTACGTCAAAGGTAAGCGGTTTAATCAAGAATCAGTCGAATGCCCTATAACTGCTGATCTGTATTTCTTCGTTGTTATTACTCTTTGTGATTAATTTTAAACTTCAAAATCTATAATTTTTTGATATAACACCAAATTTTTTTTTGTTTATTTACAAGACTTCTAAAAAAATATTTGTATCTTAAGCAGTAAAGTAACAAAAATTACGTACATAGCTGCACTGCTTTAATTCAAAAGGGCAACAAATCCCCAAAGTGCACGGCTTTCTATAAAAAAATTACTAAGACTTTGGATTTTTTATTTGATTATATTACATTAAAGTAAATGCGAAACAGTTGATACTAAAATCAAGTACAGTAAATTTAAATTAACCTCAATGAAATTAATGAGGAGCACAACTGGGTCACCTTGCCTCTCATTTTCGTAAAAATGAATACAAATAACATTTGTTTTTTTATCCTTCGGTTAAAATAAGAGGGAGTTTACGTTGGATGACCCAAGCTGGCTTTTTATTTTTTTTACTGTAAAAGGAGTTTTAATATTTTCATTGGCATCGTTAATTTTTTTTTCAAAACCAATTAAGGATAGGTTGCAAGCTGCCTACCTTAAAATCTGAATCCAAAGTTTTAGTCCCATGTTTTTACATATCTTTACAATATTTTTCATGTAATTCTTTCTACTGAAACTAGTAACTTTAATTATTAAAAAGTTATTTTTGACAAAAGTTAAAAATATTCTTTGATAGTAAAAAATGTAGATTTTTACAGTAGAAGAGCTTTAACAGGTTTAATACCAAATTTAAATAACACAACACATAACACATTTCGCCATGCAACAAATTCTAAAAGTACTTAAGATTTAGGTTCACAAAAAAACTGAAAAAAAATATTACATTTGGTATTAGCCTACAATTTCTCAGTTTTCTCCCTTTTAAGCCCAATTCACGACTTGTGCACTTCTTTGATTGGCCCTTAGTATATTATTACTGCTTAATGCTTAACTAGTCTCGATGAGTACTTTCAGATTTCGAAGTTAAAATTGCGAGAGAACGCTATAGTCGGGTGGGTGTCCTGGCTATCTGATACACGTCACTCGGCTAGCAGTGCGAGGGAGATGAAGATATACAACTTTGATTAAGCATAACTTTTTAACGAATGGTCCGATTTGAAACATTTCTTCTACATTTCCATAGGTATTGATAAACATATTAAAACTGAATTTTTACTTTTCCGGAATCTTTAAAGGTGTGGGCGCCAAACACCTTTCAAAAAATTGGCTTAAGGCGATTGTGGGCGTTAGAGGGGGCGTGGCACCTTTTTGAAACAAACTTGCGCTAACGGGTATAAAAATCGATGCGATCGATATATTAAATAAATAAATGTTGTGTACATTTTTGAATAACTACAAGATTTTTCAAACTTTTGTCAAATATTCTTTTCTTAATTAACACTTGTTAGTTTTTTTTTTACATCTATTCAATGTGTGTGCTAAAATGTGTTCGTACACAATGTTAATTGGTTACTGTGTCCATCTATTTAATATGTGGTACAGGTGATAGAGGAGCAAAAGCCTGCCGAGGAACTGCCAAAGCTGCGTAAAACATCTATCGCTCAACCGAAAGAGGAAGCAAAGCCCGAGGTGGCGAAACCAAAGGCAAAGGCTAAGCCGAAGGCAAAGCCAAAATACGAGGAACTGCCAGAAATTCCAGACTACGAACGTCCACAGTTAGAAAAGTATGAAAAATCAGACTTCACGCCAACTGACTTTGGTCGAGAACTAGAAATACCAAACAAGATGGAAAAGCCCGTCTTAGATAGTGGAAAGAAGGAACCCGAGGCACCTGCTCAGAAGAATGGAATTCCTAAAGTATGTGTTGTTTCTTGTTTTGCATGTTTTTAATAATTTTTTTTGTCAAATGTGTTGTATCTTATTGTCTGGTGTTTGTGTACATATACAGAAGGCGGAAATTATCGAGAAGCCTGGAGAGGGACCAAAGGGCTTGAAAATCGGCAAAGGTAAACTCCCCGATGAAGATGACAGTCGAGATGGCGCTGTTCTCAAACCAGTCATTATTGAGCCCGAGGTAATTGAAGTGCATTTGTCGCACATACGAAAACAGGTCGTTGTAAGGGATCAGTTATTTGTAACGTGAAACCTAAAAGCTGCACAAATGATTGCCTAAAACTGGTTTATATTCTGTTTAAAGTTGTTCTTTAACATTCTTATATTATCTTTCCCATTGCAACCCAAACCTATTTTCATGGACCCTTTTAGAAGGATAAGTCTGAGAACGGAAATAAAAAACCTTCTGAGGTAAGTAAATTACACAAACGGTATAAGCTAAAAGACAGGCCGAGTGCGTGACTTATTTCGGGATTTTTTTGCATTCTACACATGAAGAATAGATTTTTTATTCATACTAATTGTAAAACCCCCTTACAAAAAAATGAACCTAGCAGGTCGATAAACCATCTGTACTAGATATTATAAAGCAGCGACGTCGATCCTCAATCAGAAATCTGATGACTAAGGAACCAATTCGAAATGAATCATTCCTTGGGGTAGTTTTAAAGCCCGTGATAAAGGATGCTAAAGAGCAAGCTGCGCCCCAGCAAGCTGTACAGTTAACAAAGGTAACGGCTTTGAAAACTTTAGTGCAAAACACGGTTCATCTAAAAATATCTCTATCTCTTATTAACTAATCAATTTACAAGTTTTCGAAATCTTTAGCATTTTAAAATTTTGGGTACTCCTACGCCCAATTTTTAACTGAGAAATCTACTTTCTATTCGCTGGCTCGCTCTCTTTATGTCTGTCTCTTTCCCTGTCACTCTCTCCTTCTCTGTCTCTTTGTCGTTTACTTTTATTCTATGCCCTTGACTATATGTTTTCCCACTTGCTACAATGTATGCGTACAAACTTCCTAATCCTCTATAAAATCCATACAATCGAAGGCAAATGCGACCGAGCAGTTCGCTCCTACAAAGGCAATCAAGGCGCAAGTGTCGGACTTGAAAAGGCCTGAAGCTCTAGCAACCCTTGAGGACTATGAGCGCCCCGTTTTAGAAAAGTATGAACCTGCTAGCGTTGATAAAAACAAATCAGAAAAACCCACACCAGCCATTATCACACCGGACACTAAACATCCCGAAGTAAAGTTGCCTGTAGAAGAACCCAAGGTAAGCATGAAAATTTGCAATTAAATTTGATACTTTCTAATGAAAACCTGTCCCGTAGATTTATGTACTATATACCTACGAATTGAATATATGAAAATTCGTATATAAAAATGTTTTCGAAACACAAATATAATATGAAACAAACACCAAAAGGCAGTTTAATTAGAATGTATGTGTCACCACATATTTTATACGTTATAAATATGCTCGTATATATTTATATGAATATATGTATAGTGTATAAAAAATGTATATATAAATAAATATTTATATTTAATGTGTTGAAATATCTTTTGTCAAAAATATGCAACTGTTCCTCATAAACCGTTTGATGTCTGTCTCTTCTTGTCGCTCTGTCTAAGCGGTTCCAAATTTTAAAATTAATTTCAATATTCTTTCTGATTAAATACAAAAATACATTTCAAATTAGCATCCGAAATGATTGCTCTGCCCTTTTCTTCTTTTGGCTTTTTATTTAATTAACATACAGTAATCCTCAAGCAGTCTTCAGGTTTTGTTTATAAAAATGTCAGCCTTTAATTTTACAATAACGGTGGGTACTTTATTTCATAGTTTCATAACCTGTGCATATACCATCCACACGTCATATTAAGCTAAGTGACCACAAAAAGATTTAGAAACACATGTACAGACACAACCAAAGATACGTTTTTTATACCAACATATGTAATATATAATTATATATATGTATGTAATAAATATATATATACACTTAGAGTCAAATTCATTTGTTAGTAAAAGGTTTAATCTGTTTTTCTCTGATTATTTCTAAATTAATTTAAATTTTAATCCCTAACAAAAAAATGGGAACTACTATTTCTAGATCAATTAACAAGAAATGGATAGAAACCTATATTAATAAAAAGGCGTACTATATACATACATAGCTACACAGACAGATTTGTTCGTTATACAAAGTAAAGCTATTTTTATGCGCAATAACTTTACAAGCACGTATTTAAACTATATTTAATAGGAGGAGAAACCAAAGGTCTCCAGGATGCAGCCCCCGGCTCCAGGTGATCCACCAAAGATAGAAGTGATCCGGGAGAAGCGACCATCCTTGGCACCGGAGCCGCCGAGTCGCCGCGGTTCTCTAATACCGCCAGCCGATACTGGTCGTCGACCATCTTTGATCATCAATGATGAGGTAAGCAATACAAGTAAGCTGGCAAGGTTATTTTTTTTTTATTCTTCGACTGCTGCCTAAGCATTAAAGAATAATAGATTGCACTCAAAAAAATAGCCCTAAAAATTTAGAAATTCGATTTACATTTGTACGGTTAAAAAACGGCCCTAAGCCTTTCTATTTGAAACTGAAAACTATTTTAACTTAAGTGCGTTTTTTAGTTTGTAAAAATTTTACTGCGAATTAGACAAATCTAAACTGTATGTTAAATGTATAAATTTATGGCTAATTTTTTAGAGTGGGAATTTATTAATTAAATGGCAACATGCGGTTAAATAATGGTATAAAGAGGATGGTCGGAATGGTAACAAGTGTTGTACACTTCGTACATGGAAATAATTATAAATTTGTTTTTATCATGGTACATTTAATTTATGCTGGTTTAAATCAAAATGGAATTACAAGTTAACGGCTTATGAATCACATTTGAATAAGAGATCTTAGACAGTGTTACATTTAATGTTAAATTTTTTTGAACTTAGAACTCGTTCATATGTATGTATGCATGCATTTACACGTGTATATACATATATCAGTAAATCTTAAACTTATTCTACTTGTCTGTGTGATGCTTACATAAGCTTTCCATTTTATAGAAACGACATTTAGTTTTAGTACTGCATACTTAGCCGAAAAACAGTAAAATGTAGACTTTTGAAATAACTGTATTAATTTAGTGACTTTTTTCAAGCTTAGTGAGTACTTTTGATTATTCTTTTAAAGTAGCTTTTTTTACTTTTTAAATTTAATAGGACCAAACATTTATGTGATTTAATAATTGCTTTGTCAAATAACTGTGATAATCTCTGATTAAGTGTATGCATTTATGAAAAATAGTAAATTACTCCAATGTAGCTAATTTATATATGTATTTACTGTGTTCCCTTTTATGTACCTACCATATATGCAAAATGCCCTTCAAACTAAACAACAATCAACCCGCCAACCAACAATCAAACAATCTATACAACATCATTTAATAACAACCCAACAAAAAATGTTCTTAAAATCTCAACAATAAAACATTAAATACTCCAACGCATACCCTTTGCATAAAACAACAACACTCGTACACCCACTCCGCAAATCCTTCATCAATCAACAACCCAAAACAGAAGAAACTACGTCCCGGCGAAGTAATGGACACGCGGGTAAGAAATCTCAATATTTTCTCCAAGCTCGCATCTAAAAGTGGCTTCGAAAGCAATTACAAATGTTGTTCAGCTCAATTTATATTAAACATTTTCAATGAGGTGTACTTATCAGGCGAGGGAGTAGAAGTTCTGTCAGCCCATTAGGAGCCTCTTTCCAATATCGATAAGCGATGAACAGATTTTGAAATCATTTTCTTACAACGTAATCGGGTCTAGAAGGACACTCGAGATTATTACATATGCTTCCCAATTTTATTTTGGGCACAGCATGCTTGCCCTCGTTTCGTACTGAGATACGTAAACAAAAACAAAGAAAATAAAGCAAAAATATCACGCTCGTGGTTCAAAAATAGGGCACAGAGCCCAGATATACCAAGCATATTTTTATTTTTATAGTACAGTAAAATGTTGACAAACGAAAGCTAAAAATAAGCGAAGCAATGAACTGAGGAACATTTTTTTGGACATAAAAATACTTTCTATTTTCCCAGACTAAGTCGATTGCATTGCGACATCTCACTGTGCCTGCCAATGGGTACATATTTCTTTTTGTTCAACCATGCCCTTCGTTTGGTTAATTTTTATATACGTGTGGTGTAATATACAAATGTGTATACATACGCATATTTAATATATTTTTGTAGATTATGTACTGGCTGATTCCATTGAACGGTGCAGCCTAGAGAATGTATAGCTTTGATTTATATCGGCAATTTCTGCTGCTCTGGTTTGTTGTTCAAATAAATTATTGCCACTGAGCAGACAACATCTAGTTCAATATCTTATAAACTTAGAATTGGGATTATATGCACTTTCGGTTCGGTAGAATGTAACGAAAAGTATTTATAATAAATACTAGATATTATTGGTATGTGAACGATGGAAAAAATGGAAAATTGTAAATGAAACTATAAAACAACATCAAGTAGGTGTACACACTACCTGTTTGAAACTATACTCTCCCGAAAAGCTTTTGAAAACAAAACCCAATATCTACACACATCGATGAATTACCTACTTACAAGTCTATTTAATTACATGATGTATGCAATAGTGTATAATACCTTGTTCAGCATTATAATACGATTCAATAATATTACAGTTGTTGAGGCCAGGCGAGGTCGGTGAAGGACAGGTGAGAGTTAGCTGCACATCGTTGTTGCATAAATAGTTTTGTTAGTAGAACCTATTTTTTAACATTTGGTGATTTGCATTCCATCTCCAGACAAAACGGCATATATTTGAAAAACAAATACAAAAAATACATCAGAAACCGGTCCATTGACTCGATACTCATTCAAAAATACACGTTTCACAATAATACCAGAACCTCACTCATTTACCTGTAGTAGTTAAAGGGGTTTTAATTTGTTAAACTACCATTTTTTAATAAGATTAATAAAAAACCTAGAACAGTTCGTATAAATTATACGTCATAACTTTAATCTAATTGCACCCATTATTTTTTATTGTAGAAGTTGTTAAACCCAATCAGTACATTGGTTTGTTACTTTATTTCGTCCTTATAATAAATCTTTGTTATTACATTTATGAACTTGGTTGCAGCATTAAGTCAGCATGTACACACACTTTTTCCCTTTTCACGACCTGGTTTCTCAGTTAGTCTTGTTTTCAGTTTCCATACGACTACAAATTATTAAAAGCCCTTTCATCAGAAAGCATTATGTTCAATTTTCGCCATTTGGAAATAGCTGTTGAAAAATCAGGTCGTGCTAGAAATGTACAATTTTCTCGGGAATAGAACTCACATGGTTAGGGACAATACGCCTATATTTATGAAACAAAACCAAAGTAAAGTTTTTTCCACTTTTTATTTCTCTTAAATACGTTAGCAAAAGCAACAGCGACCCGGAGAAATGGGGGACACGAAACAGGTCTCGATACTGTGGTCGAGTTTATCGATCATTTCTGCTTATTACTATGTGTTCGCTTGCTTTTTATTGATTATGGAAATGAATGGAAGTTATATTAAAATAGTAGGACGTACATATGTATGTAACATTCGGTGTAAAAGCTGTGTAAATACCCATATTTTTTAATTCAATCACATTATAGAAATTTTGTACAAAATATTAAACCGAGAATTTATTAAATTGATCTTTTATTTAAAAAAAGTTTTTTTGTTGGTAATAAATCAGCCTTCTTTTTTAAACATTGTAAATAAATAACAATATCTTAAGGTCATTATGGTCACCGTACACATGAACCTTTTTTTGCATTTTTTTTATTTAAACGGGCCCCCTTTATTTTCAAGAATATGATACAAAGTCCCACTCTTACAAATTTCATAAGCTAGGGAGCATACACAGTCTTTCTTGTTCGGAGAGCCGTCAATACTCATAAAATAAGCGAAACATCAAAATTGACAATTTAGGAAAGTCAGGTAAATTTCTCCAGTCGAATATGTAATTTTTACTTAAAGTTTGGTGTCGTTGTGCTCCGCCTAAACGTCTAAGAAGCTAGCTTCGGCGAGACAAACTTTGCATTCCCTTGAAGATCGTTCCTATTACTGTTATTTGGTACAAAAATAACGATTTATAATACCCGTTACTGTAGTGTTTGGAGGTATAGATTTCGTGTGGCAATAAATTCATTTTAGATTTTTCTTTAGTAAACTTTACATGTTCAGGATCACGTATAAGACCCATATAATGGCTGGGAATAGCAATGGCTTATTAATACAAAAGTCATAAAAGTACGAAAAGCTTTGAAATACATTTGACCCAGAGTACCTAACATAAATGTTAAGACTAATAACACAGGTCGACAAAAAAATAGCCCATGACTAAACGCTGCAAAACCTGAAAGGATTTTACCTTTAGATTACTACCCCCATACTTGGAAACTTTCCATCACGTCACAGTTTTCAGAAATCCGTGGTCAAAGTTTCAAATTTTCGATTTATTGGCCTAATAAAAACAAAACTCTTTGTAGCTCAGAGCCACAATTTGGTGGAAATGGCACTTTGGAGGTTTATATTATCAATGGTAAAAAATGTATAAAAAATTGACGTTTTGGCAACCACATATATGTAGTTTCGCTCTAAAACATAAGTCATTTATTATTTGTCATGCCTTATTTTTTTTACAATCGATTATATTTATTTATGCTAATGGTTTGTTAATGGAATATACATATGTATATCTTATTATAATAAGAATTCTGATGATTAGTGTCCTGCCAACTGAATACAGCTACCTTGTATTATGAATTTTATTACATTCATATCGCGTATTTCGAAAGGCACTATAAAAGTCGTTCCAGACTGTGATGTACAAGTAAATCATATTTGTTAACAATATTCATTCACACATATGTCTAACCTTTTACAACAAGTAGAATGTGTTTGTAGTTATAGTTTTACGTTACTTGACAGTTTTATCCTTACTCTGTCAGCGGAATGCATTTTTATTTTCGTTTATAAAATATGTTTTTATCTTATCTTATAAACATTAATAACGGATATATGAAATATTCAGGCCTTTTCCGATCATTATATTTGGAGTCCCAGAACAACAAATTTGGTTTGGATTTAATTTTTTGACTTTCACTTCTCAATAATAATATCGGAACAAGTCTGATTATCTTTCAAGCCTTATAAAGTTCAAAGTTTCACATCTTGAATGTTATCCAGGCATTGTAAACCACATCACTTCTGTTGATCAGTATTTCTTATATTTGTTTATCTGTTTATATATTTTCCTGTTTCAATCGTCGTCTGTGTCAATGTATATGTATGTGTTTGGTCGATAGCGGAGAAGACCGTCCATTGATGTACGCCGTCCAAGCGTGCAAGATCTAGAAGATCTTATAAACAAGCCATCCACGCCATTACGCGATGTCGGTGATGGCGGTCCTCCTTCAATCGTCGATGTGCAAGAGTCTTATTCTGCTGTTGAAGGTATGTATTCATAAATAAATTACGTTTTCTGTGTCGATGTAACATACACATGTACGAGGGTTCGTAAATATCAACTATTGGAAGTATCAAATTAAGAATGTCCTGATGTTACGAGCCCTGATATCTTCGCATTCTATTCAGAGGAATCCGAATCTGACTAACCGAAATGTATTTGTTAACGTGAGCATGCTTTGTACTTGTTTTCTAGACTCGACTGCTTACCTTACGGTGGGCATCGAAGGCAGTCCAGCTCCTACATTCAAATTCTACAAGGGAGTCAGTGAAATTCTTGAGGGCGGTCGGTTTAAGTTCCTCACAGATGGGCAGACAAACACAATTACTTTGTGTATGCGTAAGTGCAAGCCCAATGATGAGAGCAAGTACAAGATTGTTGTTTCGAACATCCATGGTGAGGATTCCGCCGAGATGCAGCTCTATGTATCTGATTCAAGTGGCATGGACTTCCGTGCCATGCTCAAAAAACGTCGTTATCAAAAATGGGACAAAGACGAACAGGACCCCAATTGGGGAGACCTTAAAGAAACGGAAAAACCGTTGCCGGCCCTTAAAAAAGTTGAAAGGGTAAGAACCAAATTGTACGCTTCTAACAGACTCGCTGATTATGGGGTGGAATTCTCTAACATTTATTGGCACTTTGATTCAGTTCTGTAGGGCCTTACTATTCTCTTTAATAAAACCTATCCTTTCTGACACTTAGCATTCCATATATTTGTAAGCATGTTAAACTGAATCTATGCGGCAGCTAAACGCTTGCCCCAGCTCAAGTTTCACTTAGTAATTTCCAATGAGGCGCTTGGAATTAGAATTGAGGAACAAATTTAACAAATCAGCTAACGACCTTAGGTCAGGTGAAAAAGATATAAATATTTTAATTTCAATACACCTAGAGAACTATACTATTATTCGATTAATTAACCGAAATTTAGGGTCCAGGATCACGTAGACCATCTTTAGCCGAGCTGATTCCCGATTGGCCGACATTACATCCGTTTCGGCGTGAGGAGGTGCGCTCTGTTCATATATATTTATATATATAATATTTATTTCCGAATTAATACCCTGAATGTATAACTTATATTATTTTTCAGTGGTGAAAGCGATTATTGATTTTTGCTCATTTTTTATAGAGTAATACACGGTTTGGATATCAATTTATTTTATTGCGTATTTTTGGTCTTGATATTGATTTAAACCGCAAAAAGCTTTTCTGAAAAGTGACTAGAAAAAACTTGGCACTTCCCATGAGGTATAAAGACTTTATTTGAATTTTGACAATCGTTTCTTAAGCTATGTGTCATTCCATGAAGAGTTTTCCACTTAAAAACATCGCATCTGTATAGCCTAATATTTGGCCAAAAGGTGTAAAAGCTTGAACAAATAAGAGCCCTGCATAAATTAAAGCAAACAAAATAAAACAAAACAAGAATTAAATTTTAAAAATTATATTTTGTTCTAATCGCGCTTGGGGCTTAGGTTATTATTGTGAAAATGTGTGATACCTTAGTTGCTTTATGTGATAAAAGGATTATACATTTTGACAAAAATAAAAACAATTAACAATCAGTTGGTAAATATCTGATCTATGTTCAAGAAAAGCCTAAGTATGTATGTATTCAAAAAGATACAAAACAAAACCGCTTTAAAAACAAATTCGATATACGATAAGCAGTAAAGTAACCAAATAATTAGCAAATACTTAAACAAACAGGCAAGCCGATGACTCGTTCTACAAAGTTGTTATAAAAAAATTCCGTAAAATGGCAAAATATAAGTGTAAGGTAACTTAAAGTTTTATAAGTTGCTTAAAAAAATTTTAAGCGCTCAACAAAAAGGTGTGAGGTTTTAAAAATTTTATAAATGTTTTTATCCTTTCCATTTTTCATCTTACTCAGCAATAATACAGATTTTTGGTTTTTCCGAACTTAAAGTCTCATTCAAATGAGCTTTGTATTTGTGTTCTTGAACTTTGAACTCGATAAATTGATTCCTGTAAACTAGAGTAAGCATTTAGAAGTTTATTTGGTAAAGTATTTTCATTGAACAGTATTTTTTATAAAATACATAAATTCCTTTTATCGAGACCTTGTTGATACTTTGCAAAGCCACACTTTTTATATACCAAACGGATCTATCATAACAAATGAAAAAAATACGACTTCACGTTATAAGTAAAGCCATTTAAATGTATTATTAATTTTTTGTTGTATTTCAAAAAGAATATTTTACAACGAAAGCTATAACATACTTTGTTTTTTGGGCTCGCATCAATAAATAATTATATAACAAAAATAACCCAACTTATCGAAATCGAAATATGTCTCTTATATATATGGTTTTTGTAATACAAATAATAATACATACATATATATGTGGGAATTATTTTGATTTGCCAAATATTGTAAGGCAAAAACCAAGATCAATTAGTAATCGTATATCAAATTTACATAACTTTACCCATTTTTGACAACGCATCAACCTACAATGCGTGAGCGCAGAAGGTTGAATCATTCCTCAGCCCACTTATCGATCAATTCGCAAAGGAGGGAAAGGACAAAAAGGTTGTATTTGAAGCCAGATTCAGCAAACCCAATTGCAAGCCAAAGTGGCTGTTTCGCAAGGACGTAAGTATAATTCTCCAACTTAGCTCAACTTCGTAAAATAAAAAGAGCTTTAGCTATGGACTTCTTTAAATGTCTAATATATAAACAATTCTAGGAGGTGTTTACTGGCAGTAAATATAAATTCAAACAAGAAAATGAAACTTATCAGTTGATTATTTCTACGCCGAAAACCGAGGACACGGGGAAGTATACCATTGAAATCGGGGGTGTTTCAAGTACGGCATTTTTAAATGTCGAAGAAGCCGATCCCACCTACACGTTTACGAAACCTCTTAAGAAGAAACTTGAGGGATTTACTCAGCACGAAACTACTCTAGAGTGCTCTGTCAGCAGCAGTATGGCGAATGTACATTGGTTCAAGGATAACACAAAACTAGAGTCTGATGATCCCCGCTACCTTATCTCCAAAGACATAAACGGCAATCTGAAGCTTATAATCAAGGACTCTGTTCTTGAGGATGCCGGCCTCTACAGATGTCAACTGGATAAGCAACCTGATAAGACTGAGTGCAACCTAAAGGTTACAGAGTACCCGTACAAGTTTGTTAAGGTTCTAAAGTCCCAGCAATGTATTGAGAAGGACACAGTGACGCTTGCCTGTGAAATCGATGATGCTATGGGCGAAGTGCAATGGTTCCGTAACGGCGAAGAAATCAAGCCAGATAAACGCATTCAAATAGTAAAGGACGGTCGGAAGCGAAAGTTAGTCATTAAGGACTGCAAGGTAACGGATGCCGGCCAATTCAAATGTACAACGAATGCCGACACCACAGAAGCGGAAATAATTATTAACTGTAAGTCTTATAACAATGCTATTATATTTCATAAAATATGTTCTTAACCAAAACTAGTCAAAACTAATATTTGGTTCTTATATCTTAGCTAGCATTACCATTTAGTGATTGTCCAAAAGACAGATTCTAAATTCAAAAAAAAAAAAAAAAAAAAAAAAATAAATATCTTAGCTGCCAATTGGATATTTTGAAGATTAAATTTCAAAGTTAACGTAATTGTAGGTTAATCCACAAAGAAGTGGAAGACTAATAACAAAAACATTTATATGTAGACTCAAATGTGTAATACCAAGAAAGGACGCCGAAATTTTTCAGAGTTGAAGCTAAAGATCAAGATCAATTAGGGTTTTATTTCGTTCCTATTTTTTATTGCTTTGTCGTAGAGTAAAGGGCAATGTGATTTGCATTTAATGTCCTAATATGCATACTTACAATATGCTGAAAACACGAAATAAAATTTCAACCGGCTCTTAAGCTATAGCCAAGCCATCTCTATATTATCTAATTGCGACGAGAGCTTACTTGCTTCACTATTAATGTTTAAATGTTATAGATCAAAACCGATTTAACAAAAAACTCAAGGATACTGATGCCGTTGAAAGAGAAAAATTGGTACTTGACGTCGAGCTTCAGGATCAAACTGCGCCATGCGACTGGAAATTTAACGGGGAGCCTATTGTACCGAGTGATAAAATTGAGATCAAGAACCTGGGCGGCGGCAAGCATCAACTCATATTCAACAGCCTGGATTTGTCTAACGAGGGCGAAATATCTTGCGAGTCTGGACAGCTCAGTTCGAAATGCAAGCTTTCTATCCGCAAGGGAGAAAGTAGACCCAACATTGACTGTCCTGATCAATTTGCCGGACCTATCAGTGCCCCTGTGCTTGTTGAAGTACCATTCAAAGGTAAAAATAAAATAAAATGACTATAAGTAACAAAAAACACTGAGGGAAAAATAACATTTTTATTAAATTTTTGTTCACTCCTCATCAGTGATGGCAAAAATAGAAAAGTGCATGCTTTTGTAAATATTTACAAACAAAAACATGAATTCGATTCTTAAAATATATTATAACCGTTCGCAAATTACCCTTTAGTAGGGGTAGTGAACAAAGCTACTATCACGTATCTGTTATTGCCATCACTGTCTGTTTCTTTTTCGATGTTCGCAAATGAATCTTAAAATTTGTTTATTTAGTTTCCGGTACAAAGCAAACACCAGTGGAGGCAAAACTATTCAAGGACGGCAAACCATTGCCTGTTAAGGATGTAGAGGTTGCAGTTACCGATGACAAAGTCACATTTAAAATAAAGAAGCCCTCTAGAGACTTATCGGGTCCATATCAAATTAAAATTTCCAATGGACAAGGTGAAGATACGAAAGATGTACAAATTATTTGCCAGGATGTTCCACAGCCCCCGCAGGAAGTGGATATTACAGACGTCTATCAGACATCCTGTGTAGTAAACTTTAAGCCACCGACTGACGATGGCGGTACTCCTATAACCAAATATGTGATCGAACGGCAGGACTTGAGCAAAAAACAAGGCTGGGAGCCTGTCGCTGAGGTTCAACCTAATGAACCATGTCGAAAAAAAATCGACGACTTGGTCCCGAAGAAGCAGTACAGATTCCGTATTCGTGCTGTAAACGTTATTGGCCCCTCAGATCCGGCAACATTCAAAAATACAATTCTCGCCAAAGATCCATGGGATGAGCCTGGAAAGCCCAAAGCAGTTGATCTTACCGATTGGGATAAGGATCATGCGGATCTAAAGTGGGAAGCCCCCGATAGTGATGGCGGGGATCCCATAACTGCATATATTGTAGAATACAAAGAAAAGTTCTCTAACGACTGGGTAGCCGGAAAGGAAGTTGACGGTGATGCTAGAACTGCTACCGTTGATGGGCTAAAAGAGGGCCAACAGTACGAATTCCGAGTCCGTGCTGTTAACAAGGCAGGTCCAGGTGAGCCCAGCGACAAGACTAAATCGATTATTGCAAAATGCCGATTCGTAAAGCCCTTCCTTGTTGGGGACGGCCTCAAAAACATTACCGTTAAGAAGGGACAAACCGTTAAATTTGATATTAAATATGACGGTGAGCCGGAGCCAACAGCAACTTGGGTAAAAGGAACTGACAATCTGAAGTTTGACAACCAGCGCATTTGCCTAGACCAGTTGGAAAGGAACTCATCAATTACCATTAAAAAATCAGTGCGCAAGGACACAGGCAAATACAAATTAGTGCTAACCAACAGCTCAGGCACAATTGAGTCCGAAGCTCAAGTCGTGGTTCTTGACAGACCTCTTGCTCCTGGCGGACCGTTCGAACCAGAAGAGGTTCGCGCCAGCCATATTAAAATGAAATGGAAGCGTCCAGAGGATGACGGTGGTTGTGAAATAACTGGATATGCTTTAGAACGCATGGACGAAGAGACGGGACGCTGGATACCTGCTGGCGAAGTGGGTCCCAATGAGACTTCATTTGACTTCAAGGGACTGACGCCGAATAAAAAATACAAGTTCCGCGTCAAGGCCATTAATAAAGAAGGCGAGTCAGAGCCACTCGAGACATCCGACTCCATATTGGCCAAGAATCCTTATGACCCCCCAAGTCCGCCCAGCCAGCCAGTTATCGATGATTACGATAACAAGAGTGTCCTGTTAAAATGGAAGCGTCCCCCATCAGATGGTGGACGGCCGATAACCCATTATGTCGTCGAAATCAAAGATAAATTCTCACCCACCTGGAGTGAGGTAGCGAAGACTGAGGATCCCACTCCCGAGTGCTCGGTGGAGGGCCTTAAAGAAAAAATGGTGTATCAGTTCCGAGTGAGAGCCGTGAACAAGGCCGGCCCTTCCGAACCTTCACAGCCCACCGACAATCACCTGTGCAAGCACAAAAACCGTAAGTATTTTCATAACTTCCATTTCAGTTTAGCTATAGACTTGCTTTGGCTTAACATAACACATCTCGCAAAACCATTTTGGGATTAATTAAATAACATTGCTTTCAGGAATATTTATATTCAGATATCTTCTAGTGATTATTCAGCAATAAATATACCCGTTACTCGTAAAGTAACCTCCAAAAATATATACTTATATTCCTATCACAATTATCAGCCGGGTCAATATCCATTTTAGCATGCTGTCTAGTTTAACGGAGCTTTTCTGGCTAAATATATAAAATCATTGTGATAAAAGAGGCTAGAAATGGCAGCCATGGCTAGGCTTTCAATATTTTTATTTTTCCATTAGACGATTGAATCAACAACTTTAATAGAAATTATACATTTATATTATATCTCATAATCCTGCGCATGTATCATTTTAATTTATATCAACGCTAATAGCTGCCGATTATAGTCGGAAATTGCTTCGAAAAAACTCGCATCAGCTTTACTGCCAGCGCTTTTACTACGTATGTATTATTAAAAACACTTACAATGTCCAGTAAGTTAATATAATTTATATAATTAATTCACGTTCGTTCAACTTTTAGTTAAACCGCAAATCGATCGGTCTACTTTCAAACGAGTAACAATAAAGAGTGGCCGTACTCATAAATGGTCAGTTGACGTAATCGGAGAACCAGTACCAGAACTGCACTGGAGTTGGAGGGATGATATTCCATTAACCAACGGAGACCGAATAAAGATAGAAAATATAGACTACCACACAGACTTTAGCATTACAAATGCTTTGCGTAAAGATAGCGGTTTCTACACTTTAAAAGCTGAGAACCGCAACGGCATCGACCGTGAGACCGTGGAATTAGTTGTTCTAGGGAAACCCAGTTCGCCAAAAGGTCCCCTTGCCGTTAGCGACGTTACTGCAAATGGCTGCAAACTGCAATGGAAAAAACCTGAAGATGATGGTGGAGTTCCTATTAAGGAATACGTGGTTGAAAAAATGGACACGGCAACAGGTAAATGGGTTCGAGTTGGAAGATCTCCTGGAGAGAAGGAACCACCAAGTTTCGACGTAACCGGCTTAAATCCCGGATCAGAGTACATGTTCCGTGTTTCCGCTGTTAACGAGGAAGGGGAATCAGAACCACTTACTACTTTGGTGGGCGTCGTGGCAAAAGACCCGTTCGATGAGCCTAACAAACCTGGCACCCCTGAAGTTACTGATTATGATAATCAAAGCGTGAGTTTGAAATGGACAGCTCCTAATAATGACGGAGGAGCCCCGATTCAAAAATACATAATTGAGAAAAAAGATAAAAATAAGCCTGATTGGGAAAAGGCTTTAGAAATACCGGGAGACCAATTGGAAGCCACAGTCGCAGGTCTTCAAGAATATGGAGAATACCAGTTCCGTGTAATAGCAGTCAACAAAGCCGGACCTTCTCCCCCATCAGATGCTAGTGTTCCTCAGATTGTTAAGTACAAAAAATGTAAGTCTGAAACCCTTTTCCCCAAGCAGGGAAAAAATAAATTTTTTAAGTCCATGCCGCTTATTTTTGTTTTTCTGATTCACAGTGAAACCTCGTATCGACCGAACAAACTTAAAGCCGCTGTTGATTCGCGCGGGAAAGCCTATAAAGTACGATGTTAATGTTCGTGGTGAACCTGCACCCACAATAACATGGTATCAAAATGATACAGAGCTCAAACCAGAGGAACTACCCAGCAATAGCGAAATCAAGAACATCCCATACAACACAAAGATTTCAATTATTGACACAGTTCGTAAACATACTGGCATATACAAGATAAAGGCTGTGAATGAACACGGCGAGGATGAAGCTACAGTTGAGGTCAATATCCTAGCTCCTCCAGGCAAACCCAAGGGTCCATTGGAAGTTAAAGATGTTACAAAAGACAGTTGTAAGCTAAAATGGAAGAAACCTGAAGATGATGGTGGCAAACCAATTACGGCCTATCAAGTTGAGAAGTTTGATAAAAAACAAGGTCGATGGGTACCTGTCGGTAGAACCTCTGGCAATGATACCGAATTTGATGTCAAGGGTCTTCAAGAAGGCCATGAGTATCAGTTTCGTGTCAAGGCAATTAATGAAGAGGGCGAGTCCGAACCACTGGAGACCGATGGCAGTATCATAGCGAAAAATCCCTATGATGCTGCTAGTAAGCCAGGTACACCTAAAATTGAGGATTACAACGAGCACATGGTAAAATTAAAGTGGGAAGCCCCCAAGTCTGATGGAGGAGCTCCAATCACTGGTTACATAATTGAAAAGAAAGATAAGTTCTCCCCTATTTGGGATGAAGTACTCAGCACTAATGTAAGTAAAATATATTTATTTTCTAACGAGTCCTTATCGAGACTTTTTTTTTAAAAATGGTGTTAAAACAAATATTATACTTTAAGACATCCGCCCCTGAAGCAACCGTTGAAGGTCTCACCGAAGGCAATGTATACCAGTTTCGAGTGCGGGCAGTTAATAAGGCTGGCCCCAGCGAGCCAAGCGATGCAACGGAGCCTCATTTGGCTAAGCCAAGGAATCGTAAGACTGTTTATTTTACACTACGCGGATAAAAAAAGTTGACACCCTAAAAATATCTCAACTGCGTTCATTTGAATGTTAAGCCAAAAGCAAATCACCGATGTATTATCTTAGGCAATATCGACCAGCTTAGTTCATTTTGCTTTTTACCCTCACCCAATGATTTAAATACTATAATTGACATTTTTAATTTTAGTTAAGCCATCTATAAACAGAGATAAAATGAAGCCCATCAAGGTTCGCGCTGGCCAAACAGTTAAGTTTGATGTGGATGTTAAGGGAGAACCTGCGCCTACTTTAACTTGGTTCTTGAAAGAAAATGAACTTACGCCCACCGGCCAAGTTCGCCTAGAAAACGAAGACTACAATACAAAACTCACATTGCTGGATACGACTCGCAAGCAAAGTGGCGAGTATAAGCTACGCGCTGAAAATATCAATGGCGTTGACGAAGCTGTGGTTGAAGTCATTATTTTGGATAAGCCATCTAAGCCCGAAGGGCCGTTAGAGGTCTCAGACATTCATAAGGAAGGTTGCAAGCTTAAATGGAAGAAACCGAAGGACGATGGAGGTGTACCTATTACTGGCTATGTAGTAGAAAAAATGGACACAGCCACTGGAAAATGGGTACCGGCTGGTTCGGTTGATCCGGAAAAAACAGATATTGAGATAAAGGGTTTGGATCCAAATCATCGCTACCAATTTAGGGTAAAGGCTGTAAACGAGGAGGGTGAATCAGAACCTCTGGAAACTGAGTCAGCTATTACTGCCAAAAATCCATTCGATGTGTCTGCTCCCCCTGGCCTACCCGAGTTTGAAGACTGGGATGAGCATCATGTCAAACTTAAATGGGAACCACCAATTCGAGATGGCGGCTCTCCTATTACCAATTATATAATTGAAGTAATGGATAAAGATTCAGGTGAATTTGTGAAGGCTGTTGAAACAGATAGTCCAGTCTGTAAAGGCGTTGTCAAGAAGCTCGAAGAAGGACAGCAATACAAATTCAGGGTTCGTGCCGTCAACAAGGCTGGCCCATCTGACCCATCCGAGCAAACTAATTGGCATGTAGCCAAACCTCGATTCCGTAAGTTGCCTGAAATAATTTTTTTTAAGTTTTACTATAATATTTTTTATATTTTCGTATCATTTAGTGAAACCTCATATTGACCGAACCAACTTGAAACCTGTTATCGTTAAAACTGGTTTATCAATTAGCTTGGACATTAACATTAAAGGAGAACCAGCTCCGAAAGTGGAATGGTACTTTAATGGATTGCCCCTAACCAGTAACGAGGACAGTGTTAAAATCGATAATGTTGATTACAATACGAAATTCTTTGTAATGCGCGCTCAAAGATCTCAAAGCGGAAAATACACTATTAAAGCTTCAAACGAAGTTGGTGAAGACGAAGCAGAACTCGAAGTCACAGTTTTAGGCAAGCCAGGAAAGCCTAAGGGTCCTCTTCAAGTCAATGATATAACGAAACACAGCTGTAAACTCAAGTGGGAGAAACCAGATGATGATGGTGGCACACCTATTGACTATTATGAAATCGAAAAGCTTGATCCACACACTGGGGAATGGTTACCATGTGGAAAGAGTACTGAACCTGAGGCAAAGGTAATTGGTCTTCATGAGGGAAAGCCCTATAAGTTCAGAGTAAGAGCTGTAAATAAGGAAGGTGAATCTGAGGACTTGGAAACCGAAAAACCAATTATTGCGAAAAATCCATTTGATGAACCAGACAAGCCGGGCAGACCCGAGCCTACTAATTGGGACAAAGATTTTGTTGATTTAGCCTGGGATCCACCAAAGAACGATGGCGGCGCACCAATCCAAAAATATATTATCCAAATGCGAGATAAATCTGGACGTGCATGGGTGGACGCTGCCACAGTGCCTGGAGATAAAACTAATGGCACCGTTACCGGCGTAGAGGAAGGCCATGAGTATGAGTTCCGCATTGTTGCCGTTAATAAGGCAGGACCCAGTGACCCCAGCGATGTATCAAAAACTGTGGTGGCCAAACCTCGTTTCCTAAAGCCACATATTGACCGAAAGAATCTGCAAAAGAAAATTATGCGAAGTGGACAAATGCTTCACATGGACGCTGCAGTAAAAGCGGAACCTCCAGCTAAAATAACATGGACTTACAATGGAACTGAAATCAAATCTTCAGACAACATAAAAATAGAAAACGAAGACTATAAAACCACATTTATAATGCCAAAGGTGAAGCGCGCTGATCGTGGCGTATACATCGTTACTGCCAAAAACGACTCTGGTTCAGACACAGTAGAAGTAGAGCTGGAGGTGCTATGCAAGCCAAGTAAGCCAAAGGGTCCGTTGGCTGTATCCGACGTAACAGCCGAAAGTGTTCACCTGAAGTGGGAGAAGCCCGAAGATGAGGGCGGAGAGCCAATCGAACATTATGTCGTTGAACGCATGGATACGGAAACGGGTCGATGGGTACCTGTACTTACAACTAAGACACCTGAGGCCGATGTTACAGGGCTTACGGAAGGCAAGGAATATCTTTTTAGAGTAAAAGCAGTAAATTCCGAAGGCGAATCGGAGCCCTTGGTGACTGATATTCCTACAAAAGCCAAAAATCCTTTCGATGCTGCCGACACTCCAGGAAAGCCGCAAATCACTGATTGGTCTGCTAACCACTGTGATCTTAAGTGGAGGGCTCCCGAAGACGATGGCGGAGCACCCATCACTGGCTATATTGTGGAAAAGAAGGACCCCAACACAGGAAAGTGGCAAAAGGCTCTTGAAACGAATACTCCGGATTGTAAGGCCCGCGTGAATGACTTAATCGCAGGCAACAAATATCAATTCAGAGTAAAAGCGGTTAACAAGGCAGGAAAAAGCAAGCCCTCGGAACCATCAGATCAGATGACAGCAAAGGACCGATTTGCACCACCCAAAATTGATAGAACCAACATTAAGGACATTACCATTAAGGCTGGACAACACATTCGATATGACATTAAAGTGTCTGGAGAACCTCCGGCAACCAAAGTTTGGCTGCACAACAAAGCTCGACTTGAAAATGACGATAGTGACTACAATATTGACATGGAGTCATATCGCACAAAACTAGCAGTGCCAATTTCAAAGCGATTCCATTCAGGAAAATATACTCTTAAAGCCGAGAATGAATCTGGACGCGATGAGGCTTCATTTGAAGTCATTGTGCTAGATAAACCGGGAAAACCAGAGGGACCTCTACGAGTCACAGATGTACACAAAGAAGGATGCAAGCTTAAGTGGAATGCTCCCCTAGACGATGGAGGCTTGCCAATAGAGCACTACATTGTTGAAAAAATGGACGTTGAGAGTGGCCGTTGGTTGCCTTCTGGACGCTTTAAGGAACCCTTTGCTGAGCTAAATAACTTGGAGCCTGGTCATGAATATAAGTTCCGAGTGCTCGCTGTTAATACTGAAGGGGAATCCGAACCATTGACTGGAGAACAATCTATTATAGCCAAGAATCCATTTGATGAGCCCGGAAAGCCAGGAACGCCGGAAGCAGTAGACTGGGATAAAGATCATGTGGATTTGGTTTGGAGGCCACCAATTAACGATGGTGGATCCCCAATCACTGGATATGTAGTTGAAAAGCGCGAGAAAGGTACTGACAAATGGATTAAAGGAACTGAACTTCCAGCTCCCGGCTTCGGCGAAGAGTGTAAAGCTACTGTGCCAAATCTTAATGAGAACTGTGAATACGAGTTCCGAGTCAAAGCAATTAATGCAGCTGGACCTGGCGAACCCTCTGATGCCAGCAAGCCTGTTATTACTAAGCCAAGAAAGTGTAAGTCTAAACGTATCTTATTTTAAAGAGTAAAAGATTATATTTGGGGGTGTGTGTTGATGTACGTAAGAACTATAATATATATATATTGGCGAAGATTTCTGTGACTTTCTCGATTGTATTCGTGGAAAATAATGTAGCACGCGAAAGAAAACAATTCTGAAGTGTTAATAAGGCATCACTCCCTGCGCATGTTTTTTCTAAAATTTGCAGCACTGCACTTTTCTGTATGGTTGTACCAATGATCATGATTAATATGTCAATCTTTATACCCTTGCAGAGAGTATTATGATTTTAGTTATAAGTTTGCAACGCAGTGAAGGAGACGTTTCTGACTCTACAAAGTATATATATTATTGATCAGAATCACTAGGCGAGTCGATCTAGCCATATCCGTCTGTCCGCCTGTCTGTCCGTCCGTCTGCCTGTTTCTACGCAAACTAGACTCTCACTTTGAAAGCTATCGGAAAAACATCAAGGCTTCCGATAAACTTCAATGTCTAAAAAATACCGAAATGTTGAAGTCAAACTTTTGTTATAAGGCAGGAAACGATAAGTATCTTAATTTGTATATATTTTATCTGTCGCAATAATCATTATCAACATATCTATAGCAAGTCCAACTGTCCGTTTTTATCTGGATACAACAGAGATCTTTATATTTCAGATAGTTTGAAAGTAAAAAAAAACACCAGATTTTAGGACGTCATCATATAGTTGTTATATAAAAACAAGAGAGAACGCTATAGTCGGGTTGGTGTCCCGACTATCTAATACCCGTCACTCAGCTAAAGGGAGTGCGAACTCTGTAGTCGGGTTGGTGTCCCGACTATCTAATAAACGTAACTCAGCTAAAGGGAGTGTGACGGAGATGGAGGATATGAAACTTTGATCAGGCCTAACTTTTAAACGAATGGTCCGATTTAAAAAATTTCTTCTACATTTCGATAGGTATTGATAAGCACAACAAAACTGCATTTTTACTTTTCCGAAATATTTAAATTTTAAAAATCGTATATCAGCTATTGTGGGCGTTAGAAGGGCGTGGCACCTTTTTGAAATAAACTTGCGCTGCGTAGGAACTCCAAGAATCTTCATGCCAAATACCAATCCTCTAGCTTTTATAGTTTCCGAGATCTCAGCGTTCATACGGACGGACAGACGGACAGACGGACAGACAGACAGACGGACAGACGGACAGACAGACATGGCTAGATCGACTCGGCTAGTGATCCTGAGCAAGAATATATATACTTTATGGGGTCGGAAATGCTTCCTTCTAGCTGTTACATACTTTTGCACGAATACAATATACCCTTTTACTCTACGAGTAACGGGTATAAATAGAAACCATTATTAGGAAATCCAGGAAGGAAGACAACTTTGGCAAGCCGAAGATTTTAGACCCTTGCAGCTTAAATTATAGAAGCCATAAGCCGAGTTATAATTAATCTTTAAATATATTTATATTATTAAATAGTGGCGCCCAAGATTGATCGTAAAAATATCCGAACTTACAACGTAAAGGCTGGAGAACCAATATTCTTGGACATCAATGTCAGTGGAGAACCCGCACCGGATGTTACTTGGAACCAAAACAACAAGTCTGTTCAGGCAACTTCAGTTAGTCATATAGAGAATATTCCGTATAACACCAAGTACATAAATAAAAACCCCGAACGAAAAGACACAGGACTCTATAAAATCTCTGCGCATAACCTCTATGGCCAGGACCAAGTGGAGTTCCAAATCAATATTATTAGTAAGATAGCAGACTTCTTAGTTGGAGAAACAAATAAAAATTTTATTTTAATATTATCTTTTGTTCAGCTAAACCGGGTAAACCTGAAGGTCCTTTGGAGGTATCAGATGTTCACAAAGATGGATGTAAGCTCAAATGGAAAAAACCTAAGGACGATGGAGGTGAACCAATAGAAAGCTACTTGATTGAGAAATTCGACCCAGATACTGGTATTTGGTTGCCTGTGGGCAAAACTGATGTACCAGAATTCAACGTTGACGGCCTAGTCCCAGGACACGAGTACAAGTTCCGAGTAAAGGCTGTAAACAAAGAGGGGGAATCGGAACCATTGGAAACTTTGGGATCAATTATTGCCAAGGATCCTTTTAGTGAGTACTGCATTTATTATTCTTTAAATTAGTTTCATTTTAACCATAAAATAATATTCATTTAGCCGCTCCATCGAAGCCTGGTATTCCAGAACCTACGGACTGGACTGCAAATAAGGTAGAACTTGCGTGGCCAGAACCGGCAAGTGATGGTGGATCGCCAATAACAGGCTATATCGTTGAGGTGAAAGACAAGTACAGCCCTCTTTGGGAAAAAGCACTAGAAACCGACTCTCCAAGTCCTATTGCGACTGTTCCAGGGCTTATCGAAGGAAATGAATACCAATTCAGAGTCGTTGCTTTGAATAAGGGAGGCCAATCGGAGCCTTCAGATCCAAGCAAAGTCTTTATAGCCAAGCCGCGTTATCTTGCCCCCAAGATAGACCGTAGAAATCTTCGTGATATTACATTATCGTCAGGAACCGCTCTCAAATTAGATGCAAATATAACAGGAGAGCCAGCCCCTAAAGTGGAGTGGAAATTCTCCAACTACCACCTGCAATCAGGAAAAAATGTGACAATCGAGACTCCTGACTACTACACAAAATTAGTTATTCGTCCAACGCAGCGAAGTGATTCTGGAGAATATTTGGTCACAGCCACTAATAGTTCTGGAAAAGATAGCGTACTTGTGAATGTGGTTATCACAGATAAACCCACTCCACCTAACGGGCCCCTTCAAATCTCTGATGTACACAAGGAAGGTTGCCACCTTAAATGGAAGCGTCCCAGTGACGATGGTGGAACTCCAATTGAGTATTTCCAAATTGATAAACTAGATCCCGAAACTGGATGCTGGATTCCCTCCTGTCGTTCAAATGAACCTCAAGTGGATGTTACTGGTCTTACGCCTGGAAACGAATATAAGTTCCGAGTGTCAGCTGTAAATGCTGAAGGTGAATCACAGCCCTTGGTTGGCGAGGAAACAATAATAGCCAAAAATCCATTTGATGAACCTAGTAAGCCCGAAAATCTTAAAGCAACTGATTGGGATAAGGATCACATAGACTTATCGTGGACCCCACCACTAACTGACGGTGGATCACCCATTACTGGTTATATTATTGAAAAGAAAGATAAATATGGTAAGTGGGAGAAGACGCTTGAGGTTCCAGCTGATCAATGCAAAGCCACTGTTCCTGATCTTGTCGAGGGTCAAGCCTATGAGTTCCGAGTTTCCGCGGTCAACGCTGCTGGACCTGGAGAACCATCTGATGCCACTCCTCCGATAATTGCTAAGGCTCGCAACAAGCCACCTGTTATAGATAGATCTAACCTGATTGAAGTGCGCATTAAGGCTGGACAGGCATTTACATTCGACTGCAAAGTATCTGGAGAGCCAGCTCCAAAGACTAAGTGGCTGCTTAAGAAAAAAGAGGTGTATTCAAAGGACAATGTTAAGGTTACTCATGTTGACTACAATACAAAACTAAAGGTTACTTCTGCCACCCGATCTGATTCGGGTCTATACACAGTGCATGCTGAGAACGCAAATGGAGAAGACAGTGCCGAAGTTAAAGTAACTGTAATCGACAAACCTTCACCGCCAAACGGACCTCTGAAGGTTGACGATGTAAATGCCGAGTCTTGTACTCTGCACTGGAATCCACCAGACGATGACGGTGGTCAACCAATAGATAACTATGTCGTTGAGAAACTAGACGAAGCAACAGGTCGTTGGGTACCAGCTGGGGAGACAGACGGACCAAATACAAGTCTTAAAGTAAAGGGTCTGACCCCAGGTCATAAATACAAGTTCCGAGTGCGTGCCAAGAATCGTCAAGGAACTTCAGATCCACTTACGACATCACAAGCCATTGAGGCCAAAAATCCGTACGACGAACCCACAAAGCCAGGTACTCCAACCATTAAAGACTTTGACAAAGACTTCGTTGATTTGGAATGGACTAGACCAGAAAGTGATGGTGGATCTCCTATCTCCGGTTACATCATTGAGAAGCGCGACAAGTACTCCCCCGATTGGGAAAAGTGTGCTGAGATTAGTGAGGACGTCACCAATGCTCACGTTCCCGATCTGATTGAAGGTGTTAAATATGAATTCCGTGTTAGAGCAGTAAATAAGGCTGGTCCTGGTACTCCCAGTGATCCAACTGAACCACATCTGGCTCGTCCCAAAAACATGCCACCAAAGATAGATCGAAACTTCATGTCAGATATCAAAATCAAAGCTGGTAATGTATTCGAGTTTGATGTACCAGTATCTGGTGAGCCTTTGCCAAGCAAAGAGTGGACTCACGAAGGCAATATGGTCATAAACACAGACCGAGTGAAAATATCCAACTATGAAGACCGCACCAAGATACGAGTACTTGACGCCAAACGATCCGATACAGGAGACTATACCTTAATAGCTCGTAACATAAACGGTATAGATAGGCACACCGTCAAGGTAACAGTTCTAGATGTGCCAAGTGTGCCCGAAGGTCCACTACGCAACGGTGATGTAACCAAAAACTCTATTGTGCTGCGTTGGCGGCCACCAAAGGATGATGGCGGCTCAGAGATAACGCATTATATTGTTGAAAAAATGGATAATGATGCCATGCGATGGGTGCCTGTTGGCGAATGCGCTGATACCGAAATCCGAGCTGATAATTTAATCGAAAATCATGACTACAGCTTTAGAGTAAGAGCTGTCAACAAGCAAGGGCAATCACAACCACTCACTACCTCTCAGCCAATAACTGCAAAGGATCCCTATTCACATCCTGACAAGCCTGGTCAACCGCAAGCTGTGGATTGGGGTAAAAATTTTGTCGACTTGGAGTGGTCCGCTCCAAAGAGGGATGGCGGAGCACCAATTTCGTCATATATAGTGGAAAAAAGACCGAAGTTTGGACAGTGGGAACGCGCTGCTGTTGTGCCAGGAGAAGAGTGTAAGGCCCACATACCTGAACTTACAGATGGTGGTGAATATGAGTTCCGTGTTATTGCCGTAAACCGAGGGGGTCCTAGCGATCCATCCGATCCATCTAGCACCATTATTTGCAAGCCACGTTTCCTTGCCCCATTCTTTGATAAGTCACTGTTAAATGACATTACAGTCCATGCTGGAAAGCGTTTAGGATGGACATTACCAATTGAGGCATCTCCAAAACCCACAATCAAATGGCTTTTCAACGGAAAAGAAATGGGTTCCAATTCCCGTGGAGAGTCAAATCTTTTCCAAAACGAATTAACGTTTGAAATTCCATCTTCACTTAGAAGTGATGAAGGTCGTTATACGTTAATTCTAAAGAATGAGCATGGCTCATTTGATGCATCTGCTCACGCAACCGTTTTGGATCGACCATCGCCACCCAAGGGTCCTTTAGATATAACAAAGATTACAAGAGATGGATGTCATCTAGCATGGAATGTTCCAGACGATGATGGCGGTTCGCCTATTTTGCATTATATTATCGAGAAAATGGACTTGTCCCGAAGCACTTGGTCTGATGCTGGCATGAGCACACATACTGTTCATGATGTAACTCGTCTTGTCCATCGCAAAGAGTATTTGTTCCGCGTCAAAGCCGTCAATGCCATTGGGGAATCCGATCCATTGGAAGCAGAAAAGAGTATAATTGCCAAAAACGAGTTTGATGAGCCTGACGCGCCTGGGAAACCCATTATTACTGATTGGGATCGTGACCATGTTGACTTGGAATGGCCTGTGCCAAAGAGCGATGGCGGAGCTCCCATAACGGAATACATTATACAGAAAAAGGAAAAGGGCAGCCCCTACTGGACTAACGTATTGCATGTTCCGTCAAACAGGAACACAGCCACAGTTCCAGAGCTAACCGAGGGTCAAGAATATGAGTTTAGAGTGATTGCCGTTAATCAAGCAGGGCAGTCTGAGCCTTCAGAGCCGTCTGATATGATTATGGCCAAGCCACGCTACTTGCCGCCTAAAATAATAACTCCACTCAATGAAATTCGCATCAAATGTGGGCTTATATTCCATACAGATATTGATTTCATCGGTGAACCAGCACCAGAAGCAACATGGACACTCAATAACAATCCGTTAAATTCAAATGAAAGGTCTACAATTACATCGATTGGTCACCACACCGTAGTGCACACTGTTAATTGCCAAAGGTCCGATTCCGGAATCTACCACTTACTACTTCGTAATAGTTCAGGAATTGATGAAGGTAGTTTTGAACTAATAGTGCTCGACCGCCCGGGGCCCCCAGATGGTCCAATGGAGTATGAAGAAATAACAGCGAACTCTGTTACCATTTCATGGAAACCACCAAAGGATAATGGAGGTTCTGAAATATCGTCTTATGTTATTGAGAAACGAGATTTAACGCATGGCGGTGGGTGGGTACCGGCATTAAATTATGTCAATGCTAAATACAACCATGCCGTGGTTCCCAGACTACTAGAAGGAACGAAATATGAATTTAGAGTGATGGCCGAAAACCTACAAGGGCGCTCTGATCCACTTACATCCGACCAACCCGTAGTTGCCAAAAACCAATACACAGTGCCGGGCGCACCTGGAAAACCAGAACTAACCGACAGCGATAAGGATCACATTTCCATCAAATGGAAACAACCAATTAGCAATGGAGGATCCCCCATAATCGGTTACGACATCGAACGTCGTGACATAAACACAGGACGATGGATAAAAATTAATGGCCAACCAGTACCTACCACTGAATACCAAGACGACAGAGTAACACCAAACCATCAATATCAATATAGAGTATCGGCAGTTAACGCCGCTGGTAACGGGAAGACTTCCGAACCATCGTCCACATTCGATGCTAGGCCACTTCGTGAAAAGCCAAGGCTTTATTTGGATGGTCTTTTAGGAAGGCGTATTAAAGTCCGTGCAGGGGAGCCTGTCAACTTAACTATTCCTATTTCTGGTGCTCCCACACCTTCAATTGAATGGAAGAGAGGTGATAGCAAATTGGAGGAAAGCAAACGAGTATCTTATGACACTAATTCGGAGCGTACTGTATTCCGCATTGATGATTCAAACAGGCGTGATTCTGGAAAATACACCGTTACGGCCAGTAATGAGTTTGGTAAGGACACAGCTGATATTGAAGTTATTGTCGTGGATAAGCCATCGCCACCAGAAGGACCATTAACTTACACAGAAACAGCCCCAGATCACATCTCCTTGCAATGGCATCCGCCTAAAGACGATGGTGGCAGCGACATTGCAGGATACATCATCGAGTTCACTGAGTTTGGCGTAGATGATTGGAAGCCAGTGCCAGGTTACTGTCCCAAGACTAACTACACTGTAAAGGGTCTTACAGAAGGAAAAAAATATATTTTCCGTGTAAGAGCGGAAAATATCTACGGAGCCTCCGAACCTCTCGAAGGTGCGCCGGTTCTAGCCAAGTCGCCTTTCGATCCTCCTGGCGCACCATCTCAACCAACAATTGCTGCATATACGCCAAGCTCGGCAAGCTTGGAGTGGCATCCACCAGACTGTTGTGGTGGTAAGCCTATAACTGGATACATTGTTGAGCGCCGTGAACGCGGCGGCGAATGGATTAAGTGCAACAATTATCCAACGCCAAATACATCTTACACAGTGCCCGATCTCCGTGATGGAACTCGTTATGAATTCCGCATAATCGCTGTTAATGAGGCTGGACCTGGCCAACCATCAAAGCCATCCGATCCAATGACTGCTGAGCACCAGCGCTATCGTCCAGATCCACCAGAGCCACCTAAGCCAGATCGTATTTCGAGGGACAGTGTCACATTATCTTGGCGGCCACCACGCAACGACGGGAAATCTAGAATCAAAGGTTATTATATCGAAGTGCGTCCCAAAAACGAAAAGGATTGGAAACTAGTTAACGAATTACCTATTAATTCAACCGTATACACAGTACCAAACCTTAAGGAAGGAGAGGAGTATTCATTCCGAGTTATCGCTGAAAACGAAGTTGGACGATCGAATCCATCGAAGCCCTCGCAGCCCATTACAATTGAGGAACAACCAAACAAGCCTTGTATGGACTTGGGAGGCGTTCGAGATATAGTGTGTCGAGCTGGTGACGATTTCAGCATTCATGTGCCTTACATTGCTTTCCCTAAGCCTAGTGCCTTTTGGTATTCTAATGACAGTGTCTTGGATGACGATAATCGTGTGCACCAGCATTTAACTGATGATGCAGCATCGTTCGTCGTAAAGAACTCTAAGCGTTCTGACTCGGGTCAATATCGACTTCAGTTGAAGAACCCATCTGGATTTGATACGGCTACTATTAATGTTAAGGTATTAGATAGACCAGCTCCACCAACCCACCTCCGTGCTGATGAGTTCGCTGGAGATTCTCTAACATTGTATTGGAACCCACCGAAAGATGACGGCGGCTCTCCTATACAAAACTACATTATTGAAAAGAAAGAAGCTCGTTCGTCCACATGGACTAAAGTTAGCAGCTTCTGCACAGTTCCATTTGTTAGAATTCGCAATCTTGCGATTAACAAAGAGTATGACTTCCGCGTGATAGCTGAAAATAAATATGGCCAATCTGATCCAGCCAGCACATCTGAGCCTATACGGGCAAGACATCCATTTGATGTTCCCAATACTCCCGGTATACCTCATGGCATTGACTCGACAGAAGATAGTATAACAATAGCGTGGTCGAAACCGAAACATGATGGTGGTTCTCCTATAACCGGCTACGTTATAGAGAAACGCCTGCTAAGCGATGACAAATGGACCAAGGCAGTTCATGCTCTTTGTCCAGATCTTACTTGTAAGATTCCAAACCTTATTGAAAATGCTGAATATGAGTTCAGAGTAGCCGCAGTTAATGCTGCCGGACAATCGCCTTACAGCGGTTCCAGTGATCTCATTTTCTGTCGCCGACCACCGCATGCACCAAAGATTACATCCGATTTATCAATTCGTGATATGACGGTAATTGCAGGAGATGAATTCCATATAACCGTACCTTATCACGCTAATCCACGACCAACGCCATCATGGAGTGTGAATGGTCTTGAAGTCACTCCCGACGCGCGAATTCGATTCGATTCAGACGATTATGCTTCAGTTTTCTACAATAAATCTGCTAAACGAAGTGAGACTGGGTCGTACACGATCACTCTTACCAACAACAAGGGTTCAGATACTGCATCGTGTCATGTCACGGTGGTAGACAGGCCAGGACCTCCTCAGGGTCCGTTGAATGCCTACGACATAACCCCAGACACTTGCACCCTGGCTTGGAAAACGCCTTTAGATGATGGCGGTTCACCGATTACAAACTATGTCGTTGAAAAATTGGACAATAGTGGCTCTTGGGTTAAGGTGAGTAGTTTTGTTCGCAACACTCACTATGACGTCATGGGCCTGGAACCTCAACACAAGTACCACTTCCGTGTAAGAGCAGAAAATCAGTACGGTTTGTCAGATCCTCTGGAGATAGCCGAGCCTATTGTTGCCAAACATCAATTTACAGTTCCGGATGAGCCTGGTCAACCAAAGGTTATCGACTGGGACTCTGGAAATGTAACATTGATTTGGACTCGACCAGCTAGTGATGGCGGCTCCCGCATTCAAGGCTATCAAATTGAATACCGAGACATTGTCAACGACTCATCTTGGAATACTTATGACTACCTTATAAAGGACACTAAATACCAGCTCTACAATTTAACCAACGGCAGCGAATACGAGTTCCGTATAAAAGCCAAAAACGCAGCTGGCCTAAGTAAACCTTCCCCACCATCGCTGAGGTTTAAACTAAAAGGAAAATACAGTGTACCTTCACCTCCTGGAACCCCACAAGTCACCAGGGTCGGCAAGAACTATGTCGACTTAAAATGGGAGAAACCTTTAAGAGATGGGGGCTCTCGAATTACCGGCTACATTATAGAACGAAGGGACATCGGTGGGGCCGTGTGGGTAAAATGTAATGATTACAATGTGTTGGACACTGAATACACCGTTATTAACCTGATCGAGATGGGTGACTACGAATTCCGCATATTTGCTGTCAATTCCGCAGGTCGCTCGGAGCCCAGCTTATGTACGATGCCAATCAAGGTTTGCGAGGTACTTGGTGGTGAAAAACCGGAATGGACTACACGACTCCAAAACAGAATAGCACCCTATGGCAAAGATTTCACCTTGCAATGTGCCGCCTCAGGTAAACCCAGCCCAACCGCTAGATGGCTTCGTAATGGAAAAGAAATTCAAATGGGTGGCGGCAGAATTACATGCGATAGTAAGGACGGTATTTTCCGGTTGCACATATCTAATGTGCAGGCTGGAGATGACGGTGACTATACATGCGAGGCAATTAATTCGCTTGGATTTGTTCACACCTCAGGTTATCTTAAAATTGGGTCACCACCAATAATTAACAGATGTCCCAATGAGCTTTATTTACCCGAAGGAGACAATACAAAGATCAAGGTTTACTACTCCGGCGACCAGCCACTGACTGTGATATTAAAGAAAAACAATGAAGTTATATCCGATAGTAATGATGAGACGCATGTTAAGTTAAACATATTCGACGACTATGTAGCAATTTGTATTCGTGACATCGAAAAGAATGATGCTGGCACATATCAAATAGAATTCACCAATGATTCTGGTAGTGCCACCGCGCAATTTGATGTACGCATCACTGGCTTACCTTCAGCGCCCACAGGACCCATGGGAATATCATACATAAACAAAAACTCCTGTACTTTGGCGTGGCGTCCGCCCTCTTACGATGGTGGTCTTAAAGTTACTCACTATGTGGTCGAGCGGAAGGATGTTGCATCACCGCACTGGATAACAGTTTCTAGCACCTGCAAAGATACCGCCTTCAACGTACAAGGTCTTATCGAGAACCAAGAATATATTTTCCGTGTGATGGCTGTAAATGAGAACGGAATGGGTCCACCACTGGAAGGCTTAAACCCTATCCGAGCAAAGGCCCCTATTGACCCCCCATCGCCACCAGGCATTCCTAAAATTACTGAGATTGGAGGAGACTTTGTGCATTTGGAATGGAGCAAACCGGAATCGGATGGCGGTGCTCACATTCAAGGCTACTGGATCGATAAACGTGAGGTAGGCAGCGACACATGGCAGCGTGTCAACGCTACCATCTGTGCAGCCAACCAAATAAACTGTATCAATCTGATCGAAGGTCGGCAGTACGAGTTCCGTATCTTTGCTCAGAATGTAGCAGGACTTTCAAAGGAATCATCCGCTTCCCAAGCGGTCAAGATAATAGATCCAAAGGCGGCTTCGCCTCCATTGATTGTGAAACCGCTACGCGATGCCAATTGCATTCAGAATCACAACGCTCAATTCACATGCACAATAAGTGGCGTTCCTAACCCAACAATAACCTGGTATAAGGGGGCTCGTGAAATCAGTAATGGGGCTCGTTATCACATGTACTCAGAGGGCGACAATCACTTCCTAAATATCAATGATATATTCGGCGAAGACGCTGATGAATATGTTTGCCGCGCGGTCAACAAAGCTGGAGCAAAATCAACCCGGGCGGCATTAGCCATAATGAGTACGTAAATCTTAAAAAAATATTTTCTTTCGCTTTTGAATTTTTATATATTAAACTTTATTATACTTTTAGCTTCTCCAAAACTAAACGTTCCACCACGATTCAGAGACACGGCTTACTTCGATAAGGGCGAAAATGTTGTAATCAAAATTCCCTTCACTGGCTTCCCAAAACCACGTATACACTGGGTTAGGGAAGGTGAGAATATCGAGTCCGGAGGTCACTACACTGTAGAGGTGAAAGAACGACATGCTGTTCTTATAATTCGTGATGGATCCCGCTTGGACTCGGGACCTTATAGGATAACAGCTGAGAATGAACTTGGTTCGGATACAGCAATAATACAAGTGCAAATTAGTGATCGTCCAGATCCGCCGCGATTCCCACTAATTGAAAGTATTGGCACTGATTCATTATCTCTTAGTTGGAAAGCTCCTGTTTGGGACGGTGGTAGCGATATAACGAATTACTATGTAGAGCGTCGTGAGCATCCATTATCTTCATGGATACGTGTTGGAAATACTCGGTTTACGTCTATGGCAGTCAGTGGTTTGACTCCAGGAAAAGAGTATGATTTCCGCATTTTTGCTGATAATGTTTATGGACGTTCTGAGCCTTCAGACACTAGCAGTCTAATCAAGACTAAGGACTCCATTAAAAAGAAACCAACAGAACGTAAATGGGAAGTCGACGCAAATGGAAAGAAGGTGCGCGGCAAAGCAGATGGACCAATTAAAGACTACGATTCATATGTGTTTGACATTTACTCCAAGTTCGTTCCCCAACCTGTTGAAATATCTCAGCAAAGTGTTTACGATAAGTATGATATCCTCGAAGAAATCGGAACGGGTGCCTTTGGGGTGGTGCACCGGTGTCGTGAGAGAAGCACTGGAAATATTTTTGCGGCCAAGTTTATTCCAGTATCACATTCAGTCGAGAAAGACCTGATTCGCCGAGAAATAGATATCATGAATCAATTACACCATCAAAAGCTTATTAACCTGCACGACGCTTTCGAGGACGATGATGAAATGGTCCTAATACTTGAATTGTAAGCCAACCCCATAATTTTGTATTCTAACTTTATAATTTAAAAATGTTTATCTTAGCTTATCTGGTGGCGAATTATTTGAACGCATTACTGCCGAGGGCTACGTGATGACGGAAGCTGAAGTAATAAACTATATGAGGCAAATTTGCGAGGGCATCAGGCATATGCACGAGAAAAATATTATACACTTGGACATAAAGCCAGAGAATATTATGTGCCAAACTCGTTCAAGCACAAATGTTAAGCTCATCGACTTTGGATTAGCGACACGGCTTGATCCTAATGAAGTTGTTAAAATTACAACCGGTACAGCCGAGTTCGCTGCACCGGAGATCGTTAACAGGGAGCCCGTCGGTTTCTACACTGATATGTGGGCTACTGGAGTGCTCACATATGTTCTGTAAGTTTTAATATTTGTCTATCGTATTATCCTTTTCAATAACTAAAAACATAAAATAACTAAGGAGTGCAGTAAAGGACTCAAACATTAAAAACAAGAATGACGTTAACTTTGGCAAGTCGAAGTGTATACACAACAGCAATTTTCCTACCAACAATTTTCTCACAAATCGATTCTACTAGAACTATAGTATACAGTCGTGCCATCATTATTATTAGTATATTTTATCCGAGTGTAGGGTAACGTTATCTTTAAAAGATTCTAAGCAATACTGGCAAACAAACTAATGTGTTAAAATTACGTTTGACATTAAAAGTATCCAAGCTAGCTACTGTCATATTTTCCCCCAAAAAAAAAACAATATTTTTCATTCGTGCTTGGGGTTGTGAAACGTAATTTATACGAAAGGTTTAACATTGCTTAGAATCTTTTATTAATACCGCCATATGATTTGTGACTTTTCTTAAATCCGTGACATTATAATTCAAAAATTAAAATAAAATGTTCTTATTTTAGGCTAAGCGGATTATCACCATTCGCTGGCGATAATGATGTTCAAACTCTCAAGAACGTTAAGGCCTGCGATTGGGATTTCGATGTACAATCATTTAAGTACATATCTGAAGAGGGTAAAGATTTTATAAGAAAATTGCTTGTTGCAAACAAAGAAAAGCGTATGACTGCGCACGAATGTCTTCTGCATCCTTGGCTTACTGGTGATCATAAGGGTATGACACAGGCCATTAACCGTGATCGTTATCTGGCCTACCGTGAAAAGTTGAGAAAGAAATATGAAGACTTTGAGAGGTATCTGTTACCAATCGGACGCCTATCAGAATACTCCTCTCTAAGAAAGTTGCTTATGGAGAAATATAAGATACACGATGCCGTTTTCGATAGGCGTCAAGCTGCGCCACGTTTTGTGATTCGACCATCGTCACAATTTTGCTATGAAGGCCAAAGCGTTAAGTTCTACTGCCGATGCATTGCAATTGCTACACCTACTCTTACCTGGACCCATAATAATATTGAATTGCGGCAGAGTGTCAAGTTTATGAAACGATACACTGGGGATGACTACTACTTCATCATCAACAGAGTAAAGTTAGACGACCGAGGAGAATATATTATTCGTGCAGAAAATCACTATGGCTCCAGAGAAGAAGTCGTTTTCCTGAATGTTCAGCCCTTACCAAAAGAACAGCCCAGGTATCGAACGGAATCTACTCCGGTTCGCAGACGTGAACCTTTGCCGTACACCTTCTGGCAGGAGGAGTCCGAGACGGCCCCCAGTTTCACATTCCTTTTGCGGCCACGCGTCATGCAGGCTCGCGACACATGCAAACTACTTTGTTGTTTAAGTGGCAAGCCAGTGCCCACTGTAAAGTGGTACAAGGACGGCCGAGAGCTTAGCAAATACGAGTATGCGATGACCCACTCTGATGGCGTTGTCACCATGGAAATAATTGACTGCAAGCCATCCGATTCAGGAAAATACAGCTGTAAGGCAACGAACTGTCACGGAACAGACGAAACCGAGTGTGTCGTGATTGTTGAAGGTAAATTTAAAGAACACTACTTTAATCAGGCCCTCTAAAAATAATTTATTTAAAGCAGAACATTCCTATGGGTAATTGTTTTAAGATTCATTTTAAATATTTTAACATAGTTGCTGATTGTAACAACAAATTGTATTTTAATTTGGAACCAATTGTAAGAAAATTACCCATACGAATACTATTTGATAAATGATTAATCGTTAGAATTATTTATTATATAAAGTAAAAAGCCTGTCTTTATTTTATTTTGTCACCGCAGCCCTTCATGCCCATCATTGATTTTTTATTGCTTCGACTCTCTTGCTATTTTTATTCATTAAAAAGACTAAAGGGTAAATTTGTAAAATGTGTCGCACAGTGGCGCCATTGGGTAAATACAATTTTAAAATTGGCTTGGCTACAGCGCCGCAGCGTACCATCACTAAGTAGAGTCTTAACTTTTCAGAATCTGACTTGGCTGCACGGAGCGCTAAACCCAGTTGGAAATTTTTAGTAACCTACTGAAGCAAATTTGTAAAATCATTCTTGCATACTTTTATATTCAAGATGTTACTATTGATCTTAGTTAAACACATACTTAAACTAGGTATTATGTACAACAACAGAATACATACATCCTGTTGGCGTAACTGTTTTAATAGTATTGTATTCATTTGATAGTACACCAATGGTAAATGTAAAGTTCTACTTTAAACTAGCTGCATTAGTAAATTTTCCCAAGAAAATTAGTTTGTGTGTACACTTCCAAGTATTTTAACTGCGAATGAAGTAGACTGATCGTCATGAAAATAAAATTACGGACGCTTTAAAACTTATTAATCTGGTCTCGGGTTAAATGTATTCCCACACAATGATTTGGGCATGAAGAATCAGCAATATTAGTAAAACGTCTAATCCCCTTATTTGAAATACATTGTGAACGTTTGATATGGTCTTTATTTAAATACGTCTTACCATTTTGTATACTACATTTTAAAATTCAATTTTTCTCAGGAGAATGGGTTACGCCTGAGCAGGCTCAACTTGCCCACAATTTCCTTTACTCAGGAGGTAAATGATAATAATGAAATGAAACAAAAATATAAAAAACATATTTACCTTCAGCATGCCCTTAATCCCTAAAATGAACACTTCCATATTAAATCACAGTTATAACCAAAAACAAGAGAGAACGCTATAGTCGGGTGCCCGGCTATCAGATACCCGTTATTCAGCTAAAGGGAGAGCGAGGGAGATAGATATATAAAACTTTGATCGCGCATAACGTTTTAACAAATGGTCCGAATTGATAGGTATTGATAAACACAATAAAACTAATTTTTTACTTTACAAGAATCTGCATGCAAAATGCCAATCTTCTAGCTTTTTTAGTTTCCCAGATCTCTGCGTTCATACAGACGGAAAGATACACTTTTGCACGAATACAATATACCCTTTTACTCTACGAGTAACGGGTATAACAATATAGGAAGATAGCTTCGGCAACCCGAAGTTTATACACCCTAGCAGTTATATATTACAAAAAATATTTGGTTAGAAATACGAATATCTGAGTTTCATGCTATAACTTTTACATTCATTGAGTCAGTAATATCAATATAAATAAATATCACCAAAAAATTTTTAAATATAAAAGCTTAACCGAACATAAGCCTATAGCTGAGCGCCTAATCAGAACTACCGTTCCGACTTTTCTAGGATTTCTGGTCAAAAATATATCTAAACTTATGTACTTTATGAAGTCACTGCATTTAAACAGTTGACCTTTTGCGAGGGTGTAAAAACAAGAAAGATTTTTATGCTCGTGGTTTGATTACCGAATTTATTAATATTCATTTAGAGAAGGCCTTTGAATTTCAATTTTAGATTTTCCTAGAATTTGAAAGTAGATATTCTGAAAAAGTCCAACTATGAGTTATAGTAATAAAGTATAGCAATAATAATTATTTTTAATATTAATATTGTTTGAAACTTTTACTAGGAATTCAGATCCCAAATAATAATCTAGTAATAGTAAAAAAATGTTTCAACTTTTAAACTAAACCCTTAAAACAGCAAAACGCCCAGACGAGTTGAAGTTTTAACGGCGATAACGTTGAGGAAAGGCAATATCACACAACTCAAGTCCAGCATACATTTTTGCGTTTTTTTAATACTATTAAGCATAACATCTGGTTATCTCATAAATATATACAATCCTGCCCGATTTAAAATATAAATACTAGTGATAAGAAATATAAATACTACTACTACACTAATTTGATTAACAACTTTTCCTTGTAATCGGAATATAAATAATAGTAGAGTAATGTTTCTTTAAATTAACCATTTAAAACAGCATTATCGCAGGACAAGTATAAACAACAATAAAGTAAAGGAAAGGCAATATCAGTACACAAGTCAATCCCAGAATTAATTGTTGGGTTTTTTTAGTTCTATTAAGCTATAACTGGTTGTCATAAATAAATACAATCACGTTAAGTAGTATTTATATTTTATTATTTAATAAATACTAATATACAGTTCCCACAATCCAAGTTAATTATGATTACAATAACGTCAGTCAAATAATACAACTGTACACTTTTTTTTTATTATAAATCGTAATCCTAAAACCCATTGTTTCTATTTACCAAAACAGATAGGAAATACATAGAGCAGCCACTTAAGCCGGCTCCACCCCCAATAGTAACATCCCGCCAGTTTACCTCGTCTTCAACGCAGAGCACATCGGAGTCTAAGGCAAGTTTTTAAAATTCTATAGCCCGATCGTATATTCATCAGTCAATTATAGGCCGACAAAACCACTGTGTCCAACTCAAGTTCTTCAAGCACGCAGAATAGCATTTCAAGCAAAAAGAAGTATGCGTCGAATAGTTTACAGGCGCCTGGAAGCCCTTCTAGATCACGAAGTGCCACCAAAGAGCTAATACGTATGTATATATTTAATATAAATGGGCCTTACAGACTACTTATATATATAAAATTAGTTCCCCCAGATGATTCATTAATGTGCAAGCCAGAGTTTACAAAGCCTCTACACGATCTAACTATCCGTGATGGTGAGCAGTTGATACTAACCTGCCATGTAAAAGGAGACCCAGAACCTCAGATCACTTGGTCAAAGAATGGAAAGTCCATATCATCTTCTGACATAATTGACTTAAAGTATAAAAATGGTGTTGCAACTTTAACCATAAACGAAGTTTTCCCGGAAGACGAGGGAGTGTTTACTTGCACGGCCACAAATTCTATTCGTGCTGTGGAAACTAAATGCAAACTAACAATAAAGCGTAAGTATAAATCATTGAAAAAACTTAATTTTTATCATGTCTATAAGGATTGCCAACTATACTGAAACAAAATGTTATTTATGTGTTAAGGCTGAGATGAAACATTCAATTTTTAACGTCAGCTTATGCTTATTTATCCATTTAGGACCGTTTTCTGTCCGTTTGTTTAATTTAAAGTATGGTTAAAAGCATGAAATCGTATGGGAAATCAGAGTTTAAAGCTTCCTTTAAATTTAATAGGCGGACGAGAAAACAACCCTTAAAATTATAATTTAACCTATTTAGAAATAGTGAGACGAGGCTTGGTCGACTCCGCTGTTGACTTACAAATAATAATAAAACTGTGATTATTATTTTTTACTCAAAACAAACAAGAAAGGAAGCTAGCTAGTATAGTAGCTAGTATTAAATATCTGTCCTGTTTTAACTGCCGATTTTTTTCTGATTTTAAGCGAAACACTTTATCTTTTAAGTTTATCTTATCCCTTTTTCGAAAACTAAAACTAAGCTACAACCCACGAATAGTTTATAAATCATTTAAAAAAATGTAATAATAAATTCTCTTTTTATATAATTTTAGCACTGGATAAGAGCTCTACAAAACGAAAAGTAATTTCCGGCGATAAAGCTCCGAAAATAGTAAGTCACTTGGAGTCGAGATTTGTTAAGGATGGCGATGCAGTTACCTTGGCTTGTCGCATTATTGGGGCCGAACATTTCGACGTGGTATGGTTGCACAACAACAAAGAGATAAAGCCAAGCAAGGACTTCCAATACACCAACGAAGCCAATATATATAGATTGCAAATCGCCGAGATTTTCCCCGAAGATGGCGGCACTTACACTTGCGAGGCCTTCAATGATGTTGGCGAATCGTTCAGTACCTGCACAATAAACGTAACCGTGCCTGGAGATGAGCCTAAGCATCCGGCCTTTGTGAAATTCCCCATATCAGTTTCGATACTTGAAGGAGAGAGTACCACATTCGAATGCGAATTGGATTCGGAACTCCTTAATTTGGTTTGGGTGAAAGATGGCAAGCCGATTGACGAAACTCTTTCACGATACTCATTTACGAAAGATGACAACCGATACGCTTTTACAGTTGCAAAATGTAACATGGACGATGTTGGTCAATACCAGGCTAAGGCGGTAGCCAAAAAGGGAGAAAGTATATGTGCATTCTCAGTAAATGTTCACAACGCCGAATGCTAAGTCAAAATCGGAGTTATTATACTTTATTTAACCAACTATATAAAACGTGCATATATATTATATACATATGTATTAAGAGTATGCAAAAAATTTAGACTGCTCATGAAAAGTCGCTTTCATCATTCAAACATCTATACATATACATAGGCGTTTATGTATATAAATATATGTAAAGTTTATGCATTTCAACCATATCGTCCATAAAAGCAATATCAGATATTCATGTGCACACACATAAATCACGCATTATTTGTAGAAATACTATTAATCGAAAAATAATGTCTAAGCAAAATTAATGTAATTGACTACCCTTACATTTTTATAAATGGCAATGAACTCACAGATACTGAACGGAAATGACAAGGCCTCCGCTGCTTGAGTGACTAGTGGCATCCTCAAAAATAACATCTCAAATACATTAGCCATTCAAGTAGTTGAAACTTCTAATTCTCGAACAGAGTTCTGTATAACTTACGAAATATAAAGACAAATGTGAAGAATGCGGGTAGTAATTGACATAAAAATAAATGTACTATTTTTTAAATAAAACCAATCAATTTTTCTGTTGCTGGGTTGTGAGGGTTGAGGGTTGTGATATAGTGTTCGATATCGATAAAATTAAAATAGAATTTCGAAAACATTTAAAAAGAGTCATGTTCCAGAGTAGAAGAGAATACAATAAAAGTCAACGAAGCAATAATTTATTTACTATTATATTCCTATTAATTTTCCGATCGTTCCTATGGCAGCTATATGATATAGTCGTCCGATTTTGAAAAATTTTTATTCGAAATTCAGAATTAGATAAGAAGTGACATTACCAAAAGTAGGAGGTTATAGGTTCAAAAACACCCAAGATATAATTTTTTTAAATTTTTTTACCCGATTATTCCTATGGAAGCCATATGATATAGTTGTCCGATCCGGCTCGTTCCGACTTATATACTACCTGCAATAGATAGAAGACTTTTGGGAAAGTTTTAGCCCGATAGCTTTAAAACTAAGAGACTAGTTTGCGTAGAAACGGACAGACAGACGGACGGACAGACGGACATGGCTAGATCGACTCGTCTAGTGATACTGATCAAGAATATATATACTTTATGGGGTCGGAAATGTCTCCTTCACTGCGTTGCAAACTTCTGACAGAAATCATAATACCCTCTGCAAGGGTATAAAAATTATAGCTTCGATGTTTTTTCACATACGAGTATAACCTCCTACGCTTGGGAATAACATAAAAGTTGTAACTGATCGGACAACTATATCTTACAACTCCAAGAGGAAATATATGAAAAGTAATGGTAAAAATGAAAAGAAAATGTATGTCTTTGACATAATATTTCCTTATATAATATATTCGCAAGTAAATATGAACTTATCATTTTTTAAATATTTCATAGAGCAATTTTGAATTCAACTAATTTTTTTTCCGATTAGTGTATTTTTGCTTTACAATGCCGTATTTAAGTGGAAGAAAAAGACAAAGGAAATGAAAACCAGGAACTATAAAATATTACTAACTTTATTATTTTTAATAGGTTTAAATTTCTTATATGCCGTAGAATTGGATCATGTAAAATATCTTCATATTATTACATTTGAATTTGTTAAAAATTCATTGAGAAACGTATTTAATGTATATCTAGTTTATTTACAGTTATTATACATTAGTTTGTGTTACTTATAGGTATTTAAATATTTACTGAAAATTTTCAAATTAAAAACATATAAAAAATTTTTAACAGTAGAATGTAACAAAAATTCATATTGCAAACGCAATTGTTTTTCTTATATTATCATATTTATTTTAGTCCTGGCAAACGTACAATTAACCAACAGTGCTGTGATCTGATCAAAAGTGACTAAGTATACACAACACAATATTATAATTAATTGATAATTATTTTTCAAATGTATTTTATTTCGCTACACGCTTTTACATTTTCTTCTTTTGTTTTGGAAATGCTATCACACAGCGTGAGTGAAAAGTTGAATTTATTCAAGCAAAACGTAAGGCAGAACGATTAAGGGCTCATTGTTGTACGATTTTAGTTGGAGAACTTGATGCCATTCCTTAAATTGTTGAAAGCTAGTTAAGTTCTTATCCGCTATACTTGTAGAAGAAACGTCTGAAGATGATCGAATTCCAGTACGGTACTCAACGCCGAGCAATGGAAATTTAATGGTTGATTCGTCCGACTCGATAGATTTCCGTTTAATGGATAAGTCCACATCTAAGTTGTTGTTGTTGTTAAAACATCTCTTGCTAGCATCGGAATTCTCGGTTTTTTGTGATTCGAGCGATGCTTTAGTCGGAGATAATTTTATACTGGCAACAGAACTCTCAGCAAATATTGAATTAAAAGATTGCAGCATGCTGTTGTTTTGAAAATCGTTCCGCTCATTGACTATACAATCAATTTCTTTAAGGTCTTCTTGATCTCCATTATCGCTATCGCTTAATGAAGTTAAATATGAATCCAAATCGCTTTCAAATTTGGCCTCGGAAGTCGCTGCTGCGGCACTCATTTCAGTCTCAATTTTTAAATTATGTGTTTTCAAAGATGAACTTTTTTTTAGTTTTTTTTCCTCTGTGGAAGTGTTTTCTACTTCGCTATCGTCGTCATAACTAGAGCTGCTGCTACTGCTATAATTTATTACTCTTTCCTTTACACCTACAGAGTTCTCCCTGCACAATTCATGGTGGAAAAACAATTTATTGTGAAGCTTAATATCTGAGTAATCTGTTGTATTTGGTTTTAAATGAAATAAATGTTTTAGTTCTAAATCAATAGACCTAGTTTGACTTTTTTTGTGTTTTCGGCATGTTCGGCGATAGCGGATATTACGGGGCCGAGAAGCTAGCCTGCATGTTTTCGATTTTACATTGCAGTTTTCCAGTGGAATTTCAGTTTGTGATTTTGTTAGATCTTCTGGAAAAGAATTGGTAATCGGTTTTTTTACATTTCCCATATCTGAACTAGTATTTGGTGAGACTGCCGTCATAGAGTTGGCTGGAGAATTAATTTTACTTGGCGTTTTCTTTATTGTCAATACAATATGGTTGCTGCAAGCTCCCCCGTCACCTACTGGGCGTTGAACAATGGCATATTCTTCATTATTACTGTTTTCGTATTCGTTCTCATTATCATTCTCTGCTCCATTGTCACTATCACTGCTGTTATTACTACTACTCAAATTTGAAAAAGTTCCATTTAAAGCCGTCTTAAACCGCTTGACTGAAATATTAAAATTATTGCGTTCATGTTTCTTCTTTTTCATAACATCCTCTGCATAAATTCTTTTATTTGCTCGATGTACTTCTGATTTTGTGCCTGATGACTCTTTCCTCTTATTTCTCAGTTTTTCATTAATGGAGTTTTGAGTTGCTTTTAAACTAGAATAGCTACAACTGCTGGAACCACTACCACTATAAGGACTGTCATCCTGAAATTCGTGATCACTGCTTTTATCACTTATATCAGGATCAACGAAGTGCACTTCATCATTAGCCAATTTTAATAAATTATAACTGAAAGCATTCACCGAGGACGTACCAAATAATGTCTCCGTTGACGGTGATGTATTGATGTTGGAATTAACTTGCGTTGGCACGTGGTTTTCATTATGGCTATTCGCACCAGTAATCGGGACATCAACATTAACCTCTAGCGGGCTGGAACTATTAAATTTATATTCTATGTTACCTTCGGGACCTCCTAATCTTTTAGAAAATGTATTAGCAGTAGTCGGAGAGTTCAGCCATTCCTTAACCCTGTTTCTAGCACGTCGACACGTTGGCAAGCACTTTGCTACGCCAAGAAATGGTGCCATAAAAGATTTAAATTGTTTCGCTTTAAACGGTTTTAAAAATTTTAAAGAACTTAAATCTTTTTTGATTCTATCGGATGTAAGAAGTCCATATTTAGGGACAACATCAGCTCCATTAGTCACTGTGTACGAGTCCAAGGTGTGGAGAAAGTTATTCTCAGATTGAAAACTAGGAGATGAGTTAACACTATCCCAATTCCCATTTATGTTTGGTATGTAGAAATTATGCAAAGAATTTATGTGAAAACTGGTCACTTTGTTGGTTTGTATATAAAACCTTTGCTTTGCTACGCAATCAGGATCTTCGTGAACTGTAAAGACAGGAAGAACTTCATTGTTTGTTTCACTACTTTCTTTTTCTTGATTAGTATTGTCAAGTTGAGCATCTGCGTTATTACTTATCAAATTTGACGAAACGTTTTGTATGGGTGCACTAAAAGATACATTTTTGGTATCAGAATTATTTGTTGAATCTTCAAATTTAGCTTTTGGCTTTCGAATTTCATCCATTATAGAATACAAAGGATCGTCGTTATCATCAAAATCTAGATCAAATATGGACTTTACTGGTTTTGGCTGAGTGTCACCTACTTCACCATTATTCACACTTTCCAAATTAAGCAAATTTTCTTCATGCTTGTGGTGAGAAATGTCCTCCTTATAATTTAAACTAGTTTTTGGATCGTTCTTATCAGTATCTGAAGTTGAATTTTTAGACTCTTCTAATGCACTTTGAACTTCCTCGATAACTATGCAAGTACATGGTACTATTTGAGCTTGGTACATTTTCTCAATTTCTACTTCATTCAGTGGGCTGTTCAAGCTGTGAATTAGGTGCATTAGTTGAGTGGTGACATCATTGAAATTTTTCGGCATTAAGTTTTCCGATGTTCTTGCTAAAGGTAAAGTATGAAGTGAATTGCTATTGCTGTCCAATGAAGTACATTCCTTAATTTCCTGCGATTTATTACTATCGTGAGATGGTTCTGAAGTGGCCGTGTCACTGTCGGTAATTACAGGTTCTGTAACGGAAAAATTTTTTTTTTTAATTTTTAAATATACCAGTGAGGTTGCCTTTGCCTGCGAAAACCAGGGTTGCAAATTTTAGAAATAGATCATCCACTTATAAATGCTTAAATGCAGTCACACCACCTTAAAATATTTAACAAAGAAAACCGATGAGCCCTTTTGACTTCCCTTTCAGCAAAACAGCTCAAGTAAATCAGCTCACAAAAATGTTCAGTTCAGTTCAGTTAAAAACTATTGCTATATCTTTATCTAAAGAAGCTGTGCCGCCCACAGTTTTGAAGCTAGACTAAAAATGTATACTGTAATTTGTTTTAGAGGTCTAGTCAAAATGCATTCATTTCTCAGTCAACAGTACTGTAAACTTGGGTACTGCACTCCAATATACTGCACTCATTTCATACAATTATAAAATTAGCCAACTTACAAATGTTTGACAAAGGTATAACTTTATTTAAAACAACTCAAATGAATTTAATGAACTATCTCAATCCTACAATTTGTATATTTACTTCGGGTTATATTTAAAAATATGCTTTTTATAAAACTTCTCGAAAAAATTAGCTAAAAACGAGAACGGAAGCTAGCTTCGGCAAGTCGAAGTTTTAATACCCATGCAGATTTCACGAATGAAAACTTGACTAGAAAATCAAGATGAATTAATAAACAACAAAACATTTTATAATTGAAAAAAATAAAATTTTAAAAATGTTCACCCTATTGAATCCTTTGGGAGCTATAGGATATAGACGTCCGATCGGCACGCGCTTTTACCCTGATCAAGGTGAAGGTTTGGAAAGTTTCATGTCAATTGCTTATATACTGGGCGAAATATCTTAATTTTTTTAAAGCTTTATCCGATTGTTCCTATGGGAGCTATGGGATATAGACGTCCGATTGGGTCGCTAGCTTTTAAACTGAGCTTGCAAACGGTATTGAAACAGACGGACGGACGGACAGACGGACATGGATGGAAAACGGCCAAGGAAAGCGGTTCGATTGGTTAGGTTCTTCATTCAAAATGGCTTAAACTGTGAAGGATTACACAGAAAACAGAGTCGTGATCCATTTTTCGTTCCAAAATGTTATATCACAAATTTAATCAAAAATTTTATCAGGGCAAAAATAAACTAAACAAGAAAGGAAGCTAGCTTCGGCCAGCCGAAGCTTATATACCCTTGCAGATAATTCATATTAATCACTAATTTTCCGATCGTTCCTATGGCAGCTATATGATATAGTCGTCCGATTTTGAAAAAATTTTATTCGAAATTCAGAATTAGATAAAAAATGGCATTTCCAAAAGTAGGAGGTTATAGGTTCAAAAACACCCAAGATATAATTTTTTTCTATATGATATAGTTGTCCGATCCGGCTCGTTCCGACTTATATACTACCTGCAACAGAAAGAAGACTTTTGGGAAAGTATTAGCCCGATAGCTTTAAAACTGAGAGACTAGTTTGCGTAGAAACAGACGGACAGACGGACGGACAGACGGACATGGCTAAAACGACTCGTCTAGTGATGTTGATCAAGAATATATATACTCGAGAATATATATACCCGATCCGGCTCGTTCCGACTTATATACTACCTGCAACAGAAAGAAGACTTTTGGGAAAGTTTTAGCCCGATAGCTTTAAAACTGAGAGACTAGTTTGCGTAGAAACAGACGGACAGACGGACGGACAGACGGACGGACAGACGGACATGGCTAAAACGACTCGTCTAGTGATGCTGATCAAGAATATATATACTTTATGGGGTCGAAAACGTCTCCTTTACTGCGTTGCAAACTTCTGACTGAAATCATAATACCCTCTGCAAGGGTATAAAAATGTGCTTAAAATAATAGGGAACATTTAAATAATTATAATGTAATGTAATGTTTCAATAAACAAATTTATAAAACATGCACTTACAAAAATAAATCCTATCCTAAATATTTACAAGGGTAAAAGGCTCATCAAAAAAAATTACAAATTAATTCCCGAAAACTTATGAGAATCTGTGAAGGCTAAGTTAAGTTGTAAAAAGAAAAACTAAATACAAAATACCAGGGACCGAAAAAAATGATTCTTTTTTTGAGTAAAAAATAAAAATCACTATTTTATGATTATTTGTAAGCGAAAACCACATATCCAGTTAAGAAAAAACAAGAGAAAACGCTATAGTCGGGTTGGTGTCCCGACTATCTAATACCCGTCACTCGGCTAAAGGGAGTGCGAGGGAGATGGATATATAAACTTTGATGAGCCATAACTTTTTAACGAATGGTCCGATTTAAAAAATTTCTTCTACATTTCGATAGGTATTGATAAGCACAACAAAACTGCATTTTTACTTTTCCGAAATATTTAAATTTTTAAAATCGTGTATAAGCTATTGTGGGCGTTAGAGGGGGCGTGGCACGTTCTTGAAATAAACTTGCGCTGCGTAGGAACTCCAAGAATCTTCATGCCAAATACCAATCCTGTAGCTTTTATAGTTCCCGAGATCTCAGCGTTCATACGGACGGACAGACGGACAGACAGACATGGCTAGATCGACTCGGCTAGTGATCCTGATCAAGAATATATATACTTTATGGGGTCGGAAACGCTTCCTTCTACCTGTTACATACTTTTGCACGAATACAATATACCCTTTTACTCTACGAGTAACGGGTATAAATACATTTTCTTTGTATAAAACGCTTAAAATGCGGTTTTTAAATTGTAAGCGGAATCAGTACTGTTGACTTTTTGTATAAAAAAAACATTTTCTGTGGGAATCGAACTCGTGCTTATAGCTTGGGGGACCAACACACTAACACCCAGCCCACATGTCGGGTTGGATCACACTGTTGTCGGCAAGGGGAAAAGGGGTAGAGAGCTTGTTCTATTTATACCCGTTACTCGTAGAGTAAAGGGGTATATTGTATTCGTGCTTATTCTTAAACGATATTTAAAAACTTAATTCAAATCCGATTATTTTTAGCCACGATACAGTGAACAGTGAAACCGCTTTTATTAAAAGTGTTCCAGCAAACTCTTTTCCATAGCTTAATTTTCTGATAAGTTTTTGTACAAACCTTCTATTTTGCTTGTAAAAGTAGCATTGCCCGAAAAAGTTTCCAAAATGTGTGGAGAATGCATTGAAGTATCTAATTGTTTTCAATTAGATAAATAATTAATCATTGCGCAATTGTTTTTTCCAAAAACATACCTGAGCAAGACGACGTTGGTCTCGGGAAGATAGCACGAGAAGCCAGTTCTCGATTGGTTGACGAATTTGAAAGATTGCTGGTTGACGATTGCATGGAAACACTTAATTTTCTGCTCTGAATTTCATTGAAGAGTTCCTTCGTGGTCTTTACTTTTTTAACGGTTGAGCCACCAAAAAAAATTTGTTGGGACAGGCTAGATGACTCTTTGGCGATAAGACCGTCCACACCTTTCGATCCTTTTTTTCTACCACGTCTTTTTGGAATTTGTGACTGGGAGGAGTTTTCCAAATACTCAGGTCTACTATTTGGATCATAGCCCATGCCGGTAGTAGGCATTGCCATTTGAATAGCGGATGCATTGTGTAATCGAGCATCAAATAAATTTTCAGACTTTCTTACTTCCTCGACAGTAGATGGAGATAGACGGCTACAAGATGCACTTGAGTCGTAAGCACTATATTCATCAAATTTTTGTTTCCCTGATTCATTGCTTCGAAACACATTGTTTTGTCCGGCCAAAAAGCTTGAATTACTGTGGTTCGAAACATCCAATTGGTTGACCGACTTAAATCTGCCGGTGAATGTCAACTCGCTTGAGCTTAATCGAGTTTTATGCTGGGAATTACCCAATGTAGCATCCCCAGATAAAATTGAGCTCATAGAACTGTTCGAAAGGGAAAAAATTTCTGAAAATAGAATAAAAAAAGATTTCCTTTTAATTCATGCATTTATATCAAAATATAAATATATATATATTGAGAAACAAAACATTTATAAAATTCATTTTTAAAAAAATCATACCTGAATCTGCTGCGAGAGCAGACTGTAGCAATCCGTCGCTGACTTTTGAACCAAATCTTATGTTTTGTGCGACCTGCCCTTCCTTATCCTTACTTCTTTTCTCCTTTTTTAATTTTTTCTGCCGAGAGCTTGGTGTTGTTGGAATTGCAAGGGGCGCAGGAACCACCAAGTTGGATTTTTCTTGCTTCGACGCACAGTTGTTCTCGTTCTCATCGGAATCGGATACAATGTCAATGACAACTGAAGCTTCGTTCATCTTGTCGGCGCTGACGTCGGTTAGGTTGAACACGGAACTCACTGGCTGTTCAATTACGATCGGCTGAGGAGAGTCCACGTGCCTACTTGGTGCGGGCTGTGGCTGGCGCCGGTCCTTGTTATTGTGGTGTGTCGTTATAGAGTTTTTTTGGTCGCGCTCGCAATCATGGATATTGTTGACCAGGTTTGAGAAGTTCGTATGAAGCTGGGTGTGGACACCCAAAGGCGGAGGCTCAGAAGAGTCTATATTTGATTGCATGTGTGAAGCAATTTGATGCGAAGGCAACGATTGAGAGAACGGTAGATGAGCAGCTGGCTCGCTCATGTGGTTGTCTGGTGCCACCGCTGTGGACTTTACAAAGTCTGATGCTAGCTGCGTGGGTTGGGAAACAATTTGACTGGGATTTGGCAGACTTTCAGTGGCCGTTTGCTGAATGCCCACCATTTCCCTCCACTTCTTTAGCAAGGACTTTGCTCGTCGAGCCAAATGCTCATTTTTGGTCCTTCTTCTAAGCTGATTAATGTACTTGGCCAGTCTGGTGGCCTCCAGCTGCTCCTTGGTGATTGTTGTGCCTTCCAGTGCACATATGACAGAGAGCACTGCTTCCATATTGACGACCTGGAAACATCGTTTATAAACACCGATTTGTTAAAAAGATAACACACTTTCTTACATCGTAGTTTTGATCAAGTGCCTGCGATAGGTGAGTGGTAAGTTGCTGGATTTGGTTTTGGTTCATTTATATCTTCCGGATTGCAAAGCCTCTGATCCAGACTCAAGGAACAGCAAACGGCGAAAGGCGAGATCTGTTCAAATTGTTGAAACGAGAGAAAGTAGCAGTTGTGAGAACGAAATTTATAAAATCATATTTATTTTGTCTGCAGATTTTGTATTAACATTTTTGGACACAAGAAAAGAGTTTATCTGTTATCAAAAAACAATCAATTGTAACTTTTTAACTGGTTCTCAAAAAAATGTGTTTCTTGAAGACCAAATTATTCCAAAATTATAATGTAATTAATGTATGCAATGAATATCTGAAAAACACACACACTAAAGCACGATGTATATTGGCCAATCGTTATGCTTACAAATTATAGCTACACAATTGAATTGTAAAGTCTGTGTTCCCTCGGCACACTTCCTTGAATACAAAATTGTTTATATTCGTCACAAAATAAAGTAAATTAATAATTTATCATCAATTCCCCGACTCCATCGCAATTCGCCATTTTCACCATTGACTTGACAGCTGCACTCTGGGGGTGGGAAGAAAACGATAAAAAGAAGTATCGCTACTTCTCACGTGTACTTATTACAATATAACAACCTGTTCATGCTGGTACGCATCTACGAAAGGTGCCAGCCTCCACTATCGGTCTTTCCATAGAGTTCATCCGTGTGAAACGGTTGGGATTTCTGACAAATGTGAAACTCGTGTTCCCACAGAGCTCCATCCACCATCCCATCCAATGACAGCTGACTTGAAGAGCAGTTGCTCAACTCAACCGTAAGGAAGAGGGATTTCAACTCGTAAAACTACGTTCTCCTAATCTTATTGTAGAATAATACAATAAATAGCATACGATGATAGTTAGAAATCATATCTGAACTTTAATAAAATAGCCAATAACGAGTTTGCAAACATTTTGCTGACTGTGGGAGAACCTAACATCCCGTACCCCACACTCCACTCTTACTACGCCTCTGTCTAGCCAATATTAATATGAAAAAATTGTAAACAAAACCAAATTTGTGCTGTTTTGGTAGTTTATAGCAACTTTGGAACATTATCGCCATTGATTTGATTTGTTCTCGTAGTCAACGTTCCATTTTTCACAGCCAAGAGGAAGAATTCAGAGTTGCACCGAAAAAACATCGCCTAACTATCGCATAAAAGAGCCTGTCAAAGTCCGTCAAAATTGGATGGCGGGCTAACTGTGAAATTTTCGGAACGGCAAAACCTTACGGACCATTCGTTCATTGGATGGTGGATGTATCTCTGTGGGAAGACCCTATTAATTTTTTTGTGATTATTGGCTCATTTAAGCAGATGGCGGCAGTTATATTAAATCGTACAGTATGAAAAATATGGTCTCTGTTGCGGTTTTGAGCGAAAAGCTGTTCACATAGGATTTTACTGATGCTAAAACCGTGGAAGAACAAATTTTTGTATTTGACATTTTCCCACAAATCCAGTTATTGCTTATGTTGACATTACAGCTACATAATGGTCTTATAGTGTGTATAGACTGGTACATTTTTCCATAGGAACCCTGTGGATAGACGAAGGTTCAGAAATGGGTGGTATATTTATTAGTATTTTGTTAAAAATTTAGTATTTTTGGCGACTTTCTTTAAGTAACGGATGATTTCTATGTCAATTTTCTGTAACGTTTCTACCGTTTTTAAAGATGCGGCTGTAGTGTAAATGCTGGCATCATTTATTGAATATTCGACAAAGATTCTAGTAGTCTGTAGTGTAAATGCTGGCATCATTTATTGAATATTCGACAAAGATATTTCTCATTTTTAAACTTCTGTTTTTTTTAATAAATCAGAAATTTTAAAAATCACCTTAGATCGTAAAAAATACTAGATAATAAATAAATAATAAATACTAAATAAATAAAACTTAAATGGTACAAATGAGGTCTCGCTTTTCTCTTAAGCTGAGTGTAGCAACTGTTTCTCGTCTCTATGTAAAGCAGGCCATCCACAGCGGAGTTGTTTGACGAACATTTTCGCGAAAATATGCAAGATAGAATCGTTTCTATCTATGTCGAACAAGTCCTCGAAAAAATTTCCATGAAATTTGAACGAAACACTACCACCAACGACGAACGAATATATTCGCCGAACAAATTCGATTGTGGATAGCCTGATTAATACTTTGTTCCCATAGCGTCCATCCGTGTGAAACGGTTGGGATTTTTGACAAATGTGAAATTCGTGTTCCCATAGAGTTTCCATCCACATCCAATAAAAGCTGACTTGAAGGGCAGTTGCTCATCTCAACATTAACGAAGTGGGATTTTAACTCGGCAAAACTGGCGTAAAATTGCGTTCTCCTAAACCTATGTATTGTAGAATAATATAATAAATAATAATTTAAAATCGCAAAATTGTAAACGAAGTCAAATGTTTGCTGTTTTGGTAATTTATAGCAACTTTAGAACTTTTTAGAAGTACATACATAGTACAAGTACATATGTACATAGTATACTATTTACGAATTGCAGAACATATTCTGAGACTTCGCTGCAAACATTGATGTTTTCGTTCGCAGATGGCGAATGCTTTTCCGCTCATAACAAACTACAAATAATTCAACAATAGCCAATAGCTTGAGAATTTTTTAATTTTTTCTCGCCATTGATTTGATTTGTTCTCGTAGTCAACTTTCCATTTTTCACAGTCAAGAGGAAGAATTCAGAGTTGCACCGAAAAAACATCGCCTAACTGTCGCATAAAAGAGCCTGTCAAAGTCCGTAAAAATTGGATGGCGGACTAACTGGGAAATTTTCGGAACGGCAAAACCTTACGGACCATCCGTTCAACGAATGGTAGATGGTGGATGGAGCTCTGTGAGAAGACCTTATAATACCAAAAAAAGCATTTCACCGCTAAAAACTTTTTCGGGAAAACTTCATTCCGGGATAATCACGGTTAAAGTTTCAAGAGAGGAGTCCACACTCACAGGCCTTTGAAGAAACACGCACATTTCACGCCGGGTAGGGCAAGGGACCTCGTGGTGTGGATTCACTTTTAGGTTAAGTTTGTGTAACACAAAAATCAAGACAAAGTATCTGGTCATATGCACTAGTCGTGCGACCAACCTTCATTTTCAACATTCGTTGTTGAAATCAAAGCCATAAAAAAAAAAAAAGTTTAAATAGGTAGTTAGCTGTTAGTAAAAGAAAATCAGTGTTAGTAAAAGAAAATGCAAGAGATAAAACAAAAGAGATCGCTATAGTCGAGTTAGATACCCGTTAACTAACATTAAAGCAAGAATTTTCGCGGTGGCTGACGGTTCTACTAGCTGTCTAGCGGAAGGCGTCGGAACCGCGACCGCGCAAGACAGAAATGTTTAGGCTTTAGGTTGGGTTTTAAGCCTAGTACTCAGTTCGGCTAAGAGTTTTACTAGTCGAAAAATATTAATTTTTTAGTGTGGCCGAAGTTTTCGGAGTTCATCCGCAATGCATGTAGCATGGTCTTACTGGGTTTGTTGTTTTCTTTTTATTAGCAACGGTACTGTCCTTAATCGGCAATCCAATCGGACTATTAGCTCTTCAAACTTAACTCAAACAAACAGCATTCGTCATACATTTTTAAGCACAATACAAATCTCTTATCCTGACCAAGATCTGACCTGCGTAAACCGAGGCCAAATACATGCCTGAACATGTTTTTCGAAACCAGGATAAGTTATGATCCTCTTCCCATTACTCCCTGATAAAATTCAATCGCTTCCAAATAGTTTTAAATTTATATTTCAGAGTATGCGCATTTTGATTCGATTGCATTGTTAAAGATTAAAATTAATTAGGTTAGCGGGAAATGATATTCTGACTGATTGTACATTTTGACCCTTTCTTCATATACAATACATTCGGTGAATTTATCTGAAAACATATATTTTACATCACCAGCATAGTAAACACCAGCAATACGAAAAAACGGCTTATTGCCGGAATAGGAATACTATTAAGTTATTATAACAACATAGCAATGTGTTTACTAAGTATGCACACAAGTCATTTTAAATAATTAACTCGAAAGTAATCATGAAAATATACGACTAAGTGAATATATGTATACTTATGTATTTTAGTGGCTTCTATTAGACTACGTTCGAGTATTTGGACGCATACAAATTTGACATTTACATATGAATCTATTTGAGTTTGTATATTTTACAAATATTAAACGATACTAACTACCTATTTGAGTACGTCTAAACTGGAGTATATTTCTATGGCTACAGCATTGGTGCGTAAATGGCACAAAAATTGCAAGGTTCCCAAGACCGAATGTCTTGCGAACTATGGTTTCACAAATTATCTATATTTATACGCGTGTAATGGCACTTGAACTGAAACTTATATGGCTAAATCAAACAGTGACTATCCTAACCGTTTTGTATTTACAAAGCTGATTATATTAAATTATCTCCCTCCCTTCTGTGCTATGGAGAACTGGTACGTCTCGTCAGAATTGTCGCTATCCCGTTATTGGCCTGGCCATCGCCGTCGCCATCTTAATCGTCCAGCTCGCGCTGAGATGCCAACTCCACCTCGTCGGAGGAAAAGCCGGAGGGCGATAAGCTTTCCGGAGGATAGAAGAACTGTTGGGGGGGCGTGTGCCCGCAGTCATTGCCATGAACGGAAGACGCTGCTGCAGATGCCATATCCTGCAAATGGTAAACAGCTGCAGCGGCTGCAACAGCCGCCTGGGCATTTGATCCACCGGGGTGTCCCTGTCCCTTTGGACAGGCATCGGCGCAGGCACTTCCCGAGCCACCACTGACCCCGCCTGTCCGGCACCATAGCTGTCTCATCTCAGCCCGCCGATTGCGCATCAGGACTTTGTATTCGGAAATTCGCATCTTTTTGCCATCCACGATGCAGGTGCGCTTCGGTCGTGGTCTGTAGCGGTAGTCCGGATGCTGTTCCATGTGAAGCTTCGAGAGCCGTGACTGTTCCTCGTAATATGGCTGCTTGTCGGCGTTAGACATTGCTTTCCAGCGAGCACCCAGGATTTTCGATATATTCGAATTATGCATGTCCGGACATGCCTTCAAAATCTTTCTTCGCTCATCCTTTGCCCACACCATGAACGCATTCATAGGCCTCTTTATGTGCGGCTTGCTGTGCCCGTGCCCGTGCCCGTGGCTATGGCCGTGTCCATGTCCATGACCATTGCCTTGCCTCAGTGGATGTGACGACGGCGACGGAGGTACGGGGCCAATTTGACTTGGGTTAATGGTTTCTGGGTCCAACGCAGCAGATCTTTCTGAATTCGTACCACAACTATTCACTGAGTCCCGACTCATGCGCGTAGCACGTGATCCTCCAGAACCGACGACAGCTGAGTTCCAAACTCTTCCCTGGAAAGAAATGAACAAGAAAAGGTTTCATATTAACACCGAAACCATAATATATTTTATTAAAAGGTGCTACGCACTACACTCCGGAAAAATTTTAGTTTTTAAGATATCGTTAAAAAACTGCCGTATTCGCTCGGCACCAAAAATAGAAGTGGATTTAACGGAAGTACGTTTAACGTTTATTGTGATTTTTTTTAGAATGTTGTTAGGTTTTGTTCTAAAAATAATCAAACTACACACCTTTTTTAGTTTAGCTAAGGATAAAACTAATTAGAAACTAATTTCGGTGCAAAATTATCATCTGGGGTGTCACAGAAACCGGCGACGGATTTGGGTACGGTTGGTTTGGAAACAGAATCTGTAGAGTTTTCTTGGAGTTTCGGAGTAAATTTGCTCTGATTTTCTGAACATTTGCTTCAATGCCTACTATTCGGTTGGTTTAAAACCGTGTCCTTGATTTTCAAACGGTTTCTTTGACACCGAGATTTTCTTTTGGAGGGAAATTTGGTTGGAAGAGATTTCTGTGACACCTCCGCATATGTTTTATTCAAGTTTAAAGTTTTTTGGCTTGGTGGACTTTTTCGTGGAAGTGCCCATATACAATACGATACAATACTCCACTTAAGCTAGGCAAACATAGGAAAGTACGAAGTGTTGCACTCACATGACTCTTTAAAAGAGGCGACTCTATCTCGGCATAATGTTGTTGCCCTTGATGCCAGCTAAGGGGTGGACTGGACACAACGGGAGTAAGGCTTTCGCTGTGGTCCCTTTGGGAAGAGCTGTTCGGCGAAGAACTGGGCGATCCCTTTGGCTTGCTGAGATTCAATGGAGCATCCATTTCCGAGTCTTGGGCTTCAGAGAGGCTCGCCATGCTGTGATTGTCCATCGGAGATGGTGGAAAGTTTTTGGAACATTCAGCTGTTCGACCATGGGGAGATTCCGGAGGTGTGTTGTGGCTATAAGAGAGGATTGCATAAGGTGGGTTTTCGTATGCTGGGGACTCTGGCCTTGACAAGCTGGCCCCTCCATTCCCGCCCCTTCTCATCTCTCCGATCTCCATTAGTGGCAGAGAGACGGAGGAGTCTGCGCTCGATGGCTCATTAGCACTGGTCGATGAAGCGAGTACGTTGTTGTTGCTAGAAAAATTGTTGCTGTTTTGATTGTTATTGGCAGCTGCTACCGCTGCAGCCGCCAGGGCCGCCTGAATGTGCGCAGCCGCCACCGCCGCAGTGGACCACATAGGAGCTAGGGCCATTTTGTGGGCGCTGGATGGCTCATTTTGCGGGTGACTGTGGTGGGCAACAGTTTGGGGACTCGCATGGCCGGGAATAAGCTGTAAAAGCTGTTGAGCAGGCATTGGGGGCTGCAGGAAGGCCGGAAGGAATGGAACCAAGTTTCCGGAAGACGCGGAAACTGCCTGCTGCTGGAGGTGGGGGTTCGGTGGCGCAAATCGAGGTACCCCGAACTGACTGCTCAGTTGATTGTGCAACTCTTGAAGGCAGCTTTCGTGTTGCAGCCTCTGTACGTTCTGGAGGTGTTGTTGCTGTTGAGCACTTGCATCTATGTCGGTCATGCTAACGTAATGGGTCTGAAAAAGAAAAACAAAATAATGTTTTTCCTGTTAGTATGCACAAACAAATGAGCTATACTGACTAAAGCTTTAATAAATTAAAATTATTCTACGTCAAGCAGAAAAACAACTTTGGCACCCTATTGTTCCAATGGGAGCAACAGGGGTAGTATCGGGGTTTTCAAACCTGATCTGCGTACACATATTTTATAATGACTCCTAGCTGTCAACCTGAAATTGCAAAGCGCACTTAAATAGATGGATGTGGCTATATCAACTCGTCTAGTGATCCTGATCAATAATAATAAAAATAGATTGTAACTTTGTAGAAAGTAGGCGTTTTGATTTTTGAGAATTTAAGGTCCGTTTTCTCGTCCGTCCTGCAAAGTAGAATTTAGCTAATGGAAGGATAAATTTATCCAGGCGGTAAATCGGGTTTGGTTTTCTCATCCGTCATTTAAAACTCCAAATAAAAGGCGAACTAATTTGAGACAAGGTGGCAACCCCACAACAGAAGAGTTAACTAATTGTCAAAAATTAGTCGAAAAACTATCGAAAAATACCATAAAACAGTCCCACTAACAGCTGATATTATAAACCAAATTTCAAACTAATAAATAACCAAGGTCGGCAGAAAAAAAAATCGCGGTATAAATTATACCGATAACAGGAGACAATTCTTGTAGAACAGTTATAAGAAAACTGCCGCTTGCATAAAATCTAAGTGCTATTAGAAGCTTAACCCATGGCTGTATTGTCGTTTCCCTGTAATGATGGTTTTTGATTATCTGGGGTGTCACAGAAACCGGCGACGGATTTGGGTACGGTTGGTTTGGAAACCAGCGAAACCTTTTAACAAATTCTTCAAAGGCTAACAAAAAAAAAAAAAACGGAAGCTGACACCACTACCATCGCAAGCGACATCCGGAAAACCAGCGACGTCCCGGAAATCATTCCCAGGGGTCATGGATGGCCGAGGAGACAAACCAGCGATTTTTAACCTGACCTAAACCTTACTTCTAAATCTTCATACTTATATCTAAACATAAACTTAGTTTGAAGTAGCCCAATATTTGCCATCAGAAACGTTTCCCAATTCACTTTCCCAATCAACTCCAGTAAGCTTTCCAAATCGACCAGCTGAGAGGAACATATTTCCAGTGGCGACCAAAGCCTAGTTCAAAGAGAGTGAGGGGTTCCGATCAAACATATTTGGCAGTCTATCGCACGCGCTAAATCTCGGCGACCGTTTTCGTCGCGCTCCGCGGCGAAGGAGGAGAGAAGAAACAGAACAATAAGTTAATAATTTCGCCGGCGTGAATAGTTATCATGGCTTAAGGCCATCCCCCCCCGCAGTAAAATAAAGTGAAGCAGCGGGATAGTTTTAATATGTTTAATTAGTGTAAGTTGAAAAAGCGCGGTTCGTTTTTTTTATTTGTGAAAAGATGCTAAAACAGTGGTAATCGTGAGAGAAAGAGCGAGAAAAGAAAATGTTAATGCATACGAAGTAAGCGGGTGTAATCAGAAAGTCAAAAAAAAAAGAAATAAGTGAAATATTAACCCCATAAAGCTCTACTTTTTTTTCTGTGTCAGCATGTGTATTTCCTATTTTTTATTTCTATTTGCATTTCCCGCGAATCCAGCAGCAGCATCATCCCGAGGAAAGCGCTTTCATCGATGGATTTTGAGTATGCGGTGAGTCAAATTTCTGTGTCTTTTAAATTAAATTGAAAAAGAAGGAAAAATGCAATAGAAAAGAAATGCTTAAGAAATAACGGAAAAGGAAGTAGAAAAGGAGAGCGAGTAAGTTTACGATAAAGCTCATCGAACCTGGAAATGTTCGAACTGGATGTTCGATCGCGCATGTTCGCACGATTTTTAATTCTGGCGTTTATTAAAAAGAGAAAACAATGCATGAGATTCCAGTTGTAGTTATTGGAAACAAGCAAAGCCAGATGACCTATGTTGAAAGCATTTAAAATCTTATTTAAGTTTTATTTTAATTTAAACCGATACCGCTCGAATGGAAATTTAGTTCAAATTTCTTTTTGCATGAATTTACTTATTATTTTTATTTTCATCTTTTACCATTTATTTGTATTATTAATGCCCATGTTTAAAGAAATGAAGTCTAATACCCTGTTTACAATTATAAGAACCAAATTTTAGTGTGTAATAAATATTTTAAGATGTTTTGAAAAATTCCGAGTTGGCAGCAGCTAGTTTAACAAACATGTAGAATATCGCTTTAAAAAAAAAGGGGTCGCTCAGGCTATGGCCGCAATGGAATTGAGGCGACCAAAGGTAGGGTGGGCAGACAGAGGTCCTCCTAAAACATCGATGGAGGCCCAAAAGGAAATAATTCATTAGCCAATCGAAATCTCTATTCTGCCAGCAAGTCTCGTGTTTTTGTGTGTCTCTTTTCTCTTAATGTAGCTTGTCGTAGCTCGCGAATTTATCTAATTGTCATTTAAATGGGCACCGATGAAAACGAGCAAGATCATCACCCCAATAGCTGACGAGCCAAGCCGGACAACTTTTTTTCGCGTGCGCTCGCATTTCATCTACCACATCTCGCCCAGAATTTTGTTCAAGTGAAGCTACCCGTTACATCGGGTGCCCAGACTATCAGATACCCGTTACTCAGCCAAAGGGAGTGCGAGGGAGATGGAGATATTAACTTTGATCAGCCATAACTTTTTAACGAATGGTCCGATTTAAAAAATTTCTTCTACATTTCGATAGGTATTGATAAGCACAACAAAACTGCTTTTTACTTTTCCGAAATATTTAAATTTTAAAAACCGTATACCTTTTACTCTACGAGTAACGGGTACAAAAATAAAAATCTCCATTTAATAATTATTTTGTAAGCGAAAAAAAATATCGCTCAGAAATAATGATTATTATGTGAGCGATATTATTTCGCATAAAAATATCACTCAATGTGCGATTGCAGCCGTTCTGTATGGAATTTTACAAAGTTTTAAATTTGTGCTTGTAGGTAGAACCACGGAGCACACATCGAGTTAATAAAAGAGGGTGATTGCTTTGTATAAACTCTTTAAAACGCGGTTTTTAGTTTGAAAGAGGTAAGCAGTTCGCGCACGAGTTCGATTCCCACATAAAATGTTTTTTTATACAAAAAGTTTTTTTATTTTTTTAAGCGGTTTATTTATTTTTATTTATTTTTTTCTTAACTTGATATGTGCTCCGTGGTTCTACCTACAAGAGCACTTTTAAACTTTTTGTTAAATCGCAAAAATGTTAAAATTCGTATTAGGTTGACATTATTTTCTCAATCCTTCCTATAGCAGCTATATAATATAGTCGTCCGATTTTTGGTTAAATTTAATTCAAAATTCGGAAAAAAAAGTCATGTCCTAGAGTAGAAAAGAATACAATAAAAACAAAACTAATTTTCCCATTAATTTTTCGATCGATCCTATGGCAGATATATGATATAGTCGTCCGATTTTATTACAATTTAATTCAAAGTTCAAAAATATATAAAAAAATAATATTTCCAAGAGATAAAGGTAAAATGTCAAAATAACTCCTTCACTGCGTTACAAACTTCTGACTGAAATCATAATACCCTCCGAAAGGGTATAAAAAAGATTCCGACTAATTTGGCAGTCAGAAAAAATGTTATTAACTTTTTCCCGATACTACCCATTTCGTGTTAGTTGGGACACTTTGATCCTGTAAGTTGAGACACCTGTTTTGCACCCGAGATAGAAAGAAGGCGGACAAGGCTACATCAAAATATTTTTCATTTATAGATAGGTCTCTTGAGGCAGCCCATTAAATTAGTCCTAAAATTGGAATATCCTCGGAAATATGTAAGTGTAATGTAATGAGTAGACATCAGATTATGTATATGCAAAAAGGTATTGTTAAGATTCGAGTTCCAGCTAACTTAGGGCCGTTTTCTCGTCCGTACTTTAGTTTGCCTGCCGGGACAACGGTGCGATAAACAAACAAGAGAGAACGCTATAGTCGGGTAGGTGTCCCGACTATCTAATACCCGTCACTCAGCTAAAGGGAGTGCGAACTCTGTAGGCGGGTTGGTGTCCCGACTATTTAATAAACGTAACTCAGCTAAAGAGAGTGCTAGGGATATAAAAAACTTTGATCAGGCATAAGTTTTAAACGAATGGTCCGATTTAAAAAATTTCTTCTACATTTCGATAGGTATTGATAAACACAACAAAACTGCATTTTTACTTTTCCGAAATATTTAAATTTTTAAAATCGTGTATTAAGTATTGTGGGCGTTAGAGGAGGCGTGGCACCATTTTGACAAACTTGCGCTGCGTAGGAGCTCCTAGAATCTGCATGCAAAATGTCAATCTCCTAGCTTTTATAGTTTCCGAGATCTCAGCGTTCATACGGACAGACAGACGGACAGACGGACATGGCTATATCGACTCGGCTAGTGATCCTGATCAAGAATATATATACTTTATGGGGTCGGAAACGCTTCCTTCTAGCTGTTATATACTTTTGCACGAATACAATATACCCTTTTACTCTACGAGTAACGGGTATAAAAATGGTTTACTCGTCCTTATGTTAGCGCAGGTAGCGACAAATTTTGTCTCGGTGCTTCATCCACCGTGCCAAATTTGTGCGGTTGGATTTCTGCGCAAGTGTTGCCAGACATTTGAGCGTTGTCAATCTGGTTCCACTTTTCATTCAAAAACAGCTGATTCTATTTACAGTTAAATATAAATCAAAATTGTTAAAGTCATCCAATTGATTTTAAAATTAATTCCCGAGCGATTTATCTTCAAACTCTGTGGGATAACGTCGAATTGTCTAAAGTGCGAACCTATCGGCGCAGATATCAAGTCCAAAGAAATCACTTCGAACATTACAGTGATGAAGAATTTGTTAAAAGGTTTCGCTTGCGTAAAAGCACGGTGCTATTTGTTTTGCAAAAAATTGTTTTTTCGACTTGAATTTAAAGTAAAGAAGTAAGTGCATTCATTTGATTTAACTAATTCCATATTCAAAAACCATTATTACAGAGAAACGACAATACGGTCATGGGTTAAGCTTCTGAAAGCTCTTAGATTCTACGCAACGGGCAGTTTTCTTATAACTTTTGGCAATTTTTGTGGTGGCCACAGCCAGTCGAGTTGCTAAGGAAGTTTCTTTTGCTATAGCGTCTTATTCAAAACAATTTATGAAATACCCTCGTATTGAAGATCTTCAATAAAATGTTGTTGGTTTTTATAAAATAGACAAGTGTCCGAAAGTCATAGGATCTCCCGGAGGCGATTCCGAAGACACCGGTTCTACAAGAATTGTCTCCTGTTCATCGGTATAATTTTTACCGCGAAACTTTCTTTCTGCTGACATTGTTTTTTTTTTAGTTTGGAATTTTGTTTATATCATCAGCTGTTAGTGGGACTGTTTTATGGTATTTTTCGATAGTTTTTCTGACTAATTTTTGACAATTAGTTAACTCTTCTGTTGTGGGGTTGCCACCTAGTCTCAAATTAATGCGCCTTTTATTTGAAGTTTTAAATGACGGACGAGAAAACGAAAACCGATTTGCCACCTGGATAAATTTATCCTTCCATTAGCTAAATTTTACTTTGCAGGACGGACGAGAAAACGGCCCTTAGTCAAGATAAAAGTATGTTTCGAGAAATCAATATTTTGGTAAGCTTAAATCTAATTTTGAATTTTGGAGAAAAATTTATTTATAATCAAAGTTCGCTAGAAGTCGAATGCGTAGAATACTTTTTTGCATATAATCCGATGTCTAGTAACTAGGTTTATTAATTTTTTTTGTTGTGTTTTTTCACTTGAACGATTTAAATGATCAATAATTACAACATTTACACCCACATTTTCGCCCTGATGAAGCAACTGCTGTCGAGAAGGCCAAACATTAAAAGGGAAATCTAACGGTCAAGTGAAAATAATCGTTTTAGACGTGCTTTAACACAGTTTTAGGGTCGGTGTTTTTTTAGTCACGCTGATAAATCCATCGCTCTTACAGAATCGGTTGATTTACTTTTTTGATCCTGATTAAAATCCGTTCCAATCGGGCAACCACCAACGCTTTCTTATGAACAAATGTGACATTTTGTGTATTTGATTCTAGTGATTTACTAGCAGGGAGCGTCACAAATGTCAAAGGTAAATTATTTTTGGACAACAAGGGTGCCATGACTTATTTTAGCAACATCATAGCTTAAAAGAATTACATTATGCAATGTATTCCCCGTGAAACAAGGTCGTAATCAGGCTTCACGTAGGCACTGCTATCCGGCAGTCGATTACTTGGTTTAAAACCTACGAAGCGCGCTCATTTTCTATTAAACGATTTTCAGATAGTTATAAAATAGCACGGTAACACATAACGAAAGATTAATAGCACAGTAAGTCCGTTTTTTCACTTGTATCCTTTCTTATTTTTTGTGTTGGAAATAATCACTCGAGAATGATTTTTTTGTGGGCCATCTGCTCCACTCACTTGCGCCGCACAGAGTTGTACTTATATTCACAAATGTTCTAATGTAAAGTCTTTCCTGCTTTGCACTCCCACACTAGCTATCTTGGTAAATACAGCAGGTGGCTCACCTCGCGCATCGTCAAGAGTTGTGCCATTACAGCAAGTCAATCCTGTCGAGCAGTTGAAAATTTAAATAGGGAGGATGGCCCGAAAGGTCTGCGCCTGATTGGCCAGGGCGATGCGACACAATAGCAAATCGCAGCGTGACTCGTATCCGTATCGGTATCAGTACCCGTAAACGTCACTGCCAAGCGCCAGTGTTCCTCCACCTCCACCTTCACCGACCAGGTCGCCTGCTTTGCTCGGTGCTCAGTGCTCGGTGCTCCGTGCTCAGTGCTCGCCGCTCTCAGAGGCAGCGTTCGACACACATTGGCCATCCATTCGGGCAGGGTATCCAAATCCAAACGACCGTTCTGCTCTGCCCCTCGGGACTCCGAGTCCACTTGCCGTACTCTGTGCACTTACGCTGGCCCTCGTCGTCGCCGCCTTGGCATCTACTCATCTACTGCTCCTGTCGAGCCATCGCGGAAAACTGGCGAGCCACTGCGGGAAACTGACGATGGAGCATCGGAAAACTGGCGACGCTGGAGCACCCGACTACTTCTGCGCTGCGGCGGAGCTGAACAATGGACTGTTCGAGACGACCAGAGCGCAGCAGCTGCGCACAGTGGGCCGGAATGCCTCAGCAGCGGAGACAGTCTTTGGTTTAAAAACGCAACTTGAAGCTCCCAACGCCTCTATTGCATATCTGAATATATTGATCTGTCATCTTCCCGAAAGACAAATAATGTAATATGTCGCAGATATAGACTGTCAGTAATATGTAATATGTCGCAGATATAGACTGTCAGTCTCTGAAAATCAGTTCTTTGTCTATGCTGTACGTTTTTGGAATGAACTACCACATCGCCTCAAAACAATTTAAACATGCCTTAATGACAAACTACAAAAATCTGAAAGTATTGATCTGTCATCTTCCCGAAGGACAAATAATGTAATATGTCGCTGATATAGACTGTCAGTAATATGTAATATGTCGCAGATATAGACTGTCAGTCTCTGAAAATCAGTTCTTTGTCTATGCTGTACGTTTTTGGAATGAACTACCACATCGCCTCAAAACAATTTAAACATGCCTTAATGACAAACTACAAAAATTTGAAATAAATAAATATATATATAAAAAAAAAAATAATAAAAAATAAAAAATTCAAAACCAAAAAAAAAAGAAAATTTTAAATAATAAAAATATATAATAATATTTAATGAAATCTAATAAAATGTATAAGGTTAACGTAAGCCTAGTAGTTATAAGCTAAAAGTTATATTTTGTATGCCATTCATTGTGACTAGCGTAAAAAATATAAGTAATCACTTGTCGCGCTAGAAGAATATTAATAAATAAACCAAAAAATAAAATGGAAACCTTGGAAGTGTGTTATTGGAATATTTAATAATAATCATAAAAAAACTTCGCATTTTTTGAGAGGATTATTTGTTCTGACGTTTGCGCGATACTAGGTTTGTCGATCAGCAAGCAATTGAATCATAAGTTGATAAAGTTAAGCTGTCTCGTTCACCACAACCACTGTGCAGCTCGCATTTTACTCTCTTTGCGCTCTTCGCTTCTCTTCCTGCTACTCTTTGCTTTGCCAACCGACGGGGCGGCTCTCTCCTTGCCACCAGCTCTCCCACCCTTTGAGGTCACGAAACAGCTCGCCGAGTGGTTGGTTGGGGATCGACGTAAATGTGTGTGGGCGTGGATTCAATTGTTCTGCACATACATATTGTTGCACGAATTACGAGAATTGTCTCTCTCGCTCCTTGTGTTTCGACCAATGTTTTCCCATCTCTCTCTCTCACTTGGGGAAGACCAGGCCCCCAGACCCCCGGACCCCCGCACCCCCGGACCCCCTTCCGTAGACCTGTCTCTGTCCCGCCCGTGCACGGGGTTCGTTGCCGAGTGAATACATGAATGCCGAGAAACAAAACCTTTTTGTTTCTGCTCGACTCCAAAATCGATAGAAAGAAAGCCAAGGAAAGGGCATTGTCCAACACAACCGTACATATGTACAGTGAAGCTCCGCCCCTTTTCGTGCAGCGACGTCGCAAGTAGTGGTGGTTACTGCTCCGCTTGTCTCAGCCAATTGTCTCGTCAATTATTTGCTATTGTATTGCAGCTTTGCGATTCGGTTGGCGGACGGATAGCGGAAAACCGGTAACGTAAGTATATTTAAAGGAAGCACATGCCTATGTGGACATGCCTCTACATACGTGCAACATACATGTGAGTGTGTACGTTGCCCTTCGGCTTTTCAAACCGTTTCCACTACTTCGACCATGTACGCATGGGCGTAGCCCGGAATCGAGCTGGTGGTGGCTCAAAACACACTTTGTAAGACAATTTAATGCACAAAACCCACATTGTTGACACCCAACACACATAACGTGTATTAAACGTGTGGAAGAATTAAAAACATCGCTTTTCTGAATATGCATGTGTAAGAACATGAAAGATTATTTAGCTGCCCAAGAATTGATTTCTGAAATGGGATGAGTAATTGTCTGCCCTGGCTATCGGTGTTACATAATCACCGACAAAATCACGAAAATTATATGTGAAACTTACCCGTCGAATGAGGGGGAAGATTGGGGAAAACACAAAAAAAAGTACAACCAAATATATGTAAACAATTATATATTTTTATCCTTTTGAACCTTCTTTTTTAATTTAAGAATTTAAGTACGACTTTATAACTACTTATTGCAAAAAAGGACAAACCAGACAATAAAACAAGAAAGCTAGTTAAATTGGCCGATGTTTACATATAAGATTGTTTCTATACAATTAACAAGAGAGAACGATATAGTCGGGTGCCCCGACTATCAGATACCCGTTACTCAGGTAAAGGGAGTGCGAGGGAGATGGAGATATAAACTTTGATCAGCAATATCTTTTTAACGAATGGTCCGATTAAAAAATCGTTAGAGGGGGCGTGGCACCTTGAAACTAACTTGCGCTGCGTAGGAACTCCAAGAATCTTCATGCCAAATACCAATCCTCTAGCTTTTATAGTTTCCGAGATCTCAGCTGTTACATACTTTTGCACGAATACAATATACCCTTTTACTCTACGAGTAACGGGTATAACAAGAGTCGGGTGCCCCTACTATCAGATACCCGTTACTCAGCTAAAGGGAGTGCGAGGGAGATGACGATATAAAACTTTGATCACGCTTTTACTCTACGAGTAACGGGTATAATTAATCTTAGCATTCTTTCCTGTCACCTATAAGTTCAATTTGTTAAGTATTTAATTTTTTTTTTATTTTATTTATTTTATTTAATATTTTGTATAGGAATTATGTTTGAAGATATCCAAAATGCGATCAACAATATTTTTTTAGTTTTAAATCTTTTAATAATTAGTTTATTACATAAAATGGTTAGTCGATGTCAAACTTGTATTTTTTCCTTATACCTTAAAAATATTTAATGAGAATTTGTTCTCTTTTAATTCGTTTTTGGGCATTCAAGTTGTCGTTTAGAAACTATATGACTTTAAAATCTAGTTTGTATACCCGTTACTCGTAGAGTAAAGTATGTAACAGCTAAAAGGAAGCATTTCCGACCCTATAAAGTATATATATTCTTGACCAGGGTCACTAGCCGAGTCGATATAGCCATGTCCGTCTGTCCGTCCGTATGAACTCTGAGATCTCAGAAACTATAAAAGCTAGAGGATTGGTATTTTGCATGCAAATTCTTGGGGTTCCTACGCAGCGCAAGTTAGTTTCAAAAAGGTGCCACGCCCCCTCTTACGCCCACAATCGCCTTAAGCCATTTTTTGAAAGGTGTCTGGGGCCCACACCTTTAAAGATTTCGGAAAAGTAAAAATGCAGTTTTATTGTGTTTATTAATACCTATGGAAATGTAGAAGAAATTTTTCAAATCGGACCATTCATTATTGTGTTCATCAATACCTATGGAAATGTAGAACACATTTTTTAAATCAGACCATTCATTAAATAGTTATGCACTGCTAGCTGAGTGACGGGTATCAGATAGTCGGGACACCCACCCGACTATAGCGTTTTCTCTTGTTTTTTTTTGATAACATATTGATCTGCATTATTAAAATTTTTTTACATATTATGAATCTTTTACGCTGCCCATAAGGTATGCTTTATATTTCAGTACCTCTCATATGCTTGTATTTTTATTCCCGTTACTCGTAGAGTAAAAGGGTATATTGTATTCGTGCAAAAGTATGTAACAGGGAGAAGGAAGCGTTTCCGACCCTTTAAAGAATTGTATATATATTCTTGACCAGGGTCACTAGCCGAGTCGATATAGCCATGTCCGTCTGTCCGTCCGTATGAACGCTGAGATCTCGGAAACTATAAAATCTAGAAGATTGGCATTTTGCATACAGATTCTTCGAGTTCCTACGCAGCGCAAGTTCGTTTCAAAAAGGTGCCACGCCCCTCTAACACCCACAATCGCCTTAAGCCATTTTTTGAAAGGTGTCTGGCGCCAACACCTTTAAAGATTTCGTGTGTTATCAATACCTATGGAAATGTAGAAAGTTAAATGTGAAAGTTATGCGTGATCAAAGTTTTATATCTCTATCCCTCCCTCGGATATCTGGTAATCGGGGCACCCGACTATAGCGTTCTCTTTTATTTTTGTCAAAGTTGTTGTGATTTGCTTGCGTCTGAAAAAAACAAAAAAAAAGTTTTGCATACTTATACATGAAACATATGAATTTAGTCAGTGCACTATGGTGCTTTTGACCAGTTTTGTTGGCCAATATTAAAAACTCGGTCAATTCAAAAGATATTAACGTGAAACTTTACCCTGAAATTACTATACATTTTGTACGACTTTTTGTTCAAGTTGTAGCGGATTTTTCGTTTTAAAGCCGCTAATGTCCACTCTAGTTAGTCAATGACAAAGCACAGTACTTCTGCTCAATTTTGATAAAAATTTAAGTTTATAAAAGTCCTTACTTCTTTAGGCACCAGTGCAAACAATAGGACTGTGTTAAATTTGAGGTTATGGTCTAAAAATCAAATTACAGAAAAAGTGGCAAAAAGTGGTGATTCTGACAATATACATTTTACAACAATTAAATGATCTACAAATCGAAATAGGATTCAGAAGTGGACTCACTTTGTTGCACCATTTGAAATTTAGCTTTCTAACAAAAATGTACATACGTGTAAGACAGGGAGTGGTCTTTAACACTCATTTATAAGAAAAAAACCGTCTGATTTTTACCGTTTAAACACACAAACATTTAGTACATAGCATAATTCTTTTAATCCAATCCAAAAAAAATTACTTAGATTCCTTAAAAATTCAAATTTAAAGCACTGCAAGCAAAACGTCGAAATTCAACAGCCAGGGAACTAAATTTGGAACAGCTGATTTAACAGCTGCTATGTTAACAGAGGAGCCATCTGGGTGCGTGTCATAACGCCCGGTGTCATAGCGCCCGCGGACGCACTGAACAGTGTCATAGGGCCCGTGGGCCTTATGATACAATCAAAAGTTTCATAACGCCCCTTTAAAAAAGTGTCAGAGTGTCCGCGGGCGTTACGACACTTTTGAAAGTGTCAATATCTTGCAACGATTTAAAAAAAAAATCTTTCATAATTTTTGGCTGGCAAACTTACAAAGTTTACACTTTTGCATTGCAATCTAATACCCTAATTGTAAAAAACAATTTTTAATTTTCCAAAGGGATTCACAATTTCCGTCGCAAGTACAGAAATCTGTATGAGATAAGGACGTTCTTAAGGCGGTTTTCCCAGTGTTTGTTTGGTACTTTTATGGCTAGCTAATACTTTGCCCTTAAATAAGGTTTTAGAAAAACATGTTAGTTATATCAATATCGTCCGACTTTATCGAAAACAAGAGAGAACGCTTTAGTCGAGTACTTCGACTGTCAGATACCCGTTTCCGACCCTACAAAGTATATATACCCTTGACCAGAATTACTAGCCGAGTCGATCTAGTCATGTCCGTCTGTCCGTCTGTCCGTATGAACGCTCAGGTGTCGGAAACTATAAGAGCTAGAAGATCGCGATTGAGCATGCAGATTCTAGGGGTTCCTACGCAGCGCAAGTTTGTTTCATCAAGGTGCCACGTCCCCTCTAACGCCTACAAACCGCTAAAAATTGTGACACCCACAGTTTCGATCCTAAATTTAAAGTAAAATGTATTTGTTTCATCAATACCTTTCGATTGGCCTATAAAAAAGTTTGCCACGCCCTTTCTAACGCCCCCTAAACGCTGTCTAGCGCCCAGATTTATGCCTTGCGTGGCATTCCTCTTGTTCTGAGGTATTCGGGGTTCTTTTCTGCTAAAGAATATAGGTACAAATTCCAACAGACGAGATTTCTGTGTTATTCAGATATTTAAGTAACTGATATTTAGAAATTATATATTTTAGATCATCAACAATATGTAGACGTTATAGGACCGTGATGTCCCCTTCCTGCCGTTTTTAACCTTTTTCCGGACAGGATATTTAAATACTACATCAGAGTTCCTAGTAAAGGTTGAAGGCGTATTTATGTATCAACGAGCCAACCATAATCGAATGTGACTTAGCCAATTTGTATTTGCGATTTCATTTGTTTGTCTTGTTACTTTGGTTCTGGTTATGGCTTCAAAAGCATCTATGAACCAGTCGAAAATTACGCTTTCTTGGGCATGGGTTGGGCGTGGAGGAGGTGGAAAAAGATCAAAGGACAATTTCCTGATTGTTTTATTCCGTTATTTTATTTTGTTTGCGCTCCGTTTCGTTTCGTGTTGTTGTGTATATGTTGGTACAGTTTTATTGTTGATTTTTGGGCGTATGTTGTCTTTGCTTATTTATTCTATTCGTTTACTTTGACATTCACCGTCACTCTGTTTCAAATACCCTAGGCCGGGCGCATCCGCCTCCCTTATTGTCAACCACCCACCATGGTCAGACTTATTTATTTATTTGTTTATTTTCATTATTAAATTGTACTTCATTTGTATATTCCGTTTTGTTTCATCTCATTTATCGTTTGGGTATTACGTTAGCTCTACTTTGCCCACGAGTATCTACGAATCCAGGAGCTTTTCTGCCTCAGAGCCGATTTATTAATTGATAAGAGCTTGTTTTCAATTGCCGCTCGCAGTACGGGAACATGTGGTGGTGGGTTTTCCGTAGCACTAGTAATACAAAATTAAGATAAAGCTTGAGCTCCAATTAAAACAGCAAGTGTTTGAGCCCCCATAACAGCCGTAGCATCGCCCTCCTATCTTGCACCAACAATGCGAACCCTCTGGCTCCCATCCTAGGAGAAACCGCAGACCCGGACACCGGCACCTCATTAACGCCGCGAAACGAACTCGACACAATGTCGAGCTCTCAAGTGTACTCTCACGGCCCAGCTCATCGGAAGAATGAGTATTGGGGATGGGGTTTGTTGTTAAAATGTTTTGTTTGCCGCCAAACAATTGCTTTAACCCCGTCAAACGTACTCATCCCGGTCGAGTGCCTACTGCAATACTGCCAAAGAAGCTTCTCCACAGAGCTTCCGTAAAATCTGATCCATTGAGGAACGTGCCGGGTCGATGGCCGGCCGTTCACGTTGTGACGAATCGCACCGGGAGTGTGCGGAATATGATTAGTATATGTGGGCGTAAAATATTTTCCTAAAGTTGTATTTGTAAAAAATCGAAATATGTTGTTGACCAGTGGTTGTATTGCCGGCGGAAGCCAAACATGTTCATCCGATTCGATTATTCCCAAAAAAATGGAAAAGCAAGAAGGAACGCTGAAAACCAATTTAAAAATAAATAATCCGTCAGATGGCGCCAGGTGCAATTTAAGATATACTAGTTGTGTTTAAAGACAGATATGTGTGAGAAACATATCTCATTGGATGCTTCCAAAGGTCTAATATAATTTTTCGCTTCATGGGATACGGTTCAAAACACTTAATATATTTACATATGTATGTATATTGTAATAAGGAGGAAAGTACCTATTGCGTCAACGTGGAAATACCTTATTGCGAGCCATTCAAAGGCAGAAAGAGTTACGGTTTCCTTGTTCCCGGGTTTTTAAGACCCAAGTTGCGCCAGGCAATCCTTTTGTGCTTTTATTATTGCAGACGCCTAGCCCCAAATGATGAATAAATAACGAAATGAAACAGACACCCCACAAGCATATTGAGGTAGAGGCAGCCACAACTTTGAGATATAAGGAGAAATGCCCGATTACTCTGAATGATGTACACACTACCAAGCACATATACAGTCATGTGAAAAATAATAGGGACACCTGCAGCAAAAATGTTCCAGCTTACGAATCTCTCTAAAGAAAAAAATTATCAAAAAATGTTTCACTAGATATCTTCAATAAATGTTTAAACATGAAAAAACAATGACTGCAGGAAAATAAATGTCATTGGTTTTGAAGATTTTGATTATTTTCCATGACTGCATCAGTTTAACATGTGAAAAATAATAGGGACACTTGCCCACAAAATATTGTCGTTTTAACAATGGAGTATTTTTAACTAATTTATTCATTTAAAAGTAATCACAGTAAGTTCTTTTAACAATTTAAAATCTAAAACCTTGCATTCAATAAATGTTTTTATTCCAAATTTAAATTAAAAATCGTTTGCAACGTGTAATTTAAAATGTACTCAAAAAAAAACAAAAATAATGGTCTATCCTTTCGTAAAGTGATGCAAAAATGTAGTAATTTTATCCAAAAGTAACTAAACGTTGTAAAAAGTTCACCGCAGGAGGCACCACATGGTGAAAAATCTAAATTGTCCAAAACATTTGAGCGCAATATTAAACAAAAACTGTAGGCAAGATGCGTTTGTATATCCTAATCGTCAAAAGTCGATTTTTTTTAATGAAAACTTATTTAAAATACCTTTTAAACATGAAGCAAAAAATGTAAAGCATAGGCAACCAAATATAGTTAATATTTCAGACGATACAGAACCTGTCAAAAATGATGCCATGTGCTCAGAATCATATGGCACGGTCTATGATGAAATGGCTCAATGGCCAACGGTCCGATGGCACACAAATATATGTGTTTGGCCTTTCTTACTTAAGTTCTCACTTAAAAAGACCGATAGTCACCGCCTTAATGTTGAAGCTCACAGTTAAAACCATTTTCACCGAATAATGAACAGCTATGGTATGTGGCTAAACCTCCTACAACTTTGTGTGGTCCCGTCTATCCTATTGTAGACACGAATGACAGCCGAGTCTTACTAAAAACATTCATTGAATTGTTTTTGTTCCAGATAAAAAGCAATATGACCCTTAAAGTGAAGTTTCAGTAGGTAAACAGTACGAAACACACATTGAATGATGCAAAAATTTAGTTTTCGAATACAAATGTCGACTCGTTATGTTAATATGCTTAGTCCTTGGACCTAATTCTGATCATATATGTATAGTACAATCTCAATAAAACCTTAAAGAAAAAAAAACTTTAACAAAGATGTCGTATTATCCAAAGTTAAGCAAACAAGGATATTATATTACAAAATATCAACGCAAGTCGAAAAAAACGTTCTGCGAGAACACATTCAACCAATTAAAATAATTAAAAAGTATGAAGAGAAGTTGAAAACATTAAATGTTTATTACTTTGTCCATAAATATTAACAATATCATGGAATTTCTGAGTATGTCCCTATTATTTTTCACACGCAAAATGGGATATATCACTGATATTATTTTCCCTTATTTTTTTAAGCATTGTTCTTAAGATTTTTTGTTTATAATTAAGAAGTGCAAACATCAACCAACTAAAAAAAATTTTGATACCAGCAGAATTACTAAAAATAGTAACTTTATAGATATTTTCCTCAGACGTTGCAAGGTGTCCCTATTATTTTTCACATGACTGTACATATACATGCATACATAATAGGTTAAGAATACCCAGTTGGAAGTTAGAGAAGACATTCAAAACAAACTCCTCTGGACCCTTTCTTCAGATGACAATCAACTAAAGAATTCGAGAATTTCGATATTCATCCGCTGGGTCAACTAAAGAGAGAACAAGAGAGAACGCTATAGTCGGGTGCCCCGACTATCAGATACACTCAAAAATTTTTTTTTTTTGAAATATAGAAAAAAAAATTTTTTTGTGCTTTAGAAAAAAATTTCTATAAAAAGGAAAAATTTTCTATAAAGAGACCCGAGATGTTTTTCTCAAAAGTGTAAGTTGTTGGGTTTTTATATTTATAATTTGTAATTTGTATACTCATTTCAGTTATACTTACAGGTCCGATTTGAAACTTAAAGTGCATGTACATAATAAACATATACATCACCTACACACCACGTGCGCAATTTAAGGAAAAATAAGATGACAAACAAGTACGAAGAATAACAACACAAGGGGGACGTGGCGTTACAGAAACAACCGGCATAAATCCGATTACCGATTACTAAAGCATCATTTTTGTATTTTCTGGATTTGAGGAATTTTTTTTTGTATTTAGAAAATATTTTTCTGTATTAAAAAAAAACAGTATTTCTATTTCTTAGAAAACCTTTATTTCTAAATTGTAAGACATAACTTTTTTACTTTCTAGTAAAAAATTTCTAAATTGAAGATTTTTTTTTTGTATTTTAGAAAAAAAACGCCATTGAATTTTAAAAACCTACTTTCTTTAATATATACAAAATCGCCAGTGACGCAAATCCATAGGCGATTTTCTAAAATCAAAGGCGATTTTAGGCGTTTTTTTTTTTGAGTGTACCCGTTACTCAGCTAAAGGGAGTGTGAGATATAAAACTTTGATCGGACATAACTTTTTAAAGAATGGTCCGATTTGAAAAATTTCTTCTACATTTCGATACGTATAACTAAACGCAACAAAATTGCATTTATACTTCTCCAAAATCTTTAAAAATGTGGGCGCCAGATACATTTTAGTATCGTTTGTGGGCGATTATGGGCGATTGTGGGCGTTAGAGGGCGTTAGAGGGGCGTGGCGCTCGGCTGAAATAACCTGCGCTGCGTAGGAAGCCCAAGGATATATGGGTGATATATCACCCCCACCCCCCACTCGGGTGAAAAATAAACAGAATTTTGGTATTCACATAGTATGCAACAACAAAATCCTAGATCCGCCTCTGGTGCCAAGCATATAAAAATATTGTTTTAAAAACGAAGCTTCTTTCCCTTCAAATATGGCTAGTCAATACGGGGAAAAGACGATTTTAACATGGGGTAAAGAGGTATAGGGGTATAGGGGGTGGAAAAGCTCGCCAGGCGATTTTACGTTTCGACCATGTCTAATGTTTAACCTTTTTGACGTATATTGTCGGGTGTGTGGTAATGGATGAAGATTGATGACGGCGATTGATGATCGTTATTATCCATATTATTGGTGGGGTGGCTGCCGTACTTGGAGCTGAACAGCGAACAGCTACTTTTGTGTATATCCTTGCCGAAAGCCGTAGTCTAGGTTTTGGATCTACGGCACTTGCGAGGGCTACGGCGGCTTATGTGAATACATGGCAGCTCTTCATTTGTGACCCCATTGTCTGGCAGGAACAATGAGCCTCGGATGTCCCAATACATTGACTGTGGCGCTACTTTGGCAACAAAACATCGACAATGAGCTTCTAATTTGAATGCTATTTTGTCTTTTGTTGTCGGAGATTTAATCATCTCCTTCTAGGCGGGTCTGTAGCTGCCTGGCATTTTCCCATCATTAGAGCCACCATTGTTTTCGGGCTTAAATGAGCGCTTTATTCTCATGGGGTGGTCAGAAGTTTGGGACAACTGATTACATGTGTGAGTGTCACAATGGCCTTTTAAAAACTTCGATGCAATGTTATTTCCAAGGCTTCCAATACTTTGAGGACGGCTTGTACAGCTGGAAACGCAGTTGTAATAATTTCTACAATCATGTTTTCAATTCAAATTTCAATTTCCCCAATCTATTTCGGAATTTCCTGGCCGAGAGCAACGGTGTGGTGAGATGCGGACGACATGTGGAAGCTTCGTGCGTATCCCGTTTGCAGTGCCAACGTTAAATAATTCGTAATTGAATTGACGCCGACTCAGGATGCAGGCTTCAGTATGTAGTGTGCAGGGGCCGCTGAAGGGAACAAAGTTACAAATTGCCGAGCAAAGAAAGAAAAAACAATTACCTAGCAAACGATGGGCGGTCCAAGATGAAATGCGCTGCTATTGAAGAACTCTGAACTGAATTCCGTTCTCTGGCCCGCCATCTCGTCATCTCGTCCCTCATGTGCCGCGACCTTTGCTCTGACTGCGACTCTGACCAAGACATTTGCACTTGACATTAGCCGTGGGTGGGCCGAGGGTTGTTTTTGTAGCTTTGTAGCTTTGTAGGCTTGTATTCGTAATTAGAATAAAGCCAGAAGTTGAGTGGCGGTCTTTGCACAGCCACACCGGCTTGCCACTTCCACTGACTTCTCTCCCCGGGAAAATACAAATCATTTATTTGTGTTCTCAAACCATTCAATGACCTGCACGTGCAACTGCATCACCCTTCTTAGGGCACGCTCCCTTTTCTGTGTGGTACTGTAAGGGCCATCAGACAAGCGTTCAAGCTATATTCGCTTGCCATTTTTTACGAAAGGCCCATTAACAAAAACACTGAAAAGCACAGGTGTGTTCCCACAGAGGCAAAGGCTAGCTTTTTGTTTGCTTTTAACCGAAAATATATTGGCTAGAGGATATGGTCGTCGGATGTCGATAAAATTTTCTTTGGAAAATACTTATAATTTGACAGTAATAAAATCCAAATCCACATAATGAAATCCAATAAAATATCCTCATGAAAACGTTTTAAACCGAAGTTAAAGCACACAGTGGGCAGGAGATTCCATGAATAACAAGAAAGGAAGCCAAAGCCGAAGCTTATATACCCTTGCAGATCATTTCTATTATTTTTATTAAATATAACTTGAATTTATTTAAATATAATTCGAATTTTTGAAACGTTAAAGAAAAGCTATATCCCAGAGAAGAAGATAATATAATAAAAATCAACAAAGATATAACTGTTTTCCTGTTAATTTCAATTTAATTTTTCCTACCGATCCAATTGTTAAAATTTAATTTGAAATTCAGAAATATTTGAAAAATAATATTCCCAAGAGTAGAATGGGAGCTTTAAGATACAGTTGTCCGATTTTGCCGGTTCCGACTCATATATATCTATCTATACCGCGGAACCTGTAGGTGATGGAACATAAGGTTGTATGGCACCAAATATCATGGAATACTAGAAATGGTGAACATTTTACAAAGTTTAATTTTGTGTTCCTGTGTAACGCAGAATACAACAAGAAAGGAAGCTAGCTTGGGCCAGCCGAAGCTTATATACCCTTGTAGATAATTCCTATCAAACACTAATTTTCCGATCGTTCCTATGGCAGCTATATGATATAGTAGTTCGATATTGATCAAATTAAAATCGAAATTCGAAAACATTTAAATAGAGTCATATCCCAGAGTAGAAGAGAATACAATAAAAGTCAACGAAGCAATAATTTATTTCATATTATATTCCCATTAATTTTCCGATCGTTCCTATGGCAGCTATATGATATAGTTGTCCGATTTTGAAAAAATTTTATTCGAAATTCAGAATTAGATAAAAAATGACATTTCCAAAAGTAGGAGGTTCTAGGTTCAAAAACACCCAAGATATAATTTTTGTACATTTTTTTTCCCCGATTATTCCTATGGGAGCTATATGATATAGTTGTCCGATCCGGCTCGTTCCGACTTATTTACTACCTGCAATAGAAAGAAGACTTTTGGGAAAGTTTCATCCCGATAGCTTAAAAACTGAGAGACTAGTTTGCGTAGAAACGGACGGACAGACGGACAGACGGACAGACGGACGGACAGACGGACAGACGGACATGGCTAGATCGACTCGTCTAGTCATGCTGATCAAGAATATATATACTTTATGGGGTCGGAAACGTCTCCTTCACTGCGTTGCAAACTTCTGACTGAAATCATAATACCCTCTGCAAGGGTATAAAAATAACTAACAATGTAGGTTTTTTGTTCGCCAATTTGAATACCCATTACTTTATAAATTAATAGGGTTTATTTGTACGTATTAGTTAAAAGTTGCTTAACGCAAAGAAATTTCGCTGCTAGGAAGTGAGTATTGAGTATCTCATAGTCGGAAAATACTGTGCAAAATTGTATTATTTCCAGCAACAACAATATCAGAGCATAAAAGGAGCAGTTTATTATTATAATTGAGTTAAATTTTATTTGAATTTCACGGCCTTTTGGCCAGGAAGAAAAAAATAATAATGCGAATCAGAATAATCACTTTTGCATTACATTTTAATATTTTATTTCGCTTGTGTCGCAGCTCATCCCATGCCTGTGAGTTCGGGAGCAAGGAAAACAATTATTATTAATTCTGTAAAGAGCTGAAGTATTTAAAAGAAGGGGAGCCAGCCACCCGTTGGGTCTGATTTGCCTTCCCATGGGGTTTGTTTTTAAATATTTGTTTTTATCTTATCTCATCGTTGGATCTAAGACTCTGCTGTCTAAAAGAAAGCGGTATTGATTTTCCGCCATCTGAAAAGGGAATTACTGGGAAGAGGCCCCTCCAAAACTCTTGTAAAACCTTTCCACAAACAACAATGCGACAAGATATATACAACAATGCGAAATTATTCAATAAGCAAGGCCTCAGCGCAAAGGAAACTTTTTTCAGAGTCATTCTCCAGGACCAAGGACCAAGGCCCAAGGCCCAAGGACTAAGGAGTTAGTCAATGAAGCAATGACACAGCGTGTCATCTGTGTAATTTGCAGCCCTAATGCCACCGGCTTTCGTCCACTTTTACTCCTCACTTTCGGTATACCTTGTGTTATTGGAATATTAACGGTTTTTGTTACAGCTTTCGGCGACAGGAGCAGTCGCTTGGTCGCTTGGGAATTCGGATTCGACAAGTACGCGGCTGAATGTCTCAGCTGGTGGTTGCGGAATTGCGGAGTTGCGGTTGCTTCAATTTTTATCAGATTAAGCCTTGTTGGCAGACGACACACGGAGCGTGCCAATGAATTTTAATAGCAATAGCCACCGCAATAGCAATAGGAACGTCAGTACCAATCTCAACAAAATCTTCCTTTCTTCTTCTTCGGACTTTGACAGCTTGATAGGAGTTCGACACTCATACCTTAAACAAAAATAGCGACAGAAAATAATATTAATTGGTTTTTGATTAGACCATATTTTAGTGTTGTAAACAAAGTAAACGATTGTGGGCTGCAATGTTGTATCCCAAAACTTTACATTCATAAAATGTACCGGAAAAATCCATCAGGAGTTCGGTATGCAATTAGAGTATTTTTCTTACAAAAATCTCTTCTTGTCACACCTTTTCGATTTTACTCAATTTTCTACTTTTCCAAGTTACAAGGAAGGAAGCAATTACACTATGCAACATCAAAAATGTACCTCGATGTATGCTATACGTTTAGCTTATCCAATTAGTCTAATAGTACAATTATAATCAATACAATATTACCAGGAGAAGATAAATTACAGCAACAAACTTTTAAAAACACAGGGCGGCAACACTACTAAAAAAAATCCTTAAATTATTCTAAGTACAGGGTTTGAAAGATAAAGCGTTCATCTTTGAAAAAAACTTTAACATCAAACTAAACCATTAATCCGTTTGCCTGTGATACCTCCGGCAAGTTGGCCAATCTCAGCATTTTTCGAACTTTGAGGTCCTAGTGCTAAAAATCCTTGCGTCGGGGAACTTTTGGGAAAACGCAGTTTAACTTGGAAACAATATAGCATCCATCGAGGTAAATTTAAAAAGCATTAATTTTGTTGCACAGTGTTATTTACTTATTCTGGGGTTAACGATTTAATGCCAATTCAACACCACAAGGCCTTTTAGTAGTCAGAGGATGGCCCTCTTAGGATAATTTACAAGAGCCAAAAACGTTTATTCATAAACTTACATATCTTAGGGTCGTTTTCTCGTCCGTTTGTTAAATTTAAAGTAGGGTTAAAACAATGATTTCCTATACGATTTCAAGGTTTTAACCCTACTTTAAATTTAACAAACGGACGAGAAAGCGGCCCTTAGAATAATATTAATTCAGCATATCATCGATGATTGATTAACATATTTGCATCCGAAAATTATCGGAATTTTGTCAAAATTAAGCGCCTGCTTGACGTTGCAGTCGGCACGATGATACAACGTTGATAAATTTAGCCGGTTAGGAGAGCAACTAGTCTTACATCTCAATTGCCTGAGTGTCACACACGTGCGTACAACCTTTGCTGGACACCAAGCTAACTAATTGCGTAGGGCACACACGCACTTCACCACAGATTTATTTGCCATTTCAGGAGTCATTAGCTGCGCAAAGGGAAAGGACATCAACCCTATTCGAGCCCCCTCCTGAAATGTTAGAGGGATATAATAGGAGGATAAAGAAGATACATATGTGAGGTAGTGGCAGATGGTAATTATATTTGTTGGTCCCAAGCTCTCCTAATGTGGGCCATTTTAACGATCCCAATTCTCGTCATCAACGTGGCCATAAAAACTTTACTTATTAATATTGGATATAAAAACCGTTTACTAATAATTGCATCGCCCAGGGTGCTACTTCGCTCAATAAGTCCCTAACTTTGATTTTTTAATTGTTTAAGTTCATAAGGCACATTTCTAATTATGGCGGCTAAAGGTCCGTAAACTAGAAATATTGGTTTGGCAAGAAAGTCATGTCGTTTTTTTCAATATTTTCAAAGATGAAAAAATTAAATTTACCAGGTGGACGAGAAAACGGCCCTAAAAGAATTGGTATTTTATGAGTGTTCACACCGAAATGTGCCCTTTCACTATGTGATGCAAAGGGGAATGCCAACAAATTATTAGGAACCCCTCTTTCCCATGCCCCGAATATCTTCATATTCTCAAAACGGATCGTCACAATAACCCTAAAAAGACCACGCGTATGGCACATGCCACACGCGTATCTCCATGCCCATGGAGCAGTTCCCCACCAACAAAGAGGTAGACATCGATATTAATAAGGCCCCATTATGAAGAGAGAAAAGCTTTACAGAAAATTAATACCAATCCACTTAATAAGTGGATCGTATAATACATTTTCGTCACGAAAGTTCATATTAGAACCTTTGTACGTTGAAGGTGCGCCAATAGTTTTCTACCTCGTTAAAAGCTTGTTATACTCTTGAAGAGGGTATTATGATTTCTGACGGAAGTTTCCGACCCCATAAAGTATATATATATTCTTGATCAGCATCACTAGACGAGTCGATTAGCAATGTCCGTCGGAACCGTCCGGATCGGACAACTATATGTTATCGCTGTTAAATACAAATTTTTCAAATCGGACCATTCATTAAACAATTATGAGTAAATAATGTCAAATGTAAAAAGTCTAAGTATCATAATTTTTAATTATTAAAAACATAAAAAGCCCTGAAAACATTATACAAATACTATATAAATATATATGTTTAAGAAAGTTTTAAGCCTTTTGACGAAAATTATTGGGGAGTTTTATTTCCAATGGAATTTTTCGCTTTTTGTCTAAGTTTGGGTGCCCGATTCAGAGGTACTAAACATCTGTTTAAAATGCATGTTAGCTCTTTCTCTCTATATTTTAATCTATTATTTAGCTAAACAAAATTTTAAAACACTTTTTATTTAAAACTAAGCACTTAAGTTTATTTTCTGACCACAATTCCATGGCGCATATCCTCATAGCACATAACTGAAGAAGTGCACTTTGTTGGTATATATGCGTACATGGTATGATTCCAAATCACACCGGAAATACGTTTGCAAAATTTTCTGAAAATAATCTACATTAATCAAATTGTGCTAACCTTGCAAAGCCACTGCAATATCATAACATGACAACCTCATCGCTGCATGAGCTTGACAACCCGGGAGGGAAATGGAAGGAGAAGTATGTACTTTATGTAGGTATGTATGCATATGTAGAAATATGCAGGCGTAGAGCTAGGGAGTGCTACTACGGGGGAATAGAAATAGGAAGGAAAGAAGAGTTCTATTTTTAAAAGCGAAATTTATGAATGAAAACAGAAACAGAAAATCATACCGCAGTAGAAACAGAACACATCTGAACACATATCAACAGATATAAGACATCTTTCGCGAACTTTATTCTTCCCTTGCGTCACATTAAACTCCCCGAAGAACTTAATGCTATTGGAGTCAGAGAATGTACTCTTTAATATAAATGAATATCTTAGTTTCATCATAACCAAAACTTTTGTATTAGTTTAAAAACAAAATATGATATTGAAAAAAATTAACAATATTTTATGATCGCTAGACATTGAAAAAATGTATGTATATAATAAAATATAATAATAATATAATTTGACCACAAATTTAAATTTAATCAACTAAAAATCTCTGTAAATTTAAAAGTTTTGGGGCGTTCTTATAGAAAATACTAAATAATTAATTGATCATCTACTATGATATGTATTGTACCCTCGCCCACGAATTGGAATCTTGCATAAATTTATGTATATATATTACGTCGGATAAATGTAATTCGCCGTCATCTCGGAAAGCGAATAAACGATGGATAAGTGTGAGTGCCATCAACACTAGCACATGCAGTAAATCAACACATATAAATATAGAAAACTCACAAAAAGATGAACAATATACTATCCCAACGCTTCATATAGATCATTGCACGTACAAAACCTATATAAAAACTTATTTATATATGTAAGTACAAAATCCGTGAAAGGCGCTCGGCTGCTTTGCCATCCATTTTCATTTCCCATCCATTGCTATTCAATCTAAGAACCGATTCATAGAGTGGGCGAAGAAAAGACGGAACATCTCATATATAAATTGATCAGCCAGTTCATATTTTATACACATGACAACACCAAAATGCTGAACTCATCCATAAATGTCATAAAATTCATAAATATTGCTGTAAAATGTTCATTGTCTTTGCCGAAATGATTTAGGTCAGAGCATATCTTGAGATGTTTGTGTGGGCTTTTCTTATTTTATCGATGGCCACATATAGATACATATGTTTGTACGTATATGCGTATAATTTCACATAAAAGCCGATTTCTCTACATATTCGAAACGTAAAGATAGGAAAAGCTTATCGATATGCACTTGGTAATTTGATATTTTATGAAGTTAACCTAACCTGCGGAGTTTTATAAATATATATCGGATCTCATTAAAACAAGAAAGGAAGCTAGCTTCGGGCAACCCTTGCAGATCATTCCTATTAACTTTTAGCTGTTTTAGTATTATTTTGGCATTCATTTTTTAATCCCTCGTATGGCAATTATATAATATAGCCGTCCGATTTTTTAAAAATTTAATTCGAAATTTTGAAATTTTAAAGAATAGCTATGTCCCAGAGAAAAGGAGTATTTAATAAAAATCAACAAAGATATAATTTTGTTCCTATCAATTTCCATTTAATTTTCCGTCCGTTCCTATGGCATAAATTGATCCGATTTTTTTTTTAAATTTAATTCGGAATTCAGAAATAAGTGTTAAATAGGTGTGTGTCTTTGCTAATTGTGTGTATTTGTTGTTGTGAAAGTAATTATTTGATTGGTAGCTTGACAATTTGTATACCCGTTACTCGTAGAGTAAAAGGGTATATTGTATTCGTGCAAAAGTATGTAACAGGGAGATTCGGTACAATAAGGGTACATAACTTTCTTGTTTTGGTAAATAGAATATCCGCTTACTCTGATCATTTTTAATGTGTTTTTGATTGATTCAGAACAGTTAATTTGCATAGGGTTAGGCCTATGTGTGAAATATACTTTTAATGAGGACCTTTTGAACTTCTAAGGTAAGAGATAATATCTTCCGTTGGGACTATACATTGCGGCGGCGATGTGATTGTCTTTTTTTAAAGCCCATATTGGTGGCAACTACCCCAGAAAAACAAACGCAAACCGGAAAATTCAGATTTCATTAGATCTTTTGCGCATTGACAATAACAATCAGCCCATCATCGTCGTCAATCATCCCCTTCTTTTCAGCGTAGTATTGGACAGATAAACATCACATTAGCGTGATTCCAAGCCGATTAGCTTAGTTAAGCCGGAGTCTGAACCTGAACTCCGCTGAAGTTGCTTATTCATTGACAGCTACAGCTGAAAATCTGCTACCTCACCATTACTCAATGCTTAGAATAATTCCCCCGTGAGTAACACACCCACTGGGTGGTGGTGGAGCATAAGCATAATAAGTCCGAATATATTTGATGGTCAAAACATATTCATATTTGTACACGCAAAGAAAAACGGCTTGAAAAGAGGTTTAGAAGTTCATATTTATTGTATGTGAAAACCAAAATTCCGTTGCATTTTACAGAACACGCAAATAAGTTAATATTGGCAAGCCGAACATTTTTAAACCCGTTACTCGTAGAGTATAAGGGTATATTGTAATCGTGCAAAAGTCCGTCTGTCCGTCGGTCTGTCTGTCTGTCTGAATGAACGCTGAGATCTCGCAAACTATAAAAGCTAGAGGATTGGCATTAAGCAAGCAGATTAATTCTAACAAATTAAGTTTTTTTAAAATTAACGTAACATATTAATTATTTTATTAATTTTATCAGTTTCAACGCATATTCAAAATATATAAAATAAAAAAAATGAACAAAAAGTATCCTTGCTGTATTAAACGATTAAAACCAAAAAATAACGCCTTACAAAAGTATTCGTTTTGCATGGCAACATTCCAAAGTATTTTAAGATTTTTAAATTTTAAAAAATATTAAAAAAATTATTTTTTAATGTTTCTTTCATTGGTCAAAAGTGCATTAAACAACCGACAACATGAGGTATCGTTTATAAAAATCGGCTAAGAACTTTAAGATGTGAGCGCCAGACATATTTTAAAGTCCTTCAAGGAGATTGTGGGCGTTAGAGTGGGCGTGACGCTTGGCGCTGCGTAGGAAGCCCAGGAATAAGTGTTAGCGTTCATCCTCAGCTAATGATCCTGATCAAGATTATATATACTTTATAGGTTCGGAAACTCTTCATTCTACCTGTTACATACTTTTGCACGAATACAATATACCCTTTTACTCTACGAGTAACGGGTATAACTACAATTAATCGCGAACAAGGACAATATTATTTTAGCAGTGTACCACGCCCAATATAACTCAACACAAATCCCAAAATATTGAACGTGATATAATTTAAATTGAAATACATTTATTTCGTCAGTACCCATCGATTTACGGTCAGTTGACGTAATTGCACATAGCGCCACGCGGAGTCACTTTGTTTTAAATTGGCCAATAGGGTATCATGTATCTGATAATCGCCTAATTTACTATCCCCTTGAATATTTTTACACCCGCAAAAATATGAACTTTAAATTATAAATTTGTGCTAAAAAAATCGTAAGTCTCAATAAAAAATCTTTGAAAGTTTAATTTATACTTTCTATTTACTTTTCAGGATGAAAAATGCCTTCAAAAGTGAAAAATTTAGTGCTTTGCAAACTTCTGACGGAAATTATAATACCCCCTGCAAGGGTGAACCAAGAATGGATTTTCTTCCTTTAACCAGGCACAGTCCCTGGTCCCTGGTAAGTCACGTATTACATCTAAGGTAGCTGTTGACAAATTACCATGTACAAATTAAAATAAGTAGTCACGTAAGTCACGTAGTCAATAAGCCATTCAGAGTTGTCTCGAATACAATCGACATTTTTAAAAAATACATTGTACATTGTTTTATTATTTAGATTTATACAAATGTGCACCTGGCGAACATTTTATCTTCTACAAGATTCTATTATGATTGTAATATTTGTACATTACATTCCATTTTTATTTGATTTTCCCCAACGTCTGAATAGGCTTTTATTATTCTTCTATACACCACTGTGACGCTTTGTATGTAAGTCCTAGTTAGTGCTTTCAGTTTCTTTCATCATTTGCGCAGGTTTGAATAGCCTTTGTATTGTTCTCTCCATTCAGGACTCTAACAATAAGCTTTTCTTTCCACTGGCTTATACTTTCTCCCTTGACTCACTGCGGTCCTCGTTTACGGTGGTCTTCCCATAAGGCTGTATCCACTGTCGTGTTTTTGTCACTTTTACAACCGTATTCAAGAAAGTATAAAGTAGGCGTCTTCCATTATTTTGCGTTAGACTTATGATTATGTGATAAATTGCACGGAGTGAGTGCATAGGAAACGAACTACCCCTATAAAAATCATAGTTGGCCTTAAACTTTGTTTACATATCCTTTTCGGCAAAAAAGTAAACATGTGTATCAGGACTCGGCCAAAAAAAAATTCTTTTTTAATTACAATTTTGAAAATATGTCTCTCCGTCTGTAGTAATCCGATTGACTCCGTGTCTTTTGTAATCCACTGAAACCTCTTCTTTCAAAAAAAAATTATAGCTATAGTTACTTTTGATCTTTACCTTCAAGTTTTAACAAAAAGGAATGACGCTTACCTGACTTAGTAATCGACTTCGTATTAATTGAAGTTGTTTAATCATCTCTAGATCGGATTGTTCCTTCTCATTCGTTTGATCTTCTCCAGGAGGCGGCATATCGGCATATCGGCGGTCTCTGTAAAAATTGTTTTAAAAAATATAGCTTATAAACGATTTTAAAAATCGGAAAAGTAAAAATGCAGTTTTGTTGTGCTTATCAATACCTATCGAAATGTAGAAGAAATTTTTTAAATCGGACCATTCGTTAAAAAGTTATAGCTGATCAAAGTTTATATCTCCATCTCCCTCGCACTTCTTTAGCCGAGTGACGGGTATTAGATAGTCGGGACACCAACCCGACTATAGCGTTCTCTCTTGTTAATATCCGTAATGGAAGAAATTAGAAAATTACTACGAAAGCAAAGCCAAGTTCCACGTTAACTATTAATCCTAAGATTCGAACTCTTGACCACTATGTGTGTGTATGTTTCTACTTGAAAGTAGATAAGGTGTTTAAATACAAATAAAATTATTAATTTCCTTTCAGGCAATGCAAAATTTGTCGAGTTTAAAGTTAATAATTATCGATCAAATGTGGAATTGGAAAATAATAAGTTACTTCGCTACTTTTAAAAACACGTATTGTATTGATAACATTGTAACTGATAGAAAGTATAAAAGTGCACTACTTTTACTTAGATCACATTCATTTAATATATAGCGCTGCCACAAGCCTTCTGATTCTGGCTCCTGAAGGATTTTCTAAAAAGTTTGTTTACACAAAGGTTTTCCAAAAAACGCGCCAATAAGAAAGGCTTGACAACCGTACTCCAAACTAATTTTAAACGAACGAAGTCGCTCCGGGTATAGCTAGTCAGTATATATATCTCTAATCTAAACCTTCCTGTTGTGTGGCCATCCACATTGTGCCAATTATCCGGTAAGGACTGAAAATTTGAACAAGCTTCCTTTTTTGATTGGCAATCTAATCAAATTCCATTAGACCCGGTCACCGAATCTACCGAAAATGTTGATTTGAGTATTCTGGTTTGAGGGATTGGATAGCAACCTTCTGTACATGCGCACAAAACTAGTAAATTTTTAATGCTCCTTTTAATTTTATTTTTATCTACCCGCGTTTACTAACAAAGCACTGCACAAGTGAATTATGCAATGAAAATGTATGAGTATCAGTCTGTCCGTCCGTCTGTCTGTTTCTACGCAAACTAGTCTCTCATTTTTAAAGCTATCGGGCTAAAAATAGTCTTTTTTCTGTTGAAGGTAGTATATAAGTCGGAACGAGCCGGATCGGACAACTATATCATATAGCTCCCATAGGAATAATCGGGAAAAAATGTAAAAAAATTATATCTTGGGTGTTTTTGAACATAGAACCTCCTACTTTTGGAAATGCTATTTTTCATCTAATTTTGAATTTCGAATAAAATTTTTTCAAAATCGGACGACTATATCATATAGCTGTCATAGGAACGATCGGAAAATTAATGGGAATATAATAGGAAATAAATTGACTTTTATTGTATTCTCTTCTACTCTGGAATATGACTCTTTTTAAATGTTTTCGAATTTTGATTTTAATTTTATCAATATCGAACTACTATATCATATAGCTGCCATAGGAACGATCGGAAAATTAGTGATTAATAGGAATTATCTGCAAGGGTATATAAGCTTCGGCTGGCCGAAGCTAGCTTCCTTTCTTGTTATACCCTTGCAGAGGGTATTATGATTTCAGTTAGAAGTTTGCAACGCAGAGAAGGAGACGTTTCCGACCCTATAAGAATATATATTATTGATCAGGCTTAACGCCCACAAGAACATATCTTTCCAAGACTATATCTTCTAAAGTATTGGTCCAATCGAATTGCAGCTTTGGGAGTGTAATCTAGACAACTTTAACTAATTGAAAAGTAATCGATTTCTGTAACTTCTAACAAATAGGAGGAAGTACTTTTGAAATGATAAATCTGCATACTGTGACTATAATTTATACTCGGTATTATACGCACGACAGACCCACACAAGTCTGTCCCATGCACTAGATTCAGCACTGCCGTGCCCTTCAAGAACAAATGATTGTTTTCCCTATTCGCTTTGAACTTAACATTTTATTTATAATGATGACTTCCGCTCACTGCGACTCCATCCGCACGAGGCATAGTGATTTTGTGCCGTATCCCTTTACATATATGGGCACATAGCGACGCACTCATACGCCGGCTATGTGGATGTGGATTCTCATACACTTGTAGACACAAATATTGACTTGTACACTTACAAATAGCTTCCGCAAATTTACTTCAATGGATTTCTCTCCTTTAGATAGTCTTTTGCTCGTTCGTGTCCGTATATTAAAATATCAATATTTATACACACCTAAATATACGAAAACGAGTGTAGTTTTAAAAATTACATCCTCTGTGGTTGTTGTACTTTCTTATTCCCAAACAGCAAAACGAAGCAAAGAGCTGGTAAGGGTACCAAAAGTAAGAAATGAATAAATAACAAATTAGTTTCGGCAAGTGCAAGCGAAGTGGATAACGGATGTTATTGGAAAATGTCCCACCCGTTTATCAAAAATTAAGGACTTCGCAAATGTTTCCAAGTATATTTTTGCTAAGTTAAGGGTATACTCTATAAGCCGAAAAATCGAGTTTCATTATCTTGCCCGCACGTCACAGGCATACCGATTTGAAACTAGGTGGTAAGCAGGAAAATTTACTGATGTACGAAAAACAGACAAACCGCCCTTCAAAAATTTCTTGTGTAAAGAAATTTGTAGGCTAAATTGAGAGCCTCGACTGAAGAATTGTCAATGTTTTAACATACAAACATAGAAAAACAAATTTTTCCCCTTTACATAAATAGCGCCACTCATCAACATATTATCTACTGACAGTGACGTCACTGATCATGCCATAACTATTAAAGGATTGATATGATTTGGAAAATTGGGTGTTAAGTCGTCGACATGGATGACATGGCTAGATCGACTTGATAGTGGTCCTGATCAAGAATATTCATAAGTACATAATTAACCACAGCGTATGGTTTTGTAACTATCACAAGAAGTTGTCGTTAATGTCATTCAAATACAAAACATTTAAGACCAATTTTTAGCCATTCAAATTTTAAAACGTATGTTTTTATAAAAACAAACAAGTTTACTACAATGCATAAATGAAATGGAAAACAGTAACGTCTTAAAATATTTTAGCAAATACTTTAGAAAATACATTTTTCTTTATACATATTGTCCAAAGTTGCATTCCAAGTTTGAGTATGTTAACTTTATATTTAACTTGAACTCATACTTAATGTTGGTATTCAAGTCAACCAGCTTCAGTCTATTTATCTTCGGCAGGAGGGTTATTTTAACATTGCCCAAATTTGTAAAAATATCGATTTGGTGTTTTATTTTTACTTGAACATTTCTTTGGACCAACTGTGTCCGATTTCGCTAAGTAGGCACGTGGTCGATTGGTGTGAGTTCCAAGGTGCATACAATAAATATTATTTCCCCTTCTTTTAAGACCCACAAAACACCCAAAGGCATAAAAATCCTCCTGGTGCAATAATGAATTTTCAATTGAGGTCCTAACCTTCTCATGACATGTGGCCTTTTCTATTGATTGTGGCCGTCATTGTTTACGAGCAGTGGTAGTAGCCCTAATGCGGCTGCTCAAACACGTGTTGGCATTAAAATTGAATGCGGTTCGAAAGGACCAAAGGGAAAAGTCCACGTCTGAAATCTACAGACGTTTTTAAAAGACCGTTTGCCACTTTGCAAATTGAAGAACCACGAGGAATTTCATCCGATCACGTTTACTTAGGATACTGTGTGCTTCATGGAAACAGAGGGTATTATGTTATTGGCCATAAACTTCGCAGTTTTTTAGTAACTCTATAAACATGTAACCTTGCAATTCGTATTTTTTCTTTTTACCCATTTCAATGTAAAACAAGAGAAAACGCTATAGTCGGGTTGGTGTCCCGACTATCTAATACCCGTCACTCGGCTAAAGGGAGTGCGAGGGAGATGGATATATAAACTTTGATGAGCCATAACTTTTTAACGAATGGTCCGATTTAAAAAATTTCTTCTACATTTCGATAGGTATTGATAAGCACAACAAAACTGCATTTTTACTTTTCCGAAATATTAAAATTTTTAAAATCGCGTATAAGCTATTGTGGGCGTTAGAGGGGGCGTGGCACCTTCTTGAAATAAACTTGCGCTGCGTAGGAACTCCAAGAATCTTCATGCCAAATACCAATCCTCTAGCTTTTATAGTTCCCGAGATTTTAGCGTTCATACGGACGGACAGACAGACATGGCTAGATCGACTCGGCTAGTGATCCTGATCAAGAATATATATACTTTATGGGATCGGAAACGCTTCCCTTTCGCTGTTACATACTTTTGCACGAATACAATATACCCTTTTACTCTACGAGTAACGGGTATAAAAAATAAAAAAATTGGCGTAGTGGGCTACTATATCTAATAGCTGCCATAGGAACAATCGGTTAAATTACATTTTAATTAGAATGTGTGCTAATCAGGGGCGTAGCCAGGATTTCGTTGAGGATTTTCAGTACAAATTTTGTGTAGCATACTTCTGAAAACCATTTTCATCAGAGTCGATCTACCCAAGTTCGTCTGTCCGTCCATCCGTATGGACGTTACTGCAGTACAAATAGCATTAAAACTTCCGTACTCTTTACCATGCGCGGATCCACGGGGAGTGATATAGGTGATAGATTAAGGGTGAAAAACTAAAGGAATTTTGGTATTCAAAAAGTATGCAACAAAAAAATTGTTTTGTTATCACCCCCCACAACAAAATCCTAGAACCGCCACTGCTCTTTATACTAATAAATTAATTCCCTTGAACATTTCGCGTGACAAAAAACTTAAATTTACATATGTGGCACGGAGTTGGCTAGAAAGTCGCGAACAGTTGGCAGATCCTTTTTGTCTACCTAGGGATGTGAACGGATCAAGGGGCTCTTACAAATCGCAGTTCAAAGAGAGCTTTGCTTTTGTGTGATGACTGTTTTGTTACTGAATGCGCTTTGTGTGTTTATTGTTTGTTTGTTGATGGTGCACTTGTTTGGTCAAAAAGCCGCAAACAAAGGGCTGGCTGGACCGCGCATAGCTTACAAAGGACTACATTTTCTGCTCCGTTTATCCGGCCGTCCAGACTTCCATCCGCCGACAGATTTATGTATTATTTATGCCTGCTTATGTTTGTGCATTTCTATCTAGCACCAGCCATCCCCAGGAAAGACTCGCAAATTTCCTTTTATACACATATACTTAAGCGTATCCAGGACTCTGTCTGTTACCGTTAGGTCAGACTCGAAATCAGTTAGAAACTTGTGTATGCTGATCAGTGGCAGATTCAGGACTTGAAGGCGGCGTTTCAGAAATTACTTTATCATTAAAAACAAGACAGAAATTTATAGTCGAGTACCTCGACCATCAGAAACCTATTACTCAGCTAAGGGAAGTGCGATGGAGATATGCAAGCAGCAAGGTGACTGCTTTCACTTCACTATTTGCACATAACTTTTTAATGAATGGTCAAATTTAAAAATTTTCTTCTATATATATATACATTTCGATAAGTTCTGGGCGCCAGACATATTTTTCGGTCGTAGGGCGTTAAAGGCGGCGTGACACACTGATGAATCCCAACTTTCTTAGCTTTTATAGTTTCCGCAATCTCAGAATTCATACGAAAGAACAGACAGACAGACATGGCTAGATCGACTCAACTAGTGATCCTGATTAAGAATATATACTTCTTATGAAGTCGGAAACAAAATATTCTACTGAAAAAATCGTGGAAAATGTGAGCGTCACAAACTTTTGCAGTTAGTGGGAGTTAGAGTGGCCGTGGCGCCGCAATTGCAATTGGAATTTGGTGTAAGTACTTTAAAAAATGCCGGGAAACACGGTTAAAGTAACCGAAATTGATTAAATTTAAAAAAAATTAATGTTTGGGTTTTCCCAAGGAAAAACAAAAGAGAATGCTATAGTCGAGTACCCCGACTATCAGATACCCGTTACTCAGCTAAAGAAAGTGCGAGGGAGATGGAGATATTGATGCACCAAAGAGACTGCTTGCACTGCTTGAATTTTATTATTTGCTCATAATTTTTTAACGAATAGTCCGATTTGAAAAATGTTGTATTTTTTATAGTTACTGAACTGTCTTCATTGGTCAATTTTACAAAGCAAATTTTTTTGTGTGTAGTCGCCTTCGCACACTCTCCTGGTGCGCTTCGTCACTACGTGGACTGCCGTCCACAGTTATATATATTCTTGATCAGGATCACTAGCCGAGTTGATCTAGCCCGTCTGTCTAACGGCCACAATCGCCTGAAACGAAGGAAGCGTTTCCGACGCCATAAAGTATATATATTCTTGATCAGGATCACTAGCCGAGTCGATCTAGCCATGTCTGTCTGTCCGTCTGTCTGTCCGTCTGTATGAACGCTGAGATCTCGGAAACTATAAAAGCTAGAGGATTGGTATTTGGCATAAAGATTCTTGGAGTTCTTACGCAGCGCCAGTTTGTTTCAAGAAGGTGCCACGCCCCCTCTAGCGCCCACAATCGTTTATAACGATTTTACAAAATTTAAATATTTCGGAAAAATACAAATGCAGTTCTATTGTGCTTAAAAATACCTATCGAAATGTAGAAGAAATTTTTTAAATCGGACTATTCGTTAAAAAGTTATGCCTGATCAAAGTTTATATCTCCATCTCCCTCGCAATCCCTTTAGCTGAGTAGCGTTCTCTCTTGTTTTAAGTCTGTTCACCGCATCAAATTGACTGTGAATAGACGTGAACTAATTACTTAAATGGCCCATAAGCTTTGATTGACTAAAATTATGATGGTACTTTAAATGCCATTCTGTAGAAGGGTATCTAAGCAATTTTTTGGCAAAGGTTTCAATACAATTGAGTACAGACCCTCGAAGATATCTTAAATCAAAACATTATAAGTTGTTCCTTTTTTCAAACCGCGATTTCACAAATACCCCCCCATTAAAATCGAAAACCAAGTATGCATATATGCTTATATACATCTATATTAACACAATTTAATGCTCATAGGCCTGAACCTTTCAAAAAAGTCAATTTTGTCCACTGTAAGCTTCAGCTTAATACCAGTTCAAATACTTTGACGTCTACAAATTCACAAAAGGGGATTTCCTACACACGAAAAAACCCTTGGCAAATAAAAGTGTATTAATGTGGAAACTCAAATGCTATGTATGTATGTTTCCATTTTAATTAATCAGGTTTTATCCATTTTTTCAACATTGATTTTTCCATTGATCCCAGTTGCTTTTAATACTTTTTCGACTACTTGAAATAAGCAAACTGTTATTAACATTGCTCGAGAAAGGCGTCTATGACTCCAAAGTAAGTACGTAGAACGTAATTTAGTATGCATATTGAGTGTAGGTATAAACTTATTACGAATTTGGTCTATATGTAGAACTCGAACACAATCGATCAACGTGTGAGCCTTAGATCTGTTAAAGATGTAGCTTACGAGTAGATGACTGCAAATCAGTATGGTATTAGGAACAACTTCATCCCCTTTTAGAACCTTTGTTAATACGTGTATTCTCCCCGTAAAGAAACCAGCCGAAATAATAAGCCACCAAATTTCATTGCATCTACGTGATGGCAAGGGGAAAGTTGACAGAATAAGTACATCGCAGATGATGAACCAGACACTGACGGTTTCTGAAAACATAGTAATCTGGAGGGTGAGTCAATAACATCGTGGCTAAACCCAATGGGGTGCGACAAGTGTAATAATCACCAAAGGACTTGATGGCGATGACATGGCCTGACCCTGGTTTGATCCTAAAAATATTGTTCAACTTGCTTTGGAAAAGTTTGGGGCAAAATCCAGCCTATATTTATTTTCCTAATTTGTACACACAAAAAAAAAACTTGATACGAAATGATCATTGATTTTATGAAATTTAGTATAATTTCTATCTTGATACGGCACATATAAATCTCTATCTCGCCAACCCCTGACTTAATTAATTAAGTTAATTTTTTTAGAAAGAATTTTCAAAGAGCGAGATACCGAAAAGTGACGGAGAGATAAAAATGACATGTGTTGAAAAATCACAATTTACCATGGGCAAATTGATCCCAATGTGTTTTTTGTGTATAGTGAAACCACTAACACATTTTGATTAGCTCTAGAGTTAATCTAACTCGCATGCTATGTATAGCCAATTTATTTTAAAAGCTAATTGTTTAGATTGTCTGCTTCTCCCTCAAAAATGTCCATTCTAAATTTTAAATTTCATTTCGATCCCCCAATGACGCAGGGGATTATAAACTTTGGCCAAACAGTTTCATGTTTTTATACCCGTTACTCGTAGAGTAAAAGGGTATATTCTATTCGTGCAAAAGTATGTAACAGCTAGAAGGAAGCATTTCCGACCCTATAAAGTATATATATTCTTGATCAGGGTCACTAGCCGAGTCGATATAGCCATGTCCGTCTGTCCGTATGAACGCTGAGATCTCGGAAACTATAAAAGCTAGAGGATTGGTATTTGGCATGAAGATTCTTGGAGTTCCCACGCAGCGCAAGTTTGTTTCCAGAAGGTGCCACGCCCCCTCTAACGCCCACAATAGCTTATATTTTAAAAATTTAAATATTTCGGAAAAGTAAAAATGCAGTTTTGTTGTGCTAATCAATACCTATCGAAATGTAGAAGAAATTTTTTTAATCGGACCGTTCGTTAAAAAGTTATAGCTGATCAAAGTTTATATCTCCATCTCCCTCGCACTCCCTTTGGCCGAGTGACGGGTATTAGATAGTCGGGACACCAACCCGACTATAGCGTTCTCTCTTGTTTAATCTAATTTTTAGTGTGCTAGGGTATTACATTTTTACATGTTTTACTTACCCACTCCTTTTATCGCTGCCTAATCATTATCAAGATATTTTTATAAAACACGACTTCTAAGCCATATCTCTGTGTCGTCTCTGAAACGAAAAATATAAAATGAGTATATCGAGATTAAATCAAATATAAATGATATAACTTATGGCTGCAGTTTAATATTCGAACCCCTCAAAATATAACTTTTTTGTTAAGCTAGGTTAACGACTGTATCATATAGCTGCCACAGGAACGATCGGAAAATTAGTGATTAATAGGAATTATCTGCAAGGGTATATAAGCTTCGGCTGGCCGAAGCTAGCTTCCTTTCTTGTTTTTTAAAGATATTGATGTTAATATGATAGGGTATTAATGCTTGGCTAAAACAGGCTACTGTGCTTTTGTTTCCGTTTTTAGATAGAATTATAACTTGAATAATTTTTATTTTTTTCTCGTTAACAAATTTTGCAAAATAAATCCAGCATTAGGTTTTAGACTGACCACCCCCTCAGTTATGTACATACATAAGTAGGTCAAATTCAAATTCCCTTGAGAGGGGTCTTCTAACGTTGACTTTTTTAGTCCACCCACCTTCGACAGCACCAAAGTTCGCCTTCTTTCAAGTAAAATGTACTTTCAATGTAATTCTTAAGGCTAGCCCGCAATATGGTGTGTCCGTAAAAGAGAGATTTTTTTATTACTATTAAATTACATGAAATGTGACCACTCGGACATTCAATGAATTTCGAATGCATGCTTTTTTTAAATTATCTATAGGAACATCAGAGACCAAGAAAAAATCTAAGCTTTATAGTCCCAATGCGGAGTCATTTTCAGTGTAATTTCTCAAGAAGATAGGGGTTGGATTATTGGGCTTTATAATAAATTCGGGTTTGATGTCCCAACTCTTTGAGGAAAATTCGTTTGTTTTTAGAATAAAAAAAAACAAGAAAGGCCGCTATTGATACCAGTTACTCAGCTAAAGGGAGTGTGAGAAAGATGGAGATAAGAAACTATGATTGGTGATGATATATTAATGAATGGTCCGTTTTGATCAATTTTGATAAGAAATCAAAAGAAAATCTTATTGACACTTTTACAAGTTCTTTAAAAATGGGTTTGCTGCCCGATTTCGGCGTGTATGGGATTTGTTGGTTTAAATTTGGGCGTGGCTCTCGGCTGAAGCGGATGTTAGATGGATAATATAATCAAAACAAGAAAGGAAGCTAGCTTCGGCCAGCCGAAGCTTATATACCCTTGCAGATAATTCCTATTAATGACTAATTTTCCGATCGTTCCTAAGGCAGCTATATGATATAGTTGTTCGATATTGATAAAATTAAAATCAAAATTCGAAAACATTTAAAAAGACTCATATCCCAGAGTAGAAGAGAATACAATAAAATTCAACGAAGCAATAATTTATTTCCTATTATATTTCCATTAATTTTCCGATCGTTCCTATGGCAGCTATATGATATAGTCGTCCGATTTTGAAACAAATTTATTCGAAATTCAGGATTAGATAAAAAATGGCATTTCCAAAAGTAGGAGGTTCTAGGTTCAAAACAGACGGACAGACGGACGGACAGACGGACAGACGGACATGGCTAGATCGACTCGTCTAGTGATGCTGATCAAGAATATATACACTTTATAGGGTCGGAAACGTCTCCTTCACTGCGTTGCAAACTTCTGACTGAAATCATAATACCCTCTGCAAGGGTATAACAAGATCCCATTTACACTTATACAAAATCCTTAAAATGTGGGCGTTAGAGTGGGCGAGGCACATTTACATAACTTGCGCTAAGTGAGAAGCTAACGAATCTGAATCCAAAACATTAACTTTCTAGCTAGCAGCTAGAAAGTCTTCCTTCTACCCGTAACATACTTTTTTCCCGAATACAATATGTCTATTTACTCTACTAGTAACGGGTGTATTTAATTATGAAAGTTAAATTTAAATTTCATGTCCACCGCGTTTCTTGTACCAAGAAAAAAAATCTAGAAAGTGTATTTTTAATGGAGACTCGTCACAAAAGATGATATCAAAACTTTTGTATGTTGAAGGTGAAGGCGACAATTAAAAGTTCTTGTTTGATACGTATGTACTTACAATAAACTATAGGGATAAAAACATTATATTATACAAGAGCACATATTCAATCTGCCACAAAGACAAAAGATTTTTAAACGATTGACAGTAAGGTAATGCTGCTTATAAAACACATCTGAGCCACATCTGCTCTGCATATGCACATGTATGTATGTATACTCGAAAGAAAAGTAAAAAAAATATTTGAAACAGTGTGATGAAGAGTTAAATTAAAACAAGCTGATCAGATACGGATTAGGTAATAATATGATAAATGTACTGAGTTTAATTTGGATTGCTCAAATCGATGATAAACGGCATTACCTAATTGTATTCAGAGAAGATGCAAAGAAAACCCGATATTGGTAAAGTAAAAGCATTTTTATATCCTTGCAGAGAGTATAATGACTTCAGTCAGAAGTTTGCAACGCAGTGAAGAAGACGTTTCCGACCCCATAACGTATATATATTCTTGATCAGCATCACTAGACGAGTCGATCTAGCGATGTCCGTATGTCCGTCCGTTTCTACGCAAACTAGTCTCCCAGTTTTAGAGCTATCGGGATGTAACTCTTCTTTAACATTTAAAAATTTCAAATTAAATTTAACAAAATTCGGACGGCATTATAATGCTGTCATAGGAAGAATCAAAAAACAAGAAAGGAAGTTAACTTCGGCCAGCCGAAGTTCATATACCCTTGCAGGTATGCCTATTTAAAATGTTGTCTTTAAATTGTCAAAAATCAAAACGCCTACTTCCTACAAAGTTACAATGTTTTTTCTATTATTTTTTTGATTATTTTTATGGGAGCCATAAGATATAGTGGTCCGATCCGGCTCCTTTCGACATATGTACTACCTGCAATAGAAAGAAGACTTTTGGGAAAGTTTCTTCGCGATAGCTTTAAAACTGAGAGACTAGTTCGCATAGAAACGGACAAACGGACATGGCTAGATGGACTCGGCCATTGGTGCTGATCAAGAATATATATACTTTGTGTGGTCGGAAACGTCTCCTTCAAGCGTTGCAAACATCTGACTGAAATTATAATACCGTTGCAAGGGTATAATGAATGCCAAACTAATACGAAAGCAGCTAAAATTTTGATTGTTGTAACATATATGCAAATAAATCTAAATTTGATGTTTTTGTAAGTTAATAGGAATGATCTGCAAGGGTATATAAGCTTCGGCTGGCTGAAGCTAGCTTCCTTTCTTGTTTTAACTCCGTTCCTATAAACAAAAATAAATCAAATAAATCAACTCGACTATCAGATACTCGTTACTCAGCTAAAGGAAGTGCGAGGGAGATGAAGATATAAAACTTCGATAGCTTTGATAACTTTTTTATAAATAGTCCGATTTTTAAAAAAGTTTGTTGATTTTTAATGTATTGTCTTCACTCTGGGACAACATTTAACAAAAACCGGATGACTATATATTATATTAAGCTACCCTTGGAAGAATAGAAAAATGAGTATCAAAATAATTCGAAACATACATAGATAACATGTAACATATACGCAAGTAAATCTAAGTTTAACGTTTTTATAATTTGTAGTTTAATAGGAATGATCTGCAAGGATATATAAACTAAGATTTCTGTCTTGTTTTGTATATATCCCGTACGTTTCTAAGGACAAGAGTAGACCATCCGCTTTGCGACCAAACGATGCAAACTATTGAAAGGGTATGCTTTTGCCTGAGATTTGTGTACAATGTGTTGGTACTTGCTGATCCAAGAGAGAAGTATTCGCAAGCGAGTGTGTGTTGCCCTGCTTAAGAAAGCGTGTGACGATCAGCAACTAGATTGAGACTGAGACTGAGACGGAGACTGCAGCGCAAAGTGGTTTGGTCCCCTCCGATTCTGCGATGCTACAAGTCGTTGGGATACTGGCAATACATCATTTTGCGTTGGGCAAAGCCTCAGTTGCAGGCGCAGAATCAGCAATGGTCACAGAGTCGTTGACTTGAACTCAAGCTGTCTTTCTTTTTACTGTTTTGTTTGTCTCTTTTCTTGGGGAAGCGCAGGCAGGCCAGTCTGTATTTTGTTTATTTTACTTTTCAGTCTTTTGCAAGGAGAACAAGTTGTGCTTATTTTTGTAAATTAAAAACAAAATTATAAAATCGAAACAGAAAAACCTTGTTTTTGCCCAAATAAATAATTTGCAATAATTTTTAAAAATGTAAATAAAAAATGTAAATGAAATAAAAATCAGTGTATCGAAATTTTAATACCCGTTACTCGTAGAGTATAAGTCGGAAAGTATGTAACAGGTAGAAGAAAGCGTTTCCCACCCTATAATGCATATATATTCTTGATCCGCATCACTAGACGAATCGATCCAGCCGTGTCCGTCTGTTTGTCTGTCACTCCCACTCTAACATTTTATACGATTTTTTGCCGTGTAAATTATATTCTATTTGATTTGTCAATACCTATTGCCGATTTCCAATTGTTCAAATCTAACCATTTATTAAAAAGTAATGAGCAAATAGTAATACAAATATACCCCTGAGGCATCGCTCCATCGCACTCCTTTAGCTGAGTATTTGATAGTCGAGGCACTGGACTATAGCGTTTTCTCTTGTTTTTATTACCTGTACTATCTTATTTATGACATTTTCTATATGTAAAAATACTCAGATATCTAAAAATATTAGAAACAGCGAACGTCATACAAAAACCATTGACTTATAAGTTCGTAAAAAACGTACGTATCGGTAGTATTTAGTAGACACAGATACGGGGTGTTTGAGCTAAGTGTGTTTTCGTTAGGAAACGCGCGTTAAAGTTCCTGCACAGTTTTTGCTTATGGAGTTTAATATTGTGCCAGAAGACAAATGTCATTGTTTTTAGAGAATGCTTCTTCACTGCCGCATTGTTAGTGCACTCGCGAAAGCGGAAACAAACGCATCGTCTGTTGATTAACCGCAAAATGGATGGGGGATCGGATTTCATCTAGTCGGAAGAACAAAACAGCTTTTGTTTTCGATTTTTATATTGGCCTGACTCTTGTTACGAGTCACAAATTTTACGGTTGACATCACCCGGAACAGGCTAAAAATGTAACGGCCTGACTACAAGATACCCGGTAAAAACACAAAAAGGTCTAAAATTTTTATAAATTGTCGAAGCCAGTGGCGTAGTACAAATTTAGTGTAGCATAGTTTTGAAAACCATATTTTCCTTAGGACTTCGCCCGAGAGAGGGAACTTAACACCCACCCTGCTCCCCCCTCCCCTGTCTGGCAGTGTAAATCAAGTATAACTCTGAATTAAATCTGAACCAAGATACATGACACAATAACTTTTTCCCGGCAACAATTTAGATTCCCTATATAAATTCTTAGCTGGAGGAGATATTTCAGCTTCTTATTTACGCACATCGTATTGCAGCGTGCCAAATGAAAATTTTTTGGAAAATGCATTTTTTTAGTCGAATAATTTTTGTCTGTCAAAATTATTCGATAAATCAGAAACAAGAGAGAACGCTATAGTCGGGTGCCCCGACTATCAGATACCCGTTACTCAGCTAAAGGGAGTGCGAAATAAACTTGCGCTGCGTAGGAACTATAAAGTATATATATTCTTGATCAGGATCACTAGTCAAGTCGATCTAGCCATGTCCGTCTGTCTGTCTTTACGTATGAACGCTTAGATCTTAGAAACTACAAAAGCTAGAAAGTTGGTATTAACCTCAAATATTCTTGGGCTTCATACGCAGCGCAAGTTTCATACGAGCGCCACACCCACTCTAACGCCCCCAATCGCCTCGAAGGACTTTAAAATGTGTCTGGCGCTCACACACACAACAAAATTTGCTTGGTAAAATTGACCAATGATAATAGTTCAGTAACTATAAAAAATTGTACTTTAACAATAAAAATAGTCGTCCGTGTATTTGTTTTTGCTTTGCGTACTATTAAATAATTAAACTACTATTAAAATAGTTACGCTTACGGGATGTGTGTATTTTGTTTTTGTATCTTGAACCTATTTTAAATAGTTAGTCCACTATTATAAAATAGTTACCCTAACGTAACTTCTTTAATATAAAAGTATGCAACAGTAATTTTACAAATCTTCTGCGATGCCTTGAAATGTAATTCCCAACTGGGTCTAGCCCTTCATGAACCAAGCCCAAGTCAGATTCTGAGACACTAAGACTTATTTTCTGTCTTAAGTCTTTAATAAACTTCCACACTAGCTGGAAGTCAAGTGCAACCATCACCTTTATAAGGTGTAGGATGTAGACACTTTTGGAAAAGGTAATTGGACAAATATCTTTTTAATATTACTTTTAAATTACTGTAAAATAATTATAAATAATTGTGTATTTACTATAAAAATAATAAGTTAACCGCAATTTATGGTTTGGGCACATTCTACCCCTTTTTACAGTTGAATAACTATTTATATAGTAACCCTTACGTTTACGAATTACGAAAGAGTAACAGTTTACTTAGTAGAATTGACAATTTTTGTGGTTGGTGACTGTTTGACAATTATTACAGTTGATTTTATCAATTTTTTTTTTTTTTTGTACCATTATATGGCCGCAGAATTGAAAATCTGCTATTATGGTCCGATCGTAATGAGTAATACACCAATCGAAAGGTATCTCAAAAACTAACATGATTGCATACCAAGAGCTAATCAATTTCAATTGGTTTGGGAAAAAGGGCAATGAAAATGAAAATTTAGAAAATTTTAGCTGTTGGGGCCGGCGGGGATAAATGGCCCTTTCTATCAGCTGACTTGCATTCTTATTGACAATACGCGTCGAACGAGGGGTCATATTCCAAAATCGGGATTTTGGAGGAATTTTCAAAATGAAAATATTTATCATAAAAATGCGCGTTTGAATCATACAACATACAAGTTTGACAATTTTATGTAATAAATTAATTATAACAAGAGAGAACGCTATAGTCGGGGGCCCCGTTACGCAGCTAAAGGGAGTGCGAGGGAGATGGAGATAAAACTTTGATCAGGCATTCCTTTTTAACGAATGGTCTGATTTAAAAAATGTATTCTTCATTTCGATAGGTATTGATAAACACAATAAAACTGCATTTTTACTTTTTCTAAATATTTAAATTTTTAAAATGGTATATAAGCGATTGTGGGCGTTAGAGGGGGCGTGGCACCATTTTGAAACACACTTGTAAAAAAAAAGATATCTTAGTTGTTTTTGAACATATAACCTCCTACTTTTGGAAATGCCGATTTTTATCTAATTCTGAATTTTGGAATAAAATTTTATCAAAATCTGAAGACTATATCATATAGCTGCCATAGGAACGATCGGAAAATTAGTGATTATTAGGAATTATCTGCAAGGCTTCGGCTGGCCGAAGCTTATTTCCTTTCTTGTTTTACATTTTTTTCCCGATTATTCCTATGGGAGCTATATTATATAGATGTCCGATCCGGGTCGTTCCGACACATATACTACCTGCAAAAGAAAGAAGACTTTTGGGAAAGTTTTAGTCCGATTGCTTAAAAGCTGAGAGACTAGTTTGCGTAGAAACAGACGGACAGACGGACATGACTAGATCGACTCGTCTAGTGATGCTGATCAAGAATATATATACTTTATGGGGTCGGAAACGTCTCCTTCACTACGTTGCAAACTTCTGACTGAAATCATAATACCCTCTGCAAGGGTATAAATCAGCGGTCGGCAGAGCCCTATTAAGTGAGCATAGGGATTTGCTCTGCCCGCGCGCTGCTCGCTCACGTATAACGTAGAACAGCGGTCTACACACACACATCGATGAGCTGCCCAGTGCAAATTACTCACACAAATATAAAACAAAATGTCATCGTATGTGTGTGCCGACCGCTGGTATAAATATAAAAAAACATAATTTTGTATAGACTTTTACTCAGGATCACCAAAATATCATGGAAAGCTATAAATGGTTCGCGGAAATTTTTGGCTGTGTACCTTGTAACTGAGAAATAAAATTTAACAATCGAAGCAGCCTTAAAAATTATCTTTTTAGTTTAAGTTTCTGTAAATAATTTATAGTTAAAATCACCTAGTTGCTGTTGTGTTGCAAAACCCTCTGCCTTTAAGATACATATTTCAATTGCGTTCGGATGCAACTCAGAAGTGCTTAGGAGCGAGATTTCTGGTCAGGTTTCTTCAAAACAATGAAATTCAAACTACTCAAACTGGCCCGATTGCGATTGCAGAGGCTCTTCGCTCAGTTTGCCAACCAGACTTACTGAGCCGCCTAGCACACCTTTCTTGTTTCATTTTTATTGATTTCTTGGATTCGCATTCACCTGTTGTTATTTCGAGTGTGCTGTTGCTTTTTTTGTTGCAACAGCGTAAAAAAAGCAACAGCATTAGCGTCGACAATACAACTAGTTTTCCGTGCTGCATTCCCGTCGACTGTCGTCTTATGTCGTCCCGGCGGATCGACGCTATTTGCAGCATGGCTATGTGGATTCGGACTTTATCTATATAACCCAAAACATGTTTTTCGCTGCATTTTCTTAATAGACAGAGACTTGCAAGATCTGTGCTCTTGCGTAAAGGTATGCACATAAGGATGGACATTAGTTTTAAGCTTTCAGAATTAGATCATATTGATTGAAACACTCGCTTAACTGAATAAACTTCTAAATTAAACCACATGCAAATAAAATGTTGATTTCTTTATTACCCGATACACTGAAGGGAGTCGATTTAAAGGTTGTGCTTACTTTGAAACCTTTTTTATATAAATTAATTGAAACTGGTAATGTTAGTTGGTACTACAACTTATAAAAATTTGTAGCACTGGAATAATAAAGTTAGTTGAATTGAATTATATTAGATTAGAGTACCCTACAATCTAATTCTGTTACGTAATTGGTAGTCAATAATTATATTTATTTGAACGCTATGTTATTACTAATACAATATCACAATGAGGCGTGAAATATATTTTTCAGGTTTTCTCGAAGGGTATTCCAAACTTCGGTCCCGAAAACTAGCCTTTCTTTCTTGTTTAGTTCGTTGCTGCTAATTTTTTCTGTGGGCCAGTTTTGCCAGATCTCTCAGGCAGAACTGGATAAACAACCTGTCATGTTGCCCCCCGTACGTACTCCTCAAGTTGAACTTAATGATCGTGCGTGCAAATGGGTAAGCGCTGTGGATCTTTTAAAAGTGCATGCTGTATTTCTGCGAATAAATGACTATTGCAGATACTGGCGCAGTTGATAACATATACTTCAACGCATACGGTACTGTGAACTGTAAGACAGGAACCGCACAATGCCCAGGCAGACTTTTTTAATGAATTGAATGGGACATTTGATTTATAGGACGAGAGCGCGTCACCAAACCTTACCATCTCCGTCGCAAGTACTCCCTCTATCCCTCTACCAAAAAACCCCTTGTGGTGGAATATCTATTTGTGTAAGAAAAATAGAAGCAAGAAAGTTTGAAGGCGCTATAGAGGGGACGGAACCTGAGCCCGATCAGAGTCAACAGCTTCGATTCCTTTTTCGCTTGTACCACAAGTACAAGCCGAAAGCCCGGAGGGCGGCGGGGTGCATCATTGTTTTGCCTTTGATTGTCTCTTTGATGTAACCGTGGACCTTATTATAACCGCTGCGGATGCGATACGGCACCTCTCCTGTCTCCACAGTCTCCAGAATTTATGGCGTTCCACAGTGACACCACTGGGCAACAGGCAACAAGTAAACAAACCTAGCAGACAATCGAAAAACGGCAACAAAAGCAATAGCTCGATGGAACGAGTATGCATGACACTCGATACCAATATCATTAGGCCGACACGAAATCTGGAGAGTGCGAGCCAAAAGCGCGACTTGGGCTCAAAGTGAAGTCTATATTTTAGACGGAAGAAATGTAGGAACGCGAATATATGTAGGGGCTTAAATGCTGGCGAATCGTACCGAATGCGAAATACTTTGGCAGTACTGCAATATTGTTGCGATTGCATTCATGTCCACACACATGCACGGACGTACAAGCACATGCGTACTCAAAAAACCAGTCCACTCCGAACCATCTCATACACGATCTCCAACTCCTTTGAGCCAGCTACTGATGAGATATTCCTCCCTGGTCCCGGCTCCTCTGCGAGCATCGCGAATTTCGATTCCAGTTCCGATCACCGATAGCCCCCTTGGCCCCCTTGGCCCCCTTGGCCCCCTTGGCCCCTCTCGACCCCCCTCCCCAAAGACAATCTCGCGTGGCAATGCACCTGTCGCGACCAATGCTTGTATGCTGCAGCAACCGGCACCACCAGAGACCACGATGAATCAGGGGAACTGGCCGAGCCACGGGCTGCAGATCCCGAAGCATTGGGAGAAGGAGAAACAATGCCAAACGACGTGGCAAAAGGAAACATTTTACGACCATCACATGGGGAATTTGTATATTGCCGCTGCGTAGGTACACACTATACACTATACTCACCTTTCCTCACAGAACCCGGCTGGGATTACACATCTCTGAGTTGTACTCCTTTGACTAGGTGCAACAAAGACTGCTTTGTAAGCCGTTTGCATGTTAGATGTATTTATAGAACGAATATATGAGAGTAATATATGTATATATTATCTTATGGCACTTTTCAAAATTCACACTATTTTACTGCGTCACATTTAATTAGCTTCCATAACGCGGTTCGTACACCGAACTTGGTGTACTTGGGACCATGACATAAACTCGGATATCCCTGGGAGCACAGTCACAGGCACTGAATCGTATCTAGAAGCGAATACCGGGCACGGCAAGTGCGTCCCCTCGTCGAGCTGGGCGCTAAAGATATTATTTTTTCATCTGCGATACGTCTTTGAACCTCCTAATGGCGGTTCGTATTGGAACTTGTGTGCGTTTCGCTTCCTGTAACAGACACTATTCGAGGCACTATCTATCTATCCTCTCTGCGAATGTGGCTCTACGAGACACTTCCATTGCGGCATAATGAATAGCTCTCTCGCTCTGTGGTTTTGTGAACGCATCAATACACGACTGCCGATTGGATCCTGTGGCAAGAAACAGCTCGAGAAGCTCAGTGGCATTTTTCCAACAACAATAAGTTTTTGCACTGCACTGCGGAGTTGGCTTTCGGTGTTTTTGTACCACCGTACAATGTCACCAATGCAAAGGTTTGTGACCTACTAGTGACAACAAATTGCAAGAATGCTGGACAGACACACTTGGTAGCATCACTAGGCTTGATGGACATTGGACTGCAAAAATTGTAGTTAGCACGAAATCACAAACACACAACACGGGGTAAAGGGCACATGCACATCATTCACATGCGATTGTGTCTCTTCGGCTGTGTAGCTGCTCAGCTGCTCATTCTTCCAGAAGAACACTTTGGCACCCATGCTCTGTGTTCTGAGACTGCCGCCAAATCCTCGCAATCAGCACATGGCGGGCGCGGGCTTATAAACAAAAATCATCATGGCCCAAAGTCGTGTGGAGTTATGCAGCATGAGGTTGGCATAGGGCCTTCAAGTGCGGCACGCGCACGTGGAATGTGACCCAAACCACGAGAGCACCAGTAAATGAGACGGCAAAACGGCGCGTTTTGAAGCACCACCACTGCGTAGCGATGTCCAATAGTGACTGATTCTGATTGGCAAACACGTTGCGTATGAGCAATTCCTGCCGCCAACGGCAGAGCTCTGTTTTCGCCGCTTACACAGAGAGAATTTTGACGGTTTCAAATTGCGTATTTGTATTCAATCTCAGGATGTATTGAGCTTATATATATATATATTCATATTCAGTAAAAATTTAACTTATTTTAAGAAAAACAAAATTCTCAATTTGGGGAAGTATGTTCTTTAGTTCCTAATTTGAGAATAAATATCCTCATAATGAGTTTGACATCACTCACAGGAACTAGGAAAAGCTATAAGTCGCGAGTTCAATTTTAAATATTTTATTATATATATATTTTGTATATATATATATATTAAAATATTTATTTAAGATTTTTAAAATGTTCCGAGAACAACACAAATTAACTAAATTTTAGTACATATATTTTTTTATTTGTAATGAAATACTCTATTTGAGGACAACTTGAATATTTCTCTCTGTGCACTAACAGCTCTAGCTCTGTTCAGTGCCAACACACCTAGCCCTAAGAGAGCGGAAGAGAACCGAAAATGAGAGAGGTTGGAGATCAAAAAGCATCTGCTCTGCTACGATGCGCTAAGAGTACGTATTTTCTCTTAATTCGAAAGAGAGTTCTCTTACATTTTCCAAGAGAGGCACACTAAACCACGCCCCACAGTTTGGCATCCACAATACACATCACTGTTAAATGTTAACATTTTTGTGGAGGACGTTTAACTTTAACATTTTAACACTTTTAACATTTTTGTGTGAAGAATCGAAATCACTATCGAGCGTGTGCCTGCACTAAGATTTGTGCCTTCTCTAGGTCCGGCTCCTCTCTAGCACCGTAAAAATCGGATGGCAACTATTTCCGTTCTAGCCAGGACACCCACGCTGGTTTGAAACCTAAATAGTAGACAAAAACATCGCCTTATTGAATACGAAAAAATAAAATAAGTATTCATTTCAAAGTCTCGAGAGTACGGAATTTTGTATGAGTCGTGCAGTTATGACGTTATTTGATGATGATATACCTCATTTTTTTGGCCGTTCATGAGCTACAAAAAATGTTGGTTGAGAGAGTCCTGCCCCTTTTGAAAGGCCTTGAAATTCAGGATCTGCTGATATGCCATGGAAGGGGGAGTCTATTTATCACCATTTATCAGGTCCCAGCGTTATGTTTTCGACCGCATTACCTTTTAATTGTTGAATTTTAAGGATACCAAGTAAATAAAATAGATGGGAATCCATTTGGACACTTATCCTGCCTAAAAACAGGATATTTTGACACCTTTGGTTTTTTATGGCAGCGAACTAAAAGCTGATACACAAACCTTGGCAAAGTACGTAAGCGGGAAATGCAATCCAGTCCTCCCAGATGGCGTGATATCAGTAGCGAAGGCGCTATCTTATAGCGGCGATAGTCTCCGAAAACATTTAGTAGAGAATAGATGTGAGCGTGCCTGTTTTTTCGACACGACAAGGCATGTGTACGAATACGTATTTTTAAGCCCCAGCCCGCACGGACGGACACATATTGTTTGAAACTTAAATAATAGACAAAACCTGAAAACCTTAGCAGCGAACTAAAAGCTGATACACAAACCATGGCAAAGTACGTAAGCAAAGAATGCAATACAGTCCTCCCAGATGGCGTGATAGCGAAACCGCTGACTTGTAACGGTGATAGTTTCCGAAAACATTTAGTAGCGAATGCCTTTTTTTTCGTTTGTTTGTGCGTTGACCATGGTACTCATATGGATAAATCTTTAAATATGGATACTGGTTTGTGTCCATTATTATTTTGGTTTTTATACCCTTGCAGAGGGTATTATGCTTTCAGTCAGAAGTTTGCAACGCAGTGAAGGAGACGTTTCAGACCCCATAAAGTATATATATTCTTGATCAGCATGACTAGACGAGTCGATCTAGCCATGTCCGTCTGTCCGTCTGTCCGTCCTTCTGTCCGTCCTTCCGTCCGTGTCTACGCAAACTAGTCTCTCAGTTTTGAAGCTATCGGGCTAAAACTTTCCCAAAAGTCTTATATCTATTGCAGGTAGTATATAAGTCGGAACGAGCCGGATCGGACAACTATATTATATAGCTCCCATAGGAATAATCGATGAAAAAATTTACAAAAAATTTATCTTGGGTGTTTTTGAACCTAGAACCTCCTACTTTTGGAAATGCCATTTTTTATCTAATTCTGAATTTCGAATAAAATTTTTTTTAAATCGGACGACTATATCATATAGCTGCCATAGGAACGATCGAAAAATTAATGGGAATGTAATAGGAAATAAATTATTGCTTCGTTGACTTTTATTGTATTCTCTTCTACTCTGGGATATGAGTCTTTTTAAATGTTTTCGAATTTCGATTTTATTTTTATCAATATCGAACTACTATATCATATAGCTGCCATAGGAACGATCGGAAAATTAGTGATTAATAGGAATTATCTGCAAGGGTATATAAGCTTCGGCTGGCCGAAGCTAGCTTCCTTTCTTGTTTTACATTTTTTTTCCCGATTATTCCTATGGGAGCTATATGATATAGCTGTCCGATCCGGCTCGTTCCGACTTATATACTACCTGCAATAGATATTAGACTTTTGGGAAAGTTTTAGCCCGAGACTAGTTTGCGTAGAAACGGACGGACAGACGGACATGGCTAGATCGACTCGTCTAGTGATGCTGATCAAGAATATGTATACTTTATAGGGTCGGAAACGTCTCCTTCACTGCGTTGCAAACTTCTGACTGAAATCATAATACCCTCTGCAAGGGTATAAAAAAAAACAAGAGAGAACGCTATAGTCGGGTTGGTGTCCCGACTATCTAATACCCGTCACTCAGCTAAAGGGAGTGCGAGCACTATAGTCGGGTTGGTGTCCCGACTATCTAATAAACGTCACTCAGCTAAAGGGAGTGCGAGCACTGTAGTCGGGTTGGTGTCCCGACTATCTAATAAACGTAACTCAGCTAAAGGGAGTGCGAGGGATATAAAAACTTTGATCAGGCATAAGTTTTAAACGAATGGTCCGATTTAAAAAATTTCTTCTACATTTCGATAGGTATTGATAAACACAACAAAACTGCATTTTTACTTTTCCGAAATATTTAAATTTTTAAAATCGTTTATAAGCTATTGTGGGCGTTAGAAGGGGCGTGGCACCATTTTGAAACAAACTTTTACTCTACGAGTAACGGGTATAAATAGCCATGTCCGTCTGTCTGTCTGTATGAACGCTGAGATCTCGGAAACTATAAAAGCTAGAGTATTGGCATTTGGCATGCAGATTCTTGGAGTTCCTTCGCAGCGCAAGTTTGTTTCAACAGGGTGCCACGCCCCCTCTAACCCCTACAATCGTTTATATACGATTTTAAAAATTTAAATATTTCGGAAAAGTACAAATGCAGTTTTATTGTGCTTATCAATACCTATCGAAATGTAGAAGAAAATCGGACCATTCGTTAAAAAGTTATGCGTGATCAAAGTTTTATATCTCCATCTCCCTCGCACTCCATTTAGCTGAGTAACGGGTATCTGATATTCGGGAAACCCGACCATAGCGTTCTCTCTTGTTCATTGGTCTAAACGACAACCCTTAAAAAAATAATAATTCGTTTTATATTCATCTCTACGTCAATTGGTTCGCAGCTCCAAAAATACCATGAGACAAGAAAAAACCTACATCCCAACTATTTGAGTTGAGGATGAGATATACTTAGAAACCAAAAACATACTTAGAATGACTTGAACTGGGGACATTCTGAAAATTGGACTTTATTATTTTTATTTTATTATCGAGATGAGTGAGATTTACACTATAGTGAGCTTTATTAAGTCACTAAATTTATTTTGCATTCTACGAAGTTTAACAATAGTTTAACATTTATTTATGCTCGTTAAAATATAAAACTACATTGAAAGAACCCTATTTAATAAATATAGATTTAGGTATGTACTTGTATTGCAGGGTGGGTCGTCAGTTTTTGTTACGTAGTTAGACATTGGCTCTTCAAGTCCCTAACAATATTTGGCTGCTTATGTTGCAATACAATCTATTATGACACATTACTTGTGTGAGACCATTTCGGTTTTCGGGGGAGGCGTGATGGAAGTTGGCCTTGCTGGCTTTGACGCCTCCATACCAGCTCGTCGCGCAGCTGCGGCCATATATGTCCCGTAGTACCTGCTCAGCATGTGCGGATCGACGTGGTTGAGTTCGATATATGCATTTGGTATGGCTACTGCCAGGGTTGATGGTCTCGCGGCAGCTGGGGGCGCGGCAACGGCCTCTGCCAGAGGACATTCCTCCAGTGAGCTGGACTCCTCGTGTTGGCTGCTACTACTGCCCAAGGACCTCGCCGCCGAGCTGGAGATTGAGTAGTTGTGCTGTTCAAGATCTTCGGGATCGTGATCAGGGTCGGGATCGGGATCGGGATCGGCATCAAATGAAGACAGCCTGCCATCGCTTAGGTACGAGTTATTATCCTCAACGGAAAACAGTTGCTTCATGGCTCCTCTGCGGTTATCCTGTTCATCCGCCTCCGCATCCGGATAGGAATCCGGATCGGGATTAATGCTTTCGTCGACCACATCAACGTTAACCTCCACATCGATGTCAGTGTCAATGTCGGCCTCAGTCACAGGTTGTTCCAGTCCCAAGACCACCTCGCGGTGTATAGTTTGCTTGGTAATGACCGTGTGATGAGTTTGAGTCGTAGTCCTGGCCGTGGCTGGCCTGACCGAGGACTCCTGATCCTCAGAGACAATGTCGACTATCTGGACATCGGGTGCCAGTAGCGAGGCCACGTCAAACTGGCGCTTCCTCGTCTGCGAAAACATGTTCGCGATGGTTGTTGTCGTGGTGGAGTTGATATACGCAATGTGCTGGTGCGGGCCATGTGGCTGTTGGAGCTGTTGGAGCTGAGCCGGCTGGATTACCTGGTCCAGCTGGTTGGCCTGTTGCCGCTGCATCGCCATGGCCGGGTCTGCAGGGGAGTACTGCGACAGACCGGGTGCCGAGCTCCGATTGAAGAACTGGCCTATATACTGTTGGTGGTACGGATAACCCAGGGCCGACAGTTGCATCGCGGACTGGGAACTGGGCGGAGGTGGGGTCGTGAGGTCAAGGGGCGGCGGGCTGGGCGAGTCGGTGCTGGCATCGTCCACTGACAGACCCATATGCTTTCGCACCTTGCGCTGAGCCTTGCGACGTCTGAAGTCGCCCTTGCGAAAATCATCCATGTTGGCCGGGTGTATTGCCCAGTAATGCCCCTTGCCATTTGCACTGCGGCCAGACTTGATAAAACAATCATTCAGTGAGAGATTGTGTCTGATGGAGTTCCTCCAGCCCGGACCGCGGCTTCTAAAATACGGATAGTTATCCAAAATGTATTGGTAAATGTCTGAGAGGACCAACTTCATTTCAGTTGAGCTCAAAATGGCCATGGCTATGAGACCAATGTAGCTGTGTTGCGGCTTGGGCTCCTCGGGCTGGAAGATGCGCTGCGTTTGGGGGAAGAGTGAAATGGTTGAGAGCGCGGCCATTCGGTTGACTGCCGGAATGTTGCCAGGGGCATGGGGTCCGTAGGGGCTCAAGTGCAGCCACGGCGCACTTGCACCACTGCCCCCTGAGCCTCCGTATTGGGGGCATCGAAAGCGTTCAAAGTTCAGGGCGTAGTTGTACAGCTGCAGGCGGTATTGCTCCAGAGCCATCGTCGTGGCCTGAGCTTGTGGACTTCTCGGTGTTCCCAGAGGATAGATGCTGGGCAAGGTTTGCTTGGGCACATTGCCGTTGTTCGATGTGGTCCCCTGATCCTGGTCGGCCGTAGTCGCCTGCGAAGTACCCAAGTCAGAGTGAGCCATTTGTTTTTTTTACAGACGGACTACAATGGTCCTTGTTCCATCATCGAAGATCGTCAAATTGAACCTGTTTAAAATGAAATAGAACACAAAATATTATTATATTAATACTTTAATTTAGAATCTCTAAGGCACTGGTCAGTCGAGTTTTTCGTTTATTTTAGCGCCATGGAATATTATTATATTATATTTTTCGATTTTACCATCTTTCATTGGACTAATATTCAAAGTGTATCTGATTTGTATTCATTAAATGGAGTGCGAGGGAGATGGAGATATGAAAGCTATAAAATGACAAGCGCCACCTATCGCCAACCATTTTGATTGCTCATAGCATTTTGATGAACGGTCCGATTTAAAACATTTTCGGATGAGTATATGGGTATCGATAGTCAAAACAACTTATTTAAACCTGGTAGACCGGTATTATAGGGTTTTGTGGGCGTTAGAGTAGGCGTGCAACTCGGCTGAATCAAACATGGTCTTCATAAGCACTACTAGAATCTATATAAAACATTTGAAATCACTAGAGTATTTGATTACAATCCTTCAAACTAGCGCACACTGGGGTAAGAGACCAAAAAAGTGACGATTAAATCATTAAATTATTTAGACTATAGTCTTATTAAGTGCGTTTTTCTCGAAACCACGTTTTGAAAGTCCGTGTTCATCGGCATTTCTAAACGGCTCAACCGATCGTTTTCAAATTTGTCGCATATTTTTCTGCATTAAAAAAACCCGCCCCCTGGGAAGCGTTTTTTTTTTTTTACTTTAAATATTTTATTTTTAAGCCGAAAGTCAATTTTTTAGGTGAAAAACGCATTTTTGACTTTGGACTTTCGGAAAAAATTCTTTAAAAAAAAAATTTAAAAAAGGGCTTCCCAGGGGACGGGTTTTTTTAATTCTTAAGCGAATTGTAAAAACAAAATGGAAATCCGATCATTTTTAGCGGAGGTACAGTGAACACCGCAAAACGCCTTTTTTTAATAGTGTTCCAGCAATCGCTTTGCCACCGATATATTAGCCGATAGTATCGGCTATAAAAATTAGTGGATATTATCTAAATGACACTTAATAATATACAAAAGGATTGAATTAAATCCATCCAACCAGTTTTTATAGAAAAAATCGCAAAGTTAGTCGATTTTTTGGTGCCAAAGACCCTACCCCCCCCTTAAGGGGGGAGATACATATAGAAAAAATAAAAATTCTATTTTTTTTTTTATTATTTAAATTGGTAGAATAACTCTTTGAGAATGTGTCATGAAAGTTTCACAAAGAAATTCGATCCATTTTGGAACTTATACCAGGATGACGACACCCACCTTCCTTGTGCAGTCGATATATTTCATTACTTTAAATGCCTTTTTCTCGAAACCACGTTATCCTCAGCTGCGGATCGTGTATCTCAAAAAGTAATGACTTGATCATCATGCTGCTTTTACAAAAATGTTTGTAATAAAATTGCCCACTGTCTGAACCTACTTAATGTAGAAATTTGTACGCTTAAGTATTTTTTGTTAGCCAAAAACAACAAAAAAAATATGAAAAAAAATTGATTTTTGACTTTGAAAGAGTGCCACAACCAGAGTTTTTGAGATGTTCAATGTAAGTTAGGTTCAGACAGTTTCTACATTATTTCTTAACAAAATAAAATTGGTTTCATAAAAATCGGATCTACACAGCGACCTGTGGACGATCCGCAGCGGGCCTACTTTTTTTCAATAGAGCCTGACAAAAAAATGCCCACGGCCTCCATTTTGAAAGATAAAAACAAAATAAAAATTGGCTAAAATTATATAAGAACAATGTAATCCACATGCCAAGTTACGAAATTCTTGCACAATTCCTTACTGGTTAAAAAAAATCACGAAAAACTTGAAAAAATTACAGTTCTATATGTATCTCCCCCCTTAAGAATACTAAGAATTGGTGCACTATATTGTATACATATGTATGTATATATGTATGTACTATTTTGCAGTTGATCATTAAAAGTAAAAAAAATTCCTTATTTTTAGCGCTGATAATTATACCCGTTACTCGTAGATTAAAAGGGTGTATTGTATTCGTGCAAAAGTATTTAACAGCTAGAAGGAAGCATTTCCGACCCTATAAAGTATATATATTCTTGATCAGGGTCGCTAGCCGAGTCGATATAGCCATGTCCGTCTGTCTGTCTGTCTGTCCGTCCGTATGAACGCTGAGATCTCGGAAACTATAAAAGCTAGAAGATTGTCATTTTGCAAGCAGATTCTAGGAGTTCCTACGCAGCGCAAGTTTGTTTCAACAGGGTGCCACGCCCCCTCTAACTCCCACAATAGCTTATATACGATTTTAAAAATTTTAATATTTCGGAAAAGAAAAAATGCAGTTTTGTTGTGCTATACCTATCGAAATGTAGAAGAAATTTTTTAAATCGGACCATTCGTTAAAAAGTTATGGCTGATCAAAGTTTATATCTCCATCTCCCTCGCACTCCCTTTAGCTGATAGTCGGGGCACCCGAATATAGCGTCCTCTCTTGTTTTTCTCAATCTTGTATGTATTTATTTAGACTATATTTATTAAGAATACTAAGGATTGGTGGACTATATTGTATGTACAAAAAACAATATACTAAAAATGCAACAAAACACTTTTATTCCCTGTATTTATTAAATAAAAAAGTACCTATATAAGTCTAACTTAGAATTTATTAGTAAAAACCATAATTTTAAATAAAACAAGAGATAGCGCTATAGTCAAGTGCCTTGACTATTAAATGCCCGTTACTCCGCTAAACAACTTTAATATAAATATTCCTTCTTGTATGTTTTTCGCGCGCCCCATTTCAAATAATTTAGAATTTGAATTACTTATTGGGAATTAGAGTAACCAAAGTTCAATTTCGCTCTTGTCGCGTTCATTTACTGCTTTTTCTAAGAGAAAACAAGAGAGAAAGCTATAGTTGACTAGCTCGACTATCAGATACCCATTATTCAGCGATGGAGATATGCATGCAGCAAAGCGAAAAAGGAATTATCTGCAAGGGTATATAAGCTTCAGCTGGCCCAAGCTAGCTTTCTTTCTTGTTAAATATGCTTTGTAAAATATTCTGATAAAATATTCTACCTTTAAAACGAGGTATAGTGCAAGGGTGTAGCTTTGGTAGTTTTCCCGCTAAACCAGCTAGTTTTTCAAAAAGTGGTGGCACTAAAGTTTTTTACATCGATTTTTTTAACACTATATACATTTTGTAAGACTTTAAAACAAGGTATTGCGAAAAACAGACAAACTGAAAAAAAGAATTAAATTTTCATTTTGGGAAGACGAAGAAAATTTGGCATAGCGTCATATCTCCGCGCGACATATCTCCTCCCTGCTACAAACGACATATCTCCGCGCGGAGATGAGACGTTTAAAATGACATATCTCCGTGCGAAAATATTTCGTTTTTAAACGTCATATCTCCGCGCGGAGGTTTGTCGTTCGTAAAAGGGCGGAGATATGTCGTTTTTAGACGACATAACTCCTTTTCGATACGCATAACAAATGTTTAATGGAGAGTGTTATGTGAAACTCAATTCACTTTCACCCATGATAAAAAATTAACAAAAAGTAGTGAATAAAAAGATTGGTTACAAAAGTTTAGCAGTGTTGCAGTCTAGGCGTCTAAGTCTGGAATGAGTTTCCCACAAGCGTCAAATCTCCTCGCGACATATCTACTCCCTTCTACAAACGACATATCTCCGCGCGGAGATGAGACGTTTAAAATGACATATCTCCGCGCGAAAATATTTCGCTTTTAAACGTCATATCTCCGCGCGGAGATATGTCGTTCGTAGAAGGGCGGAGATATGTCGTTTTTAGACGACATAACTACGCGCTGATCAACGGGGGAAATATGTCGTTTTTAAACGTCATATCTCCGCCAAATAAATCGCGACATATCTCCGCCGACGAAATGCACTGGGCGGAGATATGACGGCGAGGATATGTCGTTATCCCGAAAATTTTCTTTTTTACTTCTGAACGGAGCATCGGATTTTCTCATATGACCCCTCATTCGACGCATATTTTCAATGGAAACACAACTAAAGTAATGCAAGGGGCCATTTATCCCCACCGGCCCCAACAGCTCCAAATTCCGAAATTTTCACTTTCACCGTTCTCTCTCCCAAGCCAATTGATTTTCTTATAGTCTTGGTAATCCTTGCAATCACTGTATCACTCATTATGATCGGAACATCACAGCAGATTTTCAATTCTGTAGTAGTAGTCGCCTTCGCACACTCTCCTGGTGCGCTTCGTCACTACGTGAACTGCGAACTACGAATGTTTTACCAATGCATGGGTTTTGCCAAAACTTAAAGGGTTGCATACCAAGAATTTAAGAATATCAATTGGTTCGGGAAAAAGAGCGGCGAAGAAGGGAAAATTTAGAAAATAGGAACTGTGTTGGCCGGTGGGGAAATAAGCCTAGTTGTGTTCTTACTGAATATAAGCGGTCATATTTTAAATCTGACACTCCGTTCAAATAACACTCCAAATTCTGGGGAACTTGTTTTAGAATCCTAGAAATTTTAGATGGTGTTAATCAGATCGATATAAGAAACATTAGTTCTACTTTTGGTCCTTACTTCTGTGCGAAGAAAGCTACAGACTTCGGCTATACCTCGATGTAAAGGTATTTTTAAATTCGGTTAAATACACTTTCTAAAATTTTCTCATTCGGCACGACGCAATAGAAAATTCCTGTGAAGAGAAAAAGTCTATTATAGTTTGCTAAGGCGGGCCAAATGAGAAAATTTTTTTGTATTGAATAAGGTGTGTAATCATTTTTCGTCACAAAAGTTAATATCAGAACATTTGTATGTTGAAGGTTCTATCGTCACTAGTTTTTTACCTCGTTAAGCGATGTTTTTATTTGATACAACATACCCCTTTACTCTACGAGTAACGGATATAAATCAGGGAACGTAAATAATAATTATTTATTTGTGTAAAAACTAAATGATTATAATTATTACGGTCCCTGATATAAATATCTTATTTTACATTTTTAATTTCCGAAAAGCCGTTCGCTAACGCGATGAAACTTTTCCAAAACTCTTTTTTCTATTGCAGGTAGTAGATACTACTAGTAGCCGGATCGGACCACTTTATCTTATGGCTCCTATAGGAATAATCTCAAGCAAGAAAGGAAGTTAACTTCGGCCAGCCGAAGTTTATATACCCTTGCAGGTATGCCTATTTAAAATGTTGTTATACCCTTGCAGAGGGTATTATGATTTCAGTCAGAAGTTTGCAACGCAGTGAAGGAGACGTTTCCGACCCCATAAAGTATATATATTCTTGATCAGCATCACTAGACGAGTCGATCTAGCCATGTCCGTCTGTCCGTCCGTCTGTCCGCCTGTCCGTCTGTTTCTAAGCAAACTAGTCTCTCAGTTTTAAAGCTATCGGGCTTAAACTTTCTCAAAAGTCTTATATCTATTGCAGGTAGTATATAAGTCGGAACGAGCCGGATCGGACAACTATATCATATAGCTCCCATGGGAATAATCGGGGAAAAAAAATTTAAAAAAATTTATCTTGGGTGTTTTTGAACCTAGAGCCTCCTACTTTTGGAAATGCCATTTTTTATCTAATTCTGAATTTCGAATAAAATTTTTTTAAAATCGGACGACTATATCATATAGCTGCCATAGGAACGATCGAAAAATTAATGGGAATATAATAGGAAATAAATTATTGCTTCGTTGACTTTAATTGTATTCTCTTCTACTCTGGGATATGAGTCTTTTTAAATGTTTTCGAATTTCGATTTTAATTTTATCAATATCGAACTACTATATCAAATAGCTGCCATGGGAACGATCGGAAAATTAGTGATTAATAGGAATTATCTGCAAGGGTATATAAGCTTCGGCTGGCCGAAGCTAGCTTCCTTTCTTGTTTTTAAATTGTCAAAGTTACAATGTTTTTTCTATTATTTTTTTGATTATTATGGAGGTTCATATCATTGAACGTGTTGTACTCGAAAAAGGATTTCCCTAAACTCAGCTTTACATACAAACCATTCCGTCACAGTTTATATGGCTTTTATTACGACCATCTTTTTATCTTTCTGTGCGGTCTACGGCTTGGCCAATGCTCAACACATTGTTGATCTTCTGCATTTATGTTAATGAGTACTCCACTTAACGCCACTTTTGAAGTGATGTGCAGTTTTTGTTTATTTTGAATGATATAGTACGAGTACTCTTCAGATTTTAAGTAAATCAATATTTACGGGGATTGGTATATCGGGGGAAAAATATGATGGCAAATTATGAGGTGCGCCACACATATTATTACCAAGCCAAATCTGAGAAATATGGCCAATACCTATTAACACCAGTTTACAAAAAAATTGATGAAATACGCACTTCATGAAACCTTTATTCTCCGGTAAGGTAAATCTTTCTGATTAAGAAAAGGGGACTTACAATTTTTTGTATGGTACCAATTTTTTTTTTAAGTGTATAAAACGTTTTTGACGCTTTTTTAATTTCTAACTCGAGCTGTGATTGACCGATTGCGGCCATCAAAGACTCATTTTACAGGTAATAGAATGCCCTCTAACTTTCTTATACACAGCATTGAGTACCAAATAAATGTTCACATACTTGCCAGGACTGGTAAATACCCAAATTAAATATGCTTGAATTTGTGAGCTTTAAACTTTTTTATATGCTCTGACCCCCCTAGTTTGACAGCGCTAGACACAAACTAGCTAGAAGTAGAAAAATTTATAAGAAGTTATAAAAAATAGACAACGATTGATTTCTTTTCAAAGACCATTTTTATTAAAAGGCTACCCTTACGCGTAGAGTCAAAGGGTATATTGTATTCGTCGGAAACAATGTAACAGGTAAAAGGAAGCTATTTTAGCCATGATCGACCCGGGTATACTTTTTGCTATTAATTCTACGATCGTTCCTATGACATTTATGATTTATTTTAAATTTATTTAATTTTTAGTTTTCCGATCAGTCATTTCGACCCTATAAAGTATGTATATAACTTCTTGATCAACATCACTAGACGGGTCGATCTAGCCATGTCCGTCTGTCCGTCCGTTTGTTTCTATGCAAAATAAATAAAACAAGAGAGAACGCTATAGTCGGGTTGGAGTCCCGACTATCTAATACCCGTCACTCAGCTAAAGGGAGTGCGAACGCTGTAGTCGGGTTGGTGTCCCGACTATCTAATAAACGTAACTCAGCTAAAACTTTGATCAGGCATAAGTTTTAAACGAATGGTCCGATTTAAAACATTTCTTCTACATTTCGATAGGTATTGATAAACACAACAAAACTGCATTTTTACTTTTCCGAAATATTTAAATTTTTAAAATCGTATATTAAGTATTGTGGGCGTTAAAGGGGGCGTGGCACCTTTTTGAAATAAACTTGCGCTGCGTAGGAACTCCTAGAATCTGCATGCAAAATGCCAATCTTCTAGCTTTTATAGTTTCCGAAATCTCAGCGTTCATACAGACAGACAGACAGACAGACGGACAGACAGACTCGGCTAGTGATCCTGATCAAGAATATATATACTTTATGGGGTCGGAAACGCTTCCTTCTAGCTGTTACATACTTTTGCACGAATACAATATACCCTTTTACTCTACGAGTAACGGGTATAAATATAAATAGACTGCATTTATAAGCAACAGCAATTATACACAGTCTAAAACAAGAAATGAAGCTAGCTTCGGCCAGCTGAAGCTTATATATCCTTGCAGATTATTCCCATTAATTTAGAAATCGCAAAAACGATACATTTTGTATTATTTTGACATTGTTTTTTCTATCCTTCCTATGGCAGCTATTTTTGTTATATTTATTTCGAAATTCGGAAATAATGCCATGTCCTAGAGTAAAAGAAAATACAATAAAAACCAAATAAACTATAATTTATTTCCTATTATTTTCCCATCAATTGTTCGATCATTCCTATAGCAGCTATGTGATATAGTCATCCGATTTTTAAAATTAAAATTTAATCCGAAATTCAGATATATATATAAAAAATAATATTCCCAAGAGAAGATGGTAAAATGTCAAAAAACACCGGTTATATAATTTTTAAACACCTTTTTTCCGATTACACTAGTTTACAGCAAAAAAAGATAGAACTTGAGACCAATTTTTTTTGAATGGTTTTGAGTTGCTGATCACGCTGAACAAAACCATTAGAAAACCATTAGACCAACTAACTTGTAACTGACGTTATTTAAAAGGCAACAGATGCACCTTTCCGAAGTTCAGATATGTGTGATATATCACCCCCCACTCGAGTGAAAAATTCAAGAAAATTTGGTTTTCAAAAAGTATGAAACAAAAAAATTGTTCTGATATCACCCCCTACAACAAAATCCTAGATCCGCCACGGGTTGCACTTGACTTCCAGCTAGTGTGGAAATTTATTAAAGACTTAAGACAGAAAATAAGTCTTAGTGTCTCAGAATCTGACTTGGGCTTGGTTCATGACCCAGTTGGGAATTATATTTCAAGGCATCGCAGAAGAGTTGTAAAATTACTGTTGCATACTTTTATTTTAAAGAAGTGACGTTAGGGTAACTATTTTATAATAGTGGACTAACTATTTAAAATAGGTTCAAGATACAAAAACAAAATTCGCATATATGCGTAATACGCCTAACTATTTTAATAGTAGTTTAACTATTTAATAGTACGCAAAGCAAAAACAAATACACGGACGACTATTTTTATTATTAAAGTACTATTTTTATAGTTACTGAACTATCTTCATTGGTCAATTTTACCAAGCAAATTTTTGTGTGTGTAGAATTCGAAACATTCCAAAGTGATTCGAAATATTGGGGAGGCGTTGCGTTTACTAAATTTCACAAGCGGTCCCATTTTTTGTTTCCTGTTTATCAACATTTTTTATAAGTTACGTTGGAGACTGAGACATTGGATCACACTGTATTAGATGTTTCGAATCATTCGAATCTTACTGTGAAAATGTTTCGAAACATAAAATGTCTTGTTTTCTTGTTTTTAAGTTAGAATTTAAAGAAAATTTGTAATTCATTTATTATACCGTTACTCGTAGAGTAAAAGGGTATACTGTATTCGTGCAAAAGTATGTAACAGGTAGAAGGAAGCTTTTCCGACCCTATAAAGTATATATATTCTTAATCAGGATCACTAGCCGAGTCGATCTAGCCATGTCCGTCTGTCCGTATGTCTGTCTGTCTTGATGAACGCTGAGATCTCGGAAACTACAAAAGCTAGAAAGTTGGGATTACCCACGCATATTCACGGGGTTCCTACGCAGCGCAAGCCGAGAACCACGCCCACAATAGCCCACCAAACGATTTTAAAATTGGTCTGGCGCCCACATTTTTAAAGATTTTGGAGATAAATGCAATTTTGTTGTGTTTAGTTATACCTATCGAAATGTAGAAGACATTTTTGAAATCGGACCAGTCGTTAAAAAGTTATGCTTGATCAAAGTTATATATCTCCATCTCCCTCGCACTCCCTTTAGCTGAGTAACGGGTATCTGATAGTCGGGCACCCGACTATAGCGTTCTCTCTTGTTATACCCTTGCAGAGGGTATTCAAATTTCAGTCAGAAGTTTGCAACGCAGTGATAGAGACGTTCCCGATTACAAAAAGTATATATATTCTTGATCAGCACCAATAGCCGAGTCCATCTAGCCATGTTCGTCTGTTCTATGCATATTAGTCTCTCAGCTTTTAAGCTATCGCGATGAAACTTTCCCAAAAGACTTCTTTCTATCGCAGGTAGTACATATGTACTTCCGGATCGGACCACTATATATTAAGGCTCCCATAGGAATAATCAAACAAATATTAGAGAATTCATTGTAACTTTGTAGAAAGTAGGCGTTTTGATTTTTAACAACTTAAAACATAATAACATATCTGGAATTCCTGGAACTGCACCGATCGAGTGAGCATTAAACTATATGTATTCATTTTATCTGCAAGGGCAGATAGGCCAGCCGAAGCTAGCTTCCTTTCTTGTTTTTTTATTAGCATTAACTCAATACCTATCGACGCGTTTTCTTGTTATACCCGTTACTCGTAGAGTAAAAGGGTATATTGTATTCGTGCAAAAGTATGTAACAGCTAGAAGCAAGCGTTTCCGACCCCATAAAGTATATATATTCTTGATCAGGATCACTAGCCGAGTCGATCTAGCCATGTCTGTCTGTCCGTCTGTCCGCCCCCTCTAACGCCCACAATAGCTAATACACGATTTTAAAAATTTAAATATTTCGGAAAAGTAAAAATGCAGTTTTGTTGTGCTTATCAATACCTATCGAAGTGTAGAAGAATTTTTTTAAATCGGACCATTCGTTAAAAAGTTATGGCTCATCAAAGTTCATATATCCATCTCCCTCGCACTCCCTTTAGCCGAGTGACGGGTATTAGATAGTCGGGACACCAACCCGACTATAGCGTTTTCTCTTGTTTTTATTTTAAATCTATCGGAATTTCCTTGAGTAATCTTCAGTTAAACACCTCTTCAATTTCAACTTCTGTTACACACAGTGTCGGATCTAGGATTTTGTTGTGGGGAGGATGGATATTAAAACAATTTTTTTGTTGAATACTTTTTGAATACCAAAATTCCTTTCATTTTTCAACCAAGAGGGGGTGGATCCACGCATGACAATAGAGATGATTTTTCGGAACAACTTTTGAAATTTTAGCCAAATTTTATTTTTTTCTGCGTGAACTTACAATTTTCTGCACAATACTGGTACACATAATTAAGGCATGTCGCTTGCGTTGACGCTATTTCCAGTGAAGTGATTAGGGATGAGAATTACTGGTGGTCACTGGCACTGAATAGGTACCCATTAATCATACATATAACACTTTAATAACACGAATTTAACGGAACCACTCAAGCACTGGTTTTCTTGTCGGGCGCGCTAGCTTGAAAAATTTGAACTGAAAATATTTTATTTGCAGTGTTATTAGCCAAATAAAGCGACGGAAATCAGGAACGTGCGGTCGACGCGGTGTTCGAACTATGTCTGAGTCCGTCCAAAATGGCTGAGGGCTTGGCCACAAGGGTGCAAGCGGTACGAGTGTATCGCAGGCCACTCCCCTCCTTGACTCTGCGCTTCCCATTGGCCCAAACAATCCGGTGCGCAGAGGGTGGCAATCAGATGTAATCGGCGTTGTTTGGCCTGTCCTCTTCAGTCGTCTACTCACGGCATTAGCGCTGTCTCTGTTGGGCCTTTTGTAAGTTCGAAGGGGACTCAAACAAAGCCATTACACCTACACCTATCTTGTTCTAGCACTCGCACTTCCGACTAGGGAAGAAAGGCATGAGCTACTGGCAGTAAGTTGTAGGCACTGCGCTATATACAGACCCGAGCACATACAAGAAAGTTTATGTGAATTGTGTTCATATGTATAGATCAAGGTATACCGAATTTGCATTGTAGGTAATCAATAAAAGCGCCATCAGATTGCTTATTTACGGGTTTACGTTTTAATTAAACTGTTTTTGAAAACATGCCAATAAAACAAAAAGAAATCCTGTACACATGCAGAATCGATGCAGTTTCATGCATTATAATGTATGGTTGCTAAAAAAATCGATAGCACTATCGATACTATCGATGGTTTAAAAATGTATGATACATCGATGGTTTGGGCCCACAATCGATACTATCGCTCAGAAAAATAATTCCATTTTAAATGTAATTTTTGGTATATTTTAAGAAACAAAGCAGTATTTTAAAGTATATATTTTAGGACACGACGGTATTTCCATTGTTAAGGTTCAACATTGAATTTTGTTTCACTTTAATCGCAGTAAAATTAAGATCGTTGTTTTTCTCATACGTTTTATCATACAAGCATTAATTTTCAATTATTCTTTTTATACCCTTGCAGAGGGTATTATGATTTCAGTCAGAAGTTTGCAACGCAGTGAAGGAGACGTTTCCGACCCTATAAAGTATATAGTATATTGATCAGCATCACTAGACGAGTCGATCTAGCCATGTCCGTCTGTCCGTCTGTTTCTACGCAAACTAGTCCCTCAGTTTTAAAGCCATCGGGGTAAAACTTTCCCAAAAGTCTTATATCTATTGCAGGTAGTATATAAGTCGGAACGAGCCGGATCGGACAACTATATCATATAGCTCCCATAGGAATAATCGGGAAAAAAAATTTCAAAAAATTATATCTTGGGTGTTTTTGAACCTAGAACCTCCTACTTTTGGAAATGCTTTTTTTTAGCTAATTCTTAATTTCGAATAACATTTTTTTTAAATCGGACGACTATATCATATAGCTGCCATAGGAACGATCGAAAAATTAATGGGAATATAATAGGAAATAAATTATTGCTTCGTTGACTTTAATTGTATTCTCTTTTACTCTGGGATATGAGTCTTTTTAAATGTTTTCGAATTTCGATTTTAATTTTATCAATATCGAACAACTATATCATATAGCTGCCATAGGAACGATCGGAAAATTAGTCATTAATATGAATTACACTAGTTTACAGCCAAAATGCTCCCCAGCAATTGATGGCAAATTCTGTTAGTGTTTGACCCCTAGATCGCGAAAATAGCATTAATTTTTTTTTCGATGGCACAGTTTTTTTTTAAAGATTTTTTAAAGTTCGAAATGTTAAATTTCGGACTTTTTTCGAACTTCTTCTTATATCTCGGCAGATATCCACCCGATTGGGCCAGTTTTAGTTTTATTTTAAAGTCAATAGATCAAAGCTCAACTTTGCCATACAGATCAATATGATTGGATAAGTAATGGCAGCGTAGAAACTTGACAAAGATGAAAAATGTGTTTTTTGGTCGACTGTAAGTCGGCTGTATATATCGTAAAAACTCGAAATAAATCCGTTGAAAAATCATAATGGGTACAAACTTAAAGTTTACATCCTACCGAATAAAACATGCCGGATATGGCCCAAATCCAAGGAAAACTGGATTTATGGTGGATTTTTAAAGTTCGGATTTTTCCACTTTTTTCGATTGACAAAGTCCAAATTTAAGATTTATCATAGGCGGCGACATGTAAACAAAAATGAGTGGTGATGGCAGCCGGGTCAAAAAATAGCTAAATCAGATATTTAAAAGCTAGAAATTTATAAAAATGAATTTAATTTTTAAAAATTCTTTAAAAAATATTAAAATTCTTGCGTTATGACTGAGAGTATTTTTAATAAGTAATATCCACCTGGACAATTCATTCTTAAAAAGTAGCTAACCTTAACTTTACAAAAGCATGCTCTTTTTAATAAGTACTGCCTTATCAAAAACGAAAAAAAGAGTACGTATTAGAGAAAAAAATAAGAAAATAATGAACAAGATAAAAGAATACACTTGTTTAAATGGTCCAAACACTTTTTGCAATGTGTGTGGTAAATTTATTATGAATAATAAATTTCGACCCTTTGATAGTGAGGTGATAAATCGATATTTCCTCTACTTTCGCATTAAACCAAATCTTGAAGAGGCTTGGACACCGAGGAGAATTTGTGATTCTTGCCGCTTGACACTACTTAAATGGAGCGAAGGCAAAAGGTATGTTTCAGTTTTGGATTTTTTGTTGAAAGGTCCTTCATTGTTTTCTTGACCTAGATGCTACTTGAAGTTTGACACGCCAATGATTTGGAGAAAACCATCTTGTCATGTGACAGATTGCTATTTTTGCCTTAGTAAATGCTTAGGCATCGGAAAGAACGCAAAATGGAAATACGCGAAAGTGCGCTCAGTGACACTTCCCAAAATTCATTCCGCCAATGTACCATATCCAGTATGTCCCGACAAAATGGATGATTCTACATTGGCGGAATGAATTTTGGGAAGTGTCACTGAGCGCACTTTCGCGTATTTCCATTTTGCGTTCTTTCCGATGCCTAAGCATTTACTAAGGCAAAAATAGCAATCTGTCACATGACAAGATGGTTTTCTCCAAATCATTGGCGTGTCAAACTTCAAGTAGCATCTAGGTCAAGAAAACAATGAAGGACCTTTCAACAAAAAATCCAAAACTGAAACATACCTTTTGCCTTCGCTCCATTTAAGTAGTGTCAAGCGGCAAGAATCACAAATTCTCCTCGGTGTCCAAGCCTCTTCAAGATTTGGTTTAATGCGAAAGTAGAGGAAATATCGATTTATCACCTCACTATCAAAGGGTCGAAATTTATTATTCATAATAAATTTACCACACACATTGCAAAAAGTGTTTGGACCATTTAAACAAGTGTATTCTTTTATCTTGTTCATTATTTTCTTATTTTTTTCTCTAATACGTACTCTTTTTTTCGTTTTTGATAAGGCAGTACTTATTAAAAAGAGCATGCTTTTGTAAAGTTAAGGTTAGCTACTTTTTAAGAATGAATTGTCCAGATGGATATTACTTATTAAAAATACTCTCAGTCATAACGCAAGAATTTTAATATTTTTTAAAGAATTTTTAAAAATTAAATTCATTTTTATAAATTTCTAGCTTTTAAATATCTGATTTAGCTATTTTTTGACCCGGCTGCCATCACCACTCATTTTTGTTTACATGTCGCCGCCTATGATAAATCTTAAATTTGGACTTTGTCAATCGAAAAAAGTGGAAAAATCCGAACTTTAAAAATCCACCATAAATCCAGTTTTCCTTGGATTTGGGCCATATCCGGCATGTTTTATTCGGTAGGATGTAAACTTTAAGTTTGTACCCATTATGATTTTTCAACGGATTTATTTCGAGTTTTTACGATATATACAGCCGACTTACAGTCGACCAAAAAACACATTTTTCATCTTTGTCAAGTTTCTACGCTGCCATTACTTATCCAATCATATTGATCTGTATGGCAAAGTTGAGCTTTGATCTATTGACTTTAAAATAAAACTAAAACTGGCCCAATCGGGTGGATATCTGCCGAGATATAAGAAGAAGTTCGAAAAAAGTCCGAAATTTAACATTTCGAACTTTAAAAAATCTTTAAAAAAAAACTGTGCCATCGAAAAAAAAATTAATGCTATTTTCGCGATCTAGGGGTCAAACACTAACAGAATTTGCCATCAATTGCTGGGGAGCATTTTGGCTGTAAACTAGTGTAATCACAACAAAACTGCATTTTTACTTTTCCGAAATATTTAAATTTTTAAAATCGTATATAAGCTATTTTGGGCGTTAGAGGGGGCGTGGCACCTTCTGGAAACAAACTTGCGCTGCGTAGGAACTCCAAGAATCTTCATGCCAAATACCAATCCTCTAGCTTTTATAGTTTCCGAGATCTCAGCGTTCATACTGACGGACAGACAGACATGGCTAGATCGACTCGGCTAGTGATCCTGATCAAGAATATATATGCTTTATGGGGTCGGAAACGCTTCCTTCTAGCTGTTACATACTTTTGCACGAATACAATATACCCTTTTACTCTGCGAGTAACGGGTATAAAAATATTACTCTACTATTTCAGGAAATTCATTTATTTGGTTTTATTTTTTGGGTCATTGAATAGTATTTATACACTTTACGCGTAGAATAAAAGGGTATTTTATCCGATTCGATCTAGTCATGTCCGTCCGTCTGTCCGTGTGAACGCTGTGATCTCGGAAACTATAAGAGCTAGAAAGTTGCGGTTTAAGATTTCGTTAGCTTCTCATTAAGCGCAAAAAATATGCGAATGTGTCTTGCCCACTCTAATGCCCAGATATGCGATTGTTAAGTTTTTGTAAAAGTTTAAATGAGACCTTGTTTTGATGGATACAACACCCAACATCTTTTTAAATCGGAACATTCATTAAAAAGTTTAAAGCAATCTAAGTTGTTCACATGATGGACTGATGACTTTAAGACAGGCGCAAGCCGTAAAACATTGCCCACTACAATTGACTATCTTTAAGCACCATACAAACGTATTCCATTTTTAAAAATGCAATAAAAAATCAATAACGTCCCTAAATTTAAAGGGAATAAGGTTTAATCTGTTATTCATTCCCTAACAATGTTGATACCAATTCTTTAAATTTGACCATAAAAACGTTATAATTTATAAACATTACTTGTAGAATAAAAGAGTGTATTGTATTCGCTTAAAAAAAATTATATAACACATATAAATATTTTCGAACATGATCCAGGTCTAAAACAGCGACTTGATGATAAAAATTATTCAAACCAAATATTTTTCGGTCTTTGCTTTAGCTAGTTTTATTGTTTTGTTTTTAAACCTTCCCGGGAAACGACTTCAAATATACTCTAGAAGATCCCTAGGTTGAGATACACTGGTCTTTGAACAATTGCTTTATTCTAAATCTACCTAACTCTTGTTGATAAGCCACAAGCCCGTATACACATTGTTAAAATCTTAATCTTGTCGACTCCTAGTAAAACTTGTCACCTTTTTGGGATTGCTGGTCGCAAAACCACTTTGGAAGATTGCCAGCAATGCGATTAAGATTTGCAAAATAATCCCTCTTTGTCATTCAATACTACCATCTCATCTTTCTAGGACTGAAGGAGTCTGAGTAAACATTTTGTTCAAATCATTATTATTATTTGTATTCGACACTTTCTTTCTTTTTATGAAGCTAAATGGGTTTCTTTAGAATGCCAGAATGGTAACCACTTAAAATTGTTCTTTGGTCCTAACAGCTGATTTTCTTCACTTGCTTGTTTATATAAATAAATAAATCTTCATAGTTCCTGTGATCGTCTGTTTTGGTACCCTGCATGACTAAAAATGCCAGGACCGGCCCATTTTTAATTATATTTACGTTTTAAAGTACGATTTTAAGCAATAATTAATAACAAATTAATCACCCGCAAAAAAATTACAGTAACTTTCACCAATCTGAGTATAATGAGGGGATTCCCTAAACTGTTGAATTGCTGAATTGTTGAAAATTCAACAGGAAATTTATTTGTTGAAAAGTGTCACGAAACTTTAAACACCTAAAATTTCAATTGCAGAGGGTTTAATGATTTCAGTCAGAAGTTTGCAAAGCAGTGTAGGAGATGTTTCCGACCCCATAAAGTATATATATTCTTGATCAGCATCACTAGACGAGTCGATCTAGCAATGTCCGTCTGTCCGTCTGTGTCTACGCAAACTAGTCTCTCAGTTTTAAAGCTATCGGGCTAAAACTTTCCCAAAAGCTAGCTTCGGCCATCCGAAGCTTATATACCCTTGCAGATAAATTCTATAATTCACTAGTTTTCCGATCGTTCCTATGGCAGCTATATGATATAGTAGTTCGATATTGATAAAATTAAAATCGAAATTCGAAAACATTTAAAAAGAGTCATATCCCAGAGTAGAAGAGAATACAATAAAAACCAACGAAGCAATAATTTATTTCCTATTATATTCCCATTAATTTTCCGATCGTTCCTATGGCAGCTATATGATATAGTCGTCCTATTTTGATACAAATTTATTCGAAATTCAGATATACTTGTCCGATCCGGCCGTTCCGTCTTATATACTTCCTGCAATAGATATAAAACACATCAGTGGCTAATCTAAATTTAGAATTGAATTTATAAACAGCAAAATACATAAAGGATAAGGAATTATTTCGTTGCGAATGTAATTGCGGTGTTAGTAATCACAAAACAACAAAATACATGAAACCAAATTATATAGTTTTGCTACGACAGGCAGTCTACCAGTCCGTATGCTGTCTGTCCGCTAGAGGATTGAAATTAGGCATGATAATTCTAGGAGGTTCCAATCGGAACTTTCATTAAAAAGTTAGGAGCAAATAACGCAGAAGCTTTGCTTATTTTTGTGTGTAGCTTTAAAACTGAGACTAGTTCGCATAGAAACGGACATGGCTAGATAGACTCAGCTGTTGGTGCTGATCAAAGATATATATACTTTATGTGGTCGGAATCGTTTTCTTCAGTTTTGCAAACTTCTGACTGAAATTATAATTCCCTCAAGGGTATGAAAACATGATCCATATTTTTATAAAACTCCTAATGGCAATCCTCTTGATGACCAGCATTCAATCTGATACATGATGTACTTCAGATAATGTGAAAGAAAGGTCTTTATTAAAAACTAATCGTCGAGTGCTATCGGCACTCCTCTTACCGGAATGACTTATCATATTCTCTAATACTGGCTATCACCGATCTCAGTCTCACGGTAGAGTAAGACGTGTAAATTTTTAAGGAATTGATAATAATCTTTTTTTAAATTTATAGTGCAGGTGCACTAGAATTCTTGATTTTCATTAAAGTTACGGAAAGTACTGCAAACAGAACTGTGGTTTATAATAATTAAATGTAAATTAATTTGACAGCGAAATCACAAAAAAACAAGAAAGGAAGCTAGCTTCGACCAGCCGAAGCTTATATACCCTTGCAGATCATTCCTATTAATTTACAAAATGCAGAAATGTTAAATTTCATATTACTTTGACAATATTTATACCCGTTACTCGTAGAGTAAAAGGGTATATTGTATTCGTGCAAAAGTATGTAACAGCTAGAAGGAAGCATTTCCGACCCTATAAAGTATATATATTCTTGATCAGGGTCACTAGCCGAGTCGATATAGTCTGTCCGTCTGTCTGTCTGTATGAACGCTGTGATCTCGGAAACTACAAAAGCTAGAGGATTGGTATTTGGCATGAAGATTCTTGGAGTTCCTACGCAGCGCAAGTTTGTTTCCAGAAGGTGCCACGCCCCCTCTAACGCCCACAATAGCTTATATACGATTTAAAAAATTTAAATATTTCGGAAAAGTAAATATGCAGTTTTGTTGTGCTTATCAATACCTATCGAAATGTAGAAGAAATTTTTTAAATCGGACCATTCGTTAAGAAGTTATAGCTGATCAAAGTTTATATCTCCATCTCCCTCGCACTTCCTTTAGCCGAGTGACGGGTATTAGATAGTCGGGACACCAACCCGACTATAGCGTTCTCTCTTGTTTTTCTATCCTTCCTATAGCAGCTATATAGTATAGTCTTCCGATTATTGTTAAATTTAATATGAAATTCGGAAATATTAAAAAAGAGTCATGTGCTAAAGTAGAAGATAATACAATAGAAACTAAAGAACCTATAATTTATTTCCTATTATTTTCTCATTAATTTTTCGATCGTTCCTATGGCAGATATATGATATAGTAGTCCGATTTTTTTATAAATTAATCCGAAATTCAAAAATTTATCAAAAATAACATTCCCAAAAGATGAATGTAAAATGTCAAAAACACCGAAGTTATACGGCCCTGTTCTAGTTTTCACTTCCGAAAAATTCACACGGATTCGAATTTCCCAGACCTGTTCCAAGACTCACTTCCGAAAGAACTGCACGGAATCGAATTTTCCTCTGTTGTTACTCTGTTAACTTCCGAAAAATTCAAACGGAAACTTTCCGACAAGCATTTGACAGGCGGATTTAAATCCGGCAGTATAAAAATTAATTATTTAAAAATACTTCGCGATAGCTTTAAAAGCCAATCATATTTTTATGATATTCCTTGATGTTTTATGATCATAATTGCATCATCGGAATCGAAATTATTTGCATATATGAGTTAATAATAATTATTTTGTGATTGCACCTCAGAACCCGCTCAATTCTAGCCTTGACAATTATTTCAAACCCCCTGCCCTTGTTTTAAATTCCGCTCGGATTTGATTAAAATGGGCCAGGGCTGTCATGGTACGCTGGAAAATAATAATTTTGTGAAGATGATTTGTTAACATTCTTATTATGCCATTTTTTTTATGGTTAGAATGATTTATCCGAGATACCTTAAAACATGTTTTGGTTTAAAATATCACTTAATTTAATGCTTAAACTGAGCGAAACCTTTTTAATGGGGATATTTTTTGGAGAACTCGGCAACCCTTTTCTTTTCAGTATTGTGTAGCGCTGGATGCGAAAAGGGGAACAAATAAGGGAAATTCCACAATGTTAACAAATTCACTTCCGAGTGAAAACTGGAACAGGTCGGATAATTTTTATACCCGTTACTCGTAGAGTAAAAGGGTATATTGTATTCGTGCAAAAGTATGTAACAGCTAGAAGGAAGCGTTTCCGACCCCATAAAGTATATATATTCTTGATCAGGATCACTAGCCGAGTCGATCTAGCCATGTCCGTCTGTCCGTCTCTCCGTCTGTCCGTCTGTCTGTCTGTATGAACGCTGTGATCTCGGAAACTACAAAAGCTAGAAAGTTGGGATTACCAACACATATTCTTCGGCTTCCTACGCAGCGCAAGTTTATTTCAGCCAAGCGCCACGCCCCCTCTAACGCCCACAATCACCCATAATCGCCCACAAACGATACTAAAATGTGTCTGGCGCCCACATTTTTAAAGATTTTGGATAACACAGTGCAACACGAAAAATGTAACCGTAGTTTGGTTTTCAAAACCTGAAAGTACTCATCAATACGAGTTAAACCACATACGGCGTTCTTCTGGCTTAGCTCGCGTTTGGATATTACAGCGATTTAAAGATTTGGTGTAAAAATTGATCTATAAACGCAATATGTCTTCAAGTTTCAGGTACGCGTCCTTAACATTATTTTAGATAAACCCATTGAAAGGTTCAACAATGGTTAAAACTGGTTAAAAATGTGAATATAAAACTGTAGACACAAAAACGTACATAAAACATAGCATTTGGTATTTAAATACAATAAATACAATCTGGTATTTTTCCCGACATTTTGAAGCCTATCTCACGATAGCTGCACTTTTTCTATAAACGTTGTTCAGCATTTTTATTCCTTAGGTTAATACCTATAATAGTCCTGAATACATACAGATAAAATTTGTTCGACTGTTGAGATATAGCCAATTTTTAATTGAAATTTTTAATTCGCTATAATATCCATACACGAGCTAAGCCAGAAGAACGCCGTATGTGGATTAACTCGTATTGATGAGTACTTTCAGGATTTGAAATCCAAAATGCAGTTACATTTCCAAACTTTAAAAATGTTGCACAGTGTAAGTATAAATGCAATTCTGTTGTGTTTAGTTATACCTATCGAAATGTAGAAGAAATTTTTTTAATCGGACCATTCGTTTAAAAGTTATGCCTGATCATCTCCCTCGCACTCCCTTTAGCCGAGTGACGGGTATTAGATAGTCGGGACACCAACCCGACTATAGCGTTCTCTCTTGTTTTCTTTTATTTTTCTTATATACTACCTGCAATACGAGTAGAAAGAAAACTTTTAGGAAAGTTTCAACCCGATAGCTTAAAAAATGAGAGACTAGTTTGCGTAGAAACGGACGAATTCAGTATCTTTCATATAATTTTGCATTATATGGATTAGCTGCAAGGGTACATCGAAAATAACACCGTGTTTTTGATTTTAAGTCGTAAAACTAAGAATAAACCGTAGAATATGTTAACCTTTAATATAATTTTACTAATGCTTGGTTTCTGTAGCCGAATACAGTTTTTATATCCGGGTTAAGAGTATTTTTCTTTTATTCAACTGCATACCAACTTTATTGAATGATAATTTGAATGATCCCAGTCAAACATTAATCCGTAATGCGTGCAAATTGTTTGATAATCACCAGTCCCGAAGGAGTTAATGTATTTTGTGAAGTCCCAACTAACAATGGACAATTTATACATACATTACAAGCAACGAAATCGGATACGAGGGTAGTTGGGCTACACTTGTAAAAAATCAAGAAATCTGACATGCTTCTGTTTTCCAGAGCACCCAGGAAAATGAAGAACGAATAATTTAAGAACGAACGTTTTTAAAATAATACCGAATAGTGCTTGAAATTTTGAAAACATTCATTCTTAAATTAAGAATTAGTCGTTCTTAAATATAAAAATTCAACCAGAAAAAGGGAATTCCCAGAATGGTGCAGCTGTTAGAGGCGCTAGGACAATGAAACTTTTGTAAAAAAAGGTACCGAAATCGAATTCTCACCGCAACAACTCCTAATTACACTAAACAAAATATTTTTCATTTGTTTGTTTTAATTTTTAATTTTTTTTTTTTTAGTTTTTAAAACATTTAAGCCAAGCCATTTTAAGAAACGTGCGTGGTCAAGTTGGTTAAGGCGTCTGTCTGCAGTTCGAGTGGTCGTGGGTTCAAATCCAGGTCGGGGTAAGAGTTTTCCTAACTATCACTTAAATCATTATTAAAAGTTTTTTCTGAATATAAATTACATTAACAATATGTTAAACAGTAAATTAAATTAAATCATTAATGATGTTAAGTAAAAAGTACTTTAATTAGGAATTCTTCATTCTTAAATGTAAAATGTAGGTACTTATTTCAAGAACGTTCGTTCTAAAATTCTTACTTTCGGTCTTGAATTAGATTCTAGGAGTTTCAAAAAAGTGACACGCCCCTCTAACGCCCACAGTCGCTTTAAGCCATTTTTTTAAAGGTGTTTGGCGCCCACACCTTTAAAGATTTCGGAAAAGTAAAAATGCTGTTTTATTGTGTTTATGAAGTGTGGCAATCTTGTTTGTATGGAACATTTTTCGAATCGGATCATTCGTTAAAAAGTTATGCGCGATCAAAGCTTTATATTTCCATCTCCCTCACACTCCCTTTAGCTGAGTAACGGGTATCTGATAGTCGGGGCACGGAAAATAATTATTATTATAATAATTTGCCTAAATAATTTTTTTTAATTATAATAATTTTTTTATGAGTGTAGCCTTTCTTGCTCATTTGCTATTAGCTCAAAGGCACAAACAAGATTGCCACTGCTCGCCGACGGGAAATTGTTAAACGGTATTTAAACATCCAGCCGAACCAGGCCTGGGACAAGGACAAAGGCCAGCTAATCCCAAGACGCACGCACAACAGGAAGCAACCACAAAAATGTGTAATTTTAACAGTAACGGAGCAACAGCGACATCAGTCATGCAAGGATAACACCAACAATAAGGAGTATCAGCGATGTGAAGAAAGGGACAGGACACTAATGAAATAAATAGAACGGCGCTGCTGAATACAACTCGGGGATGGGCCAGGGTGACTTTAAATATGGACAAGTGAAGTGGGCGGTGGGTGGTGGGTGGTGGCTGGTGACTACCAAAACAATTATTCTTATCTAGGGTATGTTGGGCTGCCATTGGCGCTGCAGCAAGTTCAACGGAGACCTGTGATGAAGTTCTCTGAGCGTATAATCCGTTTACAACCAATAAATCCCATTGGGGAATAGAAGCCATTGAAACTCACTAAGCTATATGAACACAGAATCATACAGTGTGGTATCCACGGGGGTTTTTGGGGTTCAAAATCGCAGACCCCTCTCTTGACTAGCAGATACCCGTTACTCAGCTAACGAAAGCGGCAGGGAGATAGATGCAGCAAAGCGACTGCTTGCACTGCTTGAATTCCATTATTTGCTCATAACTTTTTAACAAATGCGTTCTACATTTTGAAAGGTATAAATAAACACAATAGAAAGTTCAATTATTTTTTACCGAAATCCTTAAAGATGTGGCCACCAGACACTTTAAGAGGGGGCGAGGCACCTTGATGAAACAATCTTGCGCTGCACAGGAACCCCAAGAATCTGCATGGTTAATCATTTTTAGCTTTTATAGTTTCGGAGATCTCAGCGTTCATACGGACGGACGGACGGACGGACGGACATGACTAGATCGACTCGGCTACTGATCCTGATCAAGAATATATATACTTTTTAGGGTCGAAAAAGCTTTCTTGTACCTGTTACATACCGCATGAACGCTGAGATCTCGGAAACTACAAAAGCTAGAAAGTTGGGATTACCCACACATATTCTTGGGCTTCCTACGCAGCGCAAGTTTATTTCAGCCGAGCGCTACGCCCCCTCCAATCGCCCACAAACGATACTAAAATGTGTTTGGCGAACACATTTTTAAAGATTTCGGAGAAGTATAAATGCACTTTTGTTGTATTTAGTTATACCTATCGAAATGTAAAGGAAATTTTTCAAATCGGACCATTCGTTAAAAAGTTATGCCCGATCAAATATGTATATCTCCATCTCCCTCGCACCCCCTTTATCTGAGTAACGATTATCTGATATTCGGGGCACCCGACTATAGCGTTCTCTCTTGTTTTAAACTTTTTTCGTAAAAGCAGTTGGTTTTATATATATAGTTTCTATATTTCTGATGACCCTGTCACCAGGGTTTTATATACATTAACAGAAAATATACTTACTTACTTTTTCTGGAACAAAGACTAGTTTTCCTAGAATATAAAAAATTGAAAGAACTTAAGGGATATATCACTGTGGGCGGCAGTACACGTAGTGACGAAGCGCACAAATAGAAATGAAAATCTGATGTGATGGTCCGCGTGATACACCAATCGAAAGGTATCGCAAAAACTAAAAGTATTACATACCAAGCCATAAACGTTTTTAATTGGTTTGTGAGAGTGGTTAAATGAGGATAAATGACTTATACAGGGTGGCCCACGTAAGATTTGCTTTTTAAAATCGCTATAAAAAAACAACGAGTATATATTTTTCAACAAATTTTTTTTATTGGATAGCCTCAACATTGTGGTTTATGTATGAAACACCACTTTGTTCATATGGCTGCTTCGGCTAGCTTTACAGTAGCCCATTCGGTCGACCCAGCCAAAATCGACCAAAAATCGTGTTTTCTGATGAGGCCCTTTTACACCTCGGTGGTTATGTTAATAAGCAAAATTTTCGCATTTGGGCGCTACGTGCCACACAGCCAACGTCACAATCGATCTTTTGCGCGGTACATTCGAAAATCGCATAATCAGCCGAAACTGCGATGTCAACTGACGCGGCGGTCAAACTCTAAACTCAAGATGTTATAGATATTTTTAAAATGAAAATGAAATTTCATGTTGCAATAGAATATGCTTTAATATTTTACTGAGAATGAGAATATTTTAAAAAGTATATTTGTTTTCGTCAAAAAATTGTATATCAGAAATCTTTCCAGTATTGTATTTTTTTTATTTAAATAGATTTATTTCACTTCACCGGTTTTTCGAGCATCAATCTTCTAAATACTACAATGTTTTTATTTTCACCGCAATTAACAACATCTTTCTATCGGTATTATAAAAGAATTCAAATTTTGCGGATATATATGGGTATTCTCGCAGGTGTTTGTAAACACACATCAAACACTTCTAAGGTAATGTGCTTTTTAAAGTAATGTGGCTTTGTATTTTTTTTTATGATGCGTACTTGAAAAGATGTACAAAAATATAATGTTTTAAACAAGATATCACAAAATTTATAATATTTATATTTAAGTTAAAAGGAATATCAAAGTCAGACTGAAAAGTGGATGACGCGATTTCATTGTTGGTGAAAAGAGTAATCTAATTGAGTTATATGAGCTTCGAATTGGTGTTGTAATTGGGCGGTTGCGACAGATGTTGGAACGGCACAATTGAAACCAGATACCTGTTTATTATCTGATAGAACTGGTTGCGTTTTCACAATAAGGGTGAAAACAATTTTATTCATGGTGGTGTTCGACAACTCCATTCAACGGCCCAATTTTTCGCACTTGATAGCAAACACTTTACTTACACCCCTTAAACGACATTTTCATAAAGACATTAATATTAATTAATGAAAGTAATAAGTAGGTTCTCATTTTAAAATGAAGTCAAATTATCCGCTAAGAGCTTTTTGATCGTGAATTAAAAAAATAGATATTGTTGAATTTATAAAAAAAATTATTTTTCACCTTTGGTGAAATGCTTCCTTCTAGCTGTTACACACTTTTGCACGAATACAATATACCCTTTTACTCTACGAGTAACGGGAATAACAAAACATTCTTTTTATAGAAGATTGAAATTCAATTAGCTAACCATTTTTTGATTTCCTATCATTTATTTTTTACCCATATTTTTTTAGCCCCGTTTTTGGGGATTAGTTTAACACTTGAGTCTCGTTTGAGTTATTTTGGTGAAACTTTGCAAATTTGTTGTCTAGCTTATTTTTTTTATTTTTTTTTAACATTTTAAATTGCTAACGCCAAAATACACGCGATTTCCGAAAAAAAAATTATCCTTATGTTGCTTCACTAATTCTGCACAAAGTGGGAAAATATAATTTTTGTATTTGCAAGACCTAATGGTAAAAAAAACGATTTAAGCTCAACAACTTTGCATCAAGCAACAACAGCGTGACGCGCCAAATATTGCGTAAAATACATAGAAGCTTTATTCATCCGTATTAAATTAAAAGATATTATAGAAAATTCAACTAAAATGTGTAATTGTTTAAATTGGGCCAATTCGAGCGTGAGGACTGTAAACTAGTCGTACCCTTAAGAACACCAACAAATCACGGTTCAAGGATGTACATTTAATCAGGCCGGAACATTTTTTTAAAAGAACCAGTGTATGTAATAGTGTTTTAAGTCAACAAATTTCAGATGCAGTCAGTTTGTACACCCCTCAATACCAAATTTAGAATATTTGACTCTGTTTTGTATTATTTTGCGTTCAAGTGGAAAAGAACAAAAGTCGTTAATTTGTTTGATTGCGCAATGTATACATTTTTGAGTGCACAAATTTTATACAACAACGTCCAAATAATAAAGGCAAGGACAAAGCCAGAACCAAACGGAAACAGAAACAGCTGAGAGACAGAGCCGCAACTAATGTACATTTCTCGACTCACCCTTCTCTTGGGTATTTGCCGGGGGCTGTGGCTTACAACCCTGACGAGTCTGACCGACATAACATATGAACAAAAATGGACTGACGAATATTTATTCGGCTTCAATGATTAAGTAACAACTATAATGATTGTGTATATATATATTTATATATATTTATTTAGGTATATCAGGGTTTAGCGCACATCCATTTGTGACCTAACGTTTAATTCAATTTTGCAGTTTATAAGATTTGTAATTTTATATAAAATTTGAGGTTGTCGTTGGCCTTTCCGGAGTGGTTATGGTCCTTCGACATAGTCACGAACGCCAACATTAATGCGACCCTCGGCGGCTGTGACCGAAAACCCCAGAATGCGGGCGTCCATTTTAGTCATCTTATTCTTCTTAACTTTTTTCTGCTTGTTCTTAAAAAATGAACAATTAATAAGATATGTGAATGAAACATTCTCGACTCACCTTGCTGTCAGTATAGTCGTTTGCCGATGGTGTTATGGCGGGAGCCGGTTTGCACATATCATCATTGTGTGCATTTTGGGCACGTTGCAAGCTCTTGTACTTGCTGCGCCGTTCCAAAAACTGCTTGGCGAAATCCAAAGACTCTTTTCCCTCACCTGAAAGATTAATCTTGGTTAAACTACACCAAAAACATTTTGTAAAGCTTTATAGATTTTGGATCCATTCACTGGGCACCCGTTAAATAAATACATGCATATGCAGCAACGCCCGACGCGTCTTTGTCCGCCGGTACGAATTCTGGCATTATCAAATCAATTTCGCCCATGCATCAAAAACAATATTTTACTGGGCTCCTTTGTTTTTAATTGGTAATATTAAACATTTTTAATTTTAAAACTCTAAGGGCCGTTTTCTCGTCCGATTGTTAAATTTAAAGTAGGGTTAAAACCTTGAAATCGTATGGGAAATCAGTTTTAACCCTACTTTAAATTTAACAGGCGGACGAGAAAACGGCCCTGAGGGCTAAGGTCCGTTTGTTAAATTTAAAGTACGGCTAAAACCATAAAATAGTATGGGAAATCAATCCAATTAGGATCAATTACACTATATTACAGAAGTATTGATTTGCTAATTTACCTCGATGGATGCGATAAATTTGAATTGGCTTCCCTCAAAAATAAAAAAGAGCTAACAAAAAAAATGTAAATGTTCCGGTGGTATTACAGCACTGCTGCCAGAATTTCGATAGCAAAGTGGAAAAAAAAATTGATACAAATTGCTAAAAAGTACAAATATCTAAAAAAAAAAAAAATGGGAAACTAATTAGATTTGGGTTTTTAACCACTATCGGGGGTGTCACAGAAATCTCTTCCAACCAAATTTTCCCCGAAAAGCAAATCTCGGTGTCACAGAAACCGTTTGAAAATCAAGTACACGGTTTTAAACCAACCGAATAGTAGGCATTGAAGCAAATGTTCCGAAAATCAGAGCCAATTTACTCCGAAACTCCTAGAAAACTCTACCGATTCTGTGACACCTACGGTTTTGATGGGTTGGTTTCCAAACCAACCGTACCCAAATCCGTCGCCGGTTTCTGTGACACCCCGGTATATGTATGTTTTTAATAAATAAAAACCCGTTTTAGTTAAAAAAAAAGTAGAACATTTTGTAAAAGGTGGCTAGAAATGGCTAAACTGGAAGCATTGATAACAGGCAAACAGATTCCTCGTTTGTTTTGCTGTCAAAGTATTTTAAAAGTGCCACTCTTTATCATTGAAACCCCATACTCAAAATAATTTTAACCAGGAAATAAAACCAGAACCGGAGCCGATAACCGAAATAAACCGATTCCTAATAGAGAACCGAAACCGAAACAGGAACCGGTACCGATACCAAAATAAAAATTGAATTTCAAACCGATTACTGTACCAATACGGTTTTGGTACTCATTTACTAAATTATGGAAGAAAATGTCGCTGTAGCAGAAACACTCTTTGTCTAAACAAGTTGTAAGTCTGGAATTTGTGATGCCTTTCTACGCGGTTTTCTCTTAAGAAGATACTAACCCAATTTACATTTAGATATAAACGAGGACGGAAGCTAACTTTGGCAAGCCGAAGTTTTAATACCCTTGCAGATTTCACGAATGAAAACTTGACTAGAAAAGCGAGATGAATTAATAAACAACAAAATATTTTATAATTGAAAACAAAAAAATTTTTAAATTTTTCACCCTTTTGTTCCTATGGGAGCTATAGGATATAGACGTCCGATCGGCACGCGCTTTTACCCTGATCAAGGTGAGCATAAAAGAATAAGGTTTGGAAAGTTTTATGTCAATTGCTTATATACTGCGCGAAATATCCTGAAAAACGTCAAATTTTGACCGATTTTACCCTATTGTTCCTATGGGAGCAATAAGATATAGACGTCCGATCGGCACGCGCTTTTACCCTGATCAAGGTATGCAGAAAAGAAAAAGATTTGCAAAGATTCATGTCAATAGCTTTTACACTGCGCGAAATATCTTTATTTTATGAAAGCTATATCCGATTGTTCCTATGGGAGCTATAGGGTATAGACGTCCGATCGGGTCGATTTTCAAACTTGATCTGCGTACACATGTTTTAGGACGACTGTGTAGGTTTCAGATCGCTACGAAAAACGCTGAAGTGTTTATTTTTATGCACTCTTTTGATGTATGCAATAAACTTTTATCGTGGGACTTTTATATTATAGATCTCACAACAAATAACAGTTATTCAAATACATTTATATATCTCTTAAGGAACTGATGTTCTGTGTGGTATATAAAGTTTTTTAACAATTTTTTTTTGTGACAGATAAATAAAAGTCAGAAAAATACCTGTTACCAGATGACCTTTTTTTAATTTATATTTTTTTTATTTTATAAAAGTTTTAGTTTTATTTTATAAAACTCGTTTGCGACCATTGTATTAAGAATTTGTATGTGATTTAAATTGGTTCTTGTTCGTTTCGCCAAGTAGTTTTAATACAAATTAAAATAAATAAAATTCTTATTTTAACATTGGGCTATTTTTAAAAATTGGATTTAAGGTGGAAAATGGGGCTTAGTTCAACTTTTTTGTAAAGGCGGGATACAAAATTATTTTATGCATAAATAGGCAGAAGAACAGGTGTATTTTTTTGTACTAAATATATGATACAAAATTTACGATTTATTGATAAAAATCATTATAAAGAAAAGTACATACCAAGATATATTCGCACATAGTCCTTAACCTCATAAGGGGCTTCCAAATCCTGCAAGAATGCGACGAACGTTGGCACTAAAAATGTTTGCCAAATAAGTGATGATAAACAGGTGAAGATTACAAATATTTACCATCCACTTTGGCCGACATGTTATCTAGGCTCTTCATACACCAGCTTGTGAACTCGTTCTCGTACTCATTAACCTTACTAATGGTCTGATCCGCAACTTGCTGCACCTGGCTTTTCACATTAGACTTTCTCTCCTTATCCTTATCCTCCACAGAGGCAACAGCAACTTTCGAACCCGCACGAGCCGTGCTTATTTTTTGTTTTTCTAGCTGCTGTTGTCCTGGTGCATTTTTTGTCGTTTTTCCTGTGTTATGAATGGCTGGCAACGTTTGACTCTTGCGTAAATTTCGAGGCGATGCAAATGAAGTCGCCGACTTATTCTGAGTTTGCTGATGGGTTTTATTCGCCGAGTTTAGTCCAGCTACCAAAACGGACGCCGCAGTAACGGCATTGCTACTGCTGGTTCCAGATCCATACAGATTTTGATTAGTGCCTGATGGGTTTGGCTCGTCCCACAAACCAGTTCCGGTGTTAGATCTCAAAGGGAGTGATGGAGCAACAGACGAACCACTCCACGCTTTATTAGCGCTGCCCCAGATGTTGGTAGTTCCACTCGTCCCTACAACGGCTGATGGTAGTGTAGCATGCTGGTGTTGCTCCAGCTCGCGTCGACGCTGCTGATCCACAAGTTCATTGGCCAACCGCTTGGCCTCTTCAGCTTGAATCTCGGCAAGGCTCATTACCGGAGCCGAGGCTGGTGCTGCCTGCCACTTTAGCAAAGCATCGTTAGCTTCAGCGGCAGCCGCAGCGTTAGCACGCAACTGCTTATCCAGCAGCTCCTGATGCCGCTGCTGGTCTGCACGGCGCTCCCGACGTTCTGCTTTTTGTATCTCTGCCAGCCCAGGCGCAGTGCTGTTTGAATTCGGCGATTGAAGAGACCACGGCGCTACGGAAGAGGCGGGTAAACGCGAAGTTGATTGTGGTTCAGGCGACTTGACAGCATCATTTTTATGGCTTTGAGGAGACACGGAAGTAGCTGAAATTTAAATTTAGAATTTTTTTTAATATTTTGGATAATTGATTTTATTGTTTTTTAAATTAAATGTAAATAAATGTAAAATAATACGTAAAAACCTACCAGTCATTGCACCTTGAACAGACTGACTATTGCCTAATAATGCCTTTCGACGCTGGGCTTGTATTTGCTGTTGCCTTTCTTTTTCCTCTTGCATTTGACGGGCTCTTTCTTCGGATTCCAGCACAGCCCGACGTTTTTCTTCTTCCAACTGCTGGCGCTTACGCTCCTCCTTCTGCCGCTTCTTTTCTTCTGTCTGCTCCCGCTTGCGGTCATCTTCATTTACTTGCTTTATTGGTACAGACTGTGGAACACTCTGTCTTACATTCAAATGCTGCTTGTTATTGTGCTTGGCCTGTTGCTGATGTGTATGTTGTTCCTTATTTTGATACTGTTCAATATCGGAAGCAAAGGATTGAACTGTCTTTTGATTATGCGAGTCCTTAAGACTGTCAGTAATCTGGTGCTGATCTGACTCTGCCGAACTGACCTGTTTAAAATTATCTTCTGATCGGACTTGCGACAGTGGTGGTGTTGGCACAGAATGCACTGTGTCTGCAAAGCAGCCTTGCGGGCTCTTGAGCATTAAAAGTTGTTGTTCTTCAATTTGCTCTTCATTTAAGTTGCCCACCTCCCACAGAGTTGTCTTCTCGTTAGTCATTCCAGGCCATTGTTGATCAGGTTGTTGTTGCTTGTTGGGGGGTAACCACATTGGAATCATCAAGTTTTGTCCCGCTAGCAATTGTGTTTCAGTTATAAAATCCGCTCCAGAGAGATTTTCGTTTGCAGAATTTGGCAGCGATGGTTGCTGCTGTTGGTTAACTGTTGGTTGGCCACGCAACAACATTCGCAAGTTGTATTCATTTAGTATGTCCAAGTCATTTCTGGGCAGCTCATCTAGTTTATTTAGGTCGCCTGCAGATCCACTTGGCAAAACACAATCGACGGATGCTGCCAAGGGGACAACCACTGTCTGCGCTTGCTGATGCATAATTTGGGCATTCAGTATGAAATTATTGGCATCTAGTAGATTACCCACTGAGCGTTGCTGTTCGTTGCTGTTAGCGAACATATGTTGCTGATCCTTCTTAGCCTGTTCAGCGACTGCACTATATAACTGGCGTGCGGCAACAGGATTCAGTACCGAAAGCGAGTTGCTTAGTCCATTTAAACTGGTTAGATACTCGGGTAGAACCAGCAATTGAACTTTCCGGCGGACAACCGCCTCTCGGTCAACAGCCGAAAGCCTTTGAAAGCATTCATTTTTGGTTAGCTCAGCCAGTATTTGGTATTCCTGATGCTGTAAGTATTGATCCTGTAGCATCTGAAATCGCATTGTAAGCATATGTGACGTAGTGGTCATGGTATTCCCGCCCAAATTTCCTTTAATTGCTGCACTTAGGGATTCAGCGGCGGCTGTTACATTTGCCTTTAGTTGATCATCCCTTTGTTGTTGCAACTGCTGTTCAACAACAGACAGCGAGAGCGCAATGGGCGATGGCTTACGGGGCGTAATTGGAAGTGCCGCTGAAACAGTAGCCGGTATCTGTCCAACAGGAAGATTCTCTAGGTCTATTGGCGAGGGAAGTAAATGGCTGTGCGTGAATGGCATGTTCCCATGGCAGAACTTTATAAGCTCGCCCAACGGTCTAAACCTATTATCGGAGAATCGTCGCACGAATAGGTTCTCATTAAAGTACCCAGCACGATACCATTCGGTCATCTCCATCGCACTGAAAGGGCCCTGGACATTGGCCTGGGGATCTCGGTAAAACCAGAGTTCATTCAGATTTGGATTGATCAAATGTGGCGTGGGAACCATTGAAAAATGTGGTTGGTGATGCATGTTATGGTGCTGAAGAGCCACGTGGTTCGAAAACGGAATATCTGGATGCGAGTGGGATTGGTGAGCTGCATCAGAAATTGTAGCGATTTGTATGGGCATGGTGGGAGGTGCTGGCTGGCGCTCTGCAGTAGCATTCACAGAATTCGCCTTCATGCTTAACTCAATATCTGTCAGGCTTGGCAGCGCACCAGGAAACCGACCGCTTTCACTTTGAAGTTGGCTTGGATTTGCCGACGTTTTATTATCATCTTCCGTTATAAGTTTTTCCACTTCATCGGCGACTTCTTTGATTCGATCTGAAATATCCCCATGAATCACATCTATTTTGGTTGTCGTTGGATTAATTGGAGATAAACTGTTGTCGATTACTTCCTGTGCAGCGACTATATGCGAATTTTTCTTTAATGGGGCCTCAGAAGTATTATCGTTGATACTTTCTCTATCAGTAAGGACTTCACTTTTAGGTTTGGGTAAATTCTGATCAGATTTCAAGCCTTTGTCCTTTAAAGTGATATGTGAACTTTTGTTACTTTGAGAATCGGTATCACCATGAAAGGCCCCACTTGCATCAAAGCTGCCACCCAGTTCCGACGGATTTTCCATAGCCCATTCAGGAAGATTGTCGTCGCCATCACCGACTGCATTATTGACAGTCCACATTTGCGAGGACTTTGAATTTGACAAGCGTACAGAAGGGTTGGATGTGCCCCCTGCTGCCACTCCAGCTCCTATTCCAGATCCTTTACTGTTACCAGGCCGCTCTCGATCTGGGCCCACAGTCCCAACCGTTGAGATTGAACGTTGCAAACTAGTTGGATTGTCGACGCTAGCATCTTCATCGCGCCAACTTGTAGACCTCCCTAAAAATATATGAATAAAATTAATTAAATCCATTTATAGTTATCCATTGGATAATATCCAATACCAATACAATTAGGGCCCCCACATTTAATTAGCTGTCATTTGAGCCATAGCTTATAATCGAATCATTTTGTGGTTTCGATAAAAACTAGAGTCCTGCATGAGTGTACTCGAAAGTCAATTTATAAAATGAGTTAACTTGGATCACTTTTTTTCATTTGATTTTTTTCATAGGGAAAAACAAGTGATTTAATATAAAATAATTTCGAATCACCTAAATAATTTGCTTAGTAATTGTATCACTCCCACTCACTTTTATTCTGTGCTTGCATCACTTGTTTTTCCTTACGAGTGATCAAGTGAAACAAGTGATCCAAGTTAACTGACTTGAACTCACTCACTCTATTTTCAAAAAATTGACTTGTTTGTCAATTCAAGTGTACTCATGCAGAAATTTAATAAAAACACATTGCGCGTATAAGAAAAATGTTTAAATGGAACTTGCCACATTTTAAATATGATAACATGTGTTAATGGAAAAAGCCTTTTAACTAGCTGTATGGAATTCCCTAAGGGGTTAAATTGCTGAAGCGTTGAATTTCGTTTAGCTCTTTATACGGCTAAGGCAACTGGTATTGATTAAATGTGGTTGATTAAATGTACAGTTGTCTTAACTTATAAGTAAAAGCGTTATTTTTAGGTCGCAACATACAATTTTTTTTTAAAATGGGACTCGAAAGAGTGACTCTTTTAAAATACTTCGACTGCATAGCAAATCTGTTTGCCTCTAATACGGCAAATTACATCATTTTTTAGGGCATTTTTCTCAGAATCCTTGCGTCGGGGAATATTTTTGTAAACGCAGTTCAAAAGGATTTAATGGAAACCATCGAATACTGAGGAAGTACTACAGACAAACTACTTCTCCTACTAGTGTTTTGTGACATGTTGTGACTGTTAAAGTGGCATCATTCTAACTAGTTCTACAGGCCCATTAGCATACTTTAATGTTATTGGTATTAGTTTCGTGGACGAGTAGCTCTACTGGGGAGACGCGATGAATGGCTGTGAGTTTCTCATAAGCACCATTTGAGCGCTGGGGCTTTCTGTGGCACCCCAATAGACTCTGTTCAAATTGTAAGCGTGTCCTCCTTACATACTAATTCTTAGATATACAAATATAGTGGGAAGTAACTGACCCCAGCGTTGACTGTTGGTACCAAAACTTGTGTTGGTAGTTCCTCCGCCACCACCGCTCCTCCAACCAGCTATATCGGGGCCGCTAATGGAACCACTGGCAACTGGACCGTCTCCGGATCCGTCTTCGTTACGGGTTCGTCGCCAGTTCTCCATGTTGCGATGATGACTGGAAAAGTCTTTCCGAGGACTTGAGCCTGGAGTCCCGTTCCAATCTAGAGCACCTGAGCCACTTGTAGAGGTGTTGGCCACTGCCGAATCTCCTGTTCCGTTGCGGTCACTCCAAGTGCGTTCGGCCTAGGACAATATGAATTAAATAAGTAGCTAGCAACGAATCTTACTTCCTCAGGGTCTTTCCGGTTACCTTGATGGATATTACCGACAAGCCCTCATCGTAGAGACCACTGGGACGTTGGTATATCGGATGATAGACAGATTTTCCGCGCATTCGGCCCCGGTCGACTGTCCCACCACGTCCAGTGCCACGGGAGGCAGTACTAAATCCACCGGACGAGCGCTGCAACCAGGCAGGCCGCGACTGTTGGCAAAGTAAGCTGGCAACTTAGGCTGTAGAAAACAATGAAAATCATTCGACATACGCTATTCCCAAGCAGATTTTGGTTGCTGTCCTCCTCGGAGCTCGGTGTCAGGGCAAGTGGGTACTGGACCTTCTCCACAAAGAGCTTTTTGAACGAGGGCAGGATCTGCGGCAGCATGCAGTTGCGATCGAACAAGGACAGCATTTCCTCGCGACCGTACCGGTATTCTGGAAATAGATTTCGCGAGGCAGAGCCTGTCGTGTTGTTGCCCAGGCTGTGCGCTGCCATCGAGCTATTTGGGCCTCCAGTACCGACGTTGTAAGTACTGGGAGAGCCCGAGGGCTCGGCTGACATATTGCGCAACCATTCCGGACCAAATTTCATCGAATCTGTCATTTTCAGTAGCCTCTTGTTCAATGTTATGCTGACGCTAGATTCAAAAAAATACAATGTTTTGAGTTGCTTGACTTAATTATTTGAATAAGCACGTTAAACATACATTCTTGGTTCTGATTAAACGGCGATTAGGATAACTGGGTTTCAATTGCACGATTGCTGTTTAAAATTGTTTCACTCAAAAACCCTCACCAAATAAATCGCTAAAAACATTGCTCATCGAAATCGGTAGGAGGATCACTTAAAAGCTCCCATTAAAAGGACGTGCTAGTGCAAACTTGCCAGGTTATTACCGAATATACAGTATAAATAAAGGGAATAAATAAGTAACACAACATAGCAACCTAACCTAAAAAATGAAACTGAATATCACACGCAAACGTAATTTACACATGCACACATATTTTCAAGTTTTAAACATCAAATCTGTAAAGTGGTCACGTCTAATTTTTGTTCTTGGAAATTCTAATTCACGACAGCTCTTAATTAGATCAAAGATTTGCTAGCAACGGACACAACAGAGCAAACAGAAAAATTATAAATATTATAAGCACTACGTTCATCTATCTGCAAACATATGTACATATGTATGTACATAGTTTCGTCCAGCACTTTAATGCGCGTTCGTGTGCGTGTGAGTAAATGTAAGAATGCATAGCAAACATTGTGAGTTGCAGCGTATTGAGGAAATTCGTTTGTTCGCCGTAGGTCAAGACATTTTAAATTCAGCTTTCGGCATACCCATTACAAAGAATTGCAAAATTACTTGTATTTCGTAAAATGTTCTACTTACACGTACCTCTGAGATATTATAGTAAAATACCAATACCAATCCAATACAATATGAAGTCGAAACTAGTGTGGCCGCTTTCCGATTTACTTGAACTCTCAAATTTACTAATATTAAGGGGATTCCTGCGGCTGGCTTTTGAGTTCTTTATAGCCCTATCCCACAGAGCACATCCCTGAGAAGAATAGGGTCTTCCCACAGAGCTCCATCCACCATCAGTTGATCGGACTTATTTATTTATTTATTTGGTATAAAGCCATGGACAGCTCATTGGACTTAAAAAATATATAAGAAATTTTCAATATGATTGATTATTTGCGGATGACAGGAACGCAGTAACTCTGGTTGAATTCACATTGTAAGAACACTCATGGGATAATAAGTAGTAAAATGTATTATAGTTGCCGCATAAAACTCGGGGGTGAACTTCCGTTTAGCTCCTACCCCCAAACAAAGGGCACTAAGCATTATTTAATTTTTTCCCGCCATCGATTTGATTTGTTCTCGTAGTAAACGTTCCATTTTTCAGTCAAGAGGAAGAATTCAGAGTTGCACCGGAAAAACATCGCCTAACTATCGCATAAAAGAGCCCGTCAAAGTCTGTCAAAATTGGATGGCGGACTAACTGAAAATTTTTCAAAACAGCAAAACGTTACGGACCATCCGTTCAACGGATGGTAGATGGTGGATGGAGCTATGTGGGAAGACCATATTACGGTTTTTGGGGTTTTCATCATATTTGCCTCTCGCTTACTCCTATGGTTAGCTAGCAGTTTTCGTCGAACTGAGTACTAGGCTATAATTTTAAAATCATAATTTGATACATACGCAGCGAAGACTGTGGATTTCCTATAACCACCATTCAATTTGGATTTGCTAGATTCTTCCCTCACCGCAATATCTTGGCTTCAAGAAAATGTAAAGAATCTTGAATTCTTAATAAAGCTTGTTTTTATTTTTTGATGAAATATTAATATTTATTTCGACAATTTAAATACTATTTAAATTTTATTGCAATAGAAAAAAATAAGGATTCACATGGTCTTATTGTTTATGTGAAGTATCTTTAACAAATGTTTTCGAGAATTACCAATTAATATTTATACAGGTACTTATTTACATAAATAGGAATGTGCGTGTAGTGATTTTTAAATGTACAGATGAAAATGGATTTAGTAAATAAATATATGTATTAGCGTTTGGCCAGCATTATGTACAAATGTACGAGAGTATGCGGATTTATCAGAAAAGTAATAGTGTGTAGCCAGAAGTTAATATGATCAGTTTTTTAAAAGTCGGAGTGCAAATTTTAATATTGTTTGGGACATTACATATATACTTGCAGGTTTTGATGTGGGTCATTTCATAAACTTGATAGAATCATGATATTCACGTATACGTCACAGAACATATCTTTTATAACATACATAGTGTTTAGAGATACATTTATATTTATATTGTATATTTTATGTATGATTTGTTTTATATGCGAATGTGGCCTAGGAATTGTAGTATTATGAATCAGAAAAATAAACAAATATTTAGAAAGTTTTGCGAACTTAAGATTTTTGTAATATGTAGTATTGAAGGTGAAGTTTTGGAGATTGGGTAATACGGGCTGCCATTTTTATGTACCCATCGTTGGCTCCTGCCGTATTTCCGATTTCAGCTTAACAAATTCCTTGGCTACTTCATCATTATTACGTTGTGACAAAATCCTTAAAATGGTCCAACCCGTCTCGTCCATTTCAATACGCCTCATTAATGGTAACCAGCATGCGACGGACCCCTGTAATGCATTACATAAACTATGTGTTTAAATTTTTAAAAGTTCTCCAAACCTTTTCAGATATATCCTTTAGTGGAATTACAGCCACGCCTACAAGTCTATCATCACGGGCAAAACAATAGTCCTTAACGCAAATGTGCAACTCAAAAAAGTCTAATTGCTCCTCATTTCCAATGGTGCTGCAAGACAAATTTATAACATATTAAATTTTATTTTAGTACTTATGTTTTACAACCACTTACAAACTGAATGATTCGTTGTATTTGGGTGACCAATTGTTAGACTTCGACTTTGTAGCGAATTTTCTTTTTTTTTCCTGCAGGTGTGGTCCGATAAGATTGATGTCAACAAATGGTCGAAACATTCCCGACGGTATTTGCCATTTAAGATCATTTGCAGCAACGACTAAGGGAAGAACAATAATTATTAAAATATAAAATAATATTTTTTTTATTATTTAGTCTACTTTACCTTTAACGTTTACTTTATGTTCGCCGGTGCCTGGATGTGAAAATAAATCTATTTGCACGGAAATTTCGCCAACACTTTCCTCTGCGTTTTCAGGATCAACTAAATTTTGTAAAAATTTTAATTAAAGCATGAAATAAAAATATATTAGCTATTTGATAAATCGTTTAGCTAAAAAATAATGGTTATGTTCTCTTAAAAAATACTTTATTTTAAATTTAAAAATTTTTTAAAATATATTTCTGAAAGATATTAAGATATGCCACAAAGTGGCATACCAAATATTAAAAAAACTCAAACGAGTCTCAAGTGCTGCATAACTTAAAAATCGGAGCTTAATTAGAAAAATATTTTTTAAAAATAAACGGTAAGAGTAAAAAAAAAAACCGATCCTTATATTTCAATCCTCTATCGAAAAAAAAAAGTTTCGCTTGATTCTGAGATTTGACCCAAATTGGCCTGTCACGTTTTACGTGGAATGACCCTTATACAAAATTCTTAAATAAATGAAGAATATTGTCTTCAATTTAACATTACCTCTTTAAACTCAAAAATACGAACAGAAATTATTGCCTACCTTTTTGAGCACTTTCAAATGTACTTACCCTCGTGGACTTGGCTAGATATAAAGGTTTTGATTAGTGTGTCGGTCATTTGCGTGTATAAACTGAGTGCGTAACGCAGACTTTGCAGCTCGGACGATTTTTCAAGAAATGTCTTTTTTAGTCCATTGCCACCGGCGTGGAAATATTGTTTTATTGTATCTAAGGCAACGTCAAGTACGGCACACTGCTTTGGTGACAAATTTTTTTCGACTTCCTTTGATATGTCCATTACCCCGCTAAGAGCACTTTTAACATCCTGCTTTCCAGCCATATGTGACTTGAACAATCGTCCCATGTCTTCAATTTTTGCATTGGATGCTAAGTTTTTTGCATTGTCAGTAAGGTGCTTAAACATCATCTATTAAAAAAAGTAGATATATATATTCGATGACAAAGATTAAAAATCAGTATACGAACAGTTTTATCAGTCATTGGTGGTAGAACAATGGTTTTCTCTAATATTCGCATAACGATCTTCCACAGCTCCTTTAGTAATCGCTTCAATACGGTTTTTTCACATGATTGGGCATAAAGAGTTAAAGAACCATCCAGCAAATCCATGAGCGGTCTTAAAACTTCATCGGCCTCAACGGCGACCACGTTTCGTTGGGCAGCTAGGTTACCAGCCGCCAGAGTTCCACTGCCTCCCTTGATTGAAAGTAGCATGTCACCTAGTTCTCGCACCGACTGAGTTATTCGTGGCTCCAAACTAGTTTAAAAATAATACATTTTAATTAGTTATAAAATGATGTTTTCCGCACTGCATCTGTGGGCCCACCTGATGGCGAATTGTGATGCCAAATCGTCTAATGCCGAGTTCAGATTCTGTTGAAGTTCTTTTAAAATATTGGCTGCGTCCTCTTCTAGTTTATCCCCTCCCATAGACTCAAACATTTTTTCCAACTGCACTCTTAGCTGTTGAATATTGTTCATAAGTATGCAAGCCTATTACCGCAATAGTACAAGAAAAGGATGCATAAGGAACAGTGTATAGGTGTTAAATTGTCGGCTAATGGTTCTACTCACAATTCTTTCATCCTTCATGTGATCTGGAAACTCGACTTTCACAATATCCGCATAAGCTATTAGCACTTTTACGATTGTTTTAGCAAAACGCCTCATGTAACGTTTCCAAATTTCTGGATCAGGACACTCGAGTTTGCTAACAACATCGAAACATTGCGTCAATTGCGTAAAAACGTCGACAACCGAATTTGAAAAAAGCGCGTGCTCGCTGCTCTTTTGAAACTAGAAGACAATGCAGAAACTTAAGAATTTTAGTATTGGTTATAATACTGCACAAGTACATACATAGGTAAAGGTGTAGGACAGCCATTAAGCAGTCATAGGAAATAGCTGATTTAATTTACTTAGTATTCATTCATTAAGTAAGGTGTAGCAACATAAATACAATTTAGATTTCTGTCACCAAACAATTGAACTGAACGAACTAAACATTCTTGGCTTTAATGCTTCCATCTTTAATTTAATCGGCGGTTGTAACTGTAGGAAACCCAATACCTAATTTCTAACTTGTCATTTTTTGTAAAATAAACAAAAAATAAAATATGAAGATTGCTTAGAATATCCAAGATACCGTTAGACTTTTATTGACCAATTTTGTTAAACCCTTAGAAAGGTTTATGCAATTGCAACAACTAAGACAGTTTTCCCGCCCGCATGTTAAATTTGAAGTAGGCTTTAACTCTGTTTTCCCGTTTTTCCGTCTGCATCTTAAATTTAAAGTAGGCTTTATACTGTAAATGCTCATACATTTTCTAGTTTTAGACTCTACCATTTTAAGGTGTGGTCAAGGTTTTTAATTTCCTACTAGAGTTCTTACCCCGTCTTTTTTGTCTCGTTTAAATGCGCCGTGAAGGTATTCCAATGACACATCGTCATTTTCGTTAAGCCACTGCATCACAAAAGGTTCGAACCATGCTGGGTAGTCGGGGACCGCACCTTTGTAGGGAGGCACCTCTTTAACGTAGTTACTATATAGCCATTTAACTCTAAAGTGTAGATTCATGTAAGCCGACGACTTGCATAGACGGTGCTGTTCGTGTTCCTCAAGTGCGTATTTCATGTCGACAGCGAAAAGATGCCACATTGAGGATGCTGATAACTGCACATTTGTATATAAGTAAAAATTGATATTCTCAAGAGCAAATAGGAATGAATGCAACATTTACCTGGCCAATATTTAGTTCCTGAGGAAACTGGTTTAAAACTGTTCCATAACTGTTTTTATCTTCGTCTATAACCGATACAATTAAAGCTATTAGTTTGTGCCAGAAGTCAACGCTATCCAATTTGGGTTCATGATCATCCGGTGCCCGTTTTGCTTCGTTGGGATCCACCTGTTTATTTAAGAAACCAAAGGTAATTTTAAACTTGATTGAATATTTTTAATATTTTATAAAGTAGGTTTTTTTAGTCAAATGTACAAGCATTTTTTGTCACAAAATACAATATCTGATCTTTTGTATGTTGATGTGCGATCGTCACAACCCTTCGTAAAGATACGTTTTTGTTTAACATCAGAAGTTTATGTTTTAAACATAAATCTTTTTTGCTATAATACTCGTCTGAACACTATCTTTATAGTTTGACGAAGTGTAGCTTCTAAACTATAGAATGGATCTCAATGCTGTGTATAAGAAAGTTAAAGGTTAAAGTAACATGAGTCTTTGATGGCCGAAATCGGTTTATCACAACTCAAATTAGAAATTAAAAGTGTCAAAAACGTTTTTTACACTTAAAAAAAATTGGTACCATACAAAACATTGCAAGTGCCCTTTCCTTAATCAGAAAGATGTACCTTACCGGAAAACAAAGGTTTGCTTAAGTGCGTATTTCATCGATTTTTTTTGTAAGTTGGTGTTGTTGCGATTCAAAGATTAGCTGTAAAACTTGATTTATAAAGTCAATATCTTTAAAGCGGATTCAGATTTTAGGTAACCATCAATTGTTACAATTTTAAATAAAATACAGCAGTTGGTATTAAAATACATAAATACAATATGGTATTTTTCCTGAATGCGAAAGCCAATCTAAGGACATCTGCACTTTTTCTAAAATAAAGATTTTCTGTAATTTCTTTTTCTTAAATAAATATTAAATATTCAAATATAAATATAATAGTTCTGAGCACATAGCTTTTTCTATAAAAAGGTTTTTATTTCTAGGAAATAAGTCGAAGAAGAAATTTACCTGAAATTCTCTGTTGTAAAGTTCGTAGCAGTTTTCAAATAAGAACTGGTAAGTGGATCTCAGGCACGCCTTAACACAGTCTTTAACTACCGTACTCGCTCTCGGCGGACTAGACAGCTCTTGTACCTTAGTGGATAAATAAATGATATATTTTGTTGAAAAGTAACGTACAGTTAATTACCTTCATGCGGAAAAATGTTATGCTGGTCAATAGGTCAACTGTCGACTTTAGATCCATCAACTTTTCTGGGCTCGATGCAGGGAAGTTGTTTCTGTACATCGACAAATCGATTCTGAGGGAGTTGTGCAACTGGTCCAGCAATTTAACAAATTTTTCTTTCTACGAAATTATAGTTATAAATGTGCAATGATTAATATATCCTTGTAAAAATAATTCATAAATGTAGATTACCCCAAAATTGCTGGCTGCAAAGCGATCACTGGCCGACACAGCTGAAGAAGCAGTCGTATGAGCATAATATGCGTTTATGTTAGCCAGCAGGGTACTCATTACAGCTGGAACTCCGGGACAAAGGTACTTGGCAGATAGGCAATGGAAGTGCGTCATAGCTTGATAGATATTCTCGATTCCATACCTCATAGAAAACTCGTCCACAATCTCCTCAGGAATTTCATCGAAATACAGTTTCCACGCATCGTCACCTTTTTGAGTTGGTAACTTAACCTTTGACAATATTATAAAATATGCGTTTTTTTATTAAAAGGTACTAAACTTCTCAATGTAACTTTTATGCAATGCTTACCATTCCGGTATTTTCTTCACAAAGATAATGAAACAGATTCTCGTGCAAGCAGGTATATTGTACATGATAGGGAGCTACCTTCTCCTCGCCCTTTATTTCAACAGATATATGAAGCCGAATAGCGCCCGACACAGCGGATTTATCTGTGCGCTTCTCCAAGTTGTACCATACATCCATTTCGCCAGAGAGTGTACGAACCTCGATAATAGTTTGGCCCAAAAAATCATCAGACTCTCGAGTTAATTTCTGACGAAGTTTCGACTTAAGATCATTATCTTCGTCCCAAACTCGAACCTTTATACGGTCTGAGGAGTTGTGGCACTCGCTACATCCACCCAATAAACAACAATTTAGTTATCAGCGTAAAGTACAATTTGTTAGAAATAAAATATATTTTAACGTACGTTATGTTGTGCATATGTAGTATTATTTGGCACAAGTGTATTGACAAGGCTTAAAAAGAAATAACGTCACAATGAAGCGTCCCGACTAAAATTTAGTAACTACATAAGATGGTGGTGGTTACCCTGCGCTCGTAAACTAGACTAAATCAGCAACGCTGTGGCAGTACAGGTAGTGATGAATCGCACAGTGACAGAAGCCGAAGAGCTTCTAATCAATGTAGTTTTTCAATCTTGGCCTGCTTCTCGAGTGACGGTTTACGTTTCTCGAACAGGTAAAGTCCCTGTTAAGAAAATGTATGATTTTTATACCCTTGCAGGGGTATTGCGAATTAGTCTCTCAGTTTTAAAGCTGCCGCTATCGATGAAACTTTCCCGAAAGTCTTCTTCTTCTTCTTGCAGGTAGTACATATGTCGGAACGAGCCGGATCGGACCACTATATCTTATGGCTCCCATAGGAATAATCAAAAAAATAATAGAAAAAACAATGTAACTTTGTAGGAAGTAGGCGTTTTAATCAGGATCACTAACATTATGTAACATCAAAAATTTAATTTAAAAAATTGATATTCTTGTTGAGAGAAAGAAAGATCTTGCTACTTTATTTCACTACAAATTGTATATATATTTTTGTACCCGTTACTCGTAGAGTAAAACCGACCCTATAAAGTATATATATTGTTGATCAGGGTCACTAGCCGAGTCGATATAGCCATGTCCGTCTGTCCGTCCGGATGAACCCTGAGATCTCGGAAACTATAAAAGCTAGAAAATCGGCATTTTGGAGCTCCAAATGTTATCAGCGGCCGGCTGCATGATAGTTAAAATGATTAAAAATCCCTAGAAACGTGGGTTCATCAACACAATACAAGAAAATCTGTTACTCAAAGCAAAAAAAAAACTTTTTTGTTTACTTTTCTACTAAATTATCTGTATCTGTTATCTGCACCGTAAAAGTCTGATAAACAACAATAACAAACATTTAATTGCCATAATATTCAAAAGGCACGACGATAAACCGTCCTGAGACTTCAGTGCCACCCCAGATTAAAACTAATATATTTTAAATTGAAATGAAAAAGTAAAGTGTTCGAGAACGATTAGCTGAAACACGGAAATGCAAATCTTAATTTTGCACATCCAAAAAAGGGTTTGCTTATAATTACTTATATAGAACCTTAATTAGCAGTTTAAAAATATATAGCCATTTTTTGGACAAGGTACATCACACTAGGCATTTTTATAGAATAATTCCTCAGTTTAAGGAATTGCAATACAGAAGCAGTGCAAACCCAAAATCATCTTAAACAATCTTTTAACCAAATCAACTATTATACATTTATCTTTTGTTTCACTTGAGTTTCGAAAGGATTCACCTAGAACCTACATATCTGTGATTGCAGGCTTTCAGGAAATAAAGAATGATCGACATCGTTGCCATCAGTAGTCTACAAGTAGACATTTAATTTAGATATTTCCAGACTTTAAAGGAACTAACAGACGAGAGTATACATAAGTGAGAGAGTGCATCTTAGGTGTAATTAATGTTTGTAAACATACACAGTTCATATTGTTTTGTGTGTTGATAAAGTTAAGGATTGAATTTAGGGCACAAGTACTCACAAGTGAAACTTCTCGTTCCACACAGGATTAAGTTCCTGCGGCATTGTTCGCGTTCGTTTTTTCACCTTGCTAACCTGCACCGTCACATATGGATCACTGGTACCGCTTTTATCCTTCGCTATCAGGCCTTGAGCACAAATCACTGCATCAAATCAGGTCAAATATAGTGGGTTCATCAATTTATTCGTTTCCAACACCATATTCCAAAAAGCACCAATTTTGTGTGTGGTAATCAGATATTCCATGCCGATCAGTATAATGTTCCAGATGTTAAGTATGTAATTTTTATTTCATTAGTTGTAATTTTTTATTTTGCGGTTTGTGTTAATTAAATTTGTTTCATATATTTTGTAATTTCGTTTTTTTTTTAATTTTAAATCGAATTTGTGGGGTTTGAAACGAAGAAAATAATTTAGCGATTTATATTATGTGCATTTGAAAAGTTATTTAATTTTTTTCAGTTTTTGATTTTTGTTCAGTGTTAAGAATTGATTTTCAAGGGAGAAAGAAGAAGAGAAAAAACGGAGTGTTTTTAATAATGATCTTCAACATCAGTTCAGCAGAAACAGTGCAGTGCTGCTGACTTGATTACACTGTCACATATACATATATGTATGTACATACAAACATTTAGTAATATAAGTATATACATTTATGTACATATGATTACTAGTCAGAAAGATGCAAGTGACAAAGGTAAAAGTGTTTATGGTATATTGTCGTTAACAAAAAACATTTAGTTCTGTACAATTTTAAAAACTAATCACAGTTTCAACGTAAAGAGCAGAAAAGTCGAAAGCAATATATAAGTTTATTAAATATAATTAGGTTTTTTAAATAGGCCTATAAAAATACACACGTAAGGAAAAGGACATCAGGTATAAATAACTTGCATTGTAAGTTTGTACAAAATTATGTATGTACGCTTTTAAAAGAAAAGACATACATTACTGGGAAATCAGCACTTGCTGCCCATGAGATAACCTGAGACACACATATAAGGTTCAAAAGAAACAGGTTTTTTAAAAAGGTACTTTTTATAAATCAAGATCTATGACAACACATTTTAACATATAGCATGATTCAAGGATATTAAAACCCCTATTGTGAGACATATTTACGGATTACTTTAATTATAATCTAATAATCTATAACATCTGACCCATATAAAAAAAATGGCCTGTATCCATATTCCTCGTGTTTTCTTACTCTCGAATAATCCGTAAATCAGAGAATATGTTTGGTGTGCCATTTGTGTTCTTCGTTTGAGTTGTTTTTTTTTTGCAGAGCATTAAAAATTCGGATAAAAGTTACAAGACTCATTTCCGACACTTTCAGACGTGATCCGATCGAAAACAGTGGTTTAAATACAGTATGCTGTAAGCTTGAAAATTTTACAACATTAGTGTATTCGGCTGTTTTAGTAAATATATTTATTTTATCAAAATAGATTTACATTTAAGCCTGAGGCCATTTTCAGGTCGAACAACCGCAAGCTCTAGTTAATATAGAAACGATCTGATCCGAACTTGTGATAGATATTGAAAATGTTTCCTGTCAAAAGCTTCCAAACTGAACGAGTGGATGCGTAAAAACTGATGACGACTCAGGAGAGGTACTGGTACCATCTGCACATTCATTTCACTATACCTATATTTTTTTAGTCTAAAACTAATAATACGTCCACGTTCATAAAACTTGACTAATATTTAGTAAAATATATTTAAAGAATACGTTTTCTGAAAAAATAATCAATAAATATAAAAATAGCGCATGCAAACGAAAACAACAAAATCTTTTCTGTGAAAGCTAAGATAATAAAAATACCCAAATGTCCTGGTCAAATGATTTTTGAAGGCTTCATCCCCCATACGCAAACAAGACTCAAGTTATCCCAATGTTCATTTAAAAGTGATAATATTTTTACCAACGTCTAAAAAATAAATCGTAAAAGAAAATACAAATTACGGATACCGGTTGTTATATTTCCCCTATCGAACAAAAACAAGAGGGAACGCTATGGTCGGGTTGGTGTCCCGACTATCTAATACCCGTTACTCGGCTAAAGGGAGTGCGAGCTCTGTAGTCGGGTTGGTGTCCCGACTAAAGGTTGTAACTCAGCTAAAGGGAGTGCGAGAGAGATGGAGATATATGTAAACTTTGATCAGACTTAACTTTTTAACGAATGGTCCGATTTAAAAAATTTCTTCTGCATTTCGATAGGTATAACTAAACGCAACAAAATTGCATTTATTCTTATCAGAAATATTTGAAAATGTGGGCGCCAGGCACATTTTAGTATGGTTTGTGGGCGACTATGGGCGATTGTGGGCGTTAGAGGGGGCGTGGCGGTCGCCTGAAATAAACTTGCGCTGCGTAGGAAGCCCAAGAATATGTGTTGGTAATCCCAATATTCTAGCTTTTGTAGTTTCCGAGATCTCAGCGTTCATCCGGACGGACAGACGGACAGACGGACATGGCTAGATCGACTCGGCTAGTGATCCTGATCAAGAATATATATACTTTATAGGGTCGGAAAAGCTTCCTTCTAGCTGTTACATACTTTTGCACGAATACAATATACCCTTTTACTCTACGAGTAACGGGTATAAATATTACTAACTTTTTTGAGAGATGAAAGAAGCTTAGTAACGATTATCTGATGGTCGGGGTGCTCAACTATAGCGTTCTCTCTTGTTTTATTCAGGATTTTTAACGAATTTAGTAAATTAGTACCAAAACCGTACCGGTACCAGCAATACGGTAATCGGTTCGAAATTAAATTTTTATTTTGGTCTGGGTACCGGTTCCGGTTCTCTATTACGAATCGGTTTATTTCGGTTATCGGTTCCGATTCTGGTTCTGGTTTTATTCCCTGATTTTTAGTATATCCCTATTTATTTGAATGCATAACATTTCCCATTTCAATAGTTTATATAGCGCATGCAAATGAAAATGATTAAGTTTTTGGGTGTAAGTGTAGTTAATATATTTAAAAGACCTCAAGTATGACACGCACTATCTTGAAAAATATCTATCTTTATAGAATAATTTGTTTGTTTATTAAGATAATTAGTTTTACAATCAATTGAAATGGTTAAATATTAAATAATGAAAACACAAAATTAAAAACCTAATTTGTAGATTGATTTAAATTATCCAAAATACAAATTTGGTTTTCTATTGTGATTTAAATGAATAATTTGTGAGTATGTACAGTATATTTTGAATGAACAAAATTAAGTAATGCTTTTTTTAAATCTCTTTGCTACAAACGATAAAAAATAGTTTTTGCTACAGCTTATCTGTGGCATTAGGACACTACAGCCGTTGTAGATTTGAGCAACAATTAACTTTTCGACATAGAAGATATTTTACATGAATAGTGTTTGCAATAAGGCTCTAATAAATATAGTTGGAAGACAAACTACTTTAACTAAAGAGAACAATTTATAAAATTAACGAAGGAGTGAATAAAATTCTATAAAAAAGGTCAGAAATGTCAAACATTCTTTAATATTAAAAATGAAAAGAAACCACAATACAAATCATCAAATTGTAGATAAAAAAGAAACATGACGCATAAGAATAAATAGTAAATTACAGTAAATACGATTATTTTGTATACCCTTGCAGAGGAAATTATAATTTTAGTTAGAGGTTTGTAACGCAGTAGAGAAGACATTTCCAACCCTTTAAAGTAAACATATTTGTGATCAGCATTACCTGCAGAGTTCATCTAGCCATGCCCGTTTCTCCGCCAACAAGTCTCTTGATATAATTGAAAAACTAATAAACATTTTGTTTTGGCACTAGGAAAATCTTTTATTAAATATTATAACTCTCCAGGGAAAGATTTCGATTTTCAAAGCCAGCGGCACCCATAATACAATTCTTGGTCGATTAGTGAAAACATCATAAAGATATCTCATACCGTTCCGAAGATATACAATAATTACTGAGTACAACTTTTTCAAAAAAGTGCACACAAAAAAAAAATTGTCAAAAAGACCCCAACCACAAAAAATTGTCAATTTTGTCAAGGATATAGGTGTGTGTCTTTGCTAATTGTGTGTATTTGTTGTTGTGCAAGTAACTATTTACTTAGTAGAATTGACTATTTTTTTTGGTTGGGGACTGATTGACAATTATAACAGTTGATTTTACCAAGTTTTTTTTGTGTGTGGCAATAATGCCATATTGTGACCGCTATAACTCCGGTAGAACTTAAAATTTCGCAAAACCGTTTAAATGAAGTTCTTATTTTATTGTTGAGGACAGGAAAAGCCAACAAGTTCGATGAAAATCGGACCTTCGGATCAGGGGTGGCCCACTTGGCAGATTTTGACCCATTTACACTTTAGCAAAATCTTTAAAAATGTGGGCGCTAGACAGACCTTAGCATGGTAAGCGAGTGTGGGCGTTAGAGTGGTCGTCACAGATTCGAAGAACAAACTTCTCCTGAATGAGAAGCTAAGGAATCTGAATATGAAAACCCAACTGTCTAGCTCTTATAGGGTTGCAGATCTTAGAGCTCATACAAGGGTATATAAACTTCGACTGGCCGAAGCTAGCGTTCTTTACTAGTTTTCAATGGGGCATAGATTCATGACTAAATTTAAGTGGCTATTTATTTATCACTAATCCGGGGTTTCAATCGATTTTGCCGCCCTTCCGAAGATATTCCCGAAGACAAAATAGGATCTTGCAGTACAATTTATAATGTTGCATTCCTGTTGATAATTTATGAAAGTTACAGGTTTTTGTTTTTATTATTGCTTTATGATAGTTTTACCTTCGTTTCTTTACAGTTCGAAAATATTAGTATGGTTTAATACTTTTAAAAGAGATTACTAAAAATAATCAAAAAAATTACTTGTCAAAAGTTTTCAATCGAACCATGTATTTGGTGGATCAATATTACATTCATGCTAAAATCTGGTTTAAAGCTTATTTAGGGCTTGAGATTCTTCAAAATGCTTTTGAAAATACTTCTGCTGGAAACTATTCCATTTGTATACCCTTGCAGAGGGTAGTGAAATGTCAGTCAGAAGTTCAGATAAAGTTTATATATTCTTGATCACCATCAAAAGCCGAGCCAAGTCCGTCTGAAATGAAACTTCCCCAAAAGTTGTATATCATGGCTCCCATACGAATAATCGAAAAAATAATACAAAAAAAACATGAAAACTTTTGATATTTGACAATTTAAAAACCAAATTTTAAACAGGTCAATAATATGTATACCTAACTAATATCCCTAGAACGGCACGAGAGAAAGAAATTTGGACGCCAAGTATTTATTTGAACTGCAAGGGTATAAAAACTTCGGTTTACCAAAGCTAACACCCTTTCTTGTTTAATTTAAAGTTTAAATCGAGACTAATGTCGAGCCTTTTTCTCGATAAAAGAAATGGTTAAATTTGAAAAAAATAAGGAAAACTTGAAACAGGTAGAAGAATTGCAATTAAAAAGTAACATGAAAGAAGTTGTAAAATTTATATACTAAAAAAATGAAATTATAGAAAATTTTTTTTTAATATGGGATTTATCCATTAATTGCTTATAGTTTAATTTGGGGTGTTGAAATTGGAAATAAAGGATGCAAAAACAAACGATAAAATTATAGATTAAAATAAAAAATGCCAAATGGCTTTGTTTGTGTACCTGTAATTGTTAGTTTGCATGACCACTTAGATGTTCCCTCAACAGTTGCGTGCTCAGCCTGCTCTAATGAATCTATGTGTGTATCGGGATCCACACCAAATGTCATCCTTAAATTAAATTGATTACATACATTTATAATTTGTGTTTACTTTGGATTCTCCATTAATGTTTCTGAAATATCAAAACACTAAAATAATGTTATTGAATTGGCTAAGCGGGTACATACGCTTAAACCCCTTGAATGTTTATTTTTATCGACCTTTACACTTCACTAGAACCCTATAAAGTTTCATCAAAAACGATACATAAATTTGAACCTAATTATTGATTGATTGCCTATAAATAAGTTAAAAAGGCTTCGCCCCTAAAATTTTAGGATGAAGCCCACACATAAAATTAAGCTAGTTAATCAAATTTCAGGTTTGCTTCCTTTGCTAACATATTCAATTATAAAAAAACAAGTTTTCAATAAAAACATACTCGCAGCTTATTTTATATGTGGATTTCAAAAATATACATGTATGTAATGCGTACATGCATATCACACATTTTTCAAATACAAAATAAAGTACAGTTACATATAATCGCACATTCATTATTGTAAATCAATATTGTATTTTTATAGATCAATATAATAATAATACATACAGCGTGTCATTCAAATGCGAATTGCAAATACATTCACATACATCCAATTCAAATTAAACCGACAACAGAAAAATACGACGATTAGAAGTTAGTTTTGTAGAATTTCAAACCTGTGATTGCTATCTTGGCCGACCATTTGCTTGTGCCATCCAGGACGCTTTGTTTAACAGCCTTCATATGACCGGTGTGACTCTTCTCCTCAACGCTGAATACGGCTCTATTGGATGAATGCCATGTCAAAGTTAACTATCTTTTGCGTTTAATGGTTCTGACCGCTTAAAGAACTAACTAACTTATTTATTTATTGTATTATGCTAGATTTTGAGGCTGCATATCATACCAATATCGGCATGTAGTGTTATATTAAGAAGTGTAAATCCCCATCAAAGGTTAAAAATTCAAAAAATATAAGTTGTTTAGTGCCTATAGTTGTATCATAGGTACTAGCCAAATCACTACTTTAAATATAATGTTACCTAATCAGCTCGAATATTTCTGGCTTCTCTCGCTCACGTTGCTTCATTCGCTCTTTCATCGCTGTAATGATTGAATTAGCCTTGTCCTCTGCACCGTGCTTCGAGCTCTTTTCGGCAGCACCTATAATAAGAACAAATAATCTGAAATATCTTAAAAGTACACCTTTGGATATTTAGAATACTTACGCTGAAGGCAATCAGCGTTCAACAGGTCCTTACACTTTTCATGGCACTTCACACCGCACTCAGTACATCTCACTCCTTGTCGTGCTATTCCCCACAAAAGACCCTCACACTCATAGCAGTATGTTGGGGACGTTGCCGTCCATAGTAAAAAGTTGTGGGGCGTAGTGGAAGATATAGGATAGATCAGAGCCTGCAGTGCCTTTTTGTATACATGCATTTTCTATGAATTGAAAACAGATAACAATTAAGGTTACTAATGTCACACGCTAAAATTTTTTACATTTTTAAAGCGCCTTAAGCGTGCGTGCGGACGAGAAAAAGGGTCCTTTATTTTTAGCGTTATAAAGAAATAAAAAAAAAGTTGTGCTACTTGTCGTTAAAGACGTATTTTTAATTTCTTGTCACGTATTTTTGATCAATAATTGGATCGGTGTGCATAGTGCGATTTCAATTTAAGAAGATGTTCAAAAGGGAATTTTGAACTTACCAGTTCTTCGTCGTTAAGCGTTGCACGAGGGACAGCAGATGTTAATCCAGCATTTCTTTTCGTAGCAGCCATTGTCTAAAGAGACGTAAAGAGAAATTAGTCTTCAGAGAAGATGTATATGATGAATTTGGTAGATGTGTAAATATATAAATTTTGCTATAGGAACTTGCTTGTCAAAACATACTAAGCAAATGAAGCTACTTCATCGCAACTCTACTGCAGATACTTAAGTAAATTACAATATTCTTTTAAGCTTTAAGAATAATTAGAAGAAGCGCAACAGGCAGAATGCAAATACAAATAAAATTCATTGGAAAAATTTGAAATAACTACAATTAAAAGTGCACGGATCGTTTTGTTCGAGTAGAATATGTATATTTTCTTAATAATAAGTAAAGATTTTTATATTGGGAATCTCATCTATCCGAATATCATGACTGGTTATTTTCGTAAAAGTCGTTCTATGCTTTCTAATAGATATGCGTTGCAAGCGTTTACGATTGTTATCTACCAACCGTGGTCTGGTCATGTTCATGCAAACTTAACAGATTACATTGATCCTTTTTTGCGGGCGCATATTGTAGCTGCGCCTGATAGCCGTTGATCAAAAGAATCAAAAATTATCAATTACTCATCGCAGCTTACTAAATACATAAGTATGTATTCATAGTAAATGCTTCTAATGATGTATTTATTTATTGAATGAGACACATTTTGGCCATTATAAAATAATTATGGGCACTACGACCACATTTGTATTTTATTTCGTTACACTAGCTTACACCCAAAAAAACCAAAACAGATGATGGTAGTTCATTGTAGAGGTAGACTCACAAAACAGAAGTCAAAACATTTTTTTAAAGATACATTTTTTTATAGATATTTTAAAGAAAATTTTTTTGGTTTGTTTGTATTTTTATGTATATCTCGAGTTGCTCCTAACCAATATAGGTGTGGTTTGTTTTAAATTACACCTATAATCTCAGACTTGAACTTTGCTGAATAAATGAATATAGTAGGATACATTGTGAGCTACAAGTCGGCAAACTTTGAAAATGACCACATCCTTAACCACGTAAAAACTCTTTAAAAAAATCTTAATTTTAAAGTTTTCCGACCTGTAGATCACAATATTCTCAACATATCCTATTCAGCAAAGTTAAGGAGTGACATTATAGTTGTAATTTAAAACAATCGTATAATCGCAACTCGAGAAATAAACAAAAACACAGCTATAACATATATATAACAAATTTATTTAAAAAAATGTATTTCTAAAAAATGTTTTAACTTCTTTTTTGTGATCTAGGGGTCATATCCACCAGGAACTACCATCATCTTTCTTGACTTGAAAAATAAGCTAAAACGTTTTTTACACCTAAAAAAAAAGTTAGGTGCCCTTTTCCTAATCAGGGGACTTTACCCGAAAACCAAGGTCGCCTTTGTGTAACACTTTGACGATTTTATTTTGCAAACTGGTGTTAAAGCCAAATATATTCTTAGTGTGTAAGTTAATATACGAGTATCGCCGAATTCGAGTGTCCTTATCCCTTATTTAAACAATCTGTTGCTGAAAAAAATATATAAATATATATAAATATATAAAAATATTTGTTACAAAGGACTGTTACTGATCATGGCAATTAGCGGATTTTGTTTTCAGCTAAAATCGTATCTGAAATCCGTATCTGTTTTAGATTAACAACAATTCCTCGCTAAATTTGTCTGTGCTGTGAAACAAGTGATTGACCACCAATAGAATCACACAGTGCTCTGTACGCATGCATGACATTTTCCTATATTAAACACAAAAACAATTGTTAATATCAAATTTTTCTGTGCCTTTAGCGCCTAATTTTTCTTTTGACAATCGAATAAATTCAATAGACACTATTTATAAGCTTTTTTATCTTATAATATCATTCTATAGTATTGTATTCCGTTTTAAAAGTTGTACTATAATTTTGCTTAATCCATTTAAAAAATGTATTGTTGGTATTTTCCAATTTAGATATTGCCTCTCTTATGTTATTTCTATTACCTTATTAAAAGGTATTGCTTAAATTTGTGTTTTATGAAGTCTACAGTGCAAAACTACATTTAAAACAAAAATCAACAATAAATGTTGCACTTGGCATTAGTGAGTTTAAAATGTAAATATAAATTACTTTGTAGTTTTAAAACGACTAATAAAAATGTTTGTAATAAAATATTTTGAATTCAAAGTCTATAGTCTATACCTTGAGAACCTGCCGTCCAACAAATCATCGATGAAAGAAAACGACATTTTTATAGGAGTATGTAAGAGTAAGTAAAGGGTCATAGATAATAGGGTTAATAACTTGTCCTTTAATATAAAGGATCTATTAATTATCATAAATCAGTGGCAGATCCACTGGGGGATCAAGAGGTTCAAGCCTCCAAAATAAAGAAAAAGTTGTAGTAGAGTTGTATGTTACTAAAAATTAGCTATGAAAAACCCCCACAAGAAAATCCTGGATCCGCCACTGTATGTGTTAACTTTATCAACGTGTGTGGCCTGGGCATATCTTTCCTTAAGAGGAAAAATAACATAGGACAACAAAGAAAGACTTAGTAAAAGGTGCAGATTTATCCATACAACTTTATGTTAATATAGACTATTTTATGCACATTCGCATACTTAGTTTCGATCCCATTGTGATATTAACATAATTGAATGGCCATACGCCTGCACCAAAACACCACTGTTCAGTGTAACGTTACATCTTAATGTAATATTGAAAAACTTACCAGCTCAGACACAAGGGGGATGGATTTCCTACGTGGGCGAATATCCGGCATACTGTCAATATTGCTATAGAAAGGATTGTCACCGGGATGTCCATTGGTACGTAATCCAACTTCTCCAGTGCCACCGCCATTCTAAAAAAATGTTATATATTAAATGAGTATTGTTCATTTGAAAAGCCGTCGTTTTAGTTATGCAGATAAGCAAAAAGCAGAGAGAACACTATAGTTTAGACTATTAGATACGCGTTACTCAGCCAAAGGAAGTGCAAGCACCGAAGGCACTGCTTTCGATATGCCATAACAGCGCCTATTTCATTAATCGCTCATAACTTTTTAATGAATGGTCCGATGCGACAACGCACCTTTCCATCTGTTACATACTTTTACACGAATAATATACCCCTTTTTACCTATGAGTAACGGGTATAAAAATATTGTAACTTTGTAGGAAGTAGGCGTTTTGATTTGTGATAATTTAATTAATCTAAACACGAACTTCAGATATCGTGGTCACCGGTTGAATAAACATGGTTTCGAGAAAAACTCCCTTAAGCGCTCATTACTTCCCAGCGTTGTAACTTCCAAACGACATTGAATTTTCAAAAATAGCCATATATTATTTCTAAGTTATAGATGCGACTTAGCCAAAAAAATAGATTTTTCGAAAACCAGACATGGGTGAGCCCCCTTAAGCAAAGTTCATAAATATTAAAAACCCGTTATTGCAAACGAAAATCTTAAGAAAGTGCATTATAATTAATGACATAGTTACACACATACAAAATTAAAAATCAAATTTGCTATTGTCTGTCATAAATTACCTTCTCCCTGTCCTTGGTCATTTCATCTTCTTTAATTTTATCTTGATTATTTTTTTCCTCGATCTTGCGCTCCTTTAAAGTTTTTAATAACTTCCACTTGCTACTGCCAAGACCTGCTGCACCATTGCTGCCTATCACCTGGGATCCATCAACATCTGATTCTTGACTAATTAATTTTTTTGGGCTCTGAGGTGAAGTTGATACGTTTATAACATTCTCCAATAAATGCGAATTATTCTGAGCGGCTTCCAGGGACTGGCTTTTTAAATTAGGGTCTTCATCAAATTGTAATATCGACTTTTGATTCACATTTAAGGGATTGTCATTATCTTTATGATTACCGTCAACCCCCAAACCATTTTCAGTTTCGCTTATCTCAACATCGCTCATATCTGCCGGCGTGTCAGGTCCTGATGTCTCACTAGAAGCAGTCGATTTGTCAAGTTTTTCTGCCTCCAATTTCGGAATACATTGCTCAAAGAGTTCATTATGTTCTTCTTGCTCACACTCAATTTCAGAAAGGCAAGACGAACTTGAACTGGCTGCATTGTTAGAAATATTTAGATTCCGATCACGTGTTTTCTTCTTTAATCGTCGCAATTTTCGTTGTTTTTTATTTAGATAAGGGACAGTCCCCTCGCCTTTATTCTCCATCTCGGCATCGTCATTCGAATCAATTTCTGATGCTGTTACTTGGAAATCGCCGTTTACATCCTGCCAGGCGCTATGCATGTCACTGACTGTGGCAAATTTTTCACCTGATGCTTTTGCAACGGCAAATCCTTCAGCAGTAGCGTCAGCATGTACGCCTGGATGTAAATTAACGACGCTTTTCAGCTCACTAAATACTTCAGACATCCGTAATTTTACACTTTCACTTGGCGAATAATTAACAATTCCTTCTTCAGAAGGACGAAATCGGTCACCTCCGTTGGCATCGTTTTGGAGAAGTTGTCCTATCTGTGAAAACAGTACTTCATCATCATCTCGTTGTTCGCCAGATGCAAGTCCAGATATTTCTGCCCGTTGCTGTTCCTGTTCCTCTAGCTGCCGAAGCTCATAATAAAAGTATTCGTCGTCTGTGTCGATGCTATCCTCAGTGCTTTGTCGACGCGAGGAAGAGAGAGTGCGAGCAGAATGTTGACTTCGATTATCGTCATCTTCCCGCGACCCATAGCCAGGATTGTTGGGAAGGTCAAGGCACTGTTGCGTGACCCACAAAACACCACTGGAACCCAGATTTCGAGTCACTGTGGTTGTTGTTGTTGCTGTTGCTGTTGTTAGGAATGTAGTTGATGTTATATCCCCAACTTCTACAATTGTTTTATGAATACTTAGGGTGGGAACATTCACATCAATGTTGGCCGAGTTTCTAAGTATGTTCTCATCGCCGACGTCGTCAATATAGACCGAGTTGAGTTTCTGAAGGCACGCCTGTGATGATGTTTCCAAGAGTATCTCTGGCATTTTTATGGTGACATTTTCCACATCGCAAATGCTATTCCCATGTGCAAGCTCAGGAGGAGAAATGGCTGTCGAGACAGCCATGGTTGATATGGGACTTTGAGTCTTTTTAATGTCCCCTACAACAGCGAACAAATTATTCGATGGACTGTCATCTAAATCCTCCGTCGAACCACCTAATTCCTGTCTATTCTCATTGGCATAGGCGCTTAGGTTAAAATCTTCATCTGCATCAAACTCGTATTGATTCGTCATCATTTTACTTTCCAATGAAGAGCTTTTATCGTTATCCGATGAAGTGAAGTCCGGCGTGTCTAATTCTGTATCCGACATGTTACAGCCGCGGCGCAGGACAGAGCTGTGCCGTTTGTAAGTCTTCGCCTTTTGCATTAGATTATTCATCTTGGATGAAAGTGACTTTTTTTGTACACCTGTATCACTTGAAGAGGGTTCATCGGCAGCAGAATCTGAGGAAGCAGCGGAGTCTGGCTGAGACAGCCGTCGCACGAATGGGGCTCCTGTTGCCCTTCGAATGAGTCGCATTGGTAGCTTTTGTAATCTTTTCGATAACTGAACCTGGCTTCCGCTTCCATTCGGCCGCTTGTGAGAAATTAACGGACACGAACCCGCCTGGCCACGAGGCTGTCTTTGATTGCCTTGACTTTGCACATCACCGGGTAAAGATTGTGAGCGATTAAACTTTGATATACGCTTAAGCTTTAGATTATCTGTTAAAAGGGTATTCAGCTTGTTCCATACCTTTGGGGGCTTAGCTGGCGAATGTCTTGATGCAAACTGTTGGTGTTTCTTGACATGCGTAGAAGGATCAGCGGAGTTGACCCTAGATACAGATTCAAAATTGAGCAGCGATTGACTTGAATTGTTTACGCTAACAAGAATTGGCAGCTGCGCTTCAGAATAATTATTGGCATTATACTCAAGATGAACCGGTGGGGCTGGAACTGGTATGGATCCGGATTCCTTAAGGAAACGAATTTGGTTCTGGTGACCTAAATAATCTAAATTATTGCTGCTATTGTAATCGGTAATAGAGTTGGAGGACGGATAGAATACCAGTCTATCTGTCAAATAAGGTCTGCTGGTTTGATTCCGCAATTTTTCATGATCCAAAAAGGTATCCACGTGGCTATATTTTGAAATGGGTACTTCTTCTAAACGTTCGACATTTCCAAGATTCACATTTGGGTATTTTTTATTTACCGTAGCCTTTGATGTAGATTTTTGTATTTGGGTGGTCAATAGGTCTGGCATACGGGTAGAATTCAACCGTTCGCTTGAAATTTTCTTTTTATCCCGTTCATTGAGCTGGTCCCATTCTAGCATTTCGTCAACAGTTGAAAATTTTTCGATTTCGGTCGAGTCCGAATTTATTTCGAAGATTGACTTATTTTCATATGCAGAGCAAATAGGTAAATTTTTAGAAAGCTCTTGAATATAGTTTAAGTTTTCTTCCGATATTACATAATTGTTTTGTTTACTAATATTAGTTTTATCATAGCCGGCCGCTAAACTATTAAAGTTTGAACTTCCAGCTAAAGGCAATGAAGGATATGTTTGCAGTGTATCCTTACTTTTCTTGTCTATGACATTATTGCAGAAAAAATTGCAGTTTTGAATTCCAGATGATACTGGGGAATTGGGGGACCAACCGCTCATCGACGATAGGCCCGAATCGGATTTCGCATTCTTCTGTTGATGTGAGTCTATTTCTCCACTGAATTGATTAACGGTCTCGTTGAAGGTGGAGATATCGTTGGGGGCTGGTGGTGGTGGACTGAGGCTGGCTCGGTTCGAATCCATTATTGCATCATTAATGTCAGCCGACACTTTGTGCTTCTCAGGATTTTGCAAATGGAGTAGAAAAATCATGCTGTTGTGACGCTCCAGACTCTTCTTTAAAGATTTTATGTACTCATCCTCATTGTAAATATTTTTTGTAGAACTTCCAAAATCGTCTTTTGAGTTGGTCGTATAAATGTAATTGCTTTCGTATTCAATATCTGAGTTAAAAGTTTTGTCCACTTCCTCAGCAAGCCCGCTTACAATTTGGTCTATTTTCTTTTTCCGGTTAATTTCAATCTCTTGTGTCTCGAGAATCTTTAGCTGTTCATCCAGATCGGAGTTATTTCTCAACAAATGTGCACTGAAACTACAAGCATTGGATGTAAGAGTCGGATTGATGTGCGATGAGTTCGCATTTGCACGCGGGTTGTCTTTTTTAAAATCGTCTAAGGAGCTGCCAACTAATTTTTTTAAAGTGTCAATATTTTTATTGAACTTTTTCATTACTAGGACAAACTTTTCATTAGTATTCGTAATGGAAAGCCTTCGCAATTCTTCAGTTAAAGTTATGGGGTTAAGTAAGAGCAGAGTTAATTTTTTATCGACTTGGCTAAGTTTTTGAAAAAACTTTTCCTCTGACCATACTGTATTGCGTAACTGACTAATTTGTGATGCACTTAAGGACTGAAGGCCTGGAATTTTGTTTATTTCCTCTATTAAAGTCTCTGTTATATTATCTAATATTACTCGGATATCATCATTAAAATAGCTGATACTACTTGTTGATCGGAGATTGTCAAACCCATTCTGTATCTTGTCGGCTCCAGCTTCAATTTGATTACGCATACCTAAGAGATCCGTACTCAATTCCTCTGTATCATCGTTAATAATCTGCGATGATTGTGCTTGAGCAAGTATACATTTCAGCTTATTTATCATGTCCATTTCGTTTGTATGATGTTTTTTTTTGCGATGTTTTCTCGACTCCTTGCCAAAATTATTGATTGACTGCGTTACAATGCTGGTCCTTGCCGTATCTAATGACTGCATATTTGTAATGGCGTTTTCCTCCTGATTCCTTAAGGCCAAGGAGGAAGTGGAGTGGCCACTGATTGATCCAATTTGTTCGTGGGTAACCTCCGACTGGTGCAACAATGCATCCATTTTAAATATCTCGGAACTCAAGTCATTGTCACGATATGCCTCGTTAAGTTTTTTGTAAAAGGACTCATTCATTTCATTGGCGTTAGATACAATTTCCGTTCCTCCGGTGTCTTCAATCGGTAGTACTTGATTTCCGCCTTCGCCGGTTTTAGAGGCTGCCAAACGAAAAAACTTAACATCTTCAATAAGGGTATCTAGTTCGCTGCTTGTGTGTCCTACGTGATCACCGTCTAAGTCAACATACGATTGGTCATTTTGGAGTCCTTCTCTTGACTGTGAGATATTGGTACATTTTCTGGGCATTTTTGATGATGTGCCTGAGGATGTTGAAATCTCATTTAAAACTCTACGTCCATTTATAAATTCCTTCATTAGTTCGGCACGAGCATTATTTGCCAGAAATTGCTGCTGCTCATATAACATAAGGTTGGAATCTGAGTAAAGTTTAATCCTCGATTCCTTGCTTGATGTTTCAATGTTCAAGCTTTCGTCATTCAAAGCAGCGTTTTCGAAATCAAGATACGAATTGTGAGAATCCAATGAACAAGCTGAATTTAAAAACACATCCTGGTCGCGAACCTGTGTAAGCTCTGTTACTACAGTGTGATTATGATCTGCATAACTTAGTTCTTTATCATAGTCCTGATCAGATTGTTCGGCTCCTAAAACCATGTCTATACCCAGAGTATCTTCCATTACCAATGGTAGCAACTGATCGTCATCCGGAAACGAAGGATATTCTAGTCCTTCGATATTATTTTGCTGCTGTTCTTGATTTGCCGCTCCGATAAGGTCCATAAGATTACTAACCACAGACTGCTGCTCTATTGATATGTTTTCAAGCTTCTCCAAACGAACCCAAATCTTTCCGTACTCTGTAGAAAGCAAGTCCAATGCACGCCAAGCAAACTTTAACTCTGTCTCGAGTAAACTAATCCGCGTCGCAATTTTGTCCATATAATCCGAAATTATGTAATCGGAGTGTTGTTGCGAATTGTATATTTGACACAACTGTTGTTCACTTTTTATCGATACCATGCTGCCGTTGGTATTTGGATAGTTAGAGTAAGAGGCATCCAAGCTTATCGGCGACTTACTCATCGGTGGTTGCATTTGCGATAGTTGCTTTTGAGCTGGAGTCAAGTTAATATGGTGGTGGGAATTAACCTTCATCGGGTAGTCCGGTCTCTCCGCTGGCTGATTAAGAAATTGTGCACGAACTGATCCGGCGGCTGGAGAGTTCGAGAGTGACGTCGCATACATTGTTGATTGTTGCTGGTGCCGCAACTGTTCTTTTATTTGAATCTGGCTCTTCAGAGCGATTTCTGCGAAAATGAGCTTTTCCTCGGTGTTGGATTTGCGCTCCTGCTTTTGAAATTGAATTTTTTTTTCTGGAACCCCTGGCGCCAGCGACTGAGAGTTGTTCATCATATTGTTTTGAAGGACCCTTTATAAATCAGTTCTCAAATGATGTTTCACCTAAATAATGTTGTCTTTAAAATCTGTTTTTATTGCTCTAAGTAAAATACATACGTTTATTCCGATAATCAATGCGAAAGCGTCTGAAACACTGAATGCTTATATACATATGTACCTAAAACAATATTTGGAGTTTAGAAAAAAAAAACAATTATACATACATATTAAATCAAGTTCCAAGTACTTAATATGTATGTATATTTGAAAACAGCTTCCGATCAAACATAACTTTAAACAGCACTTTCTGAATACTTAGCAAAAATTGCATTCACTTTATTTTTCAGAAATCTTTAATTTTTTTATATCCAACAAATTAAATCTGCGAGTTAGATTACTTTAAATTTGACAACAAGCAGGAATTTTTACTTTGCTACCAGTTGTAAAGTTTAATCGAAATTTATTTGTATGTTAGGCAGTGTTTAGACATTTAAGGGCGTTTGCAGCTGCCACCAATTTACTTTAATTTCTATAGAACAAAACTCTCTTCAAGCCATAAGTATGGCAAAGTTATTCTTTTGCACAAAATTATGTATACGCAATTGATAAACTTGGAAAGTGAATTTTTTTAATTATTTTATTTGTCTTTGGCAATTAATAGTGTATATAAATACTACGCACAGTTATTTGTGCAATGCTGTGATTTGAAAAACGTTGAAATGTATACTACAACTTAGTAAATTCCTCTTTGTTGCGCCTAGCTTCGTTTTCATGTAGCTACAGCATTTGTGCGGTTGACGTTTACACACCAAGAACTTTAGTTTTTAGTACATCCAGCTTGGAAAAGCTTATGTATACAGGCAAAAAATGACAAGTCTGAGTACGAAAGCGACAGTTTAAGAGAATTTTTTGGCTCCGCTCTGCGCATGCCTCGACCATTTCTCTTAAAGCCATTGTAAGGCTTAGAAGTGGAAAGCGTTTTTATCACATTTTCAAATCGTATTACAAAAAACAACTCCACAAACTGGAACAGTTTTACGTGAATCAGTAGTTTATTCGTTTAAGATATGATCCTATTATCCCATTTCAGTGCGTGTCCTTGTACCTCTTATACTTCAAGAAATGACTTCCAAACGAATTTCAACTACCTACATGTAAAATAAATTGGAAGAGATTTCTGGAACGCCCCCAGTTTAGCTTTGTTTGTTTACGTCTGACAAGCTTTCTTAGCCATTTAAGAGAAGGTAAATGTATTTTACGTACACAAAAAAAAACTATGTGAAAACAACTATTTAATTGTTCAAACTGACGAACCCATTACAAATGGGAACTGTTTTCAAGCTGTTTGACGTTTACCTATAAAACTTTTAATTGCCGAAAATATTGTATTGCAACAACTTAAATGATTTTTTTCTTCATCGTACAGTAAAAGGGTATATTGTATTCGTGCAAAAGTATGAACAGGTAGAAGGAAGCTTTTCCCACCCTATAAAGTATATACGCAACATACCCTGTGTTTTTAAGCTATCTTGTCAAAACTTCAAAAAAAATTTCAAAAATCACAGATGATAGCCAAGGCTAACTCTATAAGATAGCCGAGTTCGAAGAAAATGTAGTTTTTCATATCCGTCGTACCCATTTAACACATTTAATGGCCCGAAAACGAAACTTACATGAATAATTTCCGTTTGATATTTTAAAAGAATGCTTAGCTTACGCGTACGTTCTGCAGTGGATTGACTATGTTCTACTTTATTTGGGTTTGGGAATATCGGATAGTCCTGACTCCGTATATCGCACATTAAAGATACCGATCGTTGGCGGAACTTTTCATATATAAAGTTCATCGAAATTTTGTTGTTAACTAGTCGCACTACCGAAAAGAAATATATCTCGCCCGAAGCCCTCACGTAAATATATATTCTATGCAGGTGTAAACGCAATGGAAGAATACATTGATACCTGGTACTTTAAATTTACAAGGGTTATATATAAGAAACGTATCATTTTTATTTTAATTTATGAATATAATAATAAATTTTATTTACCCTATCAATAAATTGCAATATTTCATAAATATTAATGTTGATATTTCCAGTACAAATTTATAATGTTCAATAAGGCTTTATTATAAATAGATAGAAAAATGCATGAAACAACTTATTATAAAACAACTGCGACTATTCGGTTTAAATACATTTTTAAATTCGGTTTCTGACAATGAAACATTAACTCCACCGTGCTATCATGTTACCCTATGTTTCTGCCAATGCGGGTAAAAAAATTTGCATACTCAAGTATTTGATTGCCCACATTTAGATATACAAAAAGAACGAACGCTATAGTCGTTACTGTCTTAACCAATTTCAAAATAAATACAAAAGAGAACGCTATACTCGACCATCAGATACCCGTTACTCAGCGAAAGGGAGTGCGAGAAAGATGGAGATGGGCAGTCGTCTTCTATTCATTTATCTATTTATCTATCTATTTTCTTCTACATTTCAATAGGTATTTATAACACAAAAAAATGGCACTTTTACGAAATTTGCAAGGTTGTTACCACCACCCCTTTCTAATGCGATTGTGGGCGTTAGAGTGGGCGCTCGGCTGAAACAATTTTGCGCTGCGTAGGAAGCCCAAGAATATGTGTGTTTAATGAAATCTTTCTAGCTATTGTAGTTTCCGAGATCTCAGCGTTCATACAGACGGACAGACGGACATGGCTATATCGACTCGGCTAGTGACCCAGATCAAGAATATATACACTTTATAGAGTCGGAAGTAGGAGGTTATAGGTTCAAAAACCTTTTTTGACATTTTTTTACTCGATTATTCCTATAGGAGCTATACGATATAGTTGTCCGATCCGGCTCGTTCCGACTTATATACTACCTGCAATAGATAGAAGACTTTTGGGAAAGTTTTAGCCCGATAGCTTTAAAACTGATAGACTAGTTTGCGTAGAAACGGACAGACAGACGGACATGGCTAGATCGACTCGTCTAGTGGTGCTGATCAAGAATATATATATTTTATAGGGTCGGAAACGTCTCATTCACTGCGTTGCAAACTTCTGACTGAAATCATAATACCCTCTGCAAGGGTATAAATATATATACCTTATAGGGTCGGAAACGCGACCTTCTACCTGTTACATGCTTTTGCACGAATACAATATAACCATTACTCTTCGAGTAACGGGTATAATAGCATTTTTTTAATAATTCTTAATTTCGAATTTAATTTGATCAAAATCGGACGAATGATATAGCTGCCATTGGGACGATCGGAAAATTAGTGGGAAATTAATTTCTTCTACTCTCTGAGATGATTTTTTTTAATATTGCAGAATTTGGAATTAAATTTAAAAAGAATCGGACGACTATATATTATAGCTGCCATAGAAAGGATAGATAAATTAACAGGGTTCGTAAATATCACTCATTTTAAATATCCCTCAAAAACAAGCCGACCGTGATAAATAAATAAATATCAATCACGATACAAACAAATTTTCATCTTTGCTCATTCAAATACATATCGCTCACTGATCGGAAAATATTCATCTTGAGTGAGGAAAAGAAAATAATGAAAAAGTAAGGGAAAACAAGACAGGAAGTTAACTTCGGCCAGCCGAGGTTTATATACCCTTGCAGGTATGCCTATTATTGCAGGGGTATATAGGCTTCGACTAGCCAAAGCTTGCTTCCTTTGTTGTTTGTCTGTGATTTATCCAAGTAGGCAAGGAGCTCTTCAAGGATGCTTTATATGTAAACCCTTTTAATATGCAAGTAAACGCTAGGTTGAGGTTGTATCTGGCGATAGATTTGGATATTCACTGTAATATCTGTGTTTCAAGTTTTATAATTTACTTGTATACTAAATAAAAAAAAAACTTGTAAATGCTTAAGAATATATTTTATGTACTTACATTGAGCTGCATGATTATTTTGTTATACGCCCAATGCCATCGTTGCCTAGCTGTGATTTCCGGTTGTCGTATCATGTGCATGTGACCACCAACGACTTCTTCAGTTTCTCCTCTCAGCAGCGGTTTCTTCTTTTGCGGCAATAGTTTATTTAAGTCAGTAAGATCAGAGAGCTGGTCATTTATGTCTTCATCTCTTTCGTCAAGGTCTGGACACATTTTTTCATTGATAAATCCCGTAAGATTTGACGATGATTCACCGACAACAGTGTCATGTTTGGCAAGAGAATTATTTGTAAAGGTTTCGCCTTTCATTTGATTGCTGATTGAAGTCAACGACGCCTCCCCGTTTGAGTCCATTTTGAAATTTCGCCCTTCGATGGGACCAACGCTACCACTGGAGCTTTCATCTAGATAATTGCCGCTGTCTTCTTCGCTGTGATAGTTCTCGTAAATAAAGTCGTCGTCCTGTCCTTCGTCAATGAAATCTAATGAGGATTGTGGCTGAGTGGTCGATAGTACACCTTTAGTCTGCTTTAAATATTTTTTGTCTTTCGGTTGGTGTTGTTGCTCCTGCTCTCTCTGCTGCTCGAGGTACTTATATTCATCCTCCTCGTTAAAGTAATCCTCTCGATAGTCATAACCATTATTGACGTGTTCATAATAACCATTTGGCTGATTCGACGGTGTCGTCTGCTGAAGATCCATGTAGTAATCATCCTGCTCACTATCAATGCGATAACTCGGTTCTTTGCCGATTGATGGACTGACATCTAACTCATCTAGTTCTGACTCATCGTCATATATCTCCGTCGGCATCTGTTTAATTAATAATCCCGATTTACCATTGACTGTGGGCAGTTTTTTGCCGGTGGATCCTGCTGGCGGCACCGTCGGTAATATTTTTGTACCATTACCTATGACTTTAGGTTGCCCGGAAATCACCGTGTCATCTTTAAACTGGCTCTGATTACCGTTTGAATGGTAATTAGCGAATGCTTTATTATCTGTATATGTGTTATATTCATGCATTTTGATATTACTATTCTCATAATCATCGCCAGTGTTTGCGTAATGGCTTGACAGAGACTCTTCATTGGTCAGTTGATAACTGTAATCGATATTCATTGCTTTGAAACCAACTGAACTCATATCCGAATCACGTTTCATCGCATTAGGCGAGGATGTAGTAGACAAGTCACGTACATTTTGCGTTGCGGGTAACACTGATGGTTTTTGTGCCACGACAGATGCTACTGACGACGCGCCTTGATTGACAGCGTGAGTGGCTGATTGAACAGCTGCGGCAGCTTTTCCTAAAATTGATCCAAACATTCCACCCGATGTCGTACCTCCTTTTTTTGTAGTAGACTCCTGGAAATGCGATGGTACACTTTTAATTTTTGATTGTTCTATGCCAAAACCCGATTCAATAGGAATATCCTTCTGTGATTTATTATATGCGTTTATAGTGTCACCCTGTCCTTCGCCTGATACGTGATACGAATAAGGATTTTCTATTAAGCCATACTCAGATTCACGGTCAAGCATCCCTACACTCATTATTTTATCAGCTAAAATCATCTCATCATAGCATTCATCGTAATTGTCACACATATTTCCTTCTAATGCCGAATTGATTTGGATTACTGATTCATTGTAAAAATGATCCACCTCCGAGGTGTTTGGAACTGTCGCCGCATATAAATTGTCCTCTGTATTCGCAAAGAGACACGATGGAGACGTCGTCGTCACATATGTAATGCTATCGCTAGAAACAATTTCTGCTGATGTCATTATAAAAGTAGAAGCCGTTTCTTCTCTTGGGGCTTGTGTTTGTTTGCTTGAGTTGGAACTTGAACTCGAAAGCAATCCACCGACACTTGGTACAAGCTTAGAAGCCAAATTAAAGCTAAAACCTTTTTTAGTGGTATTAGTCGTTTGAGTGACTTCAACTGTTGAACTGACACCACTGAAAACGCCATCTAGTCCTCCTTTTAAGCCTTTTGAAATTCCGCCAAGTACACTTGTTGCTGCAGATGCAACCACATTTGCCTTCTGTTGTGTCTGAGATGGCTTATAATAGCCACCTTGTCCTGAGTTCAAATTCTGATTCATGTCTGTTGTGTCCACGGTCTTTTCAATATCAAATTCAATCGACGACTGATTATTGATGATCATACTTGTATCCATTGTTGAAATTGGGACGTTGCTCAAACTATTTTCTGGTTCAATGTTCGCAACGGATGCCGTCAGTTCTATTATGTCAACATTAAAACTATCGTAAAAACTATCATCGAATGCTACAGCATGGTTCTCTATTGCCTCAGCCTCTGGCATAAAGTTAGATCGATTCGGAGGGTCTACTGAACATTCTATGGTGGTAATTGGTACTGAGGGTACGGTTACAATATTAGATGAATTGTCAATTTGATCGTTTATGGGAGATTCTCGATTCTCAATTGGAAAGCTGGGCGCGTTATATGCATCTAAAAGTTCACTGAAATGAGAAGGTGGCCCACTACATTTACTTGCAACATCCAACTCTTTGCAAGGTGTGAAAACTTCAGCATTAGTAGCAGTATTAATGGTAACAGCATCAGAAACACTGGGAGTAACAGGGTTATTTTCTGAGAGGTCCATAATCGGCTGAGGCAAATCGGGTAACTCAAATTGCTTCATGTAGTCCGTGTAAGATAGAACTGGAGTTAATGATGATGGAGACCTTAAGGTTAAGGTTGATGGCGACGGTGTAGATTTTTGGCTTGTGGTAACTGGCACCACTTCGTGATTATTTGAGTAAACAGTTGTTGTGAACGCGTTGTTAGAGAGACTACAATTAACAGTTGTGTCTTTGTCGGGAGGAGAACTTGTTGTTGAAAATAATATTGCTTGGTTTATATTATCGGAAGTGAAGTTCGAAGATATGGAGAGAGGAGGAATGGAGCTCCTTAATGGTGACATTATTGATTTAACTTGAGTCGTGCTTGTGTAGGGTTGATTTAGAAGATTTGCATCCGATTCAACCTCTGAAGGTTGATAATTGACACAGCTAGTCGACCACGTGTTAGAATATGGAAATAGACGGCTGTCACCTGATGGCTCAGTCGATTTCAATTTGCTCATTTCACCACTGAGCTCCCCATCGCCGTAGCAGGGATGTGTTGTGGTTGATGTACTGGCAGCATTGGTGATATGATTTTCTTTTTCTCCGGAAAAAGCAATTATGTCTAATGTATAAGGCTTCAGATACTCAGATATGTTAAATAAGGCTGATTCAGGCTCGATATATGGCTCGGGTGATTTTTTACTTTCTAAAATCGATTCGATCAAATTTTCATGTAGGTCTGGGTCTGGCTTAATGTCTGATTTGGCTTTGTCGATTTCAGGTAAGTGACATGTTGGTGAGTTCTGTTTAATAACACTGTATGGAAGCTCCACAGGCGGAGTAAGACATTCTTTTGATTCTATTGGAGGTGATGGGGTCCATGACGGCGTGGGATTTGCATCAATGGATTTTATCGAAAATACTTCATTTGGTTCTGTACTATCATAAGGATAGACAAATGTTTTGTAGCTGGCTTCATTAGAAGTTGCTAAAGACGGATATGAGGTTGTTGCTACTGTTTTTGTTGTTGGCGATGGAGGAGATGCCGATTTCTGGTCTAACGAATTTAATGATAATGCATCTGGGGCAGGATACGTTGTCAAATTCGAATTGGGCATTGAATATGTTTTGGTCTGCGATGATGATGTTGGCAGCTTTGGCAGCTGCTTGGGCCGATGACTTTTCTCTGCTATAGGATCTGAAGCGTATAATGGGGAACTTAATGCATCGGTGGCTGTGGTATTTGTATGAAGCGATGATTTGTACTGTGGCGTCGGTAGAACCTTTGGCAATTTTCTAGTCTTTGAAATTGTGGCCATAGCAGCAGGTGGGGTGCTTGTTACGGCACTAGAGCCACCTAGAGTGACTATTCCACCACAGCATTCCGGCTCCAAAAACATCTCTGAAGCTCTTGTAGCGGCGTTGGTACTGATGCTGCTTCCTAGTATGGAGTCTGTTTGGATTTCAGTAGGTTTCTTAGAATGCTTTGTGTGAACTGCCACTCTAGTCTCACCAGATGCTATCACAGAAGCTGTAGTCATCGCCATCATCAGTGAAATCTTCCTTTGCTTTTGCAGCTTGAGCTGTGAGTTGTTAGACGGCGGTGTGTCGCTATATGTTGAAAGATTGTCGGTATTGTAATAACATTCTTGGTAATCACTGTAATCCAACGGTAGCATGGAAGTGTATGGCCTTGACATATTTTCCAAAACGTCATATGTATTCGATCCAGAGCCCATCGCAGTAGTTTGATCCATCCCAAAGCCGCACTGGGACAGTTCTTCCCTCTGAGCCGCGTCTGCATTTAATCCAAGTATATTTTGACTTAAATAATAACTCGACCGCGCTGTTTGCGGTAGCGCACGCGATGGCGCCGCTGGCACTGCATTGTTTAGGAATGTCGATGAGTAGGCAAAACCAGCATATCCATTGAGATTATTGGCATAGATATTCTGGTAGTCACCAGGCAAAAGACGACGGTCATATTCGTCTGCTGTGGCCATGCAGACACCATAGCGTTGGTCTCTCTCCATGCACATACCTTCCGCTTTGAACTGCATATCCATTTGAGTGGCACTTGGTTTTGATGATCCGCTCCCATTTCTATTGACTGGCAGCTTAGGCAATAATTTCGATGAGGTACATTTTTGACTTGCATATTCAAACCCATATTGGACAGCGACAACCGTATTGTTTTCGTTCCAATTGTCGACAGGTTCCGATTCAGCATCCCGCTGTTCCTGCGCGTCGTAGCATTCTAAGTAGTCGTAGCCATAACTATTGTTGCTTTTATCTACAGTTGTAGGTAATTTATCACTGGTGAGCTGGCACTCACTACTATATTCGTCTGGTCCTTGATTGCTTAAATCGTACTGCTCGCTATAATATTCTCCGCTATTCTGTGCTCCGTAGGGAATATGACTATAAGTTGATCGACCGGTGTCTGAGGATAAGGCACCGTTTTGGGTATTATGAAAGTAATCATGCCTTGCGTAGTGCTGAAAAGAAGACTTATTAGTTATGAACAAATCGTGTGAGAAACCATTACCGTCATGTTTCAAGATGTTATTTCCCTGCCCTGTTATCTAGAACCTATTTCTTCTACGTGATATTGTTTAATACTCTTGCAGTAATATTGTGACATTGTAGCGTCGGCCGGACATCAGAGAGGAGCAGGACCTAAATTAAATTTAAAAAATGTTTTAATATGCATCCATATGTTAATTCGGTTCTAAAAGAAGAAAAAGGTTGTACATAAAAATAGATATTTTATTTTATTAGCTTGGAAACCTCAACTTTCAAATAACACAAACTTTTAAAAACGTATGTATATAAATAAATAGCGATTAACGCGCTCGTCCCTAAAAATCCCTAAGCCCTACCTCTTTTGGTGGGATGAAAAATTATTGGTGATACCTAAATAGTTATTGTAAATCTAGGTGTTGTTTTCTTTAGTGACCGGATGGTTGCTATCACCGCATATTAATCTATCAAGTATGTATGTCTCCTTGTAATATGTACATACATAATAATGTTTTGAAAATGCAATTACTATTTTAGAACGACCGATATCCTCAGAAGACCTTGGCACACAATTAACATCTGTACATGCATACAGTCGTACATACATACATATATGGTATGTTGGTTCCTTTCCCCTCTTTATACGCATATTTCAAGGATTCAAATTTAAATCTATCTTTCTTTACTTCTGTGCACCTGTTTGTATGTACGTTTGAAAGTTAGCCAAGTGCTAATCTTACTAATAACATATGTGCATGAATGTATGTTATGTATTTACATACAAAAAGGCCTTTCTACATGTGCACTCGGCTTGAAAAACATACATACATAAGTTGGTATGTACATATGCAAAGTGTGTGATTCAACTGCATACTTTTAGGCTGCACTATTTTATAAAATACAATTCTGATTGTTCCTAGTAGGAAGATAAACCATTTTAATTCCTCTGGCAATCTTAATCTTTTTAATCTTTGTGGTGCCCCACTTGTTAATCACATTTCGTTTAATCAAAATTTCCATTTCACATGTCCGTAATATTGTTAATAAATTCCGATTACTTTAAAGTACTTTTAACTTCTCGTTGATTTAGAACACAGTAACTGAAAAATGGTTATTTTGTATTGTATAATTCCAATTCAATAAAAATCACTGAACATGCGCAAAGCAAAGAGAGGAAACCAATGCCACCACACAAGAACCCTTAGTGTGGTGAATACAGCCATAGTAGTTTAAGGTAATATACTTTTGCAACAGCAACAATATTCAATCTATACGTCCAGCTTTTGGTGCTCTGTACATTAGCTTTGTAGATGAAATTGGGAGGGATGGCTTAGGATGCCCCCTATCTTTTTCGGTTTGTTTTCTTCTCGAATGCCAATTAGCTGTTTTCACATCAGCGGAGGTCTGTGTAAAAGCACGCATCTTCTTTTGCACTGATGGTATTTTCATATGTTACCAACGTGACGTTAGACGGTATAACCCTTTCCCACTGAGAGCCATCCACCATACGTTGGACGGATGGTTCAAAAGGTTTTGCCTTTCCGAACATTAGTACTTTATCCAAATTTGACGCACTCTGACGGGCTCTTTTATGCTATAGTTAGGCCATGTTTTTATTGCAACTCTGAATTATTCCTCGTGTCTATGAAAATTAAAACGTTGAATCACTGATCATGATGCAAGAATTTTGTATCAGTGATCAGGATGTGTAAAAATAGTATGCTACCTTTTATTTATTTATTTATTTTTAGTTGGCATCGAGTAATTAGGCCTCTAAAATAATTTTTGTATTGTTCTTATTTGTATTTATAGCACCTAATTAGTCGCAAAAGGTTGGACAATTCAACCAAAAAGCATCAAATCAATTTGTATTATTGATCCCATTTCACAGTAGCTCCAATGAATGAGCAAAATTGTACTTTTTAGATTCAATTTTGCTCATTGCTCATCGGTCCAGGTGGTACCGTATGGAGGTATTTTAAAATACCAAAAAAAAAATACCAAAAGTGCCTATCGGTTTTTACAATTTTGCTCATTAATTGCCTGTTGCAGCTGACATATATCTGTCTTGCTCGCACCTACGTAAAATCGTATAGGCCGAGAAAAAATTGCTCTAATGAATGAGCCAAACAATGTAGTGAAATAACCGCATAAGTGCAATTTTTCTCATTCATTAGAGCTGCAGTTGATGGTTCTTGGATGAATTTTCAAACTTTTTGCTACCAATTAGGTGATATTTCAGCGGCCTAATGACTCCGTTGCGAACTAAAAATAGCGCTCGCACTTCAAAGTTAAGACATTAATGTTTCTATAAATTTATATAAAATGGCCTTTCTAGAAATTACTGCCGGATATGATAAAATTAAAAACAATTACAATTAGTTTGCACCACCCAAAACATTTTAAAAACGTGTTAAAAATGTCTGATTTCATGGCAATAAACACTATTAATTTAACAGTTTTTAACCTTAATGATTTGACCAGTTAAAGTTATTTTAATTATAAAATTAAATTTAACGTTTAAATTCTAAGTGACCATGCCATCTTATCCGAACAAATCCCAGTAAATGTATATATTTGTCCCTTTCTAAGCCTCTATAGAATGCTCTAATAAATGATCCGAACAATGTCGTGGAATAACCGCATAGGCGTTCAGCAAAACAAAATTAATCACTGATTACTGATCCATCAGTTAAGATGAACAGCTGTTCTTAAAGTCAGCTGTTATTGGAAGGTGGATGTGGATGTGAAACACGAGTTTCACATTATTCTAAAATTCCAACTGCTTTTACCGGATGACTTTATGGCTATAAAAGGCTTAGGAATCTCACCGCGATTGTTTTCAATTTTTTGACGACAAAGGCGTTAGCCGCCTATTTGCCTCTCGTCCTCTCCTATGGTTAGCTAGCGGTTTTTGTCGAGGGCTAGGCGTTATAGCCTGTGCACACAGAGCTGATTTTCGCTTAAAACCCAGTACCCACATCGGCTAAGAGTTTCACTAGTCGAAAAATATTATTCTTTGTAGTGTGACCGAAGTTTTCAGAGTTCACCCGCTATTCATGTAGCATGGTCTTACTGTTAATCAGCTGGGGTTGTTGACAAACAGAAAACAAATCAATTTAAAAATATTTCAAAATGTTGAGCAACCAGTTTGCACGCTTAAAATTTGCTATTGGCATGAATATATATTGCCGCAACTCCTGCTGGCATTTTTCATTGGTTTTTGGGTTTTTTCTTCCATTTTTTATTTGTTATTGGCATACCCCTTCTGCACAAACATAGCCAAAGATCAAATTTTCTATTCTTTGGGCCGCGCAATACAAAAGAATAATATTTTTCGACTAGTGAAACTCTTAGCCGAACTGAGTACTAGGCTTTCATCGGAATTCATACGCTAAATCTGGTATTTTACCATTTCCTCAGGTAAAGGCGTTAGCTACGAATTTGCCTCTCGCTTACTCCTATGGTTAGCTAGCAGTTTTCGTCGTACTGAGTACGGCCAACTATCGCATAAAAATGTCCGTAAAATTTTGTGGCGGACCGACTCAAAAGAATGGATCTCTGTGTGTTAAAGATGAGAAGTAACCATTTACAACTCTAAATTTCCTTTAGGTTCGCTTTATTTTACATATGTTATACACTTTTATATTGTTGCATATACTCTTAATGCATGAACCAGAATCTCTAATGAATAAGTCCATATCGAAATCTATATATACTGTTAATGAACATTCTTCACCCACCAACTCTCGTTTTAATTAATTTTATTACAAATTTTAAATGTATGCTGTCTAGGCCAGCTACTTTGCGGTTTCAGTTTGCTTCATCGTTTAATAACGAGTTAAAGAAAGGATTAAGACTTTTTACAGCAACGCCTTTAAATAAAAAAAAGAATACATTATTTGGGAACGGTTATAATTGGTTTAATATATTTACCCTTGCCAGCTGACTGATCCTTTGAATCACGCCACTTACAGAGCGATTCCTTTTGTATTACATAGGCATCATAAAGCTCGCCAATCAGTTCACTCAGCAATCCTGTAATTTATCATCATTAGTGTAATAATTAGGAAAGCCAAAAGGTATACATCTCTGCAGTTATAGCAAGAATGTATTGTTAAATTAAATTTTTACGCAAAAAAAAATTATTCAATATAAATTTTAAAAGTCGGAAAATTTTTTAAACAATATTTAAAAACGTTATGCCAATTGAAAGCATTTTTTAATATGTTTTTCAATCGTTTAGTCACCAATATATTAGCTGATAGTATCGGATATCGGTATATAAAACCAGTTTTTTCAGAAGAAATTGGAAAGTAAGACGATTTTTCGATGCCGACATAACACGTAAAATTCAATTTACTTAATACTCTGCAAGGATATATATGTAAATGTAGTCTTACCTCTTGGATGCTCCAAGCCGTGGACTAATAGTTGCATAGCATATAAGCATTCAAGTTGATGGTCTTCGTTAGAATCAATGTATCGTTGCAAAACTGGTATGCAAAACTTTTGGAAGGTTTCGGACTCAAGTTTATAACTATTTTCCTTGTAGAGAATCGAGAAATTACTCAATGTTTCGGTCAATCCCCTAATAAACAACTTGTCAACCAGCATTATATTTCCCTTAAAATAAAGTGGTAAATTCATATTATTGGGCTGCTATCCAAATAAAGATTGATTTCCTTACGTTACTATAATCAATAATGCAATCTGCCGTCGTTCCTTCCTTCAGCAAGTGATCAATATGCTCTATCACATTTTTAACGTGCTTTTCTGGGGACTCTCGTTGCTCAATCACTGGGGATTTTGACTCGTTTTCCACATACTCCAGTCTCTGAAAAAACGGTAGGTAAAAATAAGAATAATGTTAAGATTAAGTTAAAAATTTGGCTGGCTTAATGTTACGGTACTAAAATTTGTTGTGGAGTTTATGAATGTAAATAAACCGGTATTGACGAATCAAATGGACCAAAGTATGTTATTCCGTCAAGAAATTAGGCTCAGAACAAAAGTCTAATACTTCAGAATAATGTAAAAAATGACTTAAATCCTTCCCTTAAATCATGAAGCTGACAAATTATATAAACAAACTTACGTTGGATTTAATAAAGTCAGGGACTTCACTTTCAGGCATAAAATCGGACCATTTTAGGTTGAACTTGATCCACATACTCCGAGCAAAATTCGGTCCAACTTCTTGTGTGCAATATATCAAGTAAGTTTTAAGGAACTTTTTAGCCACGTTTGATGGGCTGTTGTCTTTTAAATTTTTGTTCCACAAATCTGATACAGTCAAGATCTTCTTCACAATTAATGGCCCTGTAAAAACACAATAAACAATATTTTTGTTAAAATATAGGTATAAATGCTAGGTAGAAGATAATAGTCGGTTACCAGCAAGGAATATCAGTGACTATCGTTGACTCATACAACAAGCTCTAACTTGAGGAGAATAATAGTACCAATAATTTATGCTGGTAAACGCGACCATTGAGAACATTACCGGCAAATTGAAGAATATATAGCCAAAGCTCTGGAATATCAACAATTAAATCGTTTGCGTACTCGCTAAATTCATTGTACGCCAGTCTGAAGTGATCCACAGAGATGTAATTCTGTTGAATAAGTTGGGAAACAGCAATGGCCAGATACCGCCTCTGCTGTTTACCGACATTCGCTAAATGCAAATAATCTGTCAATATATAATATAAGAAACTACAGCGCAGCTCTTCTGGCACTCGTTTCATGCACGAAACTACACCGGGAGTTACTGCTTTAGAGGCGGCTGCAAGCTCGATCATTTCTGACACAACCGATTTGATGAGCTTGAGTTCCGTTTCACCAGCCTCATTAAACACTGCCACGGGAGCAACAGACCGACTACCCTGTGAGAACGTTGCAGGTAACGGTTGTTCACTTCCTCGGTAAAGTCCACCTGCGTTGACGTTAGAACTGCCCAGCGATGACTGTGTCTGTAAAAAAATTACGTAAAACGAATAATATTAAAGTAAACAATAAAAGGAAGCTAGCTTCGGCCAGCCGAAGCTAATATACCCTTGCAGATCATTCCTAATTACTTAAATAATCACCATTTAAGCTGCTTTTGTATTATTTTGGCATTCATTTTTTGATCCTTCGTATGGAAGCTGTATAATATAGCCGTTCGATTTTTGTTAAATTTAATTCGAAATTTTGAAAAAAGAAAGAAAAGCTATATCCCAGAGAACAAGAGTATGTAATAAAATTCAACAAAGATCTAATTTTGTTTCTAATAATTTACATTTAGCGTTCCTATGGCAGCTGAATGATATAGTAATCCGATTTTTTTAAACTTAATTCGAAATTCAGAAATATTCAAATAATACAAATAAGGGTATAAAGATAGGAAAGTAGCATCGGCATCCCGAATTTTATTCATTAGATTCGATTTTATTAGGTGGTCTCTATTATACGCCAATTTGGTAAAATTGTGTTTTCTGATATTTTTATTTATCATTAAAATTCATCACTGATATGTAAATAAAATTCATTTAATTTTTTGCTCATAACTTTTTAATGGATTGTCCGATTTTAAAAATTAACTCTTCGAGTAAGGGATACAAATAATGACTATATTATATTACTCACTTTGCCAGTATGACGTGCAGGTGGTGCCTGTGGCGTGTATTTTGAATGACTAGCCGATTTTTGAACTGACGATCCCAATAAACTGCGACCCTGACCCTGCTGGCCACCGCGGGAGGATGAGTTTTCTCGTGACCCTTGAGATGATCCAGTTCTTGAATGTATACCTTTTTAAATAATTATCGGATTATTATTTTAAATTATTAATAAGTTAAAGCCAATATTACCTCTGTCATAACGATCTCGCTCCATAGATCCTTTGTTATAGGATCCCTTGTTTCTGGGTCCACTGCGATCTCGATCGCGATCCCTATCAGTGCTGTTTTTATCAATTAGGGAAGATAGCACAGCGAAAGGATTGGATGGTGTTGATGTAGGCGCAGATGATTGTCTTGTCGTGTTGTTGTTCCAAAGAAATTGCCCTAATCCGCCCATCTTTTTTGTCTCTAAGTTTTGGTCAGAAAGTTTGGACTGAAATATTTAAAAGAATTCTTTTATTAATTTTTTATAAATTAAAAATGTAAATTCATTGAGACAAGGCAGTCAATATTTTTAGTTTTAAGAGGTTTGCAAACGTTTTTTGCAAAAATATTTAGTTTTAAGGGGGGAGATACATATAGAACTGCAATTTTTTCCTGTTTTTCATGATTTTTTTAACCTATAAGGGATTGTGCTGGGAGTTCATAACGTGGCATGTTGATTATATTGTTCTTATATAATTTTAACCAATTCTTATTTTTTTCTTATCTTTCAAAATGGCGGTCGTGGGAATTTTTTTGTCAGGGTATATTGAAAAAAAGTAGGCCAGCTGCGGATCGTCCACAGGTCGCTTTGAAACCAAGTTTATTTTGTTAAGAAATAACGTAGAAACTGTCTGAACCTAACTAACACAGAATATTTTAAAAACTCTGGTTGTGGCACTCTTTCAAAGTCAAAAATAAAATTTTTCCATATTTTTTTTGTTGTTTTTGCCTTACAAAAAATACTTTTACGTTCAAATTGCTACATTAAGTAGGTTCAGACAGTGGGCAATTTTATTACAAACATTTCCGTAAAAGCAGCATGATGATCGAAGCATTACTTTTTGAGATACACGATCCGCAGCTGAGGAAAAAATGGTTTCGAGAAAAACGCATTTAAAGTAGTCCAATATACAGTCATGTGAAAAATAATAGGGACACCTTGCAACGTCTGAGGAAAATATCTATAAAGTTACTATTTTTAGTAATTCGGCTGGTATCTAAATTTTTTTTAGTTGGTTGATGTTTGCACTACTTAATTATAAAGAAAAAATCTTAAGAACAATGCTTAAAAAAATAAGGGAAAATAATATCAGTGATATATCCCATTTTGGGTGTGAAAAATAATAGGGACATACTCAGAAATTCAATGATATTGTTAATATTTATGGACAAAGTAATAAACATTTAATGTTTTCAACTTCTCTTCATACTTTTTAATTATTTTAATTGGTTGAATGTGTTCTCGCAGAACGTTTTTTTCGACTTGCGTTGATATTTTGTAATATAATATCCTTGTTTGCTTAACTTTGGATAATATGACATCTTTGTTAAAGTTTTTTTTTCTTTAAGGTTTTTTTGAGATTGTACTATACATATATGTTCAGAATTAGGTCCAAGGACTAAACATATTAACATAACGAGTCGACATTTGTATTCGAAAACTACATTTTTGCATCATTCAATGTGTGTTTCGTACTGTTTACCTACTGAAACATCACTTTAAGGGTCATATTGCTTTTTATCTGGAACAAAAACAATTCAATGAATGTTTTTAATAAGACTCGGATGTCATTCGTGTCTTCAATAGGATAGACGGGACCACACAAAGTTGTAGGAGGTTTAGCCACATACCATAGCTGATCATTCTTCGTTGAAAATGGTTTTAACTGTGAGCTTTAACATTAAGGCGGTGACTATCGGTCTTTTTAAGTGAGAACTTAAGTAAGAAAGGCCAAACATATATATTTGTGTGCCATCGGACCGTTGGCCATTGAGCCATTTCATCATAGGCTGTGCCATTTGATTCTGGGCACATGGCATCATTTTTGTCAGGTTCTGTATCGTCTAAAATATTAACTATATTTGGTTGGCTTGGCTTTAGATTTTTTGCTCCAAGTTTTAAAGGCATTTTAAATAAGTTTTCATTAAAAAAAATCGGCTTATGACGATTAGGAAATACAAACGCATCTTGCCCACAGTTTGTTTTAAATATTGCGCTCCAATGTTTTGGACAATTAAGATTTTTTACCATGTGGTGCCTCCTGCGGTGAACGTTTTATAACTTTTGGATACAATTTCTGAATTTTTGCATCACTTTACGAAAGGAAAGACCATTATTTTTGTTTTTTTTTGAGTACATTTTAAATTACACGTTGCAAACGATTTTTAATTTAAATTTTAAATAAAAACAATTATTGAATGCAAGTTTTTAGATTCTAAATTGTTAAAAGAACTTACTGTGATTACTTTTGAATCAATAAATTAGTTAAAAATACTTCATTGTTAAAATGACAATATTTTGTGGGCAAGTGTCCCTATTATTTTTCACATGTTAAACTGATGCAGTCATGCAAAATAATCAAAATCTTCAAAACCAATGACATTTTCTTATCTGCAGTCATTGTTTTTTCATGTTTAAACATTTATTGAAGATATCTAGTGAAACATTTTTTGATAATTTTTTTCTTTAGAGAGATACGTAAGCTGGAACATTTTTGCTGCAGGTGTCCCTATTATTTTTCACATGACTGTATCTACTGCACATGGAAGGTGGGTGTAGTCATCCTGGTATAAGTTCCAAAATATCTCGAATTTCTTCTTGAAACTTGCATGACACATTCTTAAAGACTTATTCTATCAATTTAAATAATAAAAAAAAATTGAATTTTTATTTTTTCTATATGTATCTCCCCCCTTAAGGGGTGGGCAATCGCTCTTTTCTTAAGGAAAGGATTTAAGGAAAAACTTATAATTAACATAACTTTTAAAGTATACACTTTTTTAAAATTCTAGAATGTGGGCAAATCACTGGGATTTCTAAACGGCCTAACCAATAATTGTATACCCTGCATTGTTAATTTTCTAAACGCTTTAAGACTGAAATTTTAGCCGATAGTATCAGAGTTTTAAGTGACATTTTAGAAAAATTCGAAAAGTTGAATTATTTTTTTTTTACCAAAAACCCAGCCCCAACCTACGTTTTTCACGAAAACAATTAGTCTAAGTAAAATGTAGCTAAAACATAAACACTTCTTACCAGACCCTCCAATTTATTACTGTCAACTGCTTGGGATCGGCTACCTTTGCTGGTTTGCACATGCCAAGTATTGTCATCATTGTTTCCATTGGAGTGACCAGCTCCGCCAGAGCCACTGCTCCCGCCAGTATTGTTTTGCTGCTGGTGTCGTAGATTACCGTTGTCACCACGTTGACTATGGCTGCCTCCATACCCACTACCAGAGCGAGAATCTCCGTACCGAGCGTTGCCACGATCATCTCTTTTACCAGAGCCACCCTGTGATGCTACGGGCGTAGTATTGGAAAGTGTACCAAAATATTGCGCTGAAAGCTGCTCGTTTTTTGCCTCCTTCTCAATTTGTCCCATGGTTTTGGGTGCCTCATTGCGCGTAGTTTGCCATTTGTTTTTGCGTAAGTCAATTACATCTTGAAGCATAAAACGCACTCGAGAGCTTACTTTGGCTCCATCTTTGTCAGATTTTGAGGCGATCGCCTGCATCCTTGTTATTGATTTTTCCAATGAATAACACCGACTTGGGTCCTTTGAATTTACTGGGGTCTGCTCAAACTTGGCACCCACAGTTGTTAGTAGCTTGCATAGGCATTCAAGCATGTCCTCGGAGTGAGGATTGAGAAGTGTATCAATGCAAGAATATATTATTTTGCCAGTCAACATGGATATTTTAAAAAGTTCGCCGATAAATCGTACTGTGCCTCCGGAGCGTCGTCGTATTTTTCGTTCCTCCTCTTCCAAGAATGCCTCAAGTTCTGCTTTTTCGTTTGCATCTGCGCATTTCTTTATTTTATCCACAATTGGCTGTAATTTTTTTTCTTTTGCAGTGCTTTGTGAAACGTTTTGTGTAAATTCCCGTTCCGTTTTATCTAGCAAAGCATTTCGGAAATGTGCCAAATTAGATTTGGTGCCGCTTTCCATTCGCTCGTCTCGCGCCTTTACTTCCGAAATTAGCCGATGGCATAGTCTGGCATAGGATACGGAAAAGTTCGGCTCATCAATTGCTTTTTCAAATACCAACACAATAACTTCGTCCATTTTATCGGGAGTATCAATTTTCAGTTTTATAATCTCCTCCACTAGCGTATCGAACCTTTCTGGGGTAAGCTTGTTCAAAATACCACGAACCCGACGTACCAATTCATCTTTTTCCTGCGTCGATCTTGTGTCGCTGTCAGCATCCGATTTATTTAAGCCTCGCGGGCGCCAAGCATTTTCGTTCTCACTTAGTTTTACATCTTGATTTAAAGATAGATTAACGTGGATCATGCCTTTCATACTGCTTCTGCCGCCACCACCCTGTACACCTGACATAGACATTTGTTTGCCAATATAATTTCCTCCAGATTCACTGCTACGATTGCCAATCATTCCAACCATCGATTGTACTCGTTTATTATTATTGTTATTTCGGATAAATGATGGCATTAAGTTCGGTTGAGGAAGAATGGACACATTTTTCACCTCTGGTTGAATACGAGAAGCCTTTACCTCCCGTAACTGCAATAACTGTTCTCGATCGTATTGTTTCTTGCCGCTTGGATTGCTTGGCGACCATTGACCCTCATTATAGCTGATACAAGATGATGCGGTTATCCCTGTTCCTTCAACTTTAGGATCGTTAGGCTTAGGTTGGTCCTCCAGGTTCCCATCTGGCTTAGAGTCTGAACTTGATTCAGATTGGAGATCTACATCCTGTCCTGTATTATTCGTTGAAAGGGACTCTGTTGTTGGCTCCTGGGTAGGGACGTCTGTTGAAATATCGGCATGATCTTTAGCTTTTGTAGTGTCCTTCGTTTCTGTTTGACGACTGTCCACACTAGTCACTTCTTTCAATGCCATCGGTGATATTTCAGTCTCGTCAGGGACACTTTTTAAACTTAGTTCTGGTTGTGTTGGTTGCTCTTCGCTTTGGTTGTCTTTTAAACTTTCCACTGTAGATTTCTCTAATATTTCGGTCGACAGTGTAGACTCAGAATTATCCAAAACTGTATGCATATTAGGCGAATCTGCGATGAAATCAAGAGGTGGTGTTTCGCCAGTACTAGCGATTTCAGGCTCGGCAGAAAAATTCGGCGTTAGCTGGCTGCTCTTTACATTAGCAACCAGTAACTCTGTTGGAAGGTTTTCGGAGGACACAACAGAATCTAATTCAGCAATATTTGTTTCCTCCGATTTAGTAGGACCCTCCTGTGTAATCTCAGTACTTGATACCGTTTGCTTCTGTTGAGGTGATTCGGATGTTTGATGCGGCAAAATTTGTTGTAAAGGTTCCTTAGTGGTTGCGACAATCGGTTTGGACACTGCATCATCCGTTTCATCTATAATTAAAAAGGTATTATAAAATTTGTTGTTTTAATAAATTAAAATATCTGTTTATTAGTTAACATTCGAATCTTAATTCTGAAGACCAAGACCAAAGATTGAAATCCTTTGAATGTTTCATGTGAATACACTTTCAGTGCTTATATTAATTAATAATTCAAATATTTATTGTCATCTTCTTTAATCTTTTTATACCCGTTACTCGTAGAGTAAAAGGGTATATTGTATTCGTGCAAAAGTATGTAACACCTAGAAGGAAGCGTTTCCGACCCCATAAAGTATATATATTCTTGATCAGGATCACTAGCCGAGCCGATCAAGCCATGTCTGTCTGTCCGTCTGTCTGTCTGTCCGTCCGTATGAACGCTGAGATCTCGGAAACTATAAAAGCTAGAAGATTGGAATTTTGCATGCAGATCTAGGAGTTCCTACGCAGCGCAAGTTTATTTCAAAAAGGTACCACTCTTCCTCTAACGCCCACAATCGCTTATATACGATATTAAAAATTTAAATATTTCGGAAAAGTAAAAATGCAGTTTTGTTGTGTTTGTCAATATCTATCGAAATGTAGAAGACATTTTTTAAATCCGACTATTCGTTAAAAAGTTATGCCTGATCAAAGTTTTATATCTCCATCTCCCTCGCACTCACTTTAGCTGAGTAACGGGTATCTGATAGTCGGGGCACCCGACTATAGCGTTCTCTTTTGTTTTGCACTGGTACCATTATGGGTGTTATTTTGATCTGAAAGCTTGTCAAAAATAATCATTTTTGAGTATTTTTATTTATCTTTTACCCCGCGTAATTTAAAGTTATAATTAATTAAACACGAGGACGGAAGCAAAATTTGGCAAGTCGAAGTTTTAATAACCTTGCAGATTTTACGAATGAAAATTTGACTAGAATAGCAACATGAATTAATAGACAACAAAATATTTTATAATTGAAACAAATAAAAATTTTAAAATGGTTCACTCTAATGTTCCTATGGGAGCCATAGGATATAGACCTCCGATCGGAACGCGCTTTTACCCTGATCAAGGTGTGCATTAAAAAATACGATTTGGAAAGATCATATCAATAGCTTATATACTGCCAAAATATCCTGAAAAACATCAAATTTTGACCGATTTCAACCTATTGTTCCTATGGGAGCTATGGGAGCTGATCAAGGTATTAATAAAAAAACAAGAGAGAACGCTATAGTCCCGAACATCTAATACCCGTCACTCGGCTAAAGGGAGTGCGAGGGAGATGGAGATATAAACTTTGATCAGCAATAACTTTTTAACGAATGGTCCGATTTAAAAAATTTCTTCTACAGTTCGATAGGTATAACTAAACACAAAAAAATTGCATTTCTACTTCTAAGAAATCTTTGAAAATGTGGGCGCCAGACACATATTAGTATTGTTTGTGGGCGATTGTGGGCGTTAGAGGGGGCGTGGCGGTCGGCTGAAATAAACTTGCGCTGCGTAGGAAGCCCAAGAATATGTATTGGTAATCCCAATATTCTAGCTTTTGTAGTTTCCGAGATCTCAGCGTTCATCCGGACGGACAGCCATGTCCGTGGCTAGATCGACTCGGCTAGTGATCCTGATCAAGAATATATATACTTTATAGGGTCGGAAAAAGCTTCCTTCTACCTGTTACATACTTTTGCACGAATACAATATACCCTTTTACTCTACGAGTAACGGGTATCAAACAAAAACACCTCTTAACGAGGTAAAAAAATAGTGACGACCGCACCTTCAACATACAAAAGATCTGATATCATATTTTGTGACGAAAAATAATTTTACATTCGAAAATATAAAAACACTTTCTAAAATTTACTCATTCGGCCCGCTTCAGACAAATTTATAAGATTTTACCCACACGAACATTTTCTATTGTAGCGTGCCGAAAAAGTAAATTTTAGAAAGTGTTTTTATATTTTCGAATGTAAAATTATTTTTCGTCACAAAATATGATATCAGATCTTTTGTATGTTGAAGGTGCGGTCGTCACTATTTTTTTACCTCGTTAAGAGGTGTTTTTGTTTGATATCAGAAGTTTTTAAAGAGACAATTTATACCCTGGGTTTAATTTACATTTTAGTATACCTCATACCATGACCAAAAGTCATCCCCATATAACTTAGTTATTAAAAAACTAAAGCACATAGGATTGACCCCTGATCTTAGCTGAACGCCGCCTGATATATTGCAAGCACTGTTGCAAGCCCTACTTGCTGCAACGTGTTTTCATAAAAAAAAGCAGAGGCCATTTTAAAAAAAATTCGATATTTTAAAAACTAAAAATGGCTCCAACTGTTTACAAAAATCGATTGTAACTAACAATATGGCGCATATATTGATTTATAAAAAAAAATTTAAATACAAAATTTTTTAAATTCTTAATTTGTTTTTATTTTTAAGAAAATAAAAACTTATTTTTTTAACATTTTTTTTTTTAAAGAAGAGGTTTTAGAAGAATTAAATCAAAACACATGAAGTCACGCGGATTCATATAACCGGAGATAAAGATTTTCAATGAGAGGGTTCTTTTTCAAATTTGTCAATTTTTGGAAAACTTTAAAAAATTCTAACTAAAAAAATAATTTTTTTTCGGACAAATCCTGATACACGTGATTGCTCATTTTCCGAATAGAACATGTAAAAAAAATTTTCAGGCAAATCAAAAATGTAAAAAATTTTTTTTACCCCAAATCTGTTTGGCTCGTAAATGAACGGCCCTTAGGCAGCATTAATTGTTATGAGCTGGCAAAAGTGGCTATTTTCGTTTCTTAATAACTTTTAAACTCGATTTTTTACAGTAATGTGTTATATACCAAAATTTAAGGAATCTCAAGGGCTATAAAGTTTAAAGTTGTAAGGAAAATCGTTAGAGCCGTTTTTGAGAAAATTAAAAAAAAGTTAAAAAAAAAGTTTAAAAAAATGTTATTTTGTTTATATCTTTTTAACTATTACATTTACACAAATTGCATATAGAAGGCGTTTATAGCATTTAAAAATACCTTTCAAACGAGATGCAGCACAAGTCTGTAGCTTTAGTAGTATAGAAGTTACGGCTTTCCGAATTTTAGCTATTTATAGCTGTTTTCCCGCTAAACTAGCGGGTTTTTCCAAAAGTGGTAGAACAAAAGTTTTTTATATCGATGTGATGAACGTCATATCAAATTTTCAGAACTTAAAAAACATATTTTGGACAAGTGGACAAGTGGACAAACTGACAAACAGAATTAAATTTTCATTTTGGGAAGAAGAAGAAAATCTTATTTTGGCTATAACTTTTGAACGGAGCGTCCGATCTTCTGATATGACCCCTCATATTAAGCGCATTTTCAGTAGCAATACAACTAACGTAGTCCGGGGGGCCAATTATCCCCACCGGCCCCAACAGATCCAAATTTCTAAATTTTCACTTTTACACTTTCACCGCTCTCCCTCCCAAACCAATTGATTTTCTTGAGGTCTTGGTATGCAATCCTTTAAGTTTTAGCAATACCTTTAATTTGGTGTATTACTCATTACGATCGGACTATCACAGCAGATTTTCATTTCTTCGTGTATATATAGTAGTCGCCTTCGCACACTCTCCTGGTGCGCTTCGTCACTACATGGACTGCCGTCCATAGTGATTAGTTTTATTTGTTTATTTGTTTATTTATTTATTTATTTATTTATTTATTTATTTATTTATTTATTTATTTATTTATTTATTTATTTATTTATTTATTTATTTATTTATTTATTTATTTATTTATTTATTTATTTATTTATTTATTTATTTATTTATTAGTTTTATTTGTTTATTTATTTATTTATTTATTTATTTATTTATTTATTTATTTATTTATTTATTTATTTATTTATTTATTTATTTATTTATTTATTTATTTATTTATTTATTTATTTATTTATTTATTTATTTATTTATTTATTAGTTTTATTTATTTATTTATTTATTTATTAGTTTTATTTGTTTATTTATTTATTTATGTTTGTATTTATTTATGTTTGTATTTAATTATTTATTTATTTAGTTTTATTTGTTTATTTATTTATTAATGTTTGTATTTAATTATTTATAGAATTGTATAATGGAACAGTTTCAAACAATTTTAACTATTCCCTGACCTTAAAATACAGTTCGGATACCCTCCCACAAAATTCAATACTCAGGGAGCGTTAATTGTTTGAGCTGGCAAAAGTGGCTATTTTCGAATAAAAATAACTTTTAAACGTGACTTTTTACAGTAATGTGTTATATACCAAAATTTAAGGAATCTCAAGGGCTATACAGTTTAAGGTTTTAACCAAAATCGTTAGAGCCGTTTTTGAGAAAAATAAAAAAAGCTAAAAAAAAAGTTTTAAAAAATTGTCTTTTGTTCATATTTTTTTAACTATTACATTTACACAAATTGCATATAGAAGGCGTTTATAGCATTTAAGAATACCTTTCAAACGAGATGCAGCACAAGTCTGTAGCTTTAGTAGTATAGAAGTTACGGCTTTCCGATTTTTAGCTATTTATAGCTGTTTTCCCGCTAAACTAGCGAGTTTTTCCAAAAGTGGTAGAACAAAAGTTTTTTATATCGATGTGATGAACGTCATATCAAATTTTCAGAACTTAAAAAACATATTTTGGACAAGTGGACAAGTGGACAAGTGGACAAGTGGACAAACAGAATTAAATTTTCATTTTGGGAAGAAGAAGAAAATCTTATTTTGGCTATAACTTTTGAACGGAGCGTCGGATTTTATCGTATGACCCCTCATTCGACGGGTATTTTCAATAAGAACACAACTAAAACATTGCGAGGGGGCATTTATCCCCACCGGCCCCAACAGCTCCAAATTTCGAAATTTGCACTTTTTCACTTTCACCGCTCTCTCTCCCAAGCCAATTGATTTTCTTAAAGTCTTGGTATGCAATCCTTTAAGTTTTTGCAATACCTTTCGATTGGTGTATTACTCATTACGATCGGACCATCACAGCAGATTTTCATTTCTTCGTGTATATATAGTAGTCGCCTTCGCACACTCTCCTGGTGCGCTTCGTCACTACATGGACTGCCGTCCATAGTGATAATACGAATTGTAAAGATTCATGTCAATATATTCTACACTGCGCGAAATATCTTAAATTCCTGCAAGTTATATACGATTGTTCCTTTAGGAGCTATAGGATATAGAAGTCCGCTTTTCAAACATGATCTGCGTACACATGTTTTAGGACGACTGTGAAAGTTTCAGATCGCTAGCTTTTAAACTGAGCTCGCAAACGGTATTGAAACAGACATACAGACGGACATGGCTATATCGACTCCCCTATTGATCCTGATCAAGAATATATATACTTTATGAGGTCGGAAACGTCTCCTTCACTGCGTTACAAACTTCTGACCAAAATTATAATACCCTCTGCAAGGGTATAAATAAAAGTGTCGCCATATCTTCGCTTCTGCCAAATGGATTTTTTTTAACTTTTTAAAAATTTGTTTTTAAATAGAGTAATATCGTAATAAAAATGAGATATCGTTTTGAAACCATTAAGAAAATCTCGATAAGTTTCACAAAAAATCACTCATACTGAAACGGTTTAATCTGTTTCATAGTTGCCTTTTTAAATTAAATAATGAATAGAGTATTCGGTTGTATTAAATATGTAAAAACTATATTCACGTAAATTAGATCGCATTGTAAGAATTAAATAATGTAAATTATTGTATTAAACGTATTTCATAACTTCATAAGACCATATAAAAAAAAATATCAGTATGCAATCACGTTTTTTGTATTTTATATGTTTGACGCTCGCTTGGTTGCTTGTATGTGTATTTATTTCACATTAACGCATGATGCCTTACCGACCAACTGTCGCGTTGTTGCCTAGCCGCTATAGATAGACACAGATGATATCGAATCTCACTAGCACTAACACACAGGCGATCAAATCGATCCAATGCGCCACGAACTAAACGACGAACAGGAACAAACCGCCCGTCAGCCGATAGCCACACTAGCAGTCTGCAAATAATCTAAAGAGCAGATGTGAAAACGTATTCTCACAACACACTCGCACCCAATAATAATGCCGATACTCACGAAGATCACTTATGCGGGCCTCAAATATATACATATGGGGGAGCAAACAAGGTGAATTGAATGAAACAGAGGTTTTGCAACCCGATTAAAAAACATTTTAACATTTACAAATAAGAGGTTTGCACCATAACAAAATAATTACGATGTTTTTTCAGCGATCTAATATATTGATTGCTTGTAATCACTGAAGTGTTCATTTACCTTCCTATAAACTGAAAAAGTATTTAAAAGCTACAAAAAAACGGTTCAGTTGTTTTCACATAGATTCTGTGTGTTGATTTTGTGAATGTACGAATTTCTCTTAATTACTTTTATATTAGTTTGTTTAAATCGTTCAAAAAGTGCAGGTCTTCCAGCTGATTCCTGTCTTCACTTTTCAATTTATTACCCATATTTAATGTATAATTAATTTTAAATTAAATTAACCAGATTTTTCATGTTGTAAAATGACATTGTCTTGAAGAGCAAAACTTTCTTTAAACGGTCATAAAATTTATAATTTTACTTGCAGTGCAACACGGAAAATGTAAACGCAGTTTGATTTTCAAAACCTGAAAGTTCTCATCAAAACAATGTAAACCTTAAATTATTTTTCTTTACTCCTTTATGTGTTTTGAAGGCACTGTGAAAATTTTAAATCGATCGGACCTATATTTAAAAAAAAAATAAGCGTTGTAAGTTTCGTTTATTTAACTTGCTCTAAAGCATAGCATTTAAGCGCGTTTTTTGTCGAAACGACGTTTTTAAAGCCCGTTTTTATCGGTATTTTTAAACGGTTCCTGCGATTGTTTTCAAACTTGTGTCATCCTAAGAAAAATGACCCCTGGGAAGATTTTTTTGTTTTGTTTGTAACCCAACATATTTTTTTTAAACGCAAAGGGAATTTTTTTTAAGGGGTGACATCTAGGTAGAATTTTTAAAAAATCGAAAATTTTTTTTCGCTTAAAAAATGCTTTAGGGTCTTAAAAATAACATACCAAAATATAAAGTCCGGCAAAAGTGTCTAGTGTCGAAATTTTCCATTCTGCGGCGATGCCTCACATGTATATCCCGGGCACCTTAAAACTTTAAACGCGTTTTTCTCGAAACCACTTTTTTTGAGGCGGACGGACACATAACTCGAACAAATCTTAACCGATCGATCTCAATTTTTGACAGTATATTCAAAATACATATGTCTATCGACAGACGTAGGATTTTTTTTTATTTTGCTTACTTTTTTTTATCAACAATTTTGTGACGTTTTTTATTCGAAAAAATGCTACTTTTTTTTCAATCACTCACCATTTTGCAAAAAATCAATATATCGAAAAAATCCTACGTCTGTCGATAGCTGTTTATCATCGAAATGATTATCATTTTATCATTTTATACGTATTTTTTTATTTAAAGAATTTATTAATATATTAATTTTCCTTCAATTATATCTACAAACTTGGATAGTAAAGCAGAGAAATATTTTTTCGAGTGGCTGGGTGGCGCAAAAGAGAATGTTTAGTGGTTATTTTTCCCGATTATTCCTATGGGAGCTTTACGATATAGTTGTCCGATCTGGCTCGTTCCGACTTATATACTACCTGCAAAAGAAAGAAGACTTTTGGGACAGTTTTAGCCCGATAGCTTTAAAACTGAGAGACTAGTTTGCGTAGAAACAGACGGACGCACAGACGGACAGACTGACAGACTGACATGGCTAGATCAACTCGTCTAGTAATGCTGATCAAGAATATATATACTTTATAGGGTCGAAAACGTCCCTCTACAAGGGTATAAAAAGCCTAGAGAACTGCTCGTCGGCTGAGTGCGAAAAAAATTTTTGTACGAACAACTCAATCGGTTGCAGTCTGATCCTTCCCAGCGGCGAAAATTGCAATTACAAAATGTATTACGAATGCATTACTTCCCCTTTTAGTATTCCAGAAAGAATGGATTACAACATGGATTACTTTGCCATAGGCATGGCCGCCTTGTAGTGTAGTCCGGACACAGTCTGCATTACTAGTAATGGGAAAAGTATGCTAGGGCCGAATCACCTTCGGGTCTCCATTACGAATTCATTATACTTTTCCAAACTTGTAATGCGAAATGTAGAAAGATTACATAAAATTCAACATACAATTCGAAAAACGTATACTGCGTTGTAATGCTGTTCATTTATAAAAAACAAAAATATTCTTTCCACATGTAGGAATTGAACATGGGTAAGGCTAACCGCTCGGCCATTGTCTGTGCTTTTTTTAGTTCGTTAGACTGTTATTATTAAAGTTCCAATGCACAAACATGACGGAAAAGAAACGAAAAACGAACACATAGACAATTTTTAGGAGTGTTTGTGATTTTTGACGAAAGGAAATCGTTAAGGAACAAAAAAACGAAGTCATAGGAGCTCTGATTACAACTTTACTGTCGAAAAACAGCGATCATAATTGATTACGTTTTCTATACTCCAGACCCCATTCACATGTTCGCCGCTGGGTTTGCTCAAAGTCTGAGGGAAAAACACTTAATTGGAGACAGCACGAATCGGTCAACAGTTATATGTTTAAAATTCGATTTCAAGAGAACCATGACCTCCGACCGCCAATCAATTTCTTTGCGCAAGTTCTTAAGAAATTACTGTTCATCGAGTAATACTCTTTTGCCGTTTTTTTGGAAATTTCCAAACATTTTAGACATTTTCTTGAAGAGAGAGAATAATTTGAAAGTTATTTTACATCACTTACCAGTGGTTGAAGCAGTAGATTCAGATACGTTTTTGGGAGACACTATGGGAATTCTGCAACAAATAATAAAATAAAGTTGATAGTAGTTAATTAGACGGGAGTATGCTTTAACACTATCAAAAACAAGAAGCTAATATAGCCTTGCAGATTATTCCTTATTAACTTAACTTAAGAAAAACATTAACTTTAGATTTACGTGCGTATGTTACAAGAATCACAATTTTAGCTGCCTTCGTATTATTTTGGCATTAATTTTTGATCCTTCCTATGGCAGCTATATATATAATTTAATTTGAAATTTAAAAAAATACTATATCCAGAATTATAATTTTTTTGCTATTTATTTCCATTTAATTTTCCGACCGTTCCTTTGGAAGCTATATGAAATAGTGATCCGATTTTTAAAAAATTTAATTCGAAATTCAGAAATATTAAAAAAAAAATATTCCCAAGAGTAGAAGGTAATATTTCAAAAAACATCGAAGCTAGAATTTTTTTCGTTGATTTTTCCGTTTTTTCCTATGGGAGCTATAAGATATAGTTGTCCGATCCGGTCGGTTCCGACTTAAATACTACTACTACGCTAACTAGTCTCTCAGTTTTAAAGCTATTGGAGATAAAATTAAAAAAAATTATATCTTGGGTGTTTGTTATATGTTCACAACCTCCTACTTTTGGAAATACCATTTTTTATCTAATTCTGAATTTCGAATTAATTTTATCAATTTTATAAATAAATCGGACGACTTTATCATATAGCTGCCATAGGAACGATCGAAAAATGTATGGGAATATAAAAGGAAATAAATTATTGCTTCGTTGGTTTAAGCTTATTGGTTGGATCGGAATAAAGTTTTGAGGGCGTTTTTTGGAAACCCTATGTAGAGTAATAAAACATCAACATGAAACTGTATATATATAAAAACTTTTTACTTACTTTTTGCTTCTACCTCTTTGAGGTGTAGGTAATATTTCAACCGAAGGTGCATCAGACATCGCGGATACGATTGGAGTCTGTCCAACATCTTGGCGGCTTACTGATATTGGTTCTATAAAGTAAATAATGTATTCCTATAAGTATTGTGGCTAGCTGGTATAGGGATGGACCTATAATAGCCGAAGAACTCGACTATAGCGATCTCTTTTGTTTTGATTTATTCTTAGCAAAAAGGTAATGGAAGTCTAAATCTTTTGCAAAATGTATAGATCATTCATTAAATTTAAATTGGAAAAATATTAGCCTTGAATAAAGGCCCTTGATTGTTGACATCGGATTTACAAATAGTAAAATATGAGAGGTACTTACCAACGGGGGTGTAAGGAGCGTTTGTCCGAGCTTCGGATGCTTGTGATGTTATATTGCTTAAGTTACTGATTCCAGCACTATCTTGCTGTGGAATACGTATTTGCCCTTCTGTGAGGGCTGCTGCCGATGTGTTTGTAAGGGTTACCTGCTCCGAGAAGTCATTATCTGCGTTTGAGTTTGTCTTTAAAATAAACAAACAAAATTGTAAATGTATTGAAAATATTAAGTTAATTATTAACTTGCCTTATCAAAATCGTCTAATATATTTTTTTTAGTTGCCGGATCGATTATCTGCAAGCGATGCTGATGTCGGCGCCGGCTCGTTGGTTGCACCTGCACGGGTTGCGGTTGCACATTTGTTGGCATAACATTAACTCCAACCATTGGAGGCACTCCAACCTGTCCCATTCCACTGCCTGGGCCACCGACACCCATTACAGTGTTTGCCCCTGGCTGTACTGTGCTTGTGATTAATTGAAGCTGCGACGAGGTAGCCCCAGGACCAGTCAGTGGTCCGTTGGGTCCGGACTGGACTGGCTGCAAAGTGTTTCCCACATTGACGTTCGTATTCACCGCTACGGCACTACGAGTATGTGGCGGCGGCTGTTGCTGAAGAGTTGGCACGTATTGGTACTGGTAGTAGGGCATTGGGGCGGGTGCATATTGCAAATGAGAGGCTGGAAATGTTTGTTGTCGCGGGTTATATTGTGTGTACTGTTGTATCACCATGTTCTGGTGAAGGGGCTGTGAGTACATGGGTTGTACATGGACATGGCGCGTTGCACCGCCGCTGGCACCTCGTGGGGTATTCGCCGTCGGTGGTGGTCCACGAAATATTCCGCCACTTTGAGGATTTGAACGGGTATTACCAGAACTATTGTTTCCCGTTGAAACAAACTGCAAAAATGCGAAAGGAAAATTAATTATCAGTAGCATGAAAGCAAAGGTAAGCTAAAATAAAAATGGGAATTAAGGTTTAAACTATGGTTTATGGTTTATGGAAAATAAGTCAAAAACGTACTTAAACGAGCTTTGATTATTGGTTACATTATACATTTCCCGGAGCATGTCACATTTCTTTTCCGTCTAGAATATTAACATAAGTCCGATAAACCCTTGTGATCAGTATGTATTAACTTTATCGAAAATTATATAAGTTCATAAAAAGGTCATAACTAACAAAATTATTAATAACTGTTTAACATAAGGATTAACCCACTAAATAATCTTACGAACACTTAATAATTGTTATTTAATCATTTGCAGGGAGTATTATGATTTCAGTGAGAAGATTGCAACGCAGAGGAGACTGTTCGGACCTCATAAAATATGTATTCTTGATCAGCAACAATAGCCGAGTCTATCTAACCATCCGTTTTTATGCGAACTAGTCTCTAACTTTTAAAGCTATCGCGATGGAACTATCCCAAAAGTCATATTTCTATTGCAAATAATACATATGTATGTAGGAACGAGCCGGATCGGACCACTATATATTATAAAAATAATATAAAAGCATTATAACTTTGTTTGTTTTGAAGTAAGCATTTTGATTTTTGACAATTTAAAAAAAAATTTTAACAAGGCAATAATATATCCCAATATACATACGATAACCCTGGAACAACATCAAGCTTTAAACGTTAATTATTTATTTTAACTGCAATGGTATATTAACTACGGCTTGCCGAAGTAACTTTTACAAAAATTTTAAAAATGGGGGCTCTAGACTCATTTTATTGTATGTCGACATTAACACATCGGGCGTGTAGGCTTCATAAGCACTAGTAGAACCTATATCAAAAATGTTTAAATCTTCAAAAATGTGGTAGCCAGAGCCAGAGATTCCGATTTCCCAAACTGGCGCCACCTAGCGGGAAAACCTTTTTAATAAATAGTCACAGTTTTTTCTGTTTTTCACTGTATGTTGGCGTTAGAGTAGGCATGGCACACTGGCATACCAAACTTGAGCCGAATCAAAAGCTGGGAAGTCTGAATCTAAAATCCAAATGTTCTAGCTCTTATAGCTTCCGAGATCGACTCGAATAGTGATCCTGATCATATACTTGTTAGGGTCGAAACCGCTTCCTTGCAACTATTACATTCATACCCCGAGACTTCTATTCTACAAGTAACGGGTATAAATATCTGATTTTTGTGAATTTTCCTCATTTTTTAGGCTTTACCGTAGGTTGTAGATATTAAGAAAATTAAATTATAAAGTAAGAAAAAAAAGAAAAACTTGATGTAATATGCATCTGTTCCTAAAATTTCTAATGGTTTACCTCAGCTGTCGATGCTTGGAAGCTATTTGTTACCAAACTACTGTTTTTGAAATCATACTTTCTACTAGTATCAACACAATTGACGCTAACGCCAACAATATTCTTCTCGTGCATGTAGGTTGTCCCTGGTGTAGTCGTGCCCAGGGCAACTCCCATAGTTGTTCCAATGTGCGAATTGGTCAATGTTATTTGGCTGTTATTACTGACTCCAGTACAAGAAGTTGGTCCATTTCCTACTCCGGCGATGGAGTTATTCGATACTACTGATGCGCCGATGTTATTGCCATTTTTTGTAATGTCCGGTACATTCAGAAAACGAACGTTTGCATCTAGGCTTCCAGTTAGTCCCCGGTGACTGGATAGGTTGTAAATGGCAGTCGAGTTCATATCACCCGAATTCAGTTGACAACCATTTACGGTCATTATGTTTGAGCCATTACATAGAACTGTTGACTGCTGGGCTCCAACTGGTCCAGACCCCGATATGGATCTATTTACAACGTTTGCATAGCTTTGTTGATGCTGTGTTTGCTGAAGGTGATGGGATGGTTGTTGCTGATGCGTTAAGTGGGGAGCCTGTTGCGCATTCTGTGCTGTTGCCTTAATAATGGAAACCACATTGTATGCCTTATTTATCTGAAACTGGGGCTGCGGAGTTTGATGGCTATGCTGCTGTTGCAGTGGCTGAAGGCATTGTGGCTTTGAAGAGAGCACCTGTTGAGCATACTTTTTGGTCTTTTTATTGGCTGGCAAAATCTACAACAGATCACAAGAGTGGGGATATTTCCGGACTATAGAATTTAATTAGCAATAATTTTTAACTCAAAATTTATCCAGGGAGTTTGCAAAAAATAACACGAAAAAAATATATAGTCGACTATTCCGACTTAAATTTACTCGAATAAAACACAAAATAAAAAAAAATTAAAAACAAGTCCCAAATAGGTACATCTACAACAGATCACAAGAGTGGGGATATTTCCGGACTGTATAATTTAATGAGCAATAATTTGCAACTAAAAATGTATCCAGAGTATACAAAAAATATAAAAAAAATTAATAGTCGACTATTCCGACTTTACTTCGTTCATTGGGATCCAAAAGAAAAAAAAAAAGTTCACAAAAATGCCAAATAGGTACTTATGTTCTTAATTTATAATAGTATTACACTTCTGCACGTTGAAATATGCATTTTGTACGGCCCAGATTATGAAACGATAATTAAGGAAGTATTTTCGATGACCTTATGGTGTTGCTTTTTTAATTGTTGCTTTTTTTAGTGAACTGGTTTGGAAAAGTTAGGATTAAGCACGAAGGATCTAGGGATTCCCGCGCAGCGCAACTCTCTAGCGTCCACAAATCTATCTCTCTCCAACTTCCGGGTATCTCGCCTATAGCCTTTTCTCTTGGTTTCTTACTTGTTATGCCCTTTCAGAGGGTAATACATATGTTTTCAGTCAGAAGTTTGCAACGCAGTGAAGGAGACGTTTTCGACCCTATAAGGTATATATATTCTTGATCAGCACCAATAGCCGAGTCGATCTAGCCATGTCCGTCTGTCTTCTATCAATTGCAGGTAGATTATAAGTCGGAACCAGATGGATCGGACAACTATATCCTATAGCTCCCATAGGAACAATCGGAAAAATAATGGAACAAAATTAGAGCTTCAATGTTTTTTGAAATCTATCCTTCTTGGGAATATTAGTTTTTATATATTTATAAATTACGGATTAAATTTAAAAAGAATCGGACCACTACCTCTATATCATATAGCTGCCATAGGAAGGGGAATGATCAACAAATTAATGCCAAATTAATACGAAAGCAGTTACAATTTTGTGTGTTGGCATAATATCGACGTCTTGGACTTCTTGAAGTCTAAGCCGACATGACGAGTTAGCTTAAAAACTTCTCTATTACAAAAAAAAGGTCGTATATAAAGCCTATCTTTGGGACATTTTAAGCATGTAAGTTGGAACACCCGCGACTGCTGATCTTAGAGTCATCTTAAGCTTAAAGAATGCATGTAATTTTAAATGCAAGTTGTAAACAATAAATAATACTAAGTAAAACTACGATATATCCATAATTTAAACTATAGTTACCCATCGATATGAATTCCCGATATTATTGCACCAAAAATACAGTTTTACAGTACAGTACAGTTCACTACTACGGCAGAAGTGTGACAGAATTGCAAAAATTAGTAGGTAAAGTTGCCAAAAAAAATTAGTGTAAACGTCCCAATCAGCTGGGAAAAAAACCAAATGGCCGGAAAGGCATGGTATTATGGATTTAAGTTGTGGCATAAAACTCTTACACATGTTTCATGAGCGAATGTCCAAATGGGAGACTAAAAACAAAAGGAGTACCAACATACAGACCTCTCCCCTACGCAAGTAAATCTAAATTTAATGATTTGGAAGTTAATAGGAATGATCTGCAAGGGTACATAAGCTTCGACTGGCCGAAGTTAAAAAAATTATATCTTGGGTGTTTTTAAACATATGTATAACCTCCTACTTTGAAAACACCATTTTTTATCTAATTCTGAATTTCCAATAAAATTTTATCAAAATCGGACGACTATATCAAATAGCTGCAATAGGAACGATCGCAAAATTAATGGGAATATAATAGGAAATAAATTATTGCTTCGTTGGTTTTTATTGTATTCTGTTCTACACTGGGATATGACTCTTTTTAAATGTTTTCGCATTTAGTTTTTAATTTTATCAATATCATATAGCTGCCATAGGAACGATCGGAAAATTAGTGATTAATCAGAATTATCTGCAATGGTATATAAGCTTCGGCTGGCCGAAGCTAGCATCCTTTCATGTTTTTGTCTGCTTTAGGAAAATTTTGATATACTTAAAATGAGTAGTAGAATGCTAAAAGAGAACTTTGACTACACTTTCAGCAAAACAGATCTAGTAAATGAGCTCATACATATATACATAAGTTTGATTTAAACAGTTCTGCTGAAACTTTTTGCGCTGAGCTGTTTGGCTCGATCGATTTTAAATTGGTGTTATGGGAAAAACTCTATAGCCTATCCTCGATGGACCGCGGGGGTTAAGCAATTGCAAGCTGTTCGTTGTAGTCTTTCAAACATTAAGGTTAAGTTCATTACACACCACCGTTAAGAAAAATTGCACTGTTACCAAATTTAAACTTTATTTATTTACTTCGATGGGTGGTAAAAAATCGCATCCCCACGGAAAATACCCGTAAACCTTTTCCATAAACTCTTTCCTATCGAAAACTCATAATGGATGTCAAATGTCAAATCAATTTAAATTTGTTTTGCGATGTACGGATAATAATAATAAATGTAATAGAGAAATAAACTGTTTGTCCAGTTTGAAATATTTGGCAAGTGCTGTTCAGTAATTCAATATACATTTTTGATATGTTTTTTTAATTATCTTTAGCCAGATGGTAGGAAATGAATTAAATAAATTAAAACCCGCATCCTGGTCGCAGTTTTCCGAGCGGACAGCCAAGAAGAGCAGCAGACAGAGCAGCGGAAAAATGCGGAACATGTTCTCAAAACTCTTAAAGTTGTTTGGTCATATTTATATACTTCCCATTTCCAGGGGAAACTTTGAAATGATGGTGCTTCTGGGATAAATTCCCCACTGGGGAGAAAAGTACAAAGAATAGTGATATTCAAAAAGAATGCAATACAAAATTGGTTCTGAAGTCCTGGATCCTTCACTTGTCCCCAATGTCGCTTTCCACTGTACTAGAAGTGTGATACCATTTTAACAACTATTTTTAATTAAAGCGTCATTCAAGTGCATTCGATTCCCAATCAACAAATGGCAACCTCATAAAAATGTACGGCTATTGAGCTCTATTCGGACATTTTTAAATTAAAAGTAGAACCAGAGAAAAATATTTTTTAAAAAATATGAGGCATAATAGTAGTAACAAACGTGCTAACACCAAATGATTTCTGGAAATGGGTATAATTTTGGAGTATGACTTACCATGTTTTGTGCTGAATGGGGCTGCATGACTTTAGCTATATCTGATTGTGTTGATATAGTTGGAATCGCTTGTTGCATTACGTATATGTAATCCTAGTGAGTTAGTTGTAAGGGAAATCGCCAAACGGTCAACCTTGCCGTTTCATTGACGATTTCTGGGGCGATTTTGGACCCACTAAAATAAGTCGTCACACAACCATTTGATTCTGAAACAGATATCATTAAATAAATTAAATGTATTATAGATTTAATGGCACTTGGCGTATTTTACCTGATAATAATATGTGTATCACTTCCAGAAACGTATCTGAAATTTAAAGGAATGACACGTATAAAAAAAATATGGGAATGTCTAAAAACATCAAGTATTTATTATATGTTTGCAGTCAGTAATGACAATAAATAATAAAAGTAGGATAGGCAAGACTTTTAATCTAATAAGTGAGTTCCCGAAATGACTTCCATTTCTCATCTGGCAGTCTTAAAACCAATCAAGCCTGTTAACTTTACATATTTGCCGACGTTGCTGTTGTGGCGATGGACGTGAAATGTGCAAGACTGGAAAAGTAAAACTATCACAGTCACAAAGGTACAGACGGTGAAAACGTGCCACTGAGTTCACCATCTGCGTAATTTCAGCAAGTTGTTTCGAATAATAACAACGTGTCGGGGTTCAAGTCTTTTTTTCTTAACTCGGCAAAGGCAACTTGCACCAAAAGTCATCATGTAATATTTGTTGCCCAGTCCTCATTATTACTCTTCAATTTACCTGAGCATATGTGCCTCAACGATGCGATTATTTACAAAAAAAATATGACTGTTATTGATTTCACTTTAAGTGTATTTAAACAGCAATAAATCAAGCCGTAATTCCAGCTTTATATCATTCAATCAAAAACTATTTTTTTGTTAATTTCCACATGCAATGTGTTCTGTTCATAGGCGCAGAGTTGCATTTATTATTCGATATATCGATACCACTTTCCCAATAGTCACTGTTCGGTCACTTATAGCCTCTTCCCATAGAGTCCATCCGCATGAAACGGCTGGGATTTTTAACTAATGTGAAACTCGTGTACCCATCAAATTGGTAGCAAAAAGTTTGAAAATTAAACCAAAAAAAACATAAAATTACTTTTTATAATTCTTCCCATTTTACTGAAGCTCTAATAAACGAGAAACATTTTAATGTTTGGATTCCATATGGAATTAAAATACCAAGAAAATACCAAAGGTGGCTATCGGTTTTTACAATTTTGCCCATTACTGCTGACATATGTCTTTCTTGCTCGCACCAACGTAATTTCATATATGCAGAGGAAAAATTGCGTTAATGAATGAGCCGAACAATGTCGTTTGAAAAGAAACGGAGACTGGCTTAAGACAAAAGAACTGCAGATAACAGACTTCATAGGCTGGACTTTCTATGTCTGGGGAAATAATAAACAACAGTGTATATAACCCGTCGGAATTAGTTTTCAGACATTATATTATGAAGCAATGTCTCAATGTTCAGTGTTCTTTCCGAATTTTTATAATTTGCAACAATGGTGATTCTATATGACTCTACAGCTTAAACATTGTTGCAAAATCGGGTTATTGGCTGTCAAGATACCTAAGGCACTTTCTCCATTATGGACGCGTGGCGTTTGCATCCATTTACAGTTTAACGCGCCTCAATTCCCATACAAACTTGTCGGTGGGAGTGAGAAGGTAAGGGTGGAAAATTGTCGCGTTACAGGGCTGCGAAGTCAAAATTGTGGTATTTTTCCGCAGTATTAACCAGGCATGATAATTTAGTAGCTGCAGTTACTGCTGTTGCGGGTCATAACAGAGAATTATTTAGATCGATATATATGAGCGCCTTCTGCAGCAGATATATTTATGCTGTGCAAATGCTGTTCTGCTATTACAATTAGAATATCTAATTATTTAAATCTTTCTTTTTTCTTAGCCCGCGTATGACTATTTCACAGAACAGCTGTTTTCAAACGCGTTTACCAATGGAAACACCTAGCGTTTGCCTATCGCGTTGCCAATCGAAAAATCACAAAAATACCACAAAAAACCGCATAGCTCGCGGTTTGGTTAGAGCTGGAAATAAATCGAGTTTTAACAAAAATATTCTAAATATTTGGGCAAAACTATAAGTTTAAACAATTTTTTTCAATTTATATATAAAATTATTTTTTAAACTTTTTTTTTCAAATCTAAATCAAATCAAAGTCAAAGAAGCGAATGACACATTTTTGTCCGTTCGTCCGAAAAAAACACATATTCTACACAGACGTGTAAATAGTGTAAATATTGTATAAATTATAAGGTAACACTAAGAAACAACAAATGTAATTATCGATAAGAAGATTGATCGATGGTGTACGTCATTCGTTAAAAAGTTATCAATGTTTTATATGTATCTCCACTCCACTGACGGGTGTCAGATAGCCGGGACACCCACCCGACAATAGCGTTCTCTCTTGTTTAATATGCGCAGTTGAGAAATTCTTACCTTGATATGAAATGCTAATTCATTTTGTTTTTTAACCTGGCACGGAAAAATAGCCTATCTTATTTTGTAGTTTTACTTTTTTTTGCCACAATTGTCGGACTGTTTTTCATTCCATTAAAGGGAGCCACCGATACAGGAGTCATTTAAAGGCTTTCAGCTAAAGCCATTTAAAATAACTGCTGAAAATATATTTCATAAATTTGGATTTTAATTTTTGTTAGGTGAGCAATATGTTTTTCTTAAATGGTAATAGCACAGACTTGGCTTAATATTAAAATTTTGACAGGCACTCGAGAAAACGGCCGTTAAACTTTAAATCAATTTCCATGGCCATGCTCCCAATAATTTTACCCGTTACGCGTAGAGTAAAGGGTTATATTGTATTTGTTCAAAAGTATGTAACAGGTAGAAGGAAGCGTTTCCGACCTTCTTGATCACGATCACTAGCCGAATCGATATAGCCATGTCTGTCTGTTGTCTGTCTGTCTGGATGAACGCTGAGATATCGGAAACTATTAAAGCTAGAAGATTGGCATTTTGCATGCAGATTCTAGGAGTTCCTACCCAGCGCAACCCCTCTAACGCCTACAATCGCCGTAAGCCATTTTTTGAAAGGTGTCTGGCGCCCGCACCTTAAAGGATTTCGGAAAATTAAAAATGCAGTTTTATTGTGTTTATCAATACCTTTCGAAATGTAAAAGAAATTTTTTTTCCGACCATTCGCTAAAAAGTTATGCCCGATCAAAGTTGTATGTCTCCATCTCCCTCGCATTCCTTTTAGTGGAGTAACGGGTATCTGATAGTCGGGGCACCCGACTATAGCGTTCTCTCTTGTTTTTGTTGTTTTTGCTAATAATCTTGTTGTTATTCAGGCTGTTTTGGAGAGTGCTGTAACTACCTTTATTTCGAAATCGATAGGAATCGCACATTAGTGTGCCTGCACTGCAAAATGAATGAGCTTGAGTGTGGTGAAAAATCATAGCACGACAGCAAGTGAGCGAAAGAGAAAATATATGAGCAGACCGCTCTCTTAAGGAAAACCGGGCCACCGTTATAAAAATTAGTTGAAGAGACCAAAAATTTTTTTTTGTTGGTTCTCTTTGGTATGCTGCCGTTGTGGTGCTTTTTCTCTCGAATTCCGTGAGAGATGGACAGTTAGAAGGATTGTTGTATTGTAGGTGGCTGCTGCCTTTGTTGTTCTTTTCCTTGGCCACCGCTGCTGGTGCTGATTTCTTGGTTGTTGTTGTGCTGCTGCTGCTCCTACAAGAACTGATTTCGCGTTGGCTTATCATGGATAAATCAGTCAACCTACTGGTAATGCTAAGACAAGACGTATTCGTGTCACAAAAAATTTAGTCATATCATAAAAAGTTTGCGGTTAAAGTTGTATAAGTACTTATTAGTTGCCACCGAGAGCAGAAGCAAAGGTAATTTAATCATGTCTGAAATATATAATTTTTATATTTCTACTTTTTGGAAGTGATAAAATACGACAATAAATATAAATGCAAGTTTCATGGTGATTGCCTTGTTTAATTTCCACCAAATCATCTTGATAAAATAGCCAGTAACACAATAGTTAGCTTATTTGTACATATAAAATACCTTTACATTAAAATGTATTAAAGAAGGTTCAACATTTTACAATAATTTTGCGCATATAAAATATATCTGCAGATGTGTATGAGTGAATTTTTTCTTTGGTGCTTTCGCTAACACACAGCTTCAAAGTAACGCCATCCTCAGTACCATTCTTGTTGGTACTTCTTGGTTAAGTCCTTACAACGGAAGCTTTTTCTGACTCGCTTTTGTGTTCACACAAGCTTCGATTTTATTAAAGTAAGGCTTTTAACGCAGTCATGAACCAGACGCACGATGAAGCTCAAAAAAGGTAGCAGCGGTGTATAGTTTAAAGAAAACGAAATGAACCCTACAGTTTTGCTAAGCTGAAAAAGGCTTACCTGTTACTCACAGCCCCGCTGTAAAAAATTATTCTTACTAATAGCGTACAAGACAATTCCTGATAACACTAAATATTTTACAAAAAAAGGCAGTAATTAAGGAAATGGCTACCGTCGAATTTTGAAACAGCTGTTTTGTTGTCAAATTTTACAAAAACTTAAATATTAACAGTGTATCACTGTGAGCTCCATAACAGGGGTTTAATTCCAGCTTAGTTGAAAACTTAAATTTTGTTTGTTCAAAAAGTTTTTTTTTAAATCCAAAAGCCGCGTAAGAAAAACGGGAAAGTTTTTCCAAACATATTTGTCCCGTCAAGTTGAACCTTCTCACATTAAAAATATTTCCTACATTTTAAAAAATCTCAAAAAAAATAATTACTAGAAATTGTTGACAATATGTACATTGTACCAGTAAATCTACCCTTTAAGTTCAAAAGACAGCAATTACTTGTAAAGGATAGCTGGACTACACTTCAACTATTTTGTTTTGAACAAAATACTTATTTTTTTAAAGAAAATTAATTAACAAAAATTTAATATTTTCTGCCATTTTTTGTCGTTACTCAGCTAAAGGGAGTGCGAGGGAGATGGAGATATACAACTTTGATCGGGCATAACTTTTTAACGAATGCTCCGATTTAAAAAAATTTCTTCTACATTTCCAAAGGTTTTTTCTACATTTACTTGTTACGGAATCCTCTCTCTATACAAGATACTAAGGAGTGTAGGGCAGTATCTGTTGATCTACCTTTACGGTACGCGTGTTGTGCATTGTAGAGTAGGCTAGGGTTAGCAGTTAGTCTGATGTGTGTGTCAATTAGCCTTTTAAGATCTTTAACAAGAAGGAGGAGAGGCTTATTGAACGGAAGTCCTTTGAAGAGGTGTGAGCGGGCTTGCCGGCCTTTGGTATAAATATTACTTTAATTTCCAGCCATCTGGATGGTATGTGATTCAGTGCCAGACAGCCGTGGAAGATGACCGTCAGCCAAGGAAGGGTTGTATCTATTGTCCGTTGTAGTTGGTCTGGGAAGAAGAAGTCAGGGCCAGGTGATTTGAAGGGCTTAAAGGAGTTGATAGCCCACTTGATGCGTTCAGGGCAAATGTTGACTATGCTCTGCTCGTCGTGTTTTTAGGGAAGTGGGTTTCGGTTTCTAGCAGGTGTTTTACTCTACGAGTAACGGGTATTATTAGGTAGAGAAGGTAAAGCCAAGCGTTAAAAGGCAAATGTTAAAAGTACTAAACAGATGCTTTATTTTCTTCAAATTTATTAATTCAGATCATCGATTTATCTTAAAAAAGTAAAAACAATTTTGGTGAGATAAGACTATAAAATGTACGTATGTGTGACACAATATTCAACAAATGTTTATATAATTTACATTTTTTAACTTTTAGACCAATAAATCGATTATAAGCAAGATTTTAGCTTTGTAAAAAAAATTTTGTAGGTACGTTAACACACTAAAATATAACAATTTTAATCGGTTTCTATATGTTCTAGTTTCAGAATTCACTTAAAAAAAATGTGCCGGCATTTGATTTTGTGGTTTTAAAAAATTTTAAATAAAAAACTGGAAGAGTCTGTGTCAAGATGAAACTTAAAAGAGATACAACAACAATTCTAGCCGTCTTAATGGTGTTGACCTGGAGTCCTGGAGCAAACTTAAAAAGCCCCAGTAACGCACATACTCAGGATACAGTGTCTGTGTCTCTGCCCGGCGACATAATACTTGGTGGATTATTTCCCGTCCATGAAAAGGGTGAGGGTGCTCCATGCGGACCAAAAGTATATAACAGAGGAGTACAACGCCTAGAAGCAATGCTCTATGCTATAGATCGGGTAAACAACGACTCCAATATTCTTCCTGGTATAACGATAGGTGTCCATATACTTGACACCTGTTCAAGAGACACATATGCCCTGAACCAGTCACTTCAGTTCGTAAGAGCATCCCTTAACAACTTGGACACTTCAGTGTTCGAGTGTTCAGATGCGTCAAGCCCCCAACTAAGAAAAAACGCTTCTTCAGGGCCGGTTTTCGGAGTCATCGGAGGATCCTATAGTTCAGTGTCTCTGCAAGTGGCCAATTTGCTGCGTCTCTTTCATATTCCCCAAATATCACCGGCGTCAACTGCCAAAACGCTATCGGACAAATCACGCTTTGACCTTTTTGCTAGAACAGTTCCGCCGGACACTTTTCAATCCGTAGCCCTTGTAGATATACTGAAGAATTTTAACTGGTCCTATGTGTCGACGATACATTCGGAGGGATCGTACGGTAAGTCTATTCTGGGGTGTGAAATGGGATTAGGTACTAATGTTGGTGATTTTTTATACCCTTGCAGAGGATATTATAATTTCAGTCAGATGTTTGCAACGCAGTGAAGGAGACGTTTCCGACCACATAAAGTATATATTCTTGATCAGCATCAATAGCCGAGTCCATCTAGTTATTTCCGTCTGTCCGTTTCTCAGTTTTGCAGGTAGTACATATGTCGGAACGAGCCGGATCGGACCACTATATCTTATGGGTCCCATAGGAATAATCAAAAAAATAATAGAAAGCCAAGGGAGAACACTATAGTCGGGTGCCCCGACTACACTAGTTTACAAAATAATATTCTTGGTGTGCTCCCCAGCAATTGATGGCAAATTCTGTTAGTGTTGGACCCCTAGATCGCGAAAATAGCATTAATTTTTTTTTCGATGGCACAGTTTTTTTTTAAAGATTTTTTAAAGTTCGAAATGTTAAATTTCGGACTTTTTTCGAACTTCTTCTTATATCTCGGCAGATATCCACCCGATTGGGCCAGTTTTAGTTTTATTTTAAAGTCAATAGATCAAAGCTCAACTTTGCCATACAGATCAATATGATTGGATAAGTAATGGCAGCGTAGAAACTTGACAAAGATGAAAAATGTGTTTTTTGGTCAACTGTAAGTCGGCTGTATATATCGTAAAAACTCGAAATAAATCCGTTGAAAAATCATAATGGGTACAAACTTAAAGTTTACATCCTACCGAATAAAACATGCCGGATATGGCCCAAATCCAAGGAAAACTGGATTTATGGTGGATTTTTAAAGTTCGGATTTTTCCACTTTTTTCGATTGACAAAGTCCAAATTTAAGATTTATCATAGGCGGCGACATGTAAACAAAAATGAGTGGTGATGGCAGCCGGGTCAAAAAATAGCTAAATCAGATATTTAAAAGCTAGAAATTTATAAAAATGAATTTAATTTTTAAAAATTCTTTAAAAAATATTAAAATATTAAATACTCTCAGTCATAACGCAAGAATTTTAATTTTACTCATATAAAGCGAGTGCGAGGGAGATGGAGATATAAAACTTTGATCGCGCATAACTTTTTAACAAATGGTCCGATTTGAAAAATTTCTTCCACATTTCCATAGGCATTGATAAACACGATAAAACTGAATTTTTACTTTTCCGAAATCTTTAAAGTTTTGGGCGCCAGATACCTTCCAAAAATGGCGGGCCCTCGGCTGAAATCGACTTGCGCCGCGTAGGAACTCCAAGAATCTGCATGCAAAATGACAATCTTCTAGCTTTTATAGTTCCCGAGATCTCAGCGTTCATACGGACGGACAGACAGACGGACATGGCTATATCGACTCGGCTAGTGACTGATCAAGAATGCTTCCTTTTAGCTGTTACATACTTTGGCACGAATACAATATACCCTTTTACTCTAAGAGTAACCGGAATAAACATTGTAACTTTGTAGGGAGTAGTCGTTTTTATTTTTGACAATTTAAAAACAAACTTTTTAAATAAGCATATCTGCAAGGGTATATAAACTTCGGCTGGCCGAAGTTAACTTTCCTTTCTTGTTTTGTATAAAATTAGTACCATATCAAATATTTGTTATCCCTATTTTAATCAATTCCCAGGTGAATATGGGATTGAAGCCTTCCACAAGAAAGCCACCATTACAAATATTTGTTAACCCTATTTTAATCAATTCCCAGGTGAATATGGGATTGAAGCCTTCCACAAGGAAGCCACCGAACGACATGTGTGCATAGCGGTAGCCGAGAAAGTGCCAAGTGCCGCAGACGACAAAGTTTTTGACTCAATAATTAGCAAACTTCAAAAGAAACCCAACGCTCGCGGAGTTGTACTATTTACAAGAGCCGAGGATGCGCGCCGAATTCTTCAAGCAGCTAAGCGAGCTAATTTGTCACAACCGTTTCATTGGATAGCAAGTGACGGTTGGGGCAAGCAACAAAAACTACTCGAGGGTCTGGAGGACATTGCCGAGGGCGCGATAACTGTAGAACTGCAGTCGGAGATAATCGAAGATTTTGATCGCTATATGATGCAGCTGACGCCAGGGACAAATCAAAGGAATCCCTGGTTTGCTGAATACTGGGAGGACACGTTTAATTGTGTTCTCGAACCCGTTTCAGAGCAATCTAACGCACCAGCCATGGTTGATTCTACTGATATCAAGAGCGGACCCAAGTCTAAAACAACATGCGAAGAAAATCTTCGGTTATCTGAGAAAGTTGGGTAAGTTTTCGAGTAACTTAAATATTAAGTTTTTTCGTGAAAAATATCATAGTAGCCAGCACAGATACAGTACTAATTTTTGAATTTCAAAATTCAAAATTTTTCTAATCGGACTATTCGTTAAAAAGTTATGTGCGATCAGAGTTTTATATCTCCATCTCCCTCGCACTCTCTTAAGCTGAGTAACGGGTATCTGATAGTCAGGGCACCCGACTAAAGCATTTTCTCTTGTTCTTTACAGATATGAGCAGGAGTCCAAGACTCAATTCGTTGTGGATGCTGTATACGCATTTGCCTATGCACTACATAATTTACATAATGATCGTTGTAACACCCAAAGCGACCAAACGTCTGAACAACGAAAACACCAACATAGTGAGTCTGTGTGGTACAGGAAACTAACGACTGACACCAAGTCCCAGGCGTGTCCCGACATGGCTAATTACGATGGAAAGGATTTTTACAACAATTACCTGTTAAACGTCTCATTCATAGGTGGGTACTTCCTCTTTGTTTTACAATTTATATTCTCAACTCTTTAATTGTGCATTGGACTTATCCTGAAAAGATCTTGCTGGCAGCGAAGTCAAATTTGATCGTCAGGGTGATGGATTAGCCAGGTATGATATTTTAAACTATCAACGCCTGGAAAACTCTTCAGGATATCAGTATAAGGTAAGACCATAATCTCTTATCAAATCAATAACAATTTAAAGCGACCTTTATACAGATATAGGATTTATTTTCATGATTTGAAACTAAAAAAAATGTGTTTAAACTTTAAACATACAAAATCATTAAAAAATCTCACACACTACATATTTCAAATTTGTAATGTATATTAAGAAAACCTTATTATCAAATTAGTGATGCTAATATACATGAATTTTTGTAACATTTTTTTTTACACAACGGTTTCAAAATTGTTTGGACTTACTTTTCAATACATTAAAGCCGTTATTTATTATGATTTCCAAAATATGAATGTTTTGAAAAAACGTAGGTAATTGCATTTAAGAAAAAACTCTGAGAAGCAACATTCTTTTTGATAAATGCATACTTAAATTTAGACGTAAATTTTATCAAAAATCCGAAATGTTTTTCAACTCAAATTCTTATAAAAACTACGGCAAACCGAACCTTCGCTATACGGTGGTTTAATGACAACATACATAGTAATATTATAAATTGTAACATGAAATCAAATAACATTTCAGGTTATTGGTAAATGGTTTAATGGATTGCAGCTTAATTCTGAAACAGTTGTGTGGAATAAGGAAGCTGAGCAACCAACTTCCGCTTGTTCACTGCCATGTGAGGTCGGAATGATAAAAAAACAACAGGTATTTATTATTTTAGTTAAAATGAAGGTTGTATTTTCACATTCACACTCATTGATTCTTACAGGGAGATACCTGTTGCTGGATATGCGATAGCTGCGAGTCCTTCGAATACGTATATGATGAGTTTACCTGTAAAGACTGCGGTCCAGGCCTTTGGCCTTATGCAGACAAACTTTCCTGCTATGCCTTAGACATTCAGTATATGCGATGGAACTCGTTATTTGCCCTAATTCCCATGGCCATAGCAATATTCGGTATAGTTGTGACAATTATTGTAATGGTACTATTTGCGAAAAATCACGATACTCCATTGGTAAGGGCATCAGGACGAGAGCTAAGCTATACTCTTCTCTTTGGTATTTTGGTCTGTTACTGCAATACCTTTGCGCTGATAGCCAAACCAACAATTGCCTCATGTGTTCTGCAGAGGTTTGGTATTGGGGTTGGATTTTCCATCATATATAGCGCTCTGCTTACAAAAACTAATCGAATTTCACGAATTTTTCACTCTGCATCTAAATCAGCTCAGCGTCTTAAGTATATTAGTCCGCAATCACAGGTGGTAATAACAGCCTCTCTGATCGGTAAGATATGAAATTTGACTGAAGCCACTTTAAACAATAATGGTACATAATATCCTTTTAGCAATTCAGGTACTCATCACAATGATTTGGATGGTAGTTGAACCACCTGGGACTCGTTTCTATTACCCAGACCGAACGGAAGTGATTCTTAAGTGCAAAATTCAAGACATGTCCTTCCTCTTTTCCCAGCTGTATAATATGATTCTCATAACAATTTGCACTGTTTATGCAATTAAAACGAGAAAAATCCCAGAAAACTTTAATGAGTCAAAGTTTATTGGATTTACGATGTATACCACTTGCATAATCTGGCTAGCTTTCGTACCCATATACTTTGGTACTGGAAATTCTTATGAGGTATGTACTTGCCATTTTGATTGCAGTTAATTTACACGCCGATACAACCATTGAGATACTTATTAATCAGAATGATATTATTTAAATAACTAAAAGATTTCGGTTTAATTTCATCGCAATCAAGTTTTTAAACCCGTTACTGGTAGAGTAAAAGTCTATATTCTATTCGTGCAAAAGTATGTAACAGGTAGAAGGAAACTTTTCCGACCCTATAAAGATTATATATTCTTGATCAGGATCACTATCTATCTGTCCGTCCGTATGAACGTATGAAATCTCGGAAACTATAAAAGCTGGAAGATTGGAATTTTGCATGCAGATTCTTGGAGTTGGGTTGGTGTCCCGACTATCTAATACCCGTCACTCGGCTAAAGGGAGTGCGAGGGAGATGGATATATAAACTTTGATCAGGTATAACTTTTTAACGAATGGTCCGATTTAAAAAATTTCTTCTACATTTCGATAGGTATAACTAAACACAACAGAATTGCATTTATACTTATCAAAAATCTTTAAAAATGTGGACGCCAGACAGATTTTAGTATCGTTTGTGGGCGATTATGGGTGATTGTAGGCGTTAGAGGGGGCGTGGCGCTCGGCTGAAAAAAAACTTGCGCTGCGTAGGAAGCCCAAGAATATGTGTTGGTAATCCCAACTCTCTAGCTTTTGTAGTTTCCGAGATCACAGCGTTCATACAGACAGACAGACGGACATGGCTATATCGACTCGGCTAGTGATCCTGATCAAGAATATATATATTTTATGGGGTCGGAAACGCTTCCTTCTAGCTGTTACATACTTTTGCACGAATACAATATACACTTTTACTCTACGAGTAACGGGTATAAAAATGAAGTTTTATTGTGTTTATCAATACACACAAAAAAAAAATTGTCAAACAGTCCCCAACCACAAAAAATGGTCAAATCTACCAAGTAAATAGGTGCGTGTCATTGCTAATTGTGTGTATTTGTTGCTGTGAAAGTAACTATTTAATTAGTAGAATTGACAATTTTTTATGGATGGGGACTGTTTGACAATTATAACAGATGATTTTACCAAGTTTTTATACCCGTTACTCGTAGAGTAAAAGGGTATATTGTATTCGTGCAAAAGTATGTAACAGCTAGAAGAAAGCGTTTCCGCCCCATAAAGTATATATATTCTTGATCAGGATCACTAGCCGAGTCGATCTAGCCATGTCTGTCTGTCCGTCTGTAAGTCTGTCTGTCCGTATGAACGCTGAGATCTCGGAAACTATAAAAGCTAGAGGATTGGTATTTGGCATGAAGATTCTTGGAGCTCCTACGCAGCGCAAGTTTATTTCAAAAAGGTGCCACGCCCCCTCTAACGCCCACAATAGCTTATAAACGATTTTAAAAATTTTAATATTTCGGAAAAATAAAAATGCAGTTTTGTTGTGTTTATCAATACCTATCGAAATGTAGAAGAAATTTTTTAAATCGGACCATTCGTTAAAAAGTTTATGCTGATCAAAGTTCATATCTCCATCTCCATCGCACTCCCTTTAGCCGAGTGACGGGTATTAGATAGTCGGGACACCAACCCGACTATAGCGTTCTCTCTTGTTTATTGTGTGTACCTATAAAAATGTAGAAGACATTTTTCAAATCGAACCATTCGTTAAAAAGTTATGCGCGATCAAAGTTTTTTCTCCCTCGCACTCCTTTTAGCTGAGTAACAGGTATCTGACAGTCTTCCTTATTAATCCTTATATAAACCAATAAATAACAATATTGATAACATCAATTTTATTTTTCAGGTGCAAACTACTACGTTGTGTATTTCAATAAGTCTAAGTGCGTCTGTCGCCCTTGTTTGTCTGTACTCACCCAAGGTATACATCCTCGTCTTTCACCCGGACAAAAATGTTCGCAAGTTGACCATGAACAGCACAGTCTATAGGCGATCAGCAGCAGCTGGAGCTCAGGGTGCCCCAACCAGCTCTGGATATAGTCGCACACAGCCAGCAGGTAACACTGTACCCACAGGGGCGGTAGGTACTACAGCGTCAAGTGGCCTTCCAACACAAGACAGTCCCAATCCTGATGAACTTCCGGGTCAAACAGCTCTTGTTCACAAAAACAGTGAATATAGTAATGTCGAATTCTTGCCTGAAGAATGCGAATGTGCTGAGCCAATCTGCAACCGAGTAAAAAATTAAGATTCACTCCGAGAAATATCACACTTAAATATTGATTAACAACCGATGCTTTTTAGAAAAGACTAGTTATCATATGGAAATATACATCTTAATTTAAGATTAAACTTCGCCAGTTAAATACGAAAAGTAACCTTATAATATCACGTTTAAAGTAGGACAATGTCCATATACTAGAATAGTTTAGTGTAAGAAAAATCTCTAGAGATGTATAAAATTCGCCAAAATAGGTAGTATTTTCATCCGGGATGAAAAATATTTAAAATTTGCAATTATAACCACTAGACCATTTTGCTTTACTATTCTTTCCCGTTACTCATTAGGTTAAGAGGCATATTGAAAGCGAGCAAAACCATACAAGTGTTAGACCCTGCAAATCATTTTCTATCTCTGGTTGGTTTATATCGGCAGATTTTTTTGTTTAGAAGTTTTGTGCATATCTCTGCTATTTTTAGCGTTTTACTGCTAGACTAGCTCTTTTTTTCAGAATCATTTTTGAGTTGAGTACAACAAATATGATTTGTGTCCGTATACACTTAATTTTCATGTTGAAAATAGGTGTCGTTTGGGAAGAAACAGCGCTCGATTTTTAGCACCTCTGGTCTGAAGGTGTTGCATAGGGATTGAACCAAAAAAATATTTTTTTATTTCTTCAATTAGTTAAATTTGTCTAGAAATTTCGACATCTTCAATTTGATCGGACCAATACTTTAGGATATAAAATTTATGTATATCTGGCAGAGTTGTGCCTTTAAGCATTATCATTACTTTTTCATTATCATTAAAAAATGTAATGCTAGTGAAATCAGTTTACATTATCATTAGAAAAAGTAATGCTTTTAATGCATTACTTTTGACAAATATAATGATAATGAAAATTCAATTCATTATTTTTGACAAATATAATGCTAATGAAAATTCAATCCATTACTTTTGAGAAAAGTAATGCTAGTGAAAAATATTTCATTACTTTTGAGAAAAAGTAATGCCAATGATATTTTTTCATTACCATTAATAATGATAATGAATAAATTTTCATTAAAAAAATCATTAAATATGTTTAAACTTTATTTTTTTTGACAAAGTATTGCAACCGCAAACCATGTCTTCATGCAAATAGGCCTGAAGATTTCGCGATTTCACTTTTATCATTTTTTTGCATTAGTTACGAGTTCATGCTTAATATACAAAACTTCTTAGTGCCAGTGCTGAAGAAGTCGCGGTCCATGAAGGAAAATTTGCTTTTAACGTTTTTCGAGTTTATGACCGCTGTACTATGCAGTTGCCGAAAATTTCTTGGTGGTAGTTCTTCAGAATTCGCGGTCCATGGAGGAAAAATAGAATTTAACGTTTTTTGAGTTATGGACCGCTGTGCCATCGAAATCAATCCGCGAAATCTTCGGGCCACATTGGTTGAAGACAACCCCAATGGCACAGCGGTCCATAACACAAAAAACGTTAAAATCTATTTTTCCTCCATGGACCGCGAATTCTGAAGAACTACCACCAAGAAATTTTCGGCAACTGCATAGTACAGCGGTCATAAACTCGAAAAACGTTAAAAGCAAATTTTCCTTCATGGACCGCGACTTCTTCAGCACTGGCACTAAGAAGTTTTGTATATTAAGCATGAACTCGTAACTAATGCAAAAAAATGATAAAAGTGAAATCGCGAAATCTTCAGGCCTATTTGCATGAAGACATGGTTTGCGGTTGCAATACTTTGTCAAAAAAAATAAAGTTTAAACATATTTAATGATTTTTTTAATGAAAATTTATTCATTATCATTATTAATGGTAATGAAAAAATATCATTGGCATTACTTTTTCTCAAAAGTAATGAAATATTTTTCACTAGCATTACTTTTCTCAAAAGTAATGGATTGAATTTTCATTAGCATTATATTTGTCAAAAATAATGAATTGAATTTTCATTATCATTATATTTGTCAAAAGTAATGCATTAAAAGCATTACTTTTTCTAATGATAATGTAAACTGATTTCACTAGCATTACATTGCTTTAATGCTAATGAAATTGCTTATTCATTACAAATCTAATGCATTAGTCACAACTCTGATATCTGGGCAGTTAGCCTGAGTATAATAGCAGAGATATTTTTTTATATTACTAAAGAAATCATAACAAATTTATTGTTTTTTGCTGACAGCACGACCATTTTAGGTGCCTTGGACTTAAACGAATCAGTTTTAAATCTACGAGAAATAAAATTAGAAAAAAATAACACTTAATATATTTAATATTACTTAAAATTCAAAATATGTTCTTACTGTTAATGATAAATTTTATTTTTTTATAATTCAATTTGTCCATACTTGGGGTATTTTAATCTCACTCCTCAAGATCGCTAAACATTGAACATTTTTCAAACTTAGCAACATAAATTCATCATATCTACTTAAATTTGAATCATAACTTTTGTCAACCAAATGATTAATTTTAATTAAATTTTTTACTTTGAAAAAATAGATTTCATTTAATTGGTCGAAAATGTGATTGCGTAATATATAGGCGGAGTTGCTTTGGAATTTAACTAAACCAAACCTTTGGTGTGACGAAATCTATAGAGTTTTAAATGAGTTTCGGAGCGACTTTAACCTTTTTAAAGCCGTTTAAATTTTATTTTTTTATAATTCAATTTGTCCATACTTGGGGTATTTTAATCTCACTCCTCAAGATCGCTAAACATTGAACATTTTTCAAACTTAGCAACATAAATTCATCATATCTACTTAAATTTGAATCATAACTTTTGTCAACCAAATGATTAATTTTAATTAAATTTTTTACTTTGAAAAAATAGATTTCATTTAATTGGTCGAAAATGTGATTGCGTAATATATAGGCGGAGTTGCTTTGGAATTCAACTAAACCAAACCTTTGGTGTGACGAAATCTATAGAGTTTTAAATGAGTTTCGGAGCGACTTTAACCTTTTTAAAGCCGTGTCTTACATTTTTTTTTAGCCTATTTCTATTATTCTAGTTTATTGTGTTTTAGTAAATACATTAAAAAAGTCGTTTTCGTGGCTACTGGAATAAAAAACTGAATAATTAACAAGAGCTTAAGAGCTCTGCCAGGAATGCCTTCTTGGCGCTGTAAGTTCCAAACGATATTTATTTTTGGATAATCCTTTTAAATATTATTATTATTATTATTATTAAGTGTTTAAAAGTTATGTTGGGTGAGGAAATATTTCTTCTCACTTCTTAATACTCTTATTTGATTACATTTTAATTTACGATTAACTGGTAATATAAACGGATTTAACAAATTTGTAGCGCTCAATTTAAACATACTTTGAAAATGTTTAAAGAAATTTGATTTTGTATTTATTTTACTAAAACAATACAATTTCCTGCAAATATACAGAAGAATCAATTTGCTCGTTAAAATTTTAAGTCATAATAAATAAGGCTCAGAACCGGTCAAGAAAATTCATACTCGCTCAACACTTGAATAGGGCTGATAGCTTTAAAATGTAAGTTTAGGAAATGTTTTCATACGTTAAATAAATAAAATGTTTAAATCGGTCAATCAAACAAAAATGTTATTTGTTATTAAGAGTTAGAAACTAATTTTAAGCCTTTATAATATCGTGTTTGTAAATACACATATACTTTTGTACATGCTAGTCGTAGATAAGCCCACCTTTGCAGTAAGAATTTGGTTCGTATATCGAATACACACAAATAACTTGACTATGAACAGTTGAACAAAATATAATATGTGGTGGGATTCCTCTAACCGATTTGAATTTACCTAAGATTATTTCGTAATTAAAGTCATATATTTTTTTTTAATTTACAAAGTTAACATAGCAAATGGAAGTGCGATAATTTCTCACACGCACTTTATACACAAATAGCCAATCTAATAACCTGAATCCAATCACATTCACGATCGGTTTAGGAACTCCACTGCCATCAGGCATGCGAAATATAAATAAACTTTCGCACAAGATATTTTAAAAATATTTAGCTTGGTTATTCGAAAAAAAATATACTTAAATGTGTAATCCTAAACAGTATCTAAGTACAAATCAATTTTATTAACTAATGAAGACGAACAACATAAAATTTAAAGATAAGTTATCGAAAAAAAATTATAAACAATAAAATAGTGTAATTTATGTAGTATTTTTGTTAGGGGAGAAGGGGGCTCTAATAGCACTAGTTTACAATTTTTGATTTTTTTTCTATATAAACGCTGGGACCCATTTTTTTCGTTTACTATTGGGTCACTGATCACGATGAAAAAAATAAAAAAATTGTCCAAAGAATCGTTTTGGAGATATTTGAAAAAGCTAGATTTTTGAGCACTTGTTTTATTAAATGTAACAGTTTTCAAAAACCGATGGTCCAAAAAATTTTTATTTGGCACCTTTCGAAAGAAAATAGATGCACCTTTCCGAAAAGGTATGGCGCTTTGTGATCGGACCGAAATTGATGGACATATAGCGTCTGAAACTTTCAAAAAAGTTTCATTTTTGGCTTTTATTTTTCATAGCTAGTTTTTGATAATTTTTTAATAATATTAATAAATATTTTTAAATTATTTTGAGTATGCAGATCTAAAGGGCCGTTAGTCCCAAAAAGTTGAGGCCGAATATTGGCAAATCGGGAGAACATTCTAGGAGATATGCATACTTTAGTAAAATGACTCAAAGTCATCTCAAGTCAGCAGTGGTACCAAAAATGTTTTTCAGGGGAAGTCGCCTGTTTTGCGATTTCAAATTTCGAGAAACGATCAAAATAGTGTCATGTAATGTATGTATACTTGATTCAAAGACATTTAATTAATTTAAAAACAAAATCGAGAAAGAAAATCTTTCGATTTTTTCGACAAAAGTATGGTTTTCGGTAAACACCTAGCCCCGTTAAGAATCATCCGAAGCTAGAGCTTGACTTTATATGTCGGTTCTTACCAAAAACATTTTTATTTTTGCATGTTTTCTTGCAAATATAGTTATTTACAAAGACACTGGTTAAAATGTTAAGTACTAAAAAAATAAGAAATACACCTCTTAAAGCGACCATCCATAACATTTTTGTGCTTCGGATGATTCTTAACGGGGCTAGGTGTTTACCGAAAACCATACTTTTGTCGAAAAAATCGAAAGATTTTCTTTTTCGATTTTTTTTTTAAATTAATTAAATGTCTTTGAATCAAGTATACATACATACATTACATGACACTATTTTGATCGTTTCTCGAAATTTGAAATCGCAAAACAGGCGACTTCCCCTGAAAAACATTTTTGGTACCACTGCTGACTTGAGATGACTTTGAGTCATTTTACTAAAGTATGCATATCTCCTAGAATGTTCTCCCGATTTGCCAATATTCGGCCTCAACTTTTTGGGACTAACGGCCCTTTAGATCTGCATACTCAAAATAATTTAAAAATATTTATTAATATTATTAAAAAATTATCAAAAACTAGCTATGAAAAATAAAAGCCAAAAATGAAACTTTTTTGAAAGTTTCAGACGCTATATGTCCATCAATTTTGGTCCGATCACAAAGCGCCATACCTTTTCGGAAAGGTGCATCTATTTTCTTTCGAAAGGTGCCAAATAAAAATTTTTTCAAATATCTCCAAAACGATTCTTTGGAAAATTTATTTATTTTTTTCATTGTGATCAGTGACCCAATAGTAAACGAAAAAAATGGGTCCCAGCGTTTATATATTTTGGCTGTAAACTAGTGTAGTAGGAAAAGTTTGGTTAGACATAGCAGCTATACATAAAGAGCTATTGGAATGAGACTGGTATCATCGGAAAGGCTGTTCTTTTGGCTAGAAGTTTTCCTACCAGTTGTCAAAGCCTTCGAGGAACGTTTCAAAATGTCAACATACTTTTTAAACTAGTATAGCCCAAGTACTGGGGCAATAACAGTACGAAAATTACTTTCGCTGTTAACGGTATTACCCTATAAAAGATAATTTTCATAAAATCTTGTTGGACTCTTTGAACACTAATCCTTTGATCTAAAATTGAGTACATTTGTTGTTTTTTTTCCTAACCTTTCTTTATTATTCAAAGCTCTTTGACGCGGAGGAGGGCCAAAAAATAACTGCCCCTTTACACACCTAACCTTTTTGCAAAGACATCTCTAGTCTAATTGGAGCGCTGGCGATCCACGCAGTTAATGCTTGTTCCCCATATAAATTTTCATGATCCACTGAGATTAAGAAATTAACTCCAGATTGTTTTTTGCTTATATAATTGGTTGTGTATTATTTACAGTAAAATATTTTTTTACAATATGATCAACTACAATCTGCAAATACATACTTTAAATAGTTTGAGTTAATTTATATTATTTTTTAGAAAACTACTGTTATATGCTCCAAATTTAAATGTCCAAGCCATTTTAAATAGGGATCGTGCAAATATACACATATTTCTAGGCATAAACCAAAAATTAATTTCAAACACTAAAATATTTGATTTAATTTAAATTCTAATTATACTGTTTTGAACTTCAATCTTTCTTAAAGAATTAATTGTGCACAACGGCTGAGGAATGTTGAATGCTACGTTCAAATTCTTCTAAACTAAGCGCTTGGTTCATATTTAAAAGAGGCAGTTTTCCAGCTGACGCTTTTGCAAGAAGCTCCGGAGAAAACCATTGTGCCAATTGATTATTGGTTGGTGATGGCATACGATCGTCCCTGTGGTAGCCGGGAGATGCGATGCTATTATTTTTGATCACATTCCCTGAATCGGAGCTGTCAGGAAACCCTAAAATTGAAATACAATATTGGAGGATCTAAGCAAATAAATATAAACAATTTCTCACCTGGTACTGGTGATGACATTTGTAGATTCGATTGACGGTGCATTTCTCCATAGATCACCCTGTGCCTAGGTTGCTGCCGAGACTGATGCTGCTGCTGTTGCTGATGTTGCAAGAAAAGTTGATGCCATCCAACAGGAGATGGAATGTTTTGATGAACATTCTCAGTATTCAAAATGGATTCCACAGATTGAACTGATTTAAACCTGTGTTGTTGTTGTTGTTGTTGCAGCTGCTGATGATGTGGATGAACTGTCTGCATTTCGATTTTATGTGTAGGAAAAGAAACTGCCGGATTTGGTTGAGGCATGGAATTCAGTCCTCCTTTCAGTATAGGGCGACCTATAATAAATAATTTAAATGTAAACGTCATTTGTAATTTTTAACGGAACTCTTAAGCAAGTAACATTGGACGGTTTTCTCTACAAACATAATTATGACCGAAAAAGCCCTATCGATGTTTTCGATTGCTTCTCGATAACACTAGCTTACAGCCAAAACGCTCCCAAGCGATTAATGGCAAATTCTGTTGGACTCCTGGATCACGAAAATGCCATTAACAATTTTTTTATGGCCTAATTATACCCGTTACTCGTAGAGTAAAAGGGTATATTGTATTCGTGCAAAAGTATGTAACAGCTAGAAGGAAGCATTTCCGACCCTATAAAGTATATATATTCTTGATCAGGGTCACTAGCCGAATCGATCTAGCCATGTCTGTCTGTCCGTCTGTCTGTCCGTATGAACGCTGAGATCTCGGAAACTATAAAAGCTAGAGGATTGGTATTTGGCATGAAGATTCTTGGAGCTCCTACGCAGCGCAAGTTTGTTTCCAGAAGGTGCCACGCCCCCTCTAAAGCCCACAATAGCTTATATACGATTTTAAAAATTTAAATATTTCGGAAAAGTAAAAATGCAGTTTCGTTGTGTTTAGTTATGGGTCATTCCATGTGAAACGTGACAGGTCAATTTGGGTCAAATCTCAGAATCAAGCGAAACTTTTTTTTTCGATAGAGGATTGAAATATAAGGATGGGTTTTTTTTATTTTTTTTTTAACTCTTACCGTTTATTTTTAAAAAATATTTTTTTAATTAAGCTCCGATTTTTAGGATATGCAGCTCTTGAGACTCGTTTAAGTTATTTTAATAATTCCAATGCCAAGAGCACAGCAATACGAGCGCGGCAGAGCTGGAATAGCGCTTTCCCTTTCTTACACGTTGCGCTGTAGTTGCTTGATGCAAAGTCGCTAAACTAAAATCGCCGTCTTTACTAGTACGTCTTGCGATTACAAAAATTTTATTTTACCACTTTGTGAAGAATTGATGAAGCAATATGGGGATAATTTTTTTATTCGGAAACCGCGTGTATTCCGGCGTACAGAAGTTTTCTAATTTTAAATTCTCTTAAAAAATACTTAATTTTAAATTTAAAAATTTTTAAAAATATTTTTCTGAAAGATATTAAGATATGCCACAAAGTGGCATTGGAATTATTAAAATAACTTAAACGAGTCTCAAGAGCTGCATATCCTAAAAATCGGAGCTTAATTAAAAAAATATTTTTTAAAAATAAACGGTAAGAGTTAAAAAAAAAATAAAAAAAACCCATCCTTATATTTTAATCCTCTATCGAAAAAAAAAGTTTCGCTTGATTCTGAGATTTGACCAAAATTGGCCTGTCACGTTTCACATGGAATGACCCTTATACCTATCGAAATGTAGAAGAAATTTTTTAAATCGGACCATTCGTTAAAAAGTTATAGCTGATCAAAGTTTATATCTCCATCTCCCTCGCACTCCCTTTAGCCGAGTGACGGGTATTAGATAGTCGGGACACCAACCCGACTATAGCGTTCTCTCTTGTTTTTTTTATAAAAAATGTAAATTGTCTGTTTTTTTTTTGCTGGTGGAAAAAAAATGCAAAACGTATCCAACTTACAATAAATGGTTGTCTTAATGGTAGAGTTTATGCAAAGAGAATATAAACACTAAGGGGTGTAACGCCCATGCAACTGAATGTACGTCAACATTTTTGGTGTGAATTCAGAAAGTGGATTTACAATTTTATGATTCAGTCAGAAGTTTGCAACGCAGCGAAGGAGATGTTTCCGACCCCATAAAGTATATATATTCTTGATCAGCATCACTAGATGAGTCCGTCTGTCAGTTTTAAGGCTATCGGAATGAAACTTTCCCAAAAGTCTTCTATAGTATATAAGTCGGAACCAGCCGGATCGGACAACTATATCCTATAGCTCCCATAGGAATTATCGGAAAAATAATGGGAAAAAATTATAACTTCGATGTTTTTTGACATTTTACCTTCATCTCTTGGGAATATTATTTTTTATATATTTTTGAATTTCGAATTAAATTGTATAAAAAATCGGACGACAATATCATAGGAACCATCGAAAAATTAATGGGAAAATAATACGAAATTTAAAATTTTTGCAAATTGTAAATGAATAGGAATAATCTGCAAGGGTATATAAGATCCGGCTGGCCGAAGCTAGCTTCCTTTCTTGTTTTTTAGTCTATTTTTTACTTTTTTAAAAACATTGTGCATTCAATATAAACTTTTAAAATGGAAAGGAAGGTAGAAAAAAAGGATTGACTAATTTCGGTGTAAATCATTTCTTTTTAGCTGAATTGAATTAAATTGTATAACAATTTTTTTAAAATAAAATTATAAAAGTAAACTCGGATGCGTATTTCATAAACTTGTAATTCAAAAGTAATGAATGTAAAAGTTTTGCTTGAAGTGCTTTTTCTTTTTAGTACTTGACAACTTAAAATGCTTATTCTTTTACTAAAATATAGCATAAAAAATTAAAAAAAAAGCAGAGCTCGTAAATAACTGTTAACACTTATTTCTGAAACTGTCTTGTTACTCACAAAACAGAAAAAATCTAAAAATTTCTGTCAGTCTCAGACAGAAAACAGTTATTTTTTCTTTTAAAGTGTTTTCTGTTGACTGATTTCGGCTGACACAAACTTTATTTCTGTCTCTCAATAACAGAAATAAAGGGAGACTTTTGCTTTCACCTCACTGAATAAGTGTTTTTGAATGATCAAAACCTATAACTGTCTCAGAATAAGTGTCTTTTTGGATTGTGTGCTTATTTCTAACTTAAAATTTTTAAGTCCTTTCCATATAGTTATATAAAGACACTGTTTATGCGTGATATGGTTTAAACGTATATATGTAAACTTCGTATTGCCGAATAATAAATTATTTTATAAAAATTTGTTCATGGGTGTATATAAAAATTTGATGTTTGACCAATTTATAGTCTAGTCACACTATGTGGGGTAACCTATCGAGTGAGCCAGTAACCCGATTACTCCATAAAAGTGTTTCCACTGGGTTAACTCCAAATATCGGGTAATGACAGCTAGTGTTTGTTGTTTTTGTTGTTTATTTTACTAGGGATGGACCTTCAACGATAGGAAATAAATACAAAATAGACCGAAAAATACAAAAAAATACTCAGAAATACCAAAGACCCTAAAAGTACCTCACTTTTGCCCACATCTAGTTGCCTATACACAACCTATGTAAAAAAAACAGGGTTTTGTCAATAACCCCATAACTCCATAACTCCACCCTAGTGTAAACAGGCCTTTATCGAATAAACTTTATTCGTCGTTTAGCCTCACAACTAAAAGTGAATTTATGTTTTGCGCACTAAGAGAGCTTCGTTTCTCATTTAATACATAATGCAGTGCGGAAAATGCCCTTTCCACAGTAACCTGCGTGGCTGGTGTAGCCAGCACTACCCGGGCAAGAGCACTTAAGTACGGTGATTGCATCTTTAGGTCATCATAAAACTGCAATATATTATAGTTCAATGTTTCATGTTTTTTTGGGCGACCCATTTTAACAAATTTTTGTTTTCAACTTTTACTGTTCGACACTGAGACACATATGAATAACTGTCCCAGAATAACTGTCTCTGGAAAACAGAAACACATTTGACACAAAACAAACTGTTTTCTGTTGAGCAAAGACAGAAAAAACTAAAGACAGAAATTAACCTGTTTCGTTCTGACAATTTTCTCAATTTGTCAGTAAATAACTGTTATTTGCCGAACAAATTGAAAGTGTCGACAGTTATTTACGAGCTCTGAAAAAAAGAGAGAACGCCAATTTTGACATATAAAATAAAAAAAACAAGAGAGAACGCTATAGTCGGGTTGGTGTCCCGACTATCTAATACCCGTCACTCGGCTTAAGGGAGTGCGATGGAGATGGAGATATGAACTTTGATCAGCAATAACTTTTTAACGAATGGTCCTATTTAAAAAATTTCTTCTACATTTCGATAGGTATTGATAAACACAACAAAACTGCATTTTTACTTTTCCGAAATATTTAAATTTTTAAAATCGTTTATAAACTATTGTGGGCGTTAGAGGGGGCGTTGCACCTTTTTGAAATAAACTTGCGCTGCGTAGGAGCTCCAAGAATCTTCATGCCAAATACCAATCCTCTAGCTTTTATAGTTTCCGATATCTCAGCGTTCATACGGACAGACAGACGGACAGACAGACATGGCTAGATCGATTCGGCTAGTGATCCTGATCAAGAATATATATACTTTATGGGGTCGGAAACGCTTCCTTCTAGCTGTTACATACTTTTGCACGAATACACAATACCCTTTTACTCTACGAGTAACGGGTATAAACACTTCTAATATTATTATAGGCGTCCTACATTCCAAAAATTTACACTATAATTAAAACATATGTTCTACTTACCAAATGATTTTCCTTGCACCATCTGCATATTACCAGGAGTCCATTTCAACCCTTGTTGACTACGACACTGCTGCATATTGGGAGACATTTGCTGGTTATTGGGGCCAATGGCAAAGTTTCCACCGCCTAATATCATTCGAGGCTGTACGGCCATAGTTGGCTGCGGCTCATGTACGTTCGTGTGCGTACTAAGTTGCTTGGCATGCTGTGGGTGCATTTGATACTGCGGCTGCTGGCTATGAGACGTGCTTGGTGTTTGAGTGGTATCCTTATCGGCTGTCATTTTCCTTAGTACTGATGTAGGAGTAAAGGCCAAAGGAGTTGGCGAGTTACCGTGGGCAATTAGCTGATTAATCGCATGGTTGGCAGTATTTTGCGAAAGCAATTCTAAAACAATAAAGAAACACGTTGGATCAGTAGTTTTGACATAAGATTAATTATTCAAAAACGTTTTATTCGTCCCTTATTTGTGATTACATTTTCTCAGACTTTTGAGCTCGAAAATTAATTACTCTGTGGTACAAAATGTAACCTTTATTTATTTAGCTCGATGGATGCTTATCATTCGGGTGCCTGAACACCGAAACATTGAGGGCAACTGCATAGCGAACGAACTAGAAAGACACCGGCAAAGATTGTATACCCTCTCCAACAACCGCTGGAATACCAGGCTCACCTGGGGTAATTATAACCCGAAAAGAACCAAAACCTGTTACAATGCAACAGGGCAGGTTTTCTAAAAGGAACCAACTGGTTCGAGAGACCCACTAACCCATGAGCTAGGTAAATGGATCTATTCTGAGATCATAAGGTATCACAAGGGGCCCAATGCGTCCTAAGTGGGGGAAACGTTTAATAATATATATACAATAATACAAACCTTCAGAATAATGCTGATGGACTGGTTGAGCTTGAAGAAACGATGAATGAGTAAACATGTTGGCATCCCCCGTGGCCACAGGATTCCTTTTATTATGGGAATATTCACGGAGAACTGTAGCAATAACCTCCTTTGTGGAAGGCGGAGTGCTAGGATTACCTAACTCCTTTTCCAAAAAGTCCAAAGAAACGTCTCCGCAAATGAGGCCTATTTATTTTAAAAAATAAAATATTGCGTTATAGTGATTTAAGTTTTGACAGATTTTTTAAAGTTCTTAACTAAAAAAATTTAAAGCGCCGTTAAATGGACACCAACCAATTTAAGAAAAATCTTAGATGAAGCTAAGGCAAACTCCTACGCGCTGTCGAAAACCTCATTTAAATAAAATCTTAAAGTCATTTTAAGTTATTGTAATAATTATTATAAAAAATCTTACTTTGAATTAGATGCTGGATTTCCATACGTTTTTGCGTAATTATGTGACTATTAGTCGGAATATTTGGCACGTGGACACTTAGTGCTGACTGCTGCGGATGGCAGTCATTTATCTTATGCTGAGGATTTGACTCAAGTTGCTCATGATTTTTTATATCTGAATGGTTTATTAAATGGAAAACTTGATTGCTAGGATGAGGCTGCCTGGATTGAGAGCCCAATTGTTGCAATAGTTTTTTGAATGCCTCAGTGTCTCTAGGAATAGGTTTTTCCGCTTGCACTATTTGAGAAAATGGTCCTCCTATTGGATTCACAAAGTCGTTCCGCATGTCCACTTTAGTCATTTGTGCTTCTAAATCCTTAACACTCGGAATACCTTTAAAAATTAAGTTATGTGTTGATAAGTAGTTTTGTTAAATGTGTCAGCATAAAGTGCACTTACCAATTTTTTCTTGAGCATGCGATTCTCGTAAACCCGGAAGCTCATTATTAATTCCAGTTTCTTTATGTCGAAACCAACGGCTAAAGCGTGATGTCCCCTTCGCTTCGCCTTTTTCAGTGACATCATTACTCTATATAAGTGATACAAAGTATATACACAAGTTATGATTAAAACAAGAGAAAACGCTATAGTCGGGTTGGTGTCCCGACTATCTAATACCCGTCACTCGGCTAAAGGGAGTGCGAGGGAGATGGATATATAAACTTTGATGAGCCATGACTTTTTAATGAATGGTCCGATTAAAAAAATTTCTTCTACATTTCGATAGGTATTGATAAGCACAACAAAACTGCATTTTTCCTTTTTCGAAATATTTAAATTTTTAAAATCGTGTATAAACTATTGTGGGCGTTAGAGGGGGCGTGGCATCTTCTTGAAATAAACTTGCGCTGCGTAGGAACTCCAAGAATCTTCATGCCAAATACCAATCCTCTAGCTTTTATAGTTCCCGAGATCTCAGCGTTCATACGGACGGACAGACGGACAGACGGACAGACGGACAGACAGACATGGCTAGATCGACTCGGCTAGTGATCCTGATCAAGAATATATATACTTTATGGGGTCGGAAACGCTTCCTTCTAGCTGTTACATACTTTTGCACGAATACAATATACCCTTTTACTCTACGAGTAACGGGTATAAAAATATCTAAATTATACATATTTTCCTTTAGTTAGGTTTGTAGTTAGCACAGCTAGCTCATTTAAGTGTTTTTTCCTCATCCACATGTTACATTTAAAGCACATATTAACTCTGAATTCCCATACAATTGCAAAAAGCCGAATTTAAATTTAACATTCCAAATTAACCCCCTTACTTGATAGAGCACTTGTAATTGGCAACGTCCTCCAGGCATAACTTAATCTCTAAACGGATACAGCTATCAATAATTTAAAAAAGGTCTTAACAATTACTTGAAAAGCACAACCTCTCTCTTTTTATTTTTCTTCGATTTTGAGAGTAAAAAAAACTTTTCTAGATGAACTTTTCACCACTGGATGCCATACGACAGACTTTATTATATGAGATGTACACTCTATGTATATATACTCTTTAATTAGACACACAAATGGAGAGGACAAGATATTGAATGGGATAACTTTAAATAGTTACAACTTTTTAGAAAGATTACCACTTCAAAAGTAGTTATTTAGTGAAGCATACTTACCATAAGAGAATTATCCAAAGGATGCATGTTAAGAAAGGCATCAAAATTGAATTCACTTTCGGAACTTTGGCTGCACTGAAACTGACTTGGTTGGTTTTTATTCTGTTTGCTAAGTTCCGATGAATTTTGAATGAAAGTCATTAAATTTTCGCCCGTGTCTTTTACATCGTCACTTGGATTTGCTTCGCTTAAATGTAAGCTGACATTGCTACTTCTCCTCGAAGCTCCATCGATCGTTGGTTGCGCAGCTACATTTTTATCAAGCTGTGAAAATTGATCATTACGGTCCTCCATTTCGGAGCGTTCCTCATTGTTTTCTACGTCGTCAAAGCCGTGAAGGTCAATAGTTTCAAGCTGTGATGTGGGTCCTGCACTGAACCATTCTGGTTCTTCATGTATGTGATAGGAGTTTGCGCGTTTGCCACGACCACTGCCAGACTCCTTATTCGATATGCGTCGATTACTCACTCCCTGTCGGTCCACTGACCTTTTGGAGTCATATTGGAAACGACGATCTGTATGTTCGGCAACACGATCGACCAACCTTCCACTGAATGTGCGCTGGCGATTTTGGATTTGATTGTGTTGATTAGCAACGCTTGCACCTCCACTTCCACTTGGGGACGCATCCTTCTCAGTCTCAATGTTGGACTCCTTAGTCTTCTGTGTTTTGTATTCCCAATTATCACTTCTGGGCAACAGGCGACCGCTGCCAATCCGCCTTTCCTGGCGGGATGTCGAAAATGTTGGCGAAGACGACAAGCATTGGTCGTTATCGGGATGGACGTAGTTTAAACGTGCTTCCCCACTATCTAGCTCGCTGCTTTTTCGGTTGGGGGAACTGGGTGCCTTACTCTTGCCATCCCTTTGAGATGCACTTGTTCCATCATCACAGGTGTTCAATGCCGCCTCGTTGTTCTCCGAGCTGTTGCCACCGCTCGCCGCGGCGAAACGCCTCTTTGCAAATGCCGGCATTAGGTGCGACGATGATATGCTGCGGTGATCGATGATGGGCGACTTGAACGACTGCGCATGCGTCGACGCATCCTTATCCTTATCTTTATCTTTATCCTCCCCGCACATTTGGAGGGAATCTGTAGGTACGAAACGCTGGTAGTAGTTATTCGCCCGCTCTCGATTCCGCATGGCCCGCCGCGAGCTTATTGAGCCGCTATTGGAACAGTTTAGACTCGAGTTATCCGTCTCTGGAGATAGCCGGTTCTTGCTTTGATTTGAATAGTTGTTGGCCACACTGAGAGAAACGGCGTTTAGGTTTACTTTCCAAAAACCCAACGTCTGTAACTCAGTTCGATTGGTGCATTGCGGGCGCTGTCGACTTTTACCTTCATATCGTAGAGCTAGAAGATCTGCTCTCGTGTACCTAAGGCGAAAAAATGGTTTTAGGATTGTCTAAATGCAAACAGTGCATTACAGAGTAAATAGCGAGGCATATTGGCAAATTGTTATCGCTAACTAACTCTAAAACTTTTACCTAAAAATTATAGAATGTTGCCAAAAAAAATAAATGGATGTATTTTTTACGTATTGTACGACTAAACATACATACCTGGTGTTTGATTTTGTAGTATCCATTTCAATAGACTGTAGTTAACTTCGCTTCGGCCAACCCAACTTTTTGGACAATTTTGCAAAGTTAAAACTATTCGGAGAAATGCCCAAAACAATTACAAAAATCCACTCGCCCTCTGAAGGAGAGAAAACTTGCCTTGTGATGAATATACAAATTTTATGCACCACTTATGCAAACACACACACACGCACAAGCGTATATATGTACATATACGTATGTTTATATATAAATATGAATAGCCTTAGTATTTTAAGAATCACTGCTTTGTATTTATTCGAATAAATGTATGTAAACAAATGTTCTGTTGCAATATTCTGTTAATTTTATATTTTGTGAAAATCACGTCAAATTAGGAGTGGGATATTAATGACAGTGAGAATAATCGGTTCTCATCGAAACCATGAGTTGCAATTACATTGGACTTGGAACTCTGGAAGAGGAACAAAAAGTTTCTATTTGATAAATCGTCATTTCGACCTCACGTAACTTAAGGGTTACACTTGTAAAATAGCTAGATTTCTGAACTTTTTATATGAAGCAAATATTGTGTTAAATTTCTGATTTCGGTGTTTTAAAGTACATTATCGCAATTTTTTAATTTAAAAAATTAAGAAATAACAGAGTTACCACTTGGCTGGTCGCAGAAGGTTTGAAAATTCAACAAAAACGAATGAAATTAATTTTTGTTTTTGATCCCATTTTACGGGGTAGCTCAAATGAATGAGAAAAATTTCACTTTCTAGATTAAATTTTGTTCATTGACGCCAGGTATGGATTTTTTTAAAATACTAAAAAAAAATACTAGAAGTGGCTATCGGTTTTTACAATTTTGCCTTTGTCTGTCTTGCTCGAACCTACGGAAAATCGTTAAGGGTGAGAAAAAATTGCTTTAATGAATGAGCCGAACAATGTCGTGGAATAACCGCATAAACATATCTGCCAGCAAAAACATGATGTTATCGGATAATTTTGCCGTTCCTTCCAAATTTGACAGACTCTGACGATTTTTATTCGATAGTTGGGCGATTTTTTTCCACCGTGTGAAACAGCTGGGATTTTAGACATATATGAAACTCGTGTTTCCACAGAGCACCTTGTTTTCAGCGAAGTCTCCAAATATGTTCTGCAATTCGTAAATACTAACTAATATTAATTAAAAGTGTATTATGTACTCCTATAAAGTTCTAAAGTTGCTATAAATTTTAAACTATTATCTTATGCTTTTTATTATATAATTCTACAATAAGTTTATGAGAACGCAATTTTACGCCAGTTTTGCTGATTTCGTCAATGTTGAGTTGAGCAACCGGTCTTCAAGTCAGCTGTTATTGGATGTGGGAACACGAATTTCACATTTGTCAAAAATCCCAACCGTTTCACACGGATGGACGCTATGCGCAGTGTTATTTGTAGTTCGTAATGAGCGGAAAAGCATTCGCATAAGCAGTTCTCGTCGGGAGCAGCGCCTTGGGAGCCTGAACAAGATCGCTACGTCGAGACGTTCGGGATTGGAATACCAGGAATCTTCGAATTGAGACACAGGTAGCTGATGTCCGGAGGGCATCACACGGCTAGGTCAAGGCGATCTGTTTATTCCTGTCTCAACTAAATCCTCGCGCTACGCCTGGAGGGTAGATCAGAGCTTGAACATCAAAGCCTGTGACAAGAAATCGTGAGCTCGAGGAGAAACCTATCTAAGCCCAGTGTGCCTTACCCAAGCAGGTCCTGGCGCGATCAGCCAGAAGGGAGATCGGTCGATCGTTTGTGGTCCACGCGTCAGAGGCGAGCAGCGCCGAGCGTCTTCAGGGAGCTTCAAGGATCTTCAGGGAGCTTTAAGGCTCGTCGAGGGAGCTACAGAACCTTAGCACCCAGTCAACGAAGGGACCACCGAGTCATCAATGCGACCAGGAGCCGTCGACGGCCACGAGTGGCAAATCAAGGCCAGCCGAGCCTGCAAGATCACTGTAATATCACACCCATAATAAAACCCACTAAGAACGCGTGAATTCTGAGCTTTATCACTGATCTGCTGGGCGGTCACGTTTATATAAATTTGGAGGGACGAACACACAACTATACTGCGGTAGCCGCAGCGAGCAGTCCTAATAAATCAGTTCGTTACAAATTTTAAAAAAATGTGTAAATGTCAGATAATGTGGTCATTTACCCCACAGCGCGCTGTTGCATACTGTGCTTGTGGTGGCACAGAATGTGCAGAGCTACATACATACCTGCCGGCGGACAGCAAGGAGCTGCCGACCACTGAAATAAAGAAATGTTACCTTTCAATATGAAGCAATTTATTTAATATTTTCAAATTATTTAAATTATTTTTTCAGGCACCGATAAAAATAATTCAGAAATCATATTATTTTCGCAGTACTTTAGAATATTATACATTCTTGTTCCGATTCTTATCATGAGCATTTATGTGAAAGTTTAAACAATGCATTTAAAAAGTTGCTATAAATTGTCATACTTATTAGTGATTTTATATAAAGTTACTTAAAATCTAGACAATTTTCATTTGCGGAAGTTTCATAACAACATAAAGGTCCAATACTCCCGACTGGATAACTCCACTTATTGGACTCCGCCAGAGAGTTAGGGCTAAAGGTCGCTTGCCGAGATTGTTGTGGACGAAAAGAGTGCAAGTGTGATTTTAAAAATACTGGAAAGGCAACACGCTGCTGTATTTGCAAGCTAGATGATACTTCTTTAGCAGCTAAATTCTTGGAAATCGATTTATCAACAAGTTTTGAAACTGATTTTTTGGAAAAACTTCGATCTGGATGCATTTTATCGTTTTTTCGACGAGTTATAATTTTTAAATGCGCATTAAATCCTTTCGCGTCCTGAAACGAAAGATATTTTTAGAAAATGGGGATTTTTTATTGCATTATATTTGGTAACGTTGTTTTATGTGTTTGAAATGCTAATGTTCTAATGCTCTAAAAAAAACACCCGTCAGTTGCTGAACTAAAAATTTGCTAGGATAGTCCGATCGAAACTAGTCATACACCGATCGAAAGGTATTATTATTCTCTTAAACTTTCGGTACTAAGACTTTTCATACCTTAATAACTAAAAAAAACAAAATTGGTCATTCCTGCAGTTTTTAAACGGTTTTAAAGATGCAGACATGTGCTTACGCGCCATTAGAAAAGTATTTAAAAATACAATGGTTAAAAAAGCAGTTTCCAAGCAGTTTTTCGAAATTATTTGAAAACTGATCCCAACGAGAAACATTCGGCAAATCTAAGATATTTTTTCTCGTAGTGCGCCGAATGAGACAATTTTATAAAGTGTATTTATGTAGTCGAATGTATAATAATTGTTCGTCGCAAAAGGTAAAATCAAAATTTGTATATGTGAAGGTGCGATCGTCACTAGGTTTTGATCCGTCAAGATGTGCTTTTGCTTGATAGAAACATTTTGAAAAAAGTATTTCTCCTATAATTCTATGATATTTTATTTTTTTAAGGAAATCAATTTTCTTTTTTAAAATTTTTTTTTATAACCGCAAGTCAAAAATTCTTTTACTCATAACATGGTATTAAAACAAAACAAGAGAGAGCGCTATAGTCGGGTTCCCCGACTATCAATTACTTAACTAAATTACTTATATAAAACTTTGATCGCGTAAAACCTTTTAACGGATGCTTCGATTTGAAAAATTTTTTTTTACATTTCGATAGGTATTAATAAACACAATAGCACTGCATTTTTACTTTTCCAAAATCTGTAAAGGTGTGGGCACCAGACACCTTTTAAAATGCTTTAAGGCGATTGTGGGCGTTAGAGAGGGCGTAGCACCTTTTTGAAACAAACTTGCGCTGCGTAGGAACTCCTAGAATCTGCATGCAAAATGCCAATACTCTAGCTTTTATAGTTTCCGAGATCTCAGCGTTCATACAGACTGGCGGACAGACGGACATGGCTAGATCGACTCGGCTAGTTATCCTGATCAAGAATATATACTATATATATAAAGTATTTATAGGGTCGGAAACGCTTCCTTGTACCTGTTACATACTTTTGCACGAATACAATATACCCATTTACTTTACGAGTAACGGGTATAACAAGAGTCAAGTAGTATTCTTACCTCCGAAATTGTTACTTCATTACCGCCTAACATGGTTTTTGAATTTGGAGATGGACCGGACATCTTTATTTTTTCAGTTTGAAATATGGATAAAGTATGACTTGTATTTTCAATTGAGCATCTGCTGGCATTTAACTCTAGTTGGTCTTCAGCGTCTGTTGTAATGACATCTACTTCGACGTCCGCTTCAACATCTATGTTTGTACTTGTAGACGGAGACAGGCTGGTACTTTCGCTTTCAGTTACAATGTCGGGTGGTGTGCGAGAGGCGTCGAGGTGTTGAACTATGAATTTACCCTCATCCTCCGTTGTCTCAATATCCACTACTTCGTCATCCTCGTCGTTATCTTCTATATTCCTGGCCACACTGTTGGCTAAAACAGATGCTGCTGGCTTTCCTACAAAATTTGATTAAATATTTATCACATTGTTAGTATTATTAAAAAATTAGTCCACAATTGGTAATGGTGTATCGCAAATATTCCACTTACTTTCCATATTAGGTGCCATTTTCTCTAGAACTGGCGAAAAGGTCTCATGGCCTACGATCTGGTGCGAAGAACCGGAAATACTGTTATGGGTCAGAACTGTGGTAGTTCTTGTAGACTGCGTTGGATGGATATAATCTGTTCGCTTTGAATCACTAGATCTCGTGTATAGAGAAGTTGACACAATCGCTGTCGAAGCGACGACTGGTTTGAACGCGGAACAGTTAAGAATCGAGGGGATGTTATAATCGGAGAGGTTCAGCCCGCTGTTCGCCACTCCAGATAGCTTGCGGTTCTTAATAATACCACAAATAGATGAGTGCGACTCGTTTTTTATATTGAAAGAAGTATTATCCGAAAGTCGAATGGAATTTCCAGTCGATACTGGAACATTCGTGTCGGGTCTAACCCATGATCTGGGGCAGGATTCAAGGTCCAGACCCTGATCGCTGGGGTCGCCGCTACAAAGTTTCTTCGAATACTGCTGTTGGTAGTGCTGATCCTTCTGCTGCCACATGTAGTCCACTACAAAGTTTCTGGAAATTGGCATCAGGGAGAGGTCTCGTTCATTCCGAATCGAGTGCAAGGGTGACAGCACTGTGGAGCCGTGCAAGTTGAAGGGAACGCCGACAGTGGCGGCCGCTACCGCCGTTACTCCCACCACAGCGGCGGCTGCAGCCACTGTACTATAGTTGTACTGGCTGTCCATCTGGCGTTGTGGGAACTCCGGTGACTCAGATTCACCGTCGCCTTCCTTGGCGTCTCGCTCAGGATTGGTCGGGGAGCCACAGGAGCTGACGGCCGCCGACGGCGTTGGCGAGCCCAGGCTTCGACTATTGATGCTGCTGCTCACGAGCCGCTTTCGAGTGCCGCCATTGAACATGGCCTTGACATCTTCCCACGCGTGTATTATCTTCTCATCGTACGCATTTCCACTCAGTGTCATGTGCCGGCGCCAGGAGTTAAAGTTCGCCGCATCGGGCTGGACATACCTGTCGTTGCTCGTTATGCGATGTGAGTGGAAAATGAATTTGTTGGGCGAGAAGAACATTCCGCAATACGAGCACTTGATGCACTTGGCCCTGGAGGAGTTGTAGCGCGAAGGCAGGAAGGATCCGCGGCAGCCCCAAGCACACTTGTGCTGGACGTTGAAGGCGAAGTCGTCGGGGAGCCGCGGAGGTGTATTGTCGCCCAGGAAACTCTTGCACAGCCGCTCCGCCTCCCTTCGGGTTATCATTCCACATCGTCGCGAACTCACCGGCATGGCGCCAGCTCTCCTCAGGATCTCCAATTGGACGGGTGTACATTGTACACAGGTGATGCCGAGCGCAACTCTTCTGTTGTGTATCTCGTTGTAGCTGAATTGCTTCAGCAGAGTATTGGAGATCTGCGCCAAGCAGAGGCGCTCCTGGCCCTCGATGTACAATGACACAATCGGCACTCCGTAAAGCAGCACGGAGCTTACCTGAAAAATTAAGCAAACCAAAATAAGACAGGCGAGTGCCACGACTATCAGATACCCGATACTCAGCTAGAGGGCGTACGAGGGAGGTAACTTGTTATTCAAGTTTAAAGTTCATTGCAAAAATCCTTACTGCTCTTGTTTATATACCACTGCAGATCGTTCCTATTCACTTGAAACTTTTTGCGTAATTTTACGTAAATTGCACATTTAGATTAATTTTGTGGTTTTCGTATCATGTTGAAATTAATTTTTCGATTCTTCCTATGGCAACTCTATAACTCTAACTCTATTAACTCGTAACTTAAATATTAAAAAAACGCAATATCTCAGAGGAGAATTCGATTAAGAAAGCTACTATTTATTCCAAGTACTACGACAGCTTTACGATTTAGTGGTCCGATTTTACTAAAAATAAATTCAAAATTCAGGAATATTAAAAAGATATATATTTATATAAAAACACCGATCTATAATTGAAATGCCTATAAATAAATGCCAAAATAATAATTGTAACATATACGCAAGGGTATCTAAGCTTCGGCTAGCCGAAGCTAGTTTCCTTTCTGGTTATACCCTTGCAGAGGGTAAATTGATATCAGTCAGAAGTTTGCAACGCAGTGAAAGAGGCGTTTCCGACCCCATAAAGTATATATATTTTTGATCAGCATCACTAGACGAGTCGATCTAGCCAAGTTGTTTTCCCAAAAACAACTATACGAGGTAGTCCCTTCGGCTGCCTCATTTGTTCGGCTTTTAGTCTGTTAACGTGCTTGGGCGATATCTCCCTTTCACTATACTACCGACGGGACATGACCGGACGACGGACATGCGCAAAAGACCTTTTGAATCGTCGTTCAAGAGCAATCGGTCTGTAAGCGAACCAAGCTAAAGAAAGTCGAGAAAACTGCTCGTCGGCTGAGTGCCAGCAACATTTTTGTACGAATAACTCAAGCGTTTGCTTTCTGATTCTTATCTTAAAGTATGAGGGAAAATCACTTATTTGGAGACCGCACGAATCGGTCAACAGTTATTTGCGAGCTTTGCTATATAATATAGCTGCCATAGAAACGGTTTAAAAATTAAATGGAAATTAATAGGAAAACAAGAGAGAACGCTATAGTCGGGTGCCCCGACTATGAGATACCCGTTACTCAGGTAAAGGGAGTGCGAGGGAGATGGAGATAGAAAATTTTGATCACGCTTAACTTTTTAACGAATGGTTCGATTTGAAAAATTTCTTCTACATTTCGATAGGTATTGATAAAAACCATAAAACTGAATTTTTACTTTTCCGAAATATTTAAATTTTTAAAATCGTTTATAAGCTAGTGTGGGCGTAGAAGCTCCAAGAATCTTCATGCCAAATACCAATCCTCTAGCTTTTATAGTTTCCGAGATCTCTCTACGAGTAACGGGTATAAAAACAAGAGAGAACACTATAGTCGGGTGGGAGTCCCGGCTATCTGATACCCGTCACTCAGCTAGCAGTGCGAGGGAGATGGAGATAAACACAATAAATCAGCATTTTAGCTTTTATAGTTTCCGAGATCTCAGCGTTCATACAGACAGACAGACGGACAGACAGACATGGCTAGATCGACTCGGAAAATGATCTTGATCAAGAATATATATACTTTATAGGGCTGAAAAAGCTTCCTTTGGATAAACTTCCGTTTAGTTCCTACTGGAGCCCTGCATGAATGGATTCAATGAATTATTTTGAATTTTTTTCCTAAATGTGAATGAATTAATTTGAATTTTGAGTTTAATAGAATCGAATGAATGAATGAAAGGCATGAATTCAAAAATAACAACATTTTAAACAGAGGGCCTAGAATTAAATACACATAAAATTCAAAGATTACTTAGCTTCATTCGAATAAATTCAAATGTTTCACACTGAGCCTAGTCGACTCCGTCTGCCTTTATGCTTTTAATTTCTGCACAATTTTGAAAGTAAAGCTATAATCAACAATTTTACAACTTTACGCTAATTTCTTAAAGTATATCCCAAGACAAGGCGTATTTACCTATTACGGTAATAAAAATAATTTATGAAAGGAGTTTAAAAAGTTTTAATTATGGTTCAATATTGTTGTGTAAGAACAAAATTTTGTTTATGTTGTTTGGGTTTGCTGCAATAGTACTTCTTTTCTCAGTTATCAGGTTTCTAGCAGCTGAAAATGCTCTTTCCGAGGCGGCACTGCTCGCTGGTATACTAAAAATTCTGCAACTAGTTTTATATAGTAACGGATATACATTTTTTTCTGAGTTCCACCAAGCCAAGCAGTCAAATTCGTCATTATATATAACATTCATATTGCTGTATCCTTGGACTTCTCGATCGATTCTGCTCACCGTGGGCTCTTGAGTTTGCTTTATGACGTAATCGTCAAAAGCATCGTCTTGGCATTCAGGTTGGCTTAAAACACCTTCGGGATTTACCTCGGCTAAGACGAACTGCATCATTATATCTTTACACTCAGACAGAATTTCATGTTTTTCAGTTGATGTAAATTGCAACAGTTTGTTCGTCGGAGGAAATAAAAACAGTGCTATCTTGTGAAACTTACTTAAATTTGGATAAATAGTCATAGAAATTTGTTCGGACAATAAAGACTTTACTTCTGTTAGGAAAGGGCTATCGCTAGAATCCGGTTGGCATTTCTTTTTAAGCTTGTTGATGTAAGGAATGGCCAGGTGCAAGGTTGCCCTTTTACTTCCTTCCAATTTTTTTGAAATTCCTTCAAACGATTCCAGGAGCTGTGTAATTGATCTTAAATGATTTATGTTAACAGCATCCAAACGATTAGTTTCATTTTTTTCCATTAAAATATTCGAAATGTCCAGCCAATTTGCGTCAATTGATTGTAACAAATAAAATGAAGTATTCCAACGAGTGGGACAGTTGCTCTTTAAGGAAAGTCCTAACTTAGCGTTAGATCCAGATTTTTTAAAATACTTCACCAATTTACTGCATTGGGATATCATTTCAGTCAAGTCCGGTATTGTTTTAACTGCCTTTTCTATTACGTTATGAATTAAGTGATTCAAGCAATGAATATGGGGATATGTCTTAAAAGCAGCTATCATATTAGACCCTCTGTCAGTTACAAGAACAGGCCTGTCTTCATCCAGGTTACAGTCGAAGCTTTCAAGAATCTCAGACATTTTTTCTCGAACTCTTAAACCTAATAAATCAGTTAAAACTAGAGTTTCATTTTTTCAAATAGAATTCTTACCTGTGCTCGGCTCACCCTCCATTGATTTAATAGCCAAGACACGACTAATAAGAACGCCTTCCCTTATGTACTGCATAGTACACGATAAATAAGATGATCGCAGGTAGTTGTCCGTCCATATATCACTAGTCAAGGAATATCCAAATTCCTTGTACTTGCTGATTTCGTCTTTTACAACATTAAACCGCATTTCGTAGAGGCTTGCAATGTTTCTCGAAATGGTCGTCGGATGTGGCAAAAGTGTGTCAATGTCGACGTTAGTGCCATACATTGCCCCCACTTTAATTAAAAATTTTGCCAATTTTTTTAAGCCCGAATCATGTACTATATTACGTACTCTTACGCTTGGTTTCTGGACCAACTTCTACCTCTGGTTCAACACAAGATCCATAAGAGATAACATAGCACTTATGTCTGACGATATTAGATGTACTTCCATTAAACTTATATGCATTGAAACATTTCCTGCATGCTACCATATCATTTACTTCCTCTCCGCTGTCATTTATAATTTTTGCAAAAATGTTCCAAACCTTACTGCGCCCTCTTTTGCTGCAAAATGAAAATTTTCCACTCATAAGCTTTTGCTTAACAATATCAGTCGTCAGTTCAATCTATTAAAAAAATTAACAAAAAAAATCTTTATTCTTGCATCTGGTTCAAAAAGATAAGCAAAAATATATTCTTTTTTTCGATTAAAATTACTTACATTTTCGGTCGACATTTTTACAATTTTTTTCAAAGAATTTTTCGTCTGGTTGTTTTCCGTAGGAAGCAAAAATAAATTCTGACAAATTTGTAAAATTCAGACAGGTCGACTAGATTGATTCATTCATTCATTCAATCAGAATGAATTTGAATGTAATTAAATTTCATTTCAAAAGGTTTTTTGAATTTTGAGTTAAATAAAAATTCAACTCAATTTAAATTCAGTTAAGTGAATTTATTATTGAATTGAATGAGTTCAAAATTTCATGGCACACTACGAAAATTAAAAATTGAATCCATTCATGCATGGCTCTAGTTCCTAGTTCCTAAGCTAAACGGAAGTTCACCCCTTCCTTTTACCTGTTACATACTTTTGCACGAATACAATGGGTATAATTATATCTTTGCTGATTTTGAATACATTCTCTTCTTTTCTTTAACATTTTACAATTTCAAATGTCATAGGAAGGATCAAAATCTAAATTTAATGTTTCTTTAAGTTAATAGGAATGATCTGCAAGGGTATATTAGATTCGGCTGGCCGAAGCTAGCTTCCTTTTGTTTTTTTAATATTGATGAAAAGTTATGTCTTATCCTTATATAACTTTTTTTATTACAGAAGTAAAAGACATTTTTATAACAGAACACATTTTAGAGATTGTTCAACAATAAATCCTTTTAAGCTGTTACCAATTTCTTGTAAAATGAACAACCAAAAATCCAAGCACGTATCTAATGATTCCTCAAGGGATAGATTTGTTTTACTTCAATTTGTTTTGCACCCTAACAATTTGTCAAACTTGCTTTAACACAGCTACTTCCTTCTCAAACTCATTTGTATGGGCAAAGATACCATTCTTTTTATAAGATAGTTAACTAAAAAATAATTAATTTTGTTTTTTAACCTGGCACGTAAAAATAGCCTATCTTATTTTGTAGTTTTACTTTTTTGGCCACAATTGATAATATTAAAATACGTACGTGATTTGACCTTTGAGAAGTTGGACTGTTTTCCATTCCATTAAAGGGAGCCACCGATACAGGAGTCATTTGAAGACTTTCAGCTAAAGCCATTTAAAATAACTGCTGAAAATATAATTCATAAATATGGATTTTAATTTTTGTTAGGTGAGCGATATGTTTTTCTTAAATGGTAATAGCACAGATCTGTTCATCTAAAAAAGACTTGGCTTAATATGTCTGTCTGGATGAACTCTGAGATATCGGAAACTATAAAAGCTAGAAGATTTGCATTTTGCATGCAGATTCTAGGAGTTCCTACGCAGCGCAAGTTTGTTTCAAAAAGGTGCCACGCCCGTTCCAACGCCCACAATCGCCCATAGTCGCCCACAAACGATACTAAAATGTGTCTGGCGCCCACATTTTTAAAGATTTCGGAAAAGTAAAAATGCAGTTTTGTTGTGTTTATCAACACCTTTCGAAATGTAGAAGACATTTTTTTAAGGACCAATCGGTAAAAAGTTTTGCCCCATCAAAGTTTTATGTCTCTATCTCCCTCACATTCCTTTTATTTGAGTAACGGGTATCTGATAGTCGGGGCACCCGACTGTAGCGTTCTATCTTGTTTTTTAATTTCTTCATTAAACTTTATATGCCAGCTTTTGCCCCTTTATTACTAGAAGGCTAGCTGGCCTAGCTTATCCCTTGTGTTAAGTTTTCATAGTCAATCTATAAGATTGAACAAATAAAAAAAAAATATTTTTTTACCCTTGCAGAGGGTATTATGATTTCACTCAGAAGTTGGCAACGCAGTGAAGGAGACGTTTCCGACCCCAAGAAGTAAATATATTCTTGATCAGCATCACTAGAGGAGTCGATCTAGCCATGTCCTTCTGTCTCCTTCACTGCGTTGCAAACTTCTGACTGAAATCATAATACCCTCTGCAAGGGTATAATGAGCTATTATTTAGCATGCCAAAAAGTCCACGTTTCGAGTCAACGAACAGCTGCAATTTCAGTAACAAAATTTCGATTTTTAAATGCGTCGTATATTATTCTAAAGAGATAAAATGTTTTTTTTTCCTAACTTAAAAAAAATGGGTTTTGCAAAAATATTGGGCATTGGGTCCAGTGTGGATTGGTGGAAATTGGAGTAGCGGTTAGGGGCTGTCCATATATTACGTAATCACCTTAGGGGGGGGAGGGGGTCCACGAAATGATTATGTTTGATTACATGGGGAGGGGGGAGTCTTGCACAATGATTACGTAATCATTTATATGTATTTTTTATTTAAAGAATTTAATAATATATTAATTTTCCTTCAATTATATCTACAAACTTGGATAGTAAAGCAGAGAAATATTTTTTCGAGTGGCTGGGCGGCGCAAAAGAGAATGTTTAGTGGTTCAATCACACGAAGGATGCGAAGACCTGTTATGGATTGACGAAGAGTACATATGTTGGAGATAATTTTAGCGTAGAATAACCGAATGTGCATCTCCGTTTGAATCAACAGATTAAAACAACAAATTCGAAAATTTTTTCTTGGGATTACGTAATCATTGGTGGGAAGGGGGGGGGGGGTGTTTTATTGAAAGATTACTTTTGATCACCAGGGGGGGGAGGGGGTCAAAAATCACCGAAAACGTGATTACGTAATATATGGACAGCCCCTTATAAGTATTTAGTTATAATTGAGTTGGCGAACTTCTTTACCAACAAAATTATCATATTGGTTTTATATTAAAAAATAATACATTATTCGATTTTCTCTCGAATTTATACATATATGTAATGGTGTTTACATCCTACATAAATATACCTTCAAAACAAAGTTTCAAGCTTACGTTTAAAAACAACCCTGCACATAATTCGTTAACCTCGGGCAGCCCATACTCGTTTCGACCGAATGTCTGAGTACATCTGCCAGATTGTTAACAATCTGGCGTTTTTCTAAATACTAACATAATTTTGTCATTATTTACCTCACTGGTTTGTAATTCGTTCAACCCTCAGCTCCCCCTTAAGTTGAGGAATACCGTAATCATTTGTTTCGCTTTCCGTTTGCAATTTAAGCGTGGGTATGTAGTAACAAAGGCATTAAGCCTAACAATCTGTACTTTATAACTTTTTTGCTAACCTTATTATCTCTAACGAAATGGTCTCTAGGGGCAGGCTCCTTTTCAATTATGCTATTCACACGCATTCTATAATTGAATAAGGGAGTTTTCACGTTAGGAATGAGCGACGGTCTGATTCCAATTTATATGGAATAAATTTGTAGTTAAAGTTAATATTATTACATTTGGCCAACTCCACTTTTTATACCAGTTACTCGTAGAGTAAAAGGGTATATTGTATTCGTGTAAACACCCTATCAAACAAAAACACCTCTTAACGAGGTAAAAAATTAGTGACGACCGCACCTTCAACATACAAAAGATCTGATATCATATTTTGTGACGAAAAATAATTTTACATTCGAAAATATAAAAACACTTTCTAAAATTTACTCATTCGGCCCGCTTCAGACAAATTTATAAGATTTTGCCCACACGAACATTTTCTATTGTAGCGTGCCGAAAAAGTAAATTTTAGAAAGTGTTTTTATATTTTCGAATGTAAAATTATTTTTCGTCACAAAATATGATATCAGATCTTTTGTATGTTGAAGGTGCGGTCGTCACTAATTTTTTACCTCGTTAAGAGGTGTTTTTGTTTGATATCAGAAGTTTTTAAAGGGACAATTTATACCCTGGGTTTAATTTACATATTAGTATACCTCATACCATGACCAAAAGTAATCCCCATATAATTTATTTATTTATTTATTTATTTATTTATTTATTTATTTATTTATGTATTTATTTATTTATTTATTTATTTATTTATGTATTTATTTATTTATTTATTTATTTATTTATTTATTTATTTATTTATTAGTTTTATTTGTTTATTTGTTTATTTATTTATTTATTTATTTATTTATTTATTTATTTATTTATTTATTTATTTATTTATTTATTTATTTATTTATTTATTTATTTATTTATTTATTTATTTATTTATTTATTAGTTTTATTTGTTTATTTATTTATTTATTTATTTATTTATTTATTTATTTATTTATTTATTTATTTATTTATTTATTTATTAGTTTTATTTATTTATTTATTTATTTATTAGTTTTATTTGTTTATTTATTTATTTATGTTTGTATTTATTTATGTTTGTATTTAATTATTTATTTATTTAGTTTTATTTGTTTATTTATTTATTAATGTTTGTATTTAATTATTTATAGAATTGTATAATGGAACAGTTTCAAACAATTTTAACTATTCCCTGACCTTAAAATACAGTTCGGATACCCTCCCACAAAATTCAATACTCAGGGAGCGTTAATTGTTTGAGCTGGCAAAAGTGGCTATTTTCGAATAAAAATAACTTTTAAACGTGACTTTTTACAGTAATGTGTTATATACCAAAATTTAAGGAATCTCAAGGGCTATACAGTTTAAGGTTTTAACCAAAATCGTTAGAGCCGTTTTTGAGAAAAATAAAAAAAAGCTAAAAAAAAAGTTTTAAAAAATTGTCTTTTGTTCATATTTTTTTAACTATTACATTTACACAAATTGCATATAGAAGGCGTTTATAGCATTTAAGAATACCTTTCAAACGAGATGCAGCACAAGTCTGTAGCTTTAGTAGTATAGAAGTTACGGCTTTCCGATTTTTAGCTATTTATAGCTGTTTTCCCGCTAAACTAGCGAGTTTTTCCAAAAGTGGTAGAACAAAAGTTTTTTATATCGATGTGATGAACGTCATATCAAATTTTCAGAACTTAAAAAACATATTTTGGACAAGTGGACAAGTGGACAAGTGGACAAGTGGACAAACAGAATTAAATTTTCATTTTGGGAAGAAGAAGAAAATCTTATTTTGGCTATAACTTTTGAACGGAGCGTCGGATTTTATCGTATGACCCCTCATTCGACGGGTATTTTCAATAAGAACACAACTAAAACATTGCGAGGGGGCATTTATCCCCACCGGCCCCAACAGCTCCAAATTTCGAAATTTGCACTTTTTCACTTTCACCGCTCTCTCTCCCAAGCCAATTGATTTTCTTAAAGTCTTGGTATGCAATCCTTTAAGTTTTTGCAATACCTTTCGATTGGTGTATTACTCATTACGATCGGACCATCACAGCAGATTTTCATTTCTTCGTGTATATATAGTAGTCGCCTTCGCACACTCTCCTGGTGCGCTTCGTCACTACATGGACTGCCGTCCATAGTGATAAAGTATATATGTATATTCTTGGTCAGCATCACTACACACAAAAAACAAGAGAGAACGCTATAGTCGGGTTGGTGTCCCGACTATCTAATACCCGTCACTCAGCTAAAGGGAGGGCGAACGCTGTAGTCGGGTTGGTGTCCCGACTATCTAATAAACGTAACTCCGCTAAAGGGAGTGCGAGGGAGATAAAAACTTTGATCAGGCATAAGTTTTAAACGAATGGTCCGATTTAAAAAATTCTTCTACATTTCGATTAGAGTCCTGCATGAGTCCACTTGAATTGACAAACAAGTCAATTTTTTGAAAATAGAGTGAGTGAGTTCAAGTGAGTTAACTTGGATCACTTGTTTCACTTGATCACTCGTAAGGAAAAACAAGTGATACAAATTATTTTATATCTATTTATTTTATATTAAATCACTTGTTTTACTTATGAAAATATCAAATGAAAAAAAGTGATCCAAGTTAACTGATTTTAAAAATTGACTTTCAAGTACACTCATGCAGGACTCTAATTTCGATAGGTATTGATAAACACAACAAAACTGCATTTTTACTTTTCCGAAATATTTAAATTTTGAAAATCGTATATAAGCTCGTAGAGTAAAAGGGTATATTGTATTCGTGCAAAAGTATGTAACAGCTAGAAGGAAGCGTTTCCGACCCCATAAAGTATATATATTCTTGATCAGGATCACTAGCCGAGTCGATCTAGCCATGTCTGTCTGTCCGTCTGTCCGTTTGTCCGTCTGTCTGTCTGTCCGTCCGTATGAACGCTGAGATCTCGGAAACTATAAAAGCTAGAGGATTGGTATTTGGCATGAAGATTCTTGAAGTTCCTACGCAGCGCAAGTTTGTTTCAAGAAGGTGCCACGCCCCCCTCTAACGCCCACAATAGCTTATATACGATTTTAAAATTTAAATATTTCGGAAAAGTAAAGATGCAGTTTTGTTGTGCTTATCAATACCTATCGAAATGTAGAAGAAATTTTTTAAATCGGACCATTCGTTAAAAAAAGTTAGGCCTGATCAAAGTTCTATCTCCATCTCCCTCGCACTCCCTTTAGCTGAGTTTCGATTATTAGATAGTCGGGACACCAACCCGACTACAGCGTTCGCACTCCCTTTAGCTGAGTGACGGGTATTAGATAGTCGGGACACCAACCTGACTATAGCGTTCTCTCTTGTTTTTGTGTGTAGCGGAGTCGAACAAGCCGTGTCCGTCTGTCCGTCCGTATTCGATAGGTATTGAAACAAAGTTGCGCTGCGTAGGAACTCCAAGAATCTGCATGCAGAATGCCAATCTTCTAGCTTTTATTGTAGTAGTTCGATATTGATAAAATTAAAATCGAATTTCGAAAACATTTAAAAAGAGTCATATCCCAGAGTAGAAGAGAATACAATAAAAACCAACGAAGCAATAATTTATTTCCTATTATATTCCCATTAATTTTCCGATCGTTCCTATTGCAGCTATTTGATATAGTCGTCCGATTTTGATAAAATTTTATCCGAAATTCAGAATTAGATAAAAAATGGTATTATGTTAGATTATATGTTCAAAAACACCCAAGATATAATTTTTATACTATACTACTATTATAATTTCAGTCAGAAGTTTGCAACGCAGTGAAGGAGACGTTTCCGACCCCATAAAATATATATACGGGGATGTCACAGAAATCTCTTCCAACCAAATTTCCCCCCAAAAGCAAATCTCGGTGTCACAGAAACCGTTTGAGAGTCAAGTACACGGTTTTAAACCAACCGGATAGTAAGCATTAAAGCAAATGTTCCGAAAATCAGAGCAAATTTACTCCGAAACTCCTAAAAAACTCTACAGATTCTGTGACACCTACGGTTTTGATGGGTTGGTTTCCAAACCAACCGTACCCAAATCCGTCGCCGGTTTCTGTGACACCACAGATATTCTTGATCAGCATCACCAGACGAGTCGATCTAGCCATGTCCGTCTGTCCGGCTGACCGTCTGTAGCTATAGGATATAGTTGGCCGATCCGGATCGTTCCGACTTATAAAAGTGAAGTTTTAGCCCGATAGCTTTAAAACTGAGAGACTAGTTTGCGTAGGAACGGACAGAAGGATATGGCTAGATCGCCTAGTGATGCTGATCAAGAATATATATACTTTATGGGGTCGAAAACGCTTCCTTTTACCTTCTCTACGAGTAACGGGTATAAAAAAGGTAGATTGGGCGGATCCAAGATTTGCTTGTGAGGGGTTTCCATAACAATTTTTTTGTTGCATACTTTTTGAATACAAAATGTATTTGGAAAAAATTAACTAAAAACACTTTTTTTCTCCAGCAAATGTTATTATTTTTCAAACACCAAAACAAAATAGAAATCCAAAAAAGATGAATTCAAGATAATTAAATCAGGAAAACTTCACAATTAAAGTAGCAAAGCGCATTTGCAACGTGAATCAATTATCCCTAATTAATTTGAGTGGTTTGTTTGCACAGGGAGTGCCTCAAACTTTCACTTCTTTTGCTTGTCCAGGTTTCATATTTCAAATGGGAAAATGGGAAGAGTACACTCGTCATACAGTCATCCAATTGTACATGTGCGGCGGCCTATTAAAATCGAAAACGATTACGTTTTGGATGTCCCGGGGGTTGAATTCAGAAGCATATGCCTTTTGACGAGCGCGGATACAGATAGAAATGCAGATACTGGGGTAGATAAAAAATGGACTAAAATACCCACTGATGAGTTGGCAATAATTCGCTTGAGTGGTTACTGTCAACAGGCAAATAATAGGTGTTCTATTTGGGGGCGGGTAAACTTTATTACACAGCTTGTCGCTGCTGGTGCCGGTCCCAGTGATGGCCTTTTGTTTACACGTATAACATCATGCATATTTAATTGGGTTAAATTGCTTGACGATTAACATTTGGAAATGAAATGTGCGGATAATTGAGTTTACCTTGTCTAATTATTTTAGCTTTTGAGGCTTAAGGCTCGTGTCCATGGATACAATTGCGGCACTGAATCATTAAGTCACAAGATATCTCAATTTTAATTTGATTCCTTCTATGACTAAAAGGCACATTTGCACATGACCTAGTATATAAGACCGCATTAGTTTATGATGTGAATAATCTAAAAAAGCAATATATATTTCCATTGGAAATGTGACCAGTTTTGAGTAAGGGAGAAAGCTATAATCTAGTCCAGCCAAAGAGAGTGCGTTAGATATAGAGATTTGTAAGGCCTATTAGAAGATTCTGCATGCTTTATTATACCCGTTACTCGTAGAGTAAAAGGGTATATTGTATTCGTGCAAAAGTATGTAACAGCTAGAAGGAAGCGTTTCCGACCCTGTAAAGTATATATATTCTTGATCAGGATCACTAGCCTAGTCGATTTAGCCATGTCGTGCAAAAGTATGTAACAGCTAGAAGGAAGCGTTTCCGACCCTGTTTTTTTTTTAATGTGACTTAGAGAATTTAATACGTTGATCAGCCAATTTAATGGCTATAAAACATAGATTACAAATAGGAACAAATAACGTGAAATCATAACAGAATGGTGAATAACAAATTTTTTGTCCAGAGATCGCCGGGATGCCTTCGCTTCAGCCTTCTCCTGTTCGTCGGGTTGGCCAAGGAAGCTGCTAGGTGGTTGGGGTGTCCTGTGAGGCGTTCGTTGTACCGACTCGAGTGCCGGTTAATTTGTTTTTTGACAGAGGGCATGTTGATCAGTGCTGCCATTTTGTCCTTTTTAAGGACAGATCTGTCCTTTTTTTAACGGCTTAATCCTGAAAAAATTTCAAACATCCCCTGTCCGGAAATTTGTCCTTTTTTCAAAAATAAGGTTTTGATTGTTATTTTTGCTGGTTGTATTTGTATAAACCTGTTTTTATATGCCTAAACGGCTTTTTAGACATCATTCTTACAGTTAGGCACTTAAAAACTAATTATTTTTACGAATTATCAAAGAGACGTGAAGCAATTGATGGATTTTCTTTATTGTAAGATTTGTTTCTATAGCAAAAGCAAGAGGAAAACATTTTAAAATTATCGCAATTTATTCTCTGCTTTTTTTTCAGGAAAATGTTCAGATTTTTACGACTCTGATTCGGGCTTGACACAGTCTTTGAAAATTTTATTATTTTAATAATTATAGATTATTACGTATACGTAGGGGAGAGTAGGGTAATGTGGCGAACGATTCGTTTTTTTAATGTAACTTTTCTAAAAATCAATATTTTTCAAAAGTGTAAACGCAGAAAGTTGCTTACATCTACTGAGCATATTTCTGTAAAATTTGGAGTCGAAATTCCAACGCAGCCAAATCCCACAGTGTTTGGCGTGAACCCTTCTTTTTTTGCACTTTCAAAAGTGGTAGGGTAATGTGGCGAACGATTTGTTCTTTAATGTAACTTCCCCAAAAATCAATATTTTTTAAAAGTGTAAAAGCAGAAAGTTGCTTACATCTATTGAGCATATTTCGGCAAAATTTGGTGTCGAAATTCCAACGCAGCCAAATCCCACAGCGCTTGGCGTAAACCATCCCTTTAAAAAAAAAAAAATTTTTTTTTAAATATAATTTACGTAAAAGTTATTTTCGATATGGAAAAGAAAGAAGTAATAAGATAATGCCCAAACTTTCAAAAAAAAAGATTTGTCAAAATGCAATTTTTTTTTTTAATTTAATTCAACTACGTCACTACTAAAAAATATACAAAACAACAATAAAACTGCAGCAGTAAATGTTATCTGGTATTATTATATTTTTTTTACACATAATCAACGATAACAATTAAAATTCTTGAATAAAAAAAGTTCGTCACATTACCCTACAAAAAGTTCGTCACATTACCCTACCAGGTAGACTTGTAGCAAAAACGGGGTCACTCTCAAACGGCGCAAAAGAAAAAAACGCAAAGTACCAAAAACTGTTGATTTGTCTGATTTTATTTTCCACTCATATTTGCTCTGGCACTGCTGAAACACAAGTAAACTGAATATGTTTGCTAGTTTGCGCACCACATTTTTAGCGAAAATTACCTCACGAACAAATTACGGGACTTCTTATTACTATTACTGTAAAAGCATTGTCGACACGATAAGGGGAGACGACTACATTTATTTGGAATTTTTGTCGTGACGTCATATTTGAGATTCGACGAGTTCGCCACATTACCCTACTCGCCACATTACCCTACTCTCCCCTACAATTTAAATTTACATTGGTAAAATGATCAAGCTAAGAAGGTTGTGAGTCGGGCGCAGTAGATCATTACATAATTAAATTTAATATTAAATCCATTTAAATTAAGTAAAAATATAACCCTTTGATGAAAACTGTGAAAAATGTGTAAGTATTTACTTTTTTTCCCGTTTTTTTTGGCTTATCTGTCCTGTTTTTCAAGCTAAGTGATGGCAGCACTGATGTGGAGATCGTTGGCTAGGTCGACGTTTCTGACGTACCACGGTGCACTTGTGATTGTTCGCAGCGCCCTATTTTGGACTCTTTGGACCCTCATGACGTGAGCTTGCTTTTAGAAGATTCTGCATGCTTTATTATACCCGTTACTCGTAGAGTAAAAGGGTATTGTATTCGTGCAATAGTATGTAACAGCTAGAAGAAAGCATTTCCGACCCTATAAATTCTTGATCAGGGTCACTAGCCGAGTCGATAAAGCCTTGTCCGTCTGTCCGTCCGTATAAACGCTGAGATCTCGGAAACTATAAAAGCTAGAAGCTTGGCATTTTGCATGCAGATTCTTTGAGTTCCTACGCAGCGCAAGTTTGTTTCAAAAAGGTGCCACGCCCACAATAGCTTATAAACGATTTTCAAAATTTAAATATTTCGGAAAAGTAAAAATGCAGTTTTGTTGTGCTTATCAATACCTACATTTCGATAAATGTCATAAACAAAACAACGCAAAAAATCAAAATTGTGATCTAGGGGTCTTTTAAAAATATATTTTGTAAAATAGTGTTATACTTGTAATTTAACTGAAAATTAAATAAACCTTGACTGTCGATTTGAGATACCCGTAACTCAGCTAAAGGGAGTGCGAGGAAGATGGAGATAAGCTGTCGTCAAAGCTACTGGCTCCATCTAGCGGCCATTTCATTTTTTGCTTATAACTTTTTAATGGATTTCCCGGTTTTAAAATTCTTCTACATTTCGATAGGTATTAATAAACACAACAAAATGGAATTTACACTTTTACAGAATCTGTAAAGATGTGAGCGCCAGTCTTTTTTATAAAGAGACAAACTTGCGCTGCGTAGGAAGCCCAAGAATATGTGTGGTTAGTCCCAACTCTCTAGCATTTGTAGCGTTCTCAGCGTTCATACAGACAATCGACTCGGTTTGTGATCCTGATCAAGAATAAATATACTTAAGGTCGTCCTGTTACATACTTTTCGACGAATACAATATAACCATTTACTCTACCAGTAACGGGTACAAATATTCCAATAGAACCAAGGTATTCCCCTTTGTTGTAGGCTGCATATGTATTAGACACTATTGATGTTTTTGGCTATCGTGGTATTCACTATCGATATAATCGATACTATCAAAAATTAAAGACAATAAAAAACAAATTAAAAAATAAAAAAAAAAGAATAGAAAATTTATTTTTGTATTATTAAACTTCTGCTGAAAAAAAACATTTAAATTTAGCTGCTATTAAAAAGAAACTTGAAAGGAAGCTAGCTTCGGCCAGCCGAAGCTTTTATACCCTTGCAGATAATTCCTATTAATCACTAATTTTCCTATGGCAGCTATATGATATAGTAGTTCGATATTGATAAAATTAAAATCGAAATTCGAAAACATTAAAAAAAAGTCATATCCCAGAGTAGAAGAGAATACGATAAAAACCAACGAAGCAATAATTTATTTCCTATTATATTCCCATTAATTTTCCGATCGTTCCTATGGCAGCTATATGATATAGTCGTCCGATTTTGAAAATTTTTTTTTCGAAATTCAGAATTAAATAAAAAATGGCATTTCCAAAGATATAATTTTTTTACATTTTGTTCCCCGATTATTCATATTGGGAGCTATATGATATAGTTGTCCGATCCGGCTCGTTCCGACTTATATACTACCTGCAATAGATATACGACTTTTGGGAAAGTTTTAGCCCGATAGCTTTAAAACTGAGAGGCTAGTTTGCGTAGAAACAGACGGACAGACGGACATGGCTAGATCGACTCGTCTAGTCATGCTGATCAAGAATATATATACTTTATAGGGTCGGAAACGTCTCCTTCACTGCGTTGCAAACTTCTGACTGAAATCTTAATACCCTCTGCAAGGGTATAACAAAATTTAATGTTGAGCCCGTCGTCATCTATAATAATACTTTAAAATCCTTCTTTTTCGTAAAATATATCAAAAACAAGAGAGAACGCTACAGCCGGGTGGGTGTCCCGGCTATCTGATACCCGTCAGTCAGCTAAAGGCAGTGCGAAAGAGATGGAGATATAAATTTTGATCAGCCATAACTTTTTAACGAATGGTCCGATTAAAAAATTTTCTTTTACATTTCGATAGGTATTGATAAGCACAACAAAACTGCATTTTTACTTTTCCGAAATATTTAAATTTTGTAAAACCGTTATAAGCTATTGTCGGCGTTAGAGGGCGCGTGGTAACAAACTTGCGCTGCGTAGGAACTCCTAAAATGCGAAATGCCAATCTTCTAGCTTTTATAGTTTCCGAGATCTCAGCGTTCATACGGAGGGACAGGCGGACAGACAGACATGGCTAGATCGACTCGGCTAGTGATCCTGATCAAGAATATATATACTTTATGG